>JAQFVV010012612.1:0-1200000 GCA_028023455.1 Epiperipatus broadwayi | reverse complement strand
ACAGATGGATTCCAACAAATAATTAAGTTAACATCTGAACAGCCATTTCAATCCTGGTCATAATCTATTCCATATCAGTATCAGCAAGAAATATCTAAGCAGATTAATAAAATGCTGGATTGGGGGAGCATTTCCAAATGCTCTTCACCTTACTGTAAATCAGTTACAACTAAACAAAATTACTGTCTCTGACAGTAAATCAGTTACAACTAAACAAAATTACTGTCTCTGACAGAAATATGCCACTACTCATACATGAATTATTTATGAAGATTTGGAAACAGAAAGGTATTTTCTACTTTTGATCTAATCTCTGGCTATTGGCAGATTGAACTTGACCTTGAGGATTGCCAATACACTGCTTTCTGGTACAAGGGTTTTACATACCAATTCAATAGGATGCCACTTGTATGGTTAAATAGTGATGCTGGTCTGTTAAGATGTTTAGATAATACCCTATCTCTTGAGGATAAACAGATTGTGACTATGTGGATGGTGTGATTATTGTATCTACCAGTTTTGAAGAACACATTCAACACCTCACTATATTTTTTGAGAGTGATTCCAGAAAGGAATCAAAATCAACTTCAGGAAGACTAGGTAGTTTTTCTAAGTCATATCATAGTTGTAATGGAATAAGGCCTCATCCAGATATGATCAGTGTCATTCAAAACTTTCCTAAACCTACCAATAAGAAATAAATTTGATCATTTTTAGACAATTTTTACCATTGTTTTTATCAGAAATTTTCTGACCAATTGGAACCATTGTTAAAATTAATCAGAAAAGATGAGATATGGAATTGGACTTAGGAACAAGGTACAGCATTTGAGAATATTAAAACAGGGTTTTTAGAGCAAACTATATTAACCTTCTCTGATTTTATTAAGCCATTTAATGTCCAGACATATTAGTAGTTCTTTTATATTGGGAGCAACATTGTCCAAAATCTAGGAGGATGGCCAGTCTGGGGTCCTCTATCAGCCAACTCCTGAAAGGTCCAGAGATAAATTACCCAGTTACAGAGAAGGAAGCACTAGAAATAGTGTGGGTCTTCCAAAGGTTTCAATAAATGCTTCTTGGATCGGAGATGATAGTGATCACAGAGTCAAAAACCTTGAATTCCTGAACCACAGTTAGCTGACCAACAGTTGTCTAGTCATATGGAGTTGGCTGTTGCAGGAATTCAACTACACTGTACAGTATTGCAAGGGATCTGATAAGGTTGTGGCCAAAGGACTTAGTCAAAACCCATGTATGTCAGAACAGAGCCATTTGTCGGTAGAGAATGCCTATATTACAAATGTCAATTTGATGATCGATAGTAGTGTAGAGAATGTTTTGGAAAAGCTGCATGAATTACAATTTAAATATCCTTAATTTAAACTGAATCATGAAAGCTTTACTAGGAGAGAAAGTTTTGAAATGTGCCCAAGAATCTTAGATTTTTATAAGATAGAAAACAAGATCTCATTGTATAAAGTTGATGCAAATACAGATGAGTAGATGGTAGTGATACCTAAAACTTTGCATACCCCACTCATAAAATATATTCACTGTCTGTACAGACACTACAGTGTCCATAAAACAGAACTTACATTGAAAAATTAGTTTTACTGAACAATAATGTTTAGAGACATCTTGAGGGTACTCCTAGATTGTTTTATATGCCTAAGAGTCAAGCCAATAAACCAAAATTGTAACAATGCATTAAAATCTATTATTCCTGAAAGTCCGAATGAGATTCTTGATAATCAATTAATTATGGACCATTGCCTCCATTGAATAAACAAAAATACCTATTGGTTGCCTACAATCTCATCTCAAAATATGTCTCTGCTTACCCTATACCCCAAACTAATAGCAGATATATGATCAAGGTATTAGACACTTTCCAGTTCACTAGGGTAGGAAATCCCAAAACCATTTTAACAGAGATGGTATACCTTTCCTATCCAAAGAATGGCAAAGATGAGTGGAAGAGCTACAGATAAGACACATGCTCATGTCCATTAGAAATCCACAATTAAATCCTTGTGAATATGTGATGCAGGAGCTCAGATGATTGTTCTTAAGGCATGTGCATAGGGGATGGGTGAAGCATATGGAGCATGTAGTCAATTACATTAATTGGAGTGTGAATGAATCCACTGAATTCATGCCCATTAGACTACATTTCAACCAACCTATTGCTTTGTTATTTGTTAAATACCAACCCTTAATTAAATATCTACAGTATGACTTGGAGAAAAATATTCAGATGGCACATAAACAATTAGTTGATAAGGCTGAGAAAAGAAACAAGACAAGAAAAAGTATATATGCAATTTCAAGCTAGGGGACAAGGGTTTTGTCAAAACACCACCCAAGTAAGCACACTTGAAAAGAAATATCAAAAATTCTGCCAACAATATATATGACCATATGCTATCATAAAAAAAACTAGCCCAAATGCATTTCAGTTGGATAAGAGAGAAGCTAAAGGAACCTACAATGCCCATATTTTAAAACCATATGTTTATCATCTGGAAGAACCACTTAACTCAGATACTTAATTCATCTGAAGATTTATGGATAAGCATAAGTTTTAGCTAAAGACATGGAATAAGAAAGATTAGATTTAAAGGG
Organism: Epiperipatus broadwayi; assembly: GCA_028023455.1. Lineage (NCBI taxonomy): Eukaryota > Metazoa > Onychophora > Udeonychophora > Euonychophora > Peripatidae > Epiperipatus > Epiperipatus broadwayi. The sequence goes on along the minus strand of JAQFVV010012612.1, from coordinate 1,197,372 downwards.
AAGAGGGTATTGTACATAAATATATATGTAGAGTAGCTGTATATGATGAGAGTATGCCCAGGTTGGTGTGAAAACAGTTATTGGATACTTAAGAACCAACCAAGATATGGGGTGGGCACTTCAATAAATGCAGTTCTTACAGAAATCCAGTAAGCCTCAAAAGATCAGGATAATAGACTGACAAATTCAGGTATGTGCCTTCTCTAACAGAGGCACAGAGTTGGTTGAGTTCAAATCATACAACCATCATAAAGTTAATAATATCAATGAAATTAATAAGTTCAATATGTTAATAATGTTGTTAATGCTAGTAATGTTAAAGGGAAAAGGGGGAAGAGATACCCATGAAAAAAATCTCACAGTAGCACAACACTAGCTATAAGTCAAGAAGTTAGAGAAAGATGCATAGATTATTGGGTAAGTACTAGGGAATCAAAATAAATAGGTGTTATAACCCTCCTATAAAAATATAAATAAAAAGTCCAACACAATAAATATGCACAGTCATTTAAGTGTTAAAATTTGATGACAACATACAATTTTAACCCTAAAGTGTTAAAATTTGATGACAACATACAATTTAACCCTATAAAGTTAAGAGAATTGTAAGGATGACCTATAATACTATCAAGGTTACCCTGCTAATGTTCACACCAACACACTAAAACTATTTGAAAATAAGCTAGGTAATAAATGCTTAAATATATATTACTAAATACCTTATGATATTCCCATGCATATATATACATACACTTGACAAGAGCTAGTTTGTTTAAACATTAAATAATATTATGATAGATTGTTAATTATAGAAAAAAAATATTGAAGTCTTGTGTGTATATATATATATATATATGTGTGTGTGTGTGTGTAAATTTAATTCAACAATGAGATTTTACCAATGTGTTTATATGTCATGACTTATGACTGTAACTCGGTAAACATAGCAATGACCCAATGTCAAATCATACCCAAATAAATTGAGTGTTTAAAGAGAAATAATGAAAGAAAATGAGTGAATTAAGTTTTGCTGTGTAATCTTACTATAAAATCTGATTATGTAATCTTAGTTATGTGTATAACTAGGAGATATATGCAACAATTTATATACCCTGCATTCTAGAAAAGGAAAGAAATCGTATGCTAGGCAATGGAAATCAATTGTAGTATAAAGACACACCATTCTTTTTCCATTCTTTTCTATTATTTTATCAAAAGCGGTGATAACTATGCTCTGTTAAGATAATAAGATCGAACACAAAAAAATGGAGGATTCATTTAAAAATCTAAGCTGAATTATATTGTTTTCACTTTGTAAAAATTAAAATGAACTTACAGTTAAACCCTAAAATAGAAAGGATTATTTATTTTTAGTAATTATGGAAGAATCAAATTAATTTATTTTGAATTGATAATTTAAAAATAAAAGGCTGTGTCATTATTATAAAAAAAAAAAAAGAATTATACATCGTTGACATATAAATGTAAGTTATGAGATAAGAGAATTCTTTATTTTATTTGCCAAATCTCAACAATCAGTTGAAGGAAATATATGTTATCTAACAATGCATTCTTGCTAAACAGTCACCATGGAATTCAAGCACTATTCTCCCAGGCAGTGAAACATGATGTGTACTTAAATTGCTGACATACTCGATGCCTGTAAAACCATCAAACATCTCACCTAAAATGTTAAATGGGTTCGTGAATGAATGACCAGAGACAAGATCATTCCAACCACATTGTTGAAGGAGTCAAGCAGTATTCATTATAGTATAATGAAGGAAAGTTACAGACTTTATCCATGAGAGACATTATCACCACACTGACTAATTTTAATCAGGATTATCAAGCAGTATTCATTGTAGTATAATGAAGGAAAGTTACAGACTTTATCCATGAGAGACATTATCACCACACTGACTAATTTTAATCAGGATTATTAAGGAAGATATGATTTTTTTGTTTATTTCATGTTAAAATTTTTTTATTTATATGCTAGTAAAACTTTATTTTATTTTTGTTTAAAGTAGTATTGCATAGAAACTTTATTTTATTTTTGTTTAAAGTAGTATTGCATAGAGTTAGATAAAGTTATTTTTTTTATTACATAAATAATATCTATGTTAGCTTTCCTCATAGTAACTTTGACATCAGACCATTACCATCATGTGATATGGAAGATAAGAGCTACTTAAATAGGGAACTCAAGAAGATGGAATATTAATCATACATGTTTGAAGTTAGAAAACAAAGCTCTTATAAATATTTGTGTAAAACTATAAGTTAGTTACCCAGCTTCGTCATTAATTTTATAATGATTTTTGTTTTATCTTACTTAACTTATTGCATAAATAGGAAACATTGAATTATGTAATTCTACCGTGGGAAGGGATGAAATAGTAAATACATTTGAAAAAGATATGGTAGATTTGCATGCTTAACACACAAAATAATGTTTTTTATTGTTATTATTGTTAAAGAATTTTAAATTTCACTTGTTATAAATAAAAGCTACTGTTTTGATTTAAATACTCATTGGTTTCTGGTTTATCAAAAATCATTCATATACCCATCCATCAATTTATTTGATTACATAGGCATATATTCACTCACATTTTCTCCATATAAACATATTATGATTCAATGGTAGGGTTAATTGATACAAGTCATTAGGAACCTATATAGAGGTAAGACAATTGTCATCCTGAGTGAAATTCATCCCTAAAGGGAGCCAAAGACAAATATCTCCCTGGGTTTAAACTCCAAGACATAATGGGATCTGAAAGAGGGGGTGAGATATGAGTGATTCATTCTAAATTGTGTCTTAATATAATAGGTTAAATTAGAACTAGACCTTGCATAGCATATACTCACACACATTTTCTCATATAAATATATTATGATTTAATGGTAGGGTTAATTAATACAAGCCAATAGGAAGCTATATAGAGGTAAGACAATTGTCATCCTGAGTAAAATTCATCCCTGAAGGGCATCAAAGGAAAATTTCTCCCTGTGTTTGAACTCTAAGATGTAATGGGATCTGAAAGAGGAGTGAGATATGGATGAACCAGCCTAAATTTTGTCTTAATATGATAGGTAAATTAGAGCTAGCCCTTTGAATCAGGTACACTGTTTGGTTAGATACTTCATCATGTCATTCTCTGCATCCTACTGAAGACCCTAGGTCTGACTGTAGTAAGATGTGCTCTGCCTCTTCTGTGGGATGGGTTCTGGTTCATTGTGATTTCGCAGCTTGACCACACACACATTTAGATGGCCTGTCACAATATTATATATAGTTTTTATTATTTCCAAAATTACTTTTGCAGAAAGTATTTAATAGATAATAATATTTACAAAACTCTATCTTATTAGTTATGTTGAGTGAAATACTGATACTTGCAAATGAAATCCTTTACTGTAAGATAAAAAATGATTGTACTCACATAATTAGAGACAATCATTTTTTATCTTACAGTAAAATTCAGACAAATGCTCTTGTTAAGAATTATATTATGTGGTTCAGATCGAACTTCACTTTTAAATGATATTGTTTTAGTTTAATACACAGAAAATTCCTGTTAAATACCAATGTATACATCTTATGTTTATGAAAATATTTAAATTAGTATTAAACATAAAGATAGACAGAAATTGACTACCAAAAGAAAATTTAAATGATTTTATGAATCAGTGTTTAGTGTAATTATTGGCAGTGCTCAGCTATGAATTCACTATTGGTTATTAAGTGGATATGAAGGGTGATTCATAATAAAATGTATTGATCAAAACATCAGTATATTGATCATAATATAAATGTGTGATTGTAATATAATATTATGTAGGAGTGCTGATTCTATGTTTACTTTATTTTAAAAAAAAGTTTACTGTCTCTTTTGGCATGAAAATAATAAAATGTACTAATTTTCATAATAATTTTTCATTGTTTAATAACACACTTTATGTCAAAACCATATGCCTTGACAATTTTATCATGTTTTGATATTTTTTATGCACCAAATGTCTAAATGATAAAGATGTACCAGATGATTGGAAGAATGCAATATTAATATTAATATTTAAAAAAGATGATAAAGAAGATATTAGAAATTACAGACCTATCAGCCTTTTATCAGTTTTATATAAAATTTTCACCAAGATAATCATAGAGAACATTGGATTTCCACCAACCAAGAGAACAAGCTGGATTTAAATTTGGTTTTAGTACAATAGATCACATCCAGGTATTGAGAAAAGTTATAGAAAAGACAAATGAATATGAGTTGCCATTATGCTTTGGATTTGTAGATTATGAAAAGGCATTTGATTCTATAAACATTTCTTCAGTGGTTAAAACATTGGATCATCAAGTATAGATCCAGGATATGTCATATTTTAAAGAATATTTATAAAAATGTGACAGCAATTAGATTACATAATAATACTGAAAAAATCAACATTGAGAAGGGTGTAAGACAGGGTGACTCCATATCTTCAAAACTTTTTACAGCAGTGCTGCAAGAAGTATTTTGTGGATTATAATGGGAAGCTAAAGGAATGAAAGTAAATGGAGATTATTTAAGTCATTTAGTTTTTGCTGCTGATGTAGTTGTTTTTGCAAATAATGCTTTAGAGCTTCAAGAAATGTTGCAGGAGTTATCAGATGAAAGTAGGAAAGGAGAACTAAAGATTAAAGTAATGTTTAATAGATTTTTTCTAAATATAAAAATAAAGATCGATTATGATAAGGTAAAAGAAATTAACAGTTACTTATACCTTGATCAGATTATTAATACAGATGAAAACATAATGAATAAAACTTATCATAGAATTAAACTTGGTTGGAGTGCTTTTGGTAGAAATAACTTGATACTAAAAGGAAATATCCTATGTGTTTGAAAAGGAAGATTTTTAATAAATGTGTTTTACCAGTTTTTACTTATGGATCTGAGACCTGGACACTTAATAGAAGAGCAATACAGAGACTTCAGACCACTTAAAGAAGTATGGAGAGATGCATGTTGGGAGTAATCAAAAATGCAATATATAGGTAAGAGAACAAACAGATGTTACTGACCTCATTGAAAAAATTAAAAGACTAGAGTTGGGCTCGACATATTGCTAGAAGAGATGATAATAGATGGACAAAATTGAAATCTTAAACTGGATTCCAAGAAATTGTAAAAGACCCAGAAAGAGATCACATGTGAGATGGATGGATGAAATAAGTAAGTATGCAGGGGTGATATGGACAAGAGAAGCTAAAGATCAGAGAATATGGATTGAACTTGAAGAGACTTTCATCCTGCAGTGGATTGATAATGGTTGATGGTGATAATGATGATCCATGATTCCCTTTTATTCATTATAAACCCAAACTCTCCTGACAGTTAAATAATATTTTTTGTATATTGTATAAATATATTTTATTAATAATATTTCAAAATATAGAACATACATATACTTACATCAGCGCGAAATTTTATTTGTCAATAATTAAAACAACCAAACAAAATTTTGTTCGAATAGTAGAACTTTTTGAATTAGAAATATTTGGATATCTTTATTTATACATATATATATATTTATTCTTTAACAAGCTCTTAAAAAGTAAAAAAAAATAGAGAAATCACAAAATCTTATATGGATAAATATATAAAATTGTATTGCTTATGGCCTTTGATAGAGTAGTCTAAGTGTTATCCTAAATATAATATCGCGAATCTTTATAAAGATTCCCGATTCAATTTCTATGTTAGCTTCTCTGGTCAGACTACAATAACTTAAGAAGAGAGAAAAAGAATGCCATTCAAAACGCGATTCTCTTTATTAACCTGTATGTTTTTATTAAGCATGTAAAAAGTTTAGTTTTTCTAACTGATAAAAATATTACAACGTATAAATAGTTACATATACATCTATACTTGCTCGCAGACATAGCTATATGTTTATTCATTTTTTTAAAATTATAAATATGATTAATATATCTGTTTATAAATCAAGTAAGTATATGACATAAAACAAAGTGAATTTTTAAAAAATTCGTACTTTATTTAATATGATCTAATGATTGATTACCATTTAAAAAAGAAATTGTTGCCATAGCAACAACAAACTGTTTATTAATATTTTTAACCGGTTTTCAAAATTTATATAATCTTTTTTTATTTTTAAAGACAAATAATAATTTTTGTCTATCGTGACTTTTTTTTCCTGTTTGCTCTTTCTTTTTTTAGTTTATTATTTTGCAAAATAAGATACTTTTTACTATGATATCAGATATTTATCTGAAAATAAAATTTCTTAAAAAGTATCTTTTGTTTTGAAATTTATTGATGGATTATTTTAATGTGTCGTTGACTTTTAAAGCATAAGCAAAAGGTATATATACGTATGAATGACGTACTCCGTTAAAAAAGACTGTTCGATGATGAAATCAGGGTGAAATCAAGTCAGAGATAAACTTTTTTATCATATGCGCTTATACATATATACACATATATAAGCACAAAAGTAAAACTGTCTTTAAACAGCAGAGCAAAAAGTTTCCAACACTCCCCATATAAAAACAGTACTGGTGACGGCAATATTCCCTATGTTTGCCAGTTATTGGGTGGTTAGCAGTTGAATGTTTTTCCGTTCTTGTTTTATTGTCTAATTGTCAGATGGGTCAAGCACTCTAAAAATGACAGATTGAGTTTTAATCTCTAGTCTGTCATTCTTTTACTTTACTAAAACACACTCCTATTTTTCAACTATTGTGGAATGGTTAGCTGAGTTGACTGTAAATCAGAAAACTGAAAGAAAAATCCAAAGCTCGATTTAAATCCCCCAAAATTTCAAGTTTACTCCACCTAATTTCGAACTTAGAATGTGAGAATATCAGTAGGATATTAATAAATAACAACAACTCTCATAAATGAGTATGATCATTATAATTACAAGACGAAAAAAAGGAAAAAGAGAGAGAACTGCTCTAGAAATGAGTTTTGTGATAACTATGCAAATCAATCTGTGAACAATAAAATGTCTTCATATGAAACATCCCGGCTCATTCTTTTACTTATCTGATATTTTACAATGTTATTTTAATTACTCTAATGCAAAACTTTTCTTTCTGAAAACTCTCCAATGCATTATATTGTCTGCCATATCTTCCAATAAAAACAACTGGCGTTGCACTCATTTATGATGACTTTGAGATAATTATTATGATGTAAACAGGGTTTACTTCCACCATAAAAACTATTCTCAAGCTCACTATAAACACTCTTTTAGGAAGTCTTGCATTGTTCTTTCATTTTCTAAGTACAATCCGCAAAAATGTGATTTTACAATTTATAATATCACATCCAGCAAGTTGAAGAACATTTTGATTAATTTTATGATTTTACCATTGTATTTTTAAATTTTTATGAATCTTTCTTGAATGAATTTTATCTAACTCCTTTATATTATACCAATAGCAAATGGATATATATATATAAGATGAGTTAAAATGTTGATAAATTTTTAAATATATATATATATGCATAATTAAAATGAGGTATTTATGACATTTAAAAAAAATATTTATTTTTTTATTTCCTGAGAGCTAAATAGACTGCTCTATTAATGCATTAAAGACAATCTTGTGTAAATGTCTATTTCATCCCCCCCAAAAAAAACTATTTGTGGATCACTGTATTAAAATCTGTTAAATGAAGCAATTTAAAATAATGATGGAAAAATTTTGAATTACTGTAATAGTTCTTTGCCCCTAGAAAATTTAGGTATGGAAGCAATAGAGGTCTTTCTTATCATCTAGAACCAAACTACATAAATAGTAAGCAATCAGGAAATACTAGATTGCATTAGCAGGGAACTCAGAAATTTTGGGTAGAATATAAAAAAAACTAATTTGAATGATAAATTATGAATAGCAATCAAGCATTGTTAGTCGAGAGGTCAGCGCAACTGCCTTGCAAGCAAGCAGTTTGCAGATGTTTGTTGCGGGTTTGTCTCCCAGACGATGCTATGACATATGGATTAAAAATTATGAATGGCAACAAGCTATTCAAAGGTAATTGGATGGACATATTTTATAAATAATTAAAAGTAAATTTAAAGGGTTTCAAAGATTTGAATGTAAGAATTACAACAGATTAATAAAAGTAATGATTAATTGATATTGAACAAAAAGTATTTTACAATAAGCAGAGTTGGTAGATAGTCATATTTTTCTATATATTTATGCAAGAAATAGTTTAAATGTGTAAGAAATGTATTATATGATTATAATTATGAAGACTAAGAAAAAAGTTAAGTTGGTTAAGTAAAAGAAGTAGTCTTTTAAAAAGTAGATATAAGTACAAAAAAATCAAAGCTTGTTAGAGCTTATTTGCAAGCTCTTTATATAACAAAGTAGATATAAATAAATAAAAATCATAATTTGAAGTTATATAATATAAAATATGAAAATGCTGTATAATAAATAATGTCAGAAGAATATTACTTTTATTTGGTACAAGAAAAGGAACATTAAATACCAGGGAAATAATACAAAAATAAGATAAGAATTAGACTATAGATTAATTTATGTGGAGAAGGAAGGGAAATTATTGAATATTTATTTTTGAGTTCAAGATATATTGAAAGAAGATATGGGTAAATTGTGTGGAAAATGTAAACTTGAATAGGGTGGAAATGATAGATATTTTATGATTTTTGTTTGAAGAAAGAATTGTTGAATAAATAAAACACTTTCTATTAAAATAGGATAAGAGAAAAAAGTGAACTGGGAAAGGAATAATAATTTGGTAAAAGCTGTAAGAGGCAGATAAGTTTATTATGTGGGCAATGGTTTCAAAGGGAGAAAATGTTTAATATGGTCGGTGCATAAAAACTTCTGATTTTATTTAAAAAGAAGCCATTTTGTGTGATATCATCACAATGTTTAAGTATAAAAAGGAATATTTAAAAAAAAAAGATTGGTTTCAATTGTATAATGTTATAAATCATTGATTTAAATAGTTTATTAAAAAACAATAATTTATTAAAACAGTCCAAGAAAAAAATCAAATGATATTTAGAATAAAACTATTTTGATTTGGTAAAATAAATAGCATGGTGTCTATATTGATTAACTATATCTCCCCAGTTAGTTTTTTATTTTAATTGTAACAATTTGAACAAATGGTATCCATTGTATTTTCTAATAGTAGCCAATTTCAATGTCATGAACCACACTGAAGGATAAAGTTAACATAGAAGAAATGTTATATTATTGCATGACCTCTGTTGATATTATAGTATTTCCAGATATGATGATTAAATTAACATAATGTTTTAAAAATGACTGACAGAATTATAAAATTTGGAAAAAAATTAATGCAGTTAAAACTAAAGTATTAAATATTGACTGGCAAAAAGTCAATGAGCAAATTATTTTAAGTATTTGTAAACTTTATTACACAATGATAGAAATAATGATAAGAAATTACAATAAGAATTGTAATGATTAAACAGGCTTTTAGAATAAGATTTTATTCTGTAGACAGTTGAAATCAGATCTAATAAAAACAATTTGGATAAAATATAGAAGAACATACTTGGAAATAAAACAAAAAAAGTAAAATATAGTTTTAATAAATTTTTATTAGTCTTTCATTAGATTAGAGAAAAACCACTCAGTGTAATTTCACTATACCACTCATACAATGTAGGGACTGTTTTTTATCTGCTTTTTACAACTTGTGGAGGAATGTAATCATAAACATATGACCCAAGGCATGTGAAAAAGACATGTGATTCTCAAGAGACACATTTTCTGCTGAACCAGCACTCATCAGTTGGCCCAGATTATTAATCTCTTACATGTGTCTTTATCATTGGTCTGTATATATAGAGAGCTAATTACTACAGTTTAATTGATATGCGTCAAACTAGCTAACCTCATAACTTTGAAATAAATCATTTAATGGTAGTATATTAATAATTTTAAAACAGGAAAAACTCTCTATACATATTGCCACTCAGTGCAAGCCAAAGTAATCAGTGGATGCCAGAAGACTTGTACATAAAATTCCCATCTAGTGCCTACTCATCCAATTTCTCCAGACTAATTTCTGGCTTGTGGTCTTCATCAGTGATTATTCTGGCTTACACTGAATGACAATATGTATAGATAATAATCACTGATGAAGGCTACAAGCCAGAAACTACTCTGGGGAAATTGGATGAGTAGGCATTAGATGGGGATTTTATGCACAAGCCCTCTGGCATCCATTGATTACTCTGGCTTGAACTGAGTGGCAATACATATAGAGAGTTTTGCCTGTTTTAACAATTAAAGAGCAAGCATAAAAAATGGTGATCATGTGATGTTTATTGGCTTAAAATCAATCCTGCCCAATAGAATAGTAGTGGCTATGGTTATTAAAGAACCAAAGACACCAAAATGTATAGCTGAACTGAGCTCAGACTATATGACTATATAAGCTACTGAGCTTGTATTGAAAACATTATGGTGTTTTTAATTTAAGACTCATAGTTTTATAGTTAAGTAAAGATAAAAGGTGGCTGCTGGAGGGTTGCATTAGATCCTAAGATCTAGGTGTCATGCTCTCAGATCCAAGACTCCTCACTGATGAAGGCCACAAGCCAGGAACTAGTCTGGGAAATTGGATGAGTAGGCATTAGATTGGGGATTTTATTCACAAGCCTTCTGGTATCCATTGGCTACTCTGGCTTGCACTGAGTGAATATGTATAGAGAGTTTTGCCTGTTTTAACAGTTAAGAGGAAGCATAAGAAATAGTGATCATGTTATGTTTATTGATATTAATAATTTTATTAGTCATTCATTAGATTGGGGATTATTTATTTAAATATTTCTGTAGTGTAATTTACATTACACCACTCTCATGCAAGATAGAGACTGGTTTGTATGTATCAGCTAAAAAACATTTTTTTGTTTTTTACTATAAAGAAAATTCGATCTTAAAGAAGTAAACTGAGGAATTGGTTGTCTTAAAAAGCAAAAAAAAATCTATCAAAAAAAGAGAGAGAGAAAAAAAGAAGTTTATTCCCAAATTGGAAAATGGTCTTAAAGAAAAGAAAAGTTACAATATATGAAAGAAAGAGTGTGAAATTTTAATATGTATATTGGCTCTATTGTGATACATTCTTTAAGAACAATTGCCACTGCACTATACTTTTTTATTTGGATAAAAAAAAATGTAAAACAGTTTTCAAACCTGATTTAGCAATTTTTTATATGGTCTTAAGTATTTTATATTTTCTTAGTTAAATTGTAATATTTTATTTTTTTATGGGTTGCACAATTTAAACTGTGTATGTCTTCCTGTTTTCACTAGCTATATATTTTGTTTAATGTTTTTTTTTTGTCTATTTATCTTATATGATATTTGTTATGTATCAATTGTACTTTTCTATATTGAGGCTAGTTACCTCATAATATATCTGTATATATTATTTCAATGTTTTTTAAGATAAATAAACAAATAGATAATTTAAGAAGATAATTTCACATATGTGGAATTATGAAAGAAAATGTTTATTTTATGTTATTTTCTTTTATTCTTTTCTTTACAAATATTAATCCAAATCTTCTGTGTACAACAGGATAATTTATTTTCACACTTATAAAATTATAATAATACTAAATAGTGCTATCACACTTATAACGTATAGTTAATATCAATTAGTCAATTAAAATGGCTGAGCGCTTTCGAGAAACTATACTTCTCATAATCATAGCCAGTTGTGACTCATTCGTTGAAATCATTCTATAAGTATAATATGCAAACTCTATGCAAATGAGTCAATTAGACCATCTTTTTGATATAGCAAAACATGCTTCTTTACAATTAATAGTGAAGGAATCCTCTGCTATGAAGTAAGCCTTCTTTATCTTGCACTTAACATCATGCCTCTCAGTACAAACCAATTTTGTAGATGCAGGTTCAAACTCATGTCCTGATACTTTTTGATATTGTGCAAAAATTGAAGTCCATTCTGGGTTAGTATGTGACTTATTATACCTATATTTATGCTGTGACAACCTAATAGCTATGGTGGCTCTAGTTTCACCATAGTATGAAGCTTTGCATCCATTGTGAGGGCATGGCATTTTATACACGGCCTGTGAGGTCTGATCAGAATCTATGGCATCTATTCTGTTGTTAATAAGCCTATTAGTTGAGATCGGTGTATGAAAACTCAAACAAAATTTTGTAGAGAAAGTCCTGTAGAATGTATTATGCATGAAAGACCCCATAGATTCTGATAAGATCTCACAGGCCATGTATAAAGTGGCATGCCCTCACAATGGATGCAAAGCTTCATACTATGGTGAAACTAGAACCACCATAGCTAGTAGGTTGTCACAGCATAGGTATAGGTATAATAAGTCACATACTAACCCAGAATGGACTTCAATTTTTGCACAACATCAAAAAGTATCAGGACACAAGTTTGAACCTGCATCTGCAAAATTGGTTTGTACTGAGAGGCATGATGTTAAGCATAAGGTAAAGGAGGCTTACTTGATAGCAGAGGATTCCTTCACCATTAATCGTAAAGAAGCATGTTTTGCTATATCAAAAAGATGGTCCAATTGACTCATTTGCATAGAGTTTGGATATTATACTTATAGAATGATTTCAACGAATGAGTCACAACTGGCTATGATTATGAGAAGTACAGTTTCTTGAAAGCGCTCAGCCATTTTAATTGACTAATTGATATTAATTATACAGCTTTACATTATAAGTGTGATAGCACTATTTAATATTATCATACAAGTGTAAAGCATAAATCTACAAGTTATTACTTTATAAAATTATAGTTTATTTATCAAAATTCTAAATAAAAAGTTTTATCTGAGTTTACTTTTATAAAAATAAAAATACACTTTTGTTTATTTTTGCTTATTTAGGCTTTTATTGTGAACATTTTTGTATGAATTAAAAAAAAAGGTTTATTTAGTTTAATTCTCTATTTATATGGATTTGGAAATTATTTACATTTTTATATTAGTAATTTATTGAAATTATTTATTTTTGCTTTAGTATTGAAAAAATTAATAAAATTGAAAAAATTAATAAAATTGAAAATGCAATTATATTTCATTGCAAGTCATTTATGTGAAGTTCAAAGCAAACATGTAATAAATTTTAATTAATGTGCATTAATTTACTTTATAAGTCTCTTTTTTTTTTAGCAAACACTTACTTATTCACTATGAAAACAATCAGTTTATTTATTTCTAGGAGTTCATAAGAAATTTGAGTATTGTAAATGAAGAGAAGGAGCTGCTATCCATGGTTTTAAGCTATAAAATCCATCAATTTACCACTGCACTAAAATACATAGTTGCCCTCCAGTTTGTATAATTTTGGGGTAAAATTTCTTTATTTTTTATATGGAGCTCACTTTTGTCAGATAAACTAAAAATACACAAAACTTTCTTAATCAAGTAATTATATTTCAAATAAAATGTGGATAATTTGATATTTTTAAAATTTTTAAAAGCTGAAAAGTTCCAGGAGATATCATTTGCTCTATCAGTAATTGAAAATGTTTCAGTGAAATGCAATTTTAGATCTTACTAAACTTAGTATTGCAAACTATGTGCATCAAAATATATAACAGTTAAATATGTTTGGTTGCAATAGCTGCTTGTGATATCAATATATATTAGATTGATTTATGGAAATCAGAATTATCTTGAATAAAATTGATGTACTTTCTATCAGAAAACAATAGAATTATAAAGGGCATTCAATAGTTGTAGATATTCCTATAACAAGTTGGATAAATGGATTGAAAACTGATAGCAACAAAAGTGAACATCTGCTATCTTTTGTAATAACTTCTATGATTCATAAATTATTTGTTACAAGAAGAGACAGAATTGGAAAAATGTCATATCAATGCTGATTTGTGATTTTTTTTAACTACTGCAAGTATTCTGATGTTGTGTAGCCAAAGAGCTAATTTATTTTCTACCTGTAAATAACATTCTACTTCTTTAGCAAAATACTTTTAATGGGATGTTTTTATGAAACTGGCAATCTTTAATACACATTACAGAGTATTGATGTTTTGATGGTTCATATATAAACTTTTACAACTTATTTCCCTGTTGGCTTTAAGTATACTAACTCTGTTATTTTATTACTGAGTAATACATGTTCATATACCATTAATATCTTCCAACATTGCTAAATAACATATGCACATTTTCTCAAACAGTTTGGTTTCCATACTTTTATCAATTAAGCATATATGCAGTACGTTATTAAGATTTTTTAAATTCCTGCAATGCTATAAGACAAGATAAGCAAGGAATGGGCATCATATTGCTAGATCATGCAACATCATTAGGCATTTAGTATAATATGAAATGATCTGGACTTCTAATGATATATAAACTACATTTCCTCCTTCTCTAAACAGTATATTGTTTTGAAAAGTAAATATGTTATTTATATATAGTTTTTATTTACATCATTTCTTCAAAGAGGAATCATTTCTACCAAGCAGTATTATGTGTGGGTATCAAATTATTTATAATACAGACAAGATTCCAAATACTTCAGTAACATTCCACTTATTTTTTAAAAATGACAGGAACTGTATTTCATTTCAATGTTATAATTTTAAAAAAAAGTTAAATTAACCAATAAAAATGACAGAATTAAATATAATAAATTAGAAAACATATCCTATCAGAGAAAATTCATAAGAGACTAATTTATTTAATTTTAAAAGATGACTTTGTAATGTTATTTAATATTTGGAAGTCCCTGTTCATTTATTAATAATGTAATGGTTTTTGCTAATATATTAGAATTCTGCCACATTTTGCTTTCAGGTGTTTTTTTTTCTATTAATTATTTTGAAATATAACTTCTTTTTTAAATTATAGTTACACCTGGTTCACTTTTTCGGAACTGAGTCATTATTACATTGAAAAAGATAATTGAGTTGTCTCCGATTATCAGACTTTTGTCTGTCCTTACAAAAAATCCCTAAAACATTTGATATTTTTTTAACTATTAAAACATTTATATCTCATTATATACTGTATATAAAAACTTAGATCAATGTTAATATATATATGTTATTAAAATGTTGATAATACTATTTTATCAATAAAATTTTATAAAATTATACTCAATACTAAAAGACTGTGCTCAGAATCCAAAGATTTTATAAACACTTTAATAATAATTCTTTTTTATTATTATTATCATTATTATTAAGAAACTTGCTAAAAAAACAAGTTGTATGGCACCAAAGAGTTTTGTAATAAATGGCACTATGGTTAAGCTATAAACTCTTGATTATTATTAGTAACACTTTGATATTCTTTTAAATTATTATAACATCTAAGATTCAAATTCCAATATATAGCAAATATTTGTCTTACATTTTATATCTAAAGAAATCTTTAAACGCATATGTTAGCAATTACTTCACAGTAAACTCAACAGAATTGTATTCTTTTTAATTATATTTGTATGATTTTAGTCTCTAAAATATTCTTTTTTTAATTTTATATTTTTATTTTATTTGCTTAAAAATAGTACAGAAGTATTGAAAATGCCCAGTGAGGTATATATATAAACTGTCAGCAAATGTTAGTGTAGAATGAGACGCCTACACTTTAACTCTGATTGGATATAAGCTTATCATTTACTGAAGTACTTATATGCAGAATATGATTTATATATACTAACATAATTTTAAAAGAACTATAAGCTATTCTGAAATTACTATAATTAATCAGAGAGAAAGGCTGACCCTCATATTTAATACTTTATAAATATTAAATCGATCTTCAATTAATAGATGTAAATATAACTTTTTTGGTAACTCATATATAGATGAAATTAATATGGAGTTACTGAAAAACCTGTGAACTATATGTAAACTAATTGTGTTCAAATATAAAATATAGAGCCACTTATGCTTTAGCTTTGATCATATATAAGCATAACATTTACTGACATACTTACATGCAGAGCATGATTTATAAATACTAATGTAATTGCAAAACAACTATAATTCTGAAATCACTATAATTAATTAGTGTGAAAGGCTGAGTCTCGTATTTAACACTTTAAATAAGGCAAAACTCTCTCCATACAGTAATCCCACCCTGTGCCAACCAGAGTAATCAATGGATGCCAGAAGGCTTGTGCATACTCTGGTTGGCACATGGTGGCACTACTGTATGGAGAGAGTTTTGCCTTGTTTAATAACAATTATGTGCTAGTATAAGAGATGGTGATCATGTGATGTTTAGTTATTTAACATTTTCTAAATATTAAATTAATCTTCAGTTAATAGATGTAAATATAATTTTATTTTGTTTTAAATTGTAATTATAAATTTATTTAAACGCACATTGATTATGTAAGTAATATTTACCAAGGCTATAAACCTCAAGTGTGTGCGCACGAAGGTAAGGACCTCTTAGATCTAACTGCTTCAGCTTCCCCTATTTATATAGAAAGTAGATTGAAATAAAGAAGGGTTCCCCTCTTTTCTTCTAAAGTATAAGTTTGTGGTTAAGACCTGTAGAGGTTCCTACCTTCACATTTTCACATGCACACTCTTAAGGTTTGTTTTAAGGCTTCATTGCATAATGGTTTGTGCATTTTTTGCTGTTCCCATTATCTGGAATTTAAATCTAGTCGCATAAAGTTTAATTTTTTTTCAAATCATAAACAGACTTAGAAAATATATTTCAGTTAAATGGCCCATAATCAACCTAGCTAGCTATTCAATAGTGATTGATAAATGAATATCTAGTTATTCTTAAGTAGAAGTCTAAAAGTTTCATATTAAATTGGATTAATCCGATGAAAATAGCTATTCTGACAGTAAATCGATATTGTTTTTGTTACTAATGGGGGTCATACTTACCCGTTAGTCACTTTCATTTTACTTTAAGTTTTATGTTAGAAATTACAGTTGTATATACATTTATAGATTATTTATGAAAAAATTATATGTAATATAAAAGAAAATTCAAAATCTAATTATATTTTGAGTTGTATATTTATAAGAATTGTAAGAAAACAATAAAAGATAAAATTATAAGTTCTGATAAATTAGCTAAAAAAAATTTAAATAGTTATAAATAATTGCTAAAACTTTGGTTGGAAATGTTTTATAAGCAATTACCTTTTGAGAAGCAGTGCATTACAGTATTAGAGTATTTATTTTCTAATTGCAGATTTAGAATGCTAATTATAAACTAGAAATCTCAAATTATGGTTTAATTATGGCTAGTTTTCTATTTCTGGGTGATTATTTTTGAAGTAAAAAGACTATGCTTAATGTTTCTAAAATGTCAGCCTATTGTTTAATTCTATTCTAGCTTACAAAGGATATTGAAATGATGTTTTTAATTATTGCTTGAAGCAGTCTAACTGTTTTAGAAATATGTTTAATTTTTTTTTTTTTTTTGATATAATTTTTATAATTGATGCTATTGTTTAAGTAAATTTGAATTTAATTATTTCATTATTTTTTTTTCTTAATGTTTAATGATAAATCTTATTTTTAAAAAATAAAAATGAATATTTCAATTCTAGTTCTTGGAATGTGGAGCAATTTAATTAATAAGGAAGTTTATCATAAACATTTTAATTGTAATGAGAAATGCAACTTTTAATCTATCAATGGATGATCTTATTATTTAAAAGTTTTTTTTTTTTTTCAAACATGTAATCCAGCCTTCACTTTCTACTTTATGAAACTCATTTGTTTGCTATCTGAAATTTCTTATATTTTGATTGTATCATCTATCTGTATATGTGCATAAATATAGTTTTCAAGTTGATCCATATGTATAATTGTTTATATTTCTACTATTATAGCACCTATGATTCAATTATTCCAATAATATTAGTTTATTTAGCTCCCCATACTATATAGATGATGCAGTGAGATTAAGTTGAAATGTGGGTACTGGTTGTCATACAAGCATAACATATACACATCACAGATGAATCTAAAAACATCTCATGATCACCATTACTTATGCATTTACAATCTGTTTAAAACAATAGCAAATCTCTTCATACAGTAATGGCAGCCAGTGTAAGCCATAGTAATTAATGATGGTAGAAGGTTTGTGCATCAAAATACTGTTTAGTGCATCAGTGATAACCTTGGATCGAGTCACAAGCTAGAAACTAATCTGGTGATATTGAGAGAGTAGGCACTAGATAGGGATTTTGATGCACAAACCTTCTAACATCCATTGATTACTATGGCTTGCACTGAGTGACGCTATTCTATTGAGAGAGTTGCTGCTATTTATGAATTTAAACTGTATTTATATTTTTTTACCTGTGAAATTTTCATATTACCATATATAATACTTTTCATATTCACAAATTTACATATCCTTGATTTTCATATTCATAGTTATAATTAGCAGTAATTCCAAAAAAAAATAATTAATTAAAAAATAAGTTGGATGTTAGGTTCGCAAAGCCCCATAAAGCAGATAGCAATACTATCTCCTCATTATAAACTTCACTTTTTTAAGCATTCAAAATCTCTTGGAAATTTAAATGAACATTCTTTTTGTTATCTAAGCTTTTGATATTTATTTAAGTACTTTACATTTATTATAAAAATTGCGTCTTTAATAACAATGCAAATGTTTAAAACATTGCGCATGCTTTCTTTTATATAGATACAAAATTTTTATAAGCATTAATTAAAATACAGTAATAATTTATTTTTATTACTCAGTCTCATCATCTTTTTATTTCCGTTTAAACACAGACCAGATTTGTTCTGCTTCTTTCAACTTAACAATTCAACATAAAATAAAAAAATATTTTTTTTTAACAATTAAGGTTGAAAACTTTTTTCTATTTCACTGATTTCTCCACTTGATCAAAAAATATACAGGCAATTATCCATAAATATAATTAGGCTTGTTAATTTATAGTTATTTATTTCATTTTTTACTTTTATGCTGTAGTTATAATTAAATTGGGTTCTTTCCATAAGATTATTTTTTTATGTATTTAACTTTCAGTTTGAATAGAAAGTGTTTCAAAACAAAATTATTTTTTGCATATTTATTATTAATCCAAATAACAAAGTATTGTAAAACAATGAAATTATTAAATAAAATATAAAAAAGTTACATTTCTAACTTTACTAAAATAATGTAAAATATTTTCTTATTTTCTACTATGTCGAATTTAAATGCTTAAAAAAAATTCATTTTTGTAATATTGTAATATGTTTCAAAGGCTACAGAAAGCAGTTTGCTCTTAAATGAAAGGTGACCCTTTGATTCCTTTTTTGAAGTTTTTAAGAAACTATGCAGAGCAACTTTCTAATATCCACCCCTTGTATTCTTATTATTGCAGCTATTACTGTGATTAGTCATATAGTAAATAAATATGAATAGGTTTCTAAACCAACATGCATCAGCTAGCATGATGAGTTTATTGTTTTTTTATTGATTGAAAAAGTCATACTCCTATTCCCATAAGGATATAAAGTTGTCAGCCAAAGCAGTAGTTGTCTACCAAAGGAATGCAAGATATTAAGAAACCTCTGATTATACACTCAGACTGCCATTTAATGATGATCTTGTATTTATCTAACTACAATTGCAGATCACTTTTGAATGAAAGAAGATTACATAAATTGGAAGAATTGTCTAATATTAAATGGAACATTATTGGATGCTACAAAGTTAGAAAAAAAAGATAAAGAGACAATTGATTTAAAAAATGGATATTCTTTATTATAAAGACACAAAGATTGTAAGCACAAATGGATTGGAATTTATTATAAAATAAAAAGTGGAAAACAGCAGCATGGAGATTGATAATATATCAATATAGAGTGACAACATTAGTTTTTCGCTTAAGTTATGGGGAAGATGAAAATAATTAAGACTTTATATTCCAAAAGTTTTATCACGATGAAGAAGTATATATAATGTAGAAAATGCTTTTTTATTAGATTAAATAACCTTCTAAAATTGTCATAGAAGACTTTACTGCTATAATTGGGAAACAATTAAAAGATGAAAGTACTGTGGATAAATTTGCTATGGTAACAGAAATGAAAAAGATTACAAACTTGTGGAATTTACATTAAAAAAAATTGTAATACATTAATGATCAGCCTTTCAAGCTATTGTGCATACACTTTTTACGAGTGTTAATAATAAGTTAAAGTATTCATTTATTATTAACACTTGTAAAAAGCATATGCACAATAGCTTGAAAGGCTGATCTTTAATGTATTACAATTTATAAACATACACTATATAAAATAAATGCTTATTTAAAAAAATTGTATATTATGATTTTTAAGAAAAATTGCTAAATATAAATGGACATAAAAATAGTTAAATCAAATTAAAACAAAATTGGATTATATTTTAACTAACAAAAAAATTCTTCCTTCCAAAATTGTAATGTTATAAATAGATTTAACATAGAATATGATCATTGATTAATCAAATGCAAGATGAATTAATGTAAAGCTAGAGATATTATCAAAAAGTCAATAATAATAGCTGATATTAACTAATCTTTAGAAACACTACAATGAGTTTACATTAAAATTTGGTTCAAACTTAACTGAGATCAATAAAAAAGATAGCAGATACTATATTAAGAGCAGCAACAAAGGTAGACAGTACAAAAAAAATTCAGCAATTCAGTAACTTTACAACTGAGACAAGATAACATATAAATGAAAGAGGTAATATGAAACTATTTAAAATCGATCCATTGAGAAAAATTGAGTATTAGGAATTCTGCAGAATGGTATCAAAAAGAGTTTAATAGTATTGTAAGAAATTACAACTATGAATTAAGAAGGAAGGCTCTAAAAGAGAACAAAAATATTAAAAGTATAAAAACATCATTTTGGTATTGCAAGAAAAATTATTTCAGCAATAAAAAGAAGAGATGGAACTATTATTAAAATGAGAAATGATATTGTGGAAAGTTTACAAATAACTGTATAGCAATAAAGAATATGAAAACAAGTTAATAGCTACAATTACTACATTTTCTGAATTTTAATCATTTTAATTGAAGAAATAAGATTATGGATATAAATCTCTGAAGAAAGGAAATTTCAGGAAATTATGGCATTACTATTGATATTATAGGTAAAGAAATAAAAAATATTAGCAAACTGTATACCAAATAAGATGAAAGAGTGCAGTGGTGATATTTATACTTAAGTAAAATGTTAAAGAAGATATTAGTTCTGTACAAAAATTTTACTAAAATAATTACAACTCATCTGCTGTCATCTTTAAATTCAAACCAACTAGAAATTAGCATATTTACAATATTTTAAAACTTTTCTAGATATCTCATATTTTTATAATTTTT
Organism: Epiperipatus broadwayi; assembly: GCA_028023455.1. Lineage (NCBI taxonomy): Eukaryota > Metazoa > Onychophora > Udeonychophora > Euonychophora > Peripatidae > Epiperipatus > Epiperipatus broadwayi. The sequence goes on along the minus strand of JAQFVV010012612.1, from coordinate 1,175,951 downwards.
AAAATTGTTATTATATATTATTAAAAAAAATAAGCAAATAGTTTATTATTTGGAAGTTCATAAGAAATTTAAGCACTTGATAAGTGCTGTCATCTAATTTCTTGTCTCATTATTCATACCAAGGTCAAACCTCTTTCACAATACATTCAAAAATATTATTTTTGTCATATAAAAATGTCATTCTCTGATTTAATAAAATTATATTGTTTATCAGTGATTATTAATGATAAATAACTCTTTTGAAGTTTTAGTTCGCCAAGCATTTTTAAAATCTTTTTAGCAAACATTGAATTTATGTATTTGATTTTCTGTTTCTTATTGGAGCACCACATTAATTTTATTTATTCAACCAAACAGATATTAGGATTTCTTTTAATCTAATCACCAATAATAATATTATCATTGAAGACTGAGTCAAGATGTATTCTCTAGTAAAGCCAAAACAGTGTGTAACACATTTTTAAAAAAAATTTAAGAGGAGCTTGAAAATCCAAATTGTTAATTTTTATTTTGAATGGATATTGAAATGTAGCATAAGCACTTAGATTTTCTATATACATTTTCTATATACAGTAGTTTAATGATCTATACAACAATTGTAACTAATAAATACTTGGGCAATAGTGCTTGTTTTTATAATCTGCTGTATATAATCTTTAATATCATTAAAGTTTTGATGATATATTTAGAAATTCTGTCAATTATATTATACCAACTTGATATCGTGACCAACATTATATATTCTCCTTTAAATTAAAAAAAAAACTGCCTTTTCACAAAACAAAATTTACATACAAATTTGTTCAATTAAACTTTCTTTATCAGCAAAATTAATTTCTCTAAAAGTAGCTATTACAATCCTAAACTTTGATTTTTCTTTAGGTAAAAGCATTATCTTGTATTTTGATCTTAAGTAATTCACATTAAACAAAATGTTCATATTCTATGTACTTCTATTTTTTTGAATAGATTTATTTCCTTTACTGCAATTTAACTTTACATACTGCTATCATTATATACTTAACATGGCAGATGTGTATAGGCAGTAATAAGTTAAACATATATGATGGACACTTATCAATGTCTAAAAAGATTTGAAATTTATTCTAACAATGCTTTCATATTGAGTAAGTATATTAAGACTGGATTTAACCACATAACATTCCTCAAGAAATTAAGTCTCGACTTATGAAAAAAACTTTTGAAAATGTTCAGGCATTATAAAGAGATTTTGTAAATATTATCAAAATCACACTTTTCTTTATTTTTGCTGTAATATTCTATAAATACAATTTATCCAAACTGCTTCAAACACATTTTAGCAAAACTCTTTATTTTTACATATATACTGACGTTTTGACTGACCTGCAGCCTTCTTCAGAGCAAGTTTATTTTAATCTTCTAAATAAAAAAAATAAAAATTGTCACTAATTTTAATAATGTATTTAAGTTTATTCAATGACATATTAATTCAGGACTAAGTGGACTTATAGATTCATATGATACTACTATTTACACAATATGTAAATAGTTTAACAATTAACATGTATACTATCAGCAATAAGAAAACATATGTTTTACAAGTATATTCAGCAGTCACTGACCAAAAACTTCATTTTTTCACAGTCCCAAGAAAATTGTTTAGATGACATTATAGTTAATGGAAATAAGATTGAAAAATAGATAAATCTGTTGATTAAAAGTATTAGCGTTATAAACATATTAATTCCAAAAAAGATGCTATGTGTCCAAAAAGCATAAAAAATATTATAATAAATATATACAAATTTTGTTTTAACTTGTGAAGAAGAGTCAAGCATTGGTGGTCAAGAGGTCAGCGACAGCTACTTTACAAGCAGTTGTCCCAGATTAGCGGGTTCGCGTCCCGGCTGATGCTATGACATATGAGGAAAAAAAATCTTGTAAAGAAGAATCATAATTTGGATTATAACACAAATGAAATAGAAAAACATCATGGCAAAAAAGTTGTAAAAATAAAAGATTAAAATCCAAACAGAAATTAATACACAAAAAATAATCAGTAGTTGAATAGTCTATTGTTCAGGAGTTAATAAGGAGTTTGAGCACCTGAAGTAGCAGAGATGAGCTGAAATCATTGTACTTACAAATTTAAATAGAATTGTGATGGGAATGTGGTAAGAAGAAAAGTTAACTGAGGAAATAGCTCTTTTTCTCTGGATACTTAAAAAAAATAAGTATCATAAATAAAAGTTAATTTGAGTTGGATTAGGAGATAAAAATATTTGCAGAATACTATTAAAACAAGTTGAGGATTTATTATGTAATGTGTAATTTATGGTTATTGATGAGATATAAAAGCACAAACTTCCTTTTTATATTGAAACTAAAACAACATCAAAAATGTTTTATACTATTCATTAAGTATGACATTCATTAATTATTATTGATATTCATAAATTTTTATTTATGTCTGAAAAATTAAACTGTTGATGTTTTACGTGAAAATTTGATTAACTCATCTATAAAGTCCTTATAGTTCATGAATAATAAATAACTGTATTATATTTCAAAGTGAATGAACAATTTAAAAGTTTTTGTACTTGAATTATAAGTTGCTCAGGAGGTCAAATGATATCATAAAATGACAGTTACAACCGTTTTACTTAATAATCCAAATTTTTTTATACTTTTTTCAGTAAAACTCTAATGCAATCACAGCTTAGTAATAACGCATATGCCTACTATTCTCCCTACATATGGTTTGAGTAAGAGGCAAGTGAACTTTGTAATTTAGAAAAATGTTACCAGCTAACCATCAAATAGTTATTAGTAATTGGGTATATGGCTAGTCCTAGCTATAAAGTTAAGCTACAGATTCATCTGTATATGAGAGAATAAATGGCAACACTTTGACTTTAAAGATAAAATAATAAGATAGAAATATGGTACCATATTTTACTATTGATGGAAGAGATGACAGGGCACTAAGCTATATATATATAATCTTTTTGTTCAGAATCTATACAGAAACAAAATATAGAGTTCTTACTTCATAGACTAGTTGCTTAGTATGTTAAAAAAGATTAAATAAATGTAGTGAAAATTTTATATTAACATTAAATTAATCCTAAATAACATTAATTCTTTTCCCAACTTAAAATAATGTATTGAAAAATGAAAATATAATCAAAGTTTAAACACATTATTCTTATAATAAAATAACTATTTGATTTAGAAAATTTCTTTGCAATTAAACTAATGAACTTTTATAATTAGAGTGATTAATCAATTTGTTGTCTTTATAATTTAACTTATTAACTTAATTAATTTTATATAAATTTAATAAAAACATCTATCTCCATTATTCTTTTATTTAGTAAAAAAAAAGCATTCTGCTTCACTATTTTAACTTTTCAAGCTATATAAATGGAATTGACTTGTGAGTTTTTTTTTTTTTCATAAAAGCACTATCACATTTGTAATGATAATAGTTATGATAAAAATATTTTTTATTATGTTTTACTAAAACCTGATGCTTGTTAAAAGATTCTTTTATATGAATTGTATGCTTCTATGTATGTATAGGATAATGTTTGGAAACTGATTTTACAATATATTGTGAACATTACATCTCATTTTAAATATATATATAAATCATATAACCGCAACACTTATGCTTAAACAATATATTAGAATATCACCAATTTGTTGTCAAAGAAACACTACAATTAGGCAATAAATGGAATTCACTTACTGCCTAACTGTAGCATTGCTTTGACTATAAATTTACTGATATTCTATTGATTTATTTAAGCATGAGAACTGTAATAGTATAATATCATATGATAAACAATTAGCTATTGACTGTTATGCTTTAATTATATATAAATGATAATTTTTGGGCAATTAAAGTATTTACAATATGATTTTTACCCTATTGATGTGATGATATTACTTGCTAATTTTAATTAAAGGGAAAAATAATATTTGATGCCTCTGAAGGTGTTCTCATTAACATTCTTTTTGTAACTAAATATATTTTCATTGTTGAAATATATGGAATAAATATCCATTTTTTATTATCAGTCTTCAACACTCAATTCATTTTACTTCTTTTTAAATTGACATATAGTATTATTAATCTGTTCAATCTTATGACTAACTTCAAGGAAGTTCTGGGCAAATATTTCAATATTTTTTAATTTATCACTATGATAATGACATGATCTTTCATTATGAAACAAAAAGGATCTAAAACTTGCCATCTTATACATAATTGGTACTTTTGATTTACAATTTATATATCCTCTTTTTGCAATAGTATGATTACTAATTTATAACTTAACATACTATTATTTCTTATAATAAATAAATCCAAATACTTAATACTTTTGTACTGTTCTTTTTCAATAGTCCATTTCAAACCCTTGAAATTATTTAATTCCTCTACAAGCAAATTTATAGTATATATATATATAGGCTTAAGTTTAAAGCCTTGAAAGATAAAAAAATTTAAATCATTATCTTGAATAGCATAAAAAAAGCAAAGACTATTAATAAATGGTAATGTACAATGCAATACTTATTGATGAAGGCAAATAGAAACTAATCTGGGGTTTTGTTCAGCATTGCTATCTTGTGATCATGGATTGTTTTTGTTTAATTAAGTAAATGTTTCTAAAATAGATTGCTGTAGAATGAAATACTGCAATCAATGTAACCTATATTTCTTAAATAGAGTAGTTCTCTTCACCCTACTTTAGATCTATCTACTGCAAGATTGAGTAATCATTGAATGCCATATAATCAACTGATATAATTATCCACATTCCAAGACCAGTTTTTGGTCTTTTTCTTTATCACTGAAGACTTAGGATTCTGTCCTGATATACTAATTGTCTTATACAATTAGCAGTAAACTTTTACTTCTCAGTGATGAAGGCAAAAACAAAAAAAAAAACAGTTTGGCGATGTGGATATTACAGCATTGATTTCTCAGGCTTATATTCTATGGTTCGAAAAAAATTTTAAGAGATCTGCTCTTAGAAGCATATGAGTAATCTGAGAAAATCATGTGATGTTGATATTACATTATTTCAATATTATTTATACAAGTGATGAAATGTTTTAATGTGATAATTATTTTCAAAGATTTAGTATTTACAAGAAATGATCTTGCTGTTCTAAAAATAACAATGCTTATATTAAAATATATGTATATCCTATAAAAAAATTAAAATGAGTAAAATAAATTGAGAACATGGTTGTGTTTTGTGAAAATAAATTTTACAATAGTAAGTCCACCCTCCCCACCTACAAACACCTACAAATGTTGTAACTGATTGAATGTATTTGTTTTTAAATTTTTAAAAAATGATATTAGTGTGTAACTTCTGCAATAACAACAACAACAATAATAATAATAATAATAATAATAATAATAATAATAATAATAATAATAATAATAATAATAATAATAATAATAATAATAATAATAATAATAATAATAATAATAATAATTAAGAAGTTTGAGAAGCTAAGATGGTAGAGAAGAGCTGTGGATCATAGATTTTAATCTCCATTATGTTATTTCGCCACTATACTAGTCCACACAAATCCCTGACCACTGATAAAGGGCATTTCATTTTCATTTGTATTTAATATTAACAAATTGAAAACAAGCTTTTAATTAAATTACTGATTTAATTGGTTTTTTAAAATCACTATGTTTATGTTTTAGGTTTGAATCCAGAAGAGAGCTAGAAATTTTTAGAAGAATTGAGAACCTCCACCCCTCCCCCAAATATTTTTTTTAAAAATACTTGGAAAATTAAAGATCATCAAATTCTCAGCATCCATAGTAATATGAAACCTTTCTCATAAAAAATGAAGCCTCCATCATATTACACTTTATATTTTTTAAAGATAATATATTGATACTCATCTAATCAATTCAGATTAACTTGTGCCTTTTCTAGCTAAGAAGAGTTTGATGCGTGTTTATTAATGATTAGATGAATTGGCTATAATAATAAAAAATTTGCAATTTTTTGTGACCTAAAAAAGTTCAAGATTCATTTCATATACACCTGAACTGAAATTATAAATATGGTTGAAATATTATACCACAATTAGATAATTAACTCAGACAACCAGAGTTGATCAGTGGGTTGTTTAGCTGAAGATCAAATAATCCAAACCCATAAAATAAAAGTTGATTTCCAGGAATAAACATTTGAAATGTGATTAAATTCTTACCTCAAGTGGATCTTTAAGCCATGCTTGTTTCTAAATTAAGATAAACCATTGTTGTTTTATTATTTCATGTATTCAGAATGAGATTAATACAGGGCAATTTAAACTTTTTCTAATCTAAATTATAATAAATATGACTATATAAAACTGACAGAATTAATTCATTTATTTGATACCTATTCCTTTTAAAAAAGAACTAAATTACTTTTATCAATATTATGGAATATAATTTTATTCTTCTTCTTTTTTTCTCCTATTGATTTCTACTTTAACATATCATACCATTTACAACTTTCTTAAACACTTTATCACATGACTGCAGGACTGTTGAAACTGTTAGTTTTGATATAAATAAAGCTCTGATGATGACTGCAGGATAGTCCAAACTGTTAGTTTTGATATAAATAAATAATACTGATAAAGTATTTAAAAAAGTTGTAAATGATATGTTTTATCAGTATTATGAATTTTTTTTTCAGTAAAAAACAGGAGAGCATCAATGAAAAATCATATCTTATTTGAGAATACAGAAACTGAAAATTTCTTTATTTTATACTTTATCTAAGCTGATTTATTTGTTTGGTATAATTAAAGGAAATCTGAAATAATATGTAAGATTTAGAAATATAATAACAAATTATTTAATTTAATTTACATATACTGTATAATAAAACTAAAGCAGTTCTTTGTTTTAGTGCCATTTGTTATTCACTAATTATTCAAGCTTACTGTAGATGGCATTATAGAGCTATTCTTTTATTTTTATTATTTAGAAATATGTGTATGTTAATCAAAAAACAGGTATTTTTCTGTTGATAAAAAGAGACTATCGGTTTACTTCTTATACATTTCACAAAACTGAAGAATATATATAAACTTCATCCTAGTGTGAAATAATCAGATTGTTCCTTTGATATAATGATAGAATGGCAGACTTCCATTTCTTCTGATGTTCCTTTGACCAATAAAACATTTAATTATTTACCAAATTATTTAAATTAGTACACTAATCCAATATTTAACAAACCTAAATAAACTTATTTACTTTTAGAAATAGAAATACATGAACATTTATGCATAAGTATATATATAAAACAACTAAAATATATATTTTTGCAATAGCTCATATCAAGAAGATTGACAAATGGCAATCTTTATCTTATAGTTCCATATTTTTATATAATTTACCCTTGTTATTATGTTTAGATATAATAAAATGTGGGATCAATGGGATTCTAATATAAAAAAATATTTCTATTTAACGTTAAAAGATTATGTTAATAAAAATACATTACTAACGGTTAAAAATTTGAACTAGACAGAAGATTTGAATAGCTATTTCTCAAAATCCAAAAATCTTTGGATTTTTTTTTCTACTTTGTTTTAACAGATGAAATCGTTTTTGTTTTGTCTTTATTTATATTGTAGAACAATTGAGATATGTGATTGATTTTTTTATTATTATTATTATTATTATTATTATTATTATTATTATTATTATTATTATTATTATTATTATTATTATTATTATTTTTTTTTTTTTTTATTATTATTATTATTATTATTATTATTATTATTATTATTATTATTATTATTATTATTATTATTATTATTATTATTATTATTTTTTTTTTTATTATTATTATTATTATTATTATTATTATTATTATTATTATCATCAAGTGTAAATTAAATCTATAATTAAGTAATCAAATGGTCTACTGCTTGGGAGTTCATAAGAAGTTCATGTACCTGAACTGGAACCACAATCTATAAATCTTGAATCCAGAATCTATCTTTTTACCTCCTTATTAAACTGTATATAGAATAATTAATTGAACCCATAATTTTATTTATTCAGAATACATATGCTAATTTTAATTTTTTGAAATCATTTCCCTTTATCTGTTTGTTAAAATATGAGAATTAATTATTTAACCCTTCATTCACTATGATGTGTGAATATTATCTCTACATGTAAATGTAAAAATCACATGTAGCACTGATGTCAGAATAGAAAGATTAACCCATTTTTCTCAAGTAAAAGAGATAATATAATAAATATTTATTAAAAAGAAGAATAGGGACACAGAACAAAAAATGGAGATGGGAGAGGGGGAGGACCCTAAACCAGCAAAAATATTTACTTAACTGAAAAGAAGATTGTATTTTATCATCAACTTTAAGGAACTTCTAAAAATTAAATTTGATGAAAATTATACAATAATCCTGGAAAATTAAACAGACAAAACTCTCCATACAGTGCCACCCTATGTCAACCAGAATAATCAATGGATTCCAGAAGGGTTGTGCATAAAATCCCCATCTAGTGCCTACTCATCCAATATCCCCAGACTAGTTTCTGGCCTGTGACCTTTGTCAGTGAAAAGCCTTGGATTTGAGAGCACTGCACCTAGATCTTAGGATCTAATGCAACCCTTCAGCAGCCACCTTTTATCTCTACTTAACTACAAAACTATGAGAATGAAATTGAAAACACAATAATATTTTCAATCTAAGCTCAATACCTTATATAGTTATATGGGCCTTCTGGCATCCATTGATTACTCTGGTTAGGCACAGGGTGGCATTACAGTATGGAGAATTTTGCCTGTTTAATAACAGTTATGTGCTAGCATAAGAGATGGTGATCATGTGATGTTTAGTGGTTTAATCCTGGAAAATATTTAGAGAAAAATATCTAGCATCAACTCTAAATATAAGTTGATTATTAGAGGAAATTATCAAAAATAATGAAGTAATGAATAGATAATATTAGTGTAGAAGTGCATAATAAAAGATATGAGAGATAAAGAAGTGTCTATAAAAATATAAAGAGGCAACTGAGGAGCAAATGGAGAGAGTAATAATATCAATATAACAAAATGGAAAGTGATTAAAGATTTTTATAGAAAAGATGATATAAATGGAGAAGAAAAAATTGACAAATTGAAAATGGAAAAACACACCAAATCTGGATAAAAATGAAAAGCAAAAATTACTGATTTATAGTTTATGTTCATAAATTATACATAATGCAGTAAATACACAAATAGTGTCTTTTTAAAGTATGCAAAGGGGTCACTGCCTGCTATTCTGATAGATAAGGATAAGAGAAAAAAATTTCTATCCAACAAACATTAGAGGATATACATAAATGTAATCTATCATAAAAGAAAATTAATCTTTCTGGATAATAAAAAAAATTAACCAAATCCTGTAAAGATGTAAACAATTTGTTAACTCCTAAAAAAGAAATTATAAAAGGCATCTTAATTTCTGTTAATTAGTTTCAGGTTAGGAATATAAAATTATGGACCTGTTAATTAATTTTTGATTAAAAATTAGTTTTAATGGATAGATCTATTGGAGTTATTAGAGAGAGTGATTACAATGAATTTTTAAAAACTATCGTAAGCTTAAGCAATAAATAAGTTGCAGAATGATAGTGGAAGTTCTCATTCACAGAAATAATAACCTTCTAAATTTTGGACTAGCAACCATAATTCATTTTCTTTATAAAATAGCCTGAAATCAAAAATAATTTTTAAGCTCAAACCAACTTTTACATAATTGTATAGATCTGATACTGACTGATAACTATATATTTTGTTCATCTTAGTTTTATATTAATTGGTAGCATTTTTCATTCTTTGTTTAGAATGATGTATTCAACAAATCATCACATGATTTTCCTTTCTTGGACTCATTATGTGTTTTTAGGAGCAGATATTTACTCTCTTTATTCTAGGGCTACTCAATGTATATCAGATAGTAGTTGTATATACCCTCAAATAAGTTTTTAACTAATGACCTTTCTAAAAGAATGTTTTGAATATAAGTAAAGAAAATCATGTGATATGTTGTCTATATGTTACAATATTTTATTTTGATATATTTAAAACTTTAGCACTCATTCTTAAAACATTTATATAACAGTGCCTGAAACAGTTGCATGATCCCTAAATTGTATTAGGTGAAAAAAGTCAAAAATATTTCATTTTGCAGCCTTTTCAGAGAATAATGAAGTCAACCTTATTGCCTTAGGGAGAGAAAATTAATTTATTACTTCAAAGAGGCAGTGTATAGTATATTAAAAATTTTATTATATAAAATTGTTATTTGTTAAATGAATGACGTACCAGCAGTTCTGGATTAACTCCAAGACTCCCCCAAAGATGGGCCAATGATTTGTTAGAAGAAGGTTTTCATCTTCAGGTATTAAATTTATGCTCCTATTAACCATTATTTTTTAAAAAGTAGCTCACTACAAATTTTTCAAAATATTATTATTTTTTGCACATATATCTTTACATGACTTCTAATGACAGTGGAGAGAAGTAAATAAATAAATAAGTAATGGAATAACTTTATTGTCCAAGAATTCATAAGAAGTTTGAGTGCTGGAAATGCTAGAAGGGAAATTGTTCTGAGACCATAGATTTAGAGTCTGACACTCTTCCACTGCAAAGCCATTACTGAGTATCAAGAATAAAATGTTAAAAATATTAGGCTATAATAAATTAAAAGAGAAATGTATACATAAACAAAGAAAAACTTTACTGTAAAAATATTATTAAACAATTTTGATCTAATATTTTATTTATGTACCTTTTATGTATCCTTTTACTATATTGTATTATTTTAATATTCATTTATAAAAAAATATGATTAATTATAAATAACTTATAATATTGGTTTATATTTCACCTAATAATAAATATTGCTTAAAGGATTAAAATTATATATATAAATACTACATAGTTTTATATAGATTAATTTTGTCTGAATGAGTTTACATTGCCTTGGTTTGTGTTCATGGACATTCTAATAATTTTATGCCCTTACACATGACTTTTGGAAAGATTATCTTGATTTTAGACACAGTTAGCTATATAAAAACATGCAGATAGCATTTCTTAATGTCAATCAATCCCTTCTTTCTTCTAATGACATATAGTACTTAATCCTGCTAAGTAGTTAATACCTTATAAGTTAAATTAAAGATCTCAAATTTTGATGTGGGATAGGGATTTTATAAACCTTTAATACAACTTTGTATATCAATTTAAAGCATAATTTTATATGAATATAAAAAGTGGTTAATGTTGAAATGAAGTAGCTGACTTACCTATAAAGCCTTTCAAATTTTAAACTATTTTATAGAAAATTAATTTCTTGGGCTGTGAATAAATGAAAAGAGAAACAATCTTCTCAGTAGTATATTAGATTCTGAGCCACATAAACAAACTTTTACATAACATAATAGGAAGATTGTAAAATTTGCAAAATATGACATATGTGAAGAAACTTTTAACAAAATTTAATTAACTGTGAGTGTTCTAATTTAGCAATTAGTTTTTTCTAATATCATATGAATGCTCAGTATTGTGTCTTGAATTTAGAATTATTTGCTATTGTGCTTTACATTTTATATATTAAGGCAGTTGATTTTATAACCATTTTAGCAGTAATTAAAGCTTGGAATGACAATATGATGTCACATTACTAAGAATATTAATCAAAATTCCATGATTGTGTTGGGACTATATGATAATGTTAATAAAAGTGGATGGCTGCATGTTTCATTTCTCTGAAATAAGTTTTATTGAAAATGATTTATACATTAAAATAAGAAGCTAAGAAATAGAAATAAATGAAGAATTTTGAATTATTTAGATTTCGCTAATTATATTGTTGTTTTATAGGAAATGTTACAAAACTTATTATTCTACATCTTATACAACATACAAATAAAGTTATTCTGAAAATCATGTAGCATAAATTATAGGATTTGTATTGAAAGATAACTACTATAAATACATAATATGTATAGAAAAGTTTGTGAAACTAGAGATATCATTGCTGCTGTAAATTGAATATTTGAAAACTAGATTCTCTATATGTTTTGTTAATTATAGTAGGGTCTTTAATTCAGTTGAACATAACTAGTTTATGGAATATTCTTAGGGAAAAAATACATGATCAGATCATTTCATCTTGTTCTTATGAGAAATCTCTATATGAGATTTAAAACTACCATTAAAACAGATCAAGATAAAACTGATTGGTTTCACATTGACAAAGTGATACTTATCCATATACCAAATTAGTAAATAGAATACCAACTTAAAAGAATACTAATATGAATTCAAGATTGATGGAAGAAGCATCAACAATCTTAGATGTTAATGACCACTACATTTATAGTTTAAAAAATATAGGAAACCTTAATATTTTTTATGAAAGTTGGAGAGCGTAGTGAGGAAATATATAATTACTGCTAAATATGAAAAAGACAATGATTATAGTGACAGGTCAATAGTTGTCTTGAAAATTGAGAATAAAAATAGAAAAATGGCTGATAATATTTGTATACTTAGAACATTATCAACAACAAAGGAACTAATAATCAAGAAATTTATTACTGATGAAGACTGAGCAAAAATCTGGGGAATGTTTTTAGATGCAGAGACACATTTTTTAAAATGAAGATCAGAATTGTTTATGTTTCATAGTTTCATGTAAAAGTTGAATACTTAAGATGAAAAAGAAATGATGTTTTTGAATTCTGTGCTGGTGAAAATTTTAATAATTCTATGATAAACTAGAAAACAAACAAATAGATAACTTGGTAGAAGATCAAATCTGATGTGTTGAATCTCAAATGATTAGCTTGAAATTATTCTACTTTGATCATATTATAAGTTGATATAATTTATTAGGGAAGTGTATAATGTTTGGAAAAGTTGTTGAAAAAAATAGGATGATTCCATCATTGCAGTAATAAATGTGTTGTTAATCAGTCTAAATAATAATAGATTATCAACAAATGTAGTGAAATACTATCCATAAAATCATCAGGAGTTGATGTAAATTTGCTCAGCTTTCTTCAAAAAATGATCATGTATTAATTGATTAAAAGCAACAAGAAAATTAGGAAATTCTACAAGTAGCAACACTATCCAAATTTCCAAATCACTAGGGATCATTTCTTTAATAAAAATAATGGCAATAGTCTCAATTATTTAATTGACAATATAGGTACAAAATTTTAGAAATTGTAACTTTAAATGAGGTACCTTAGCATGTGAGAAATTGCTTCAGTAATTATCAAGTCAAAATAACTTATGCTAAGAAAAAGTTTCTACTTCCTCTACACTCTGAAAATAATAAAAACCCAAAAATTAATTTTCAATTTGAGTGTTTGAATTGAAATTATTGTAATGCAGTAACCATGACAACTAGATTTTTTTTAGGAAGAGTCTCTCAAGCTAGATAAGTTTTAGATTTATGAGCCAATAGTACTGCTCTCTTTACTTGACTGAGATAAGTGATAAATGCATTTCCAAAAACTTGGAATTATAAAAAATGAACTTGAGCAGGAATGTTTTTAATATCCATATTGATGTGATGCCAGTAAAACTATAATGATTTACTAGAGATGATTTATCAGTCCTTATATTTGAACAGAAAGAAGATATGATTAAAAAAATGGTTGACATGCTTTCTCTGAAGATATTATTAGAAACATTTGTTAGATTTTTTTTTCTTTTTGATAGATTATTTTGTTTGATGAAACTTTCAGACTTAATTTATTTTAAGTATTTTTTTTTTATTATTATTATTGAATTTATCTAAACGGGTTGTTTAATAAATGTTCAACTCCTTTAGGAATTTGTTTGTCTTCTCCATTTTTAAATAAATAAATTTTGTTAAAACTGTTTTTATTATTAAATGTTTTTTTTTTTTTAATTTAAGCATTAAAAGATTAAATCTTCCTTAAATTTTAATTTTTAAAGGTATATTATTGAACAAAAAATATTTATTCAATTTTTCACACTTAATAATAGTTATAAAAAAATGCTATTAAAAGTCATTTCTCCATTTTTTTTAGCAATATTAAAAATAATATCAGATAAACAATCACTCTTTGTTTATATAGTTTTTAAATTTCTGCCTTTTTATTTTGTTATATATATTTATCTTGGCAGTAAATCTTTCATTACTTAAAACTGCAGTACTAATTGAAATTTATAAAATAATAATAAACACAAACCTTTATAATTTAACCCTAACTTTTTTTCAGTTGTTCTTCCTTTTATATATATAATAAAAACTTTCATTATGTAGAAACTTATTTTTTGTTTTGTTCAAAAAATGACATTTGGAATTTTATATGATAATAATTAACTTTCCGCATTCAAGAAAATAGCAGATGCAACCTTATAGTTTAAAAAATATATACTTTTTTATTTTATTTATGAATTTTTAAAAGATATGTAGGATATTTATATTTGTTAAAATAATCTTATAATAGAAAAAAAATCTTGAAATATATCAATAATAATTAATTTCAAATGTAAATTTAATATATAATTTTTAACAAAAAAACATATTTAAATTAAAAAATTTTTCCACTTCTTATTTGCATTGCTGAATTATATATAATATAATACTCCATATACACCTTAAATGACACTCTACAATGCAGTTTAACATAGGATTTATTTTATTTCCTTACAATTTCAACTGCCCAGCAGTCATCATCAGTGCTTTTAAAGTTAAAGGAGAAAGAGTACTGAGTTTTAAAAGCTCTGATGAAGACTGCTGGGCAGTTGAAACTGTAAGGAAATAAAATAAATCGTATGTTAAACTGCATTGTAGAGTGTCATTTAAGGTGTATATGGTGTATTATATTATATTTAAATTAACTTATACATGTATATTTCATTTTATCATTCTTCATTCCAAGATATTAATAATAAAGATATATATCATAACAGTAGCATTATATAACCTATATTATTTTGAAAAAGGTAAAATTCAATTGTGGATCAAAGTCAGGAAGTAGGAGAAGTAAAATTACAAAGTAAACAAAGACAATTTAATAATAAAAGCTTGAATATGAATGGACTCATAAAATTTTGATGCACTATTGAAGTCTTAATAATATATTTTAATAGCCACCTAATAATAAGTCATATTTAAAAAAACTATATAAAATATAATGATAATATCTCATTGAATAAAGTATATTTATTTGAATGTTAAATGTATGTACTCTGTTTATTTTAAGATACCTTTTAAGGTTGGTTATGATTATTTTAACTCCTGTATGGTTGAAATTGATGCGGTGAATTACATTTTTTTAAACAGTATTTGAATTGCAGTACATTATAAATCATTTATATATATATATATATATCAACATTGTTGATAATTTCACTCTGAATTACCATCAATGTTGACACAGATATGCTTGCAAACATAGAGCTATCAAGAATAGGTGAAATTCATTCTATTCTTGTTCCTTTGTTCAACATTTTAGAATGCTTTTAATTCATAGCCTGGGGGTAAGGTGATTTATTCCCTTTGTTTACATATACATTGAACTATCTTTAGTCTAAAGTTTATATATAGACTTTAGATTATATAAGATTTGATCATAATTATCAAATTAGTGATTATTAAGACTGATGCCTAATTGTTAGAATTTGTTTAGATAGAAATTTGAATTCTACTTGAAGATTTTATGTTAATTTTCAATACTGTTAGTCCTTAAACGATTATTTATAATACTTAAATTAAGTTAACTATCGATAGTTTTTTTTTTTAATAATTCATCATAATATATATATTATTGCATCTTTAAAGCATTAAGTAATAACTTCATCAAAATGATGGAATTATCCAAATTGTTTTTGAAATAAAAATGTTAAATAAAAATCACTCTTAAGTCAATGATCATACTGTCAATATACTAAGAAATCTATAAGTAATCCAGAAAGAATTAAATATCAACACTGCTTTGTTTTTATGTTTGTTAGATTATTTATTTATTTATTTAATATCTTTAGGATTGTTCTTTTAAACTCATTATATAATAAAAGTTATGTACATTTACTTTCTCTTAATGAGACCCACTACTCTCCGTGCCATCTTATATTGCTGACTTACTTGATTACACACATGTTGAAAAGATAAATAATCACCAATATATGTATTTCGATTAGCACTAATTTTATATATGTGTGGAGGTAGTAATCTGGACCAATTGATGACTGTTGGTTTAGCATGAAATATGTATATTGGTGATTATTTATCTTTTCAACATGTGTGTGATCAAGTGGGTCAGCAATATAAGATAGCACTGACAGTAATGGGTGGTGTGAAAGTCTGAGTTCGAATCCCGCATATATTACATAAATAAATGCAGGTTTAAGCCTGTGTGCAATGTATTTCCTCTTAATAGAAGATTTCAGTGTTGAGATTTCTGTATTTTTTTTAATGAATGAGTAAATTTAATTAAAAATGATATTAGCAATACACATTGAGCAAGCATTGTTAGGTAAAATTTTGCATGAGCACTCTCTAGCTGAAATACTACTTTCAGAAGCATTTCACATATTCTTCACATGTTTAATCTTTATTAAAGAATTTTCAAGTAGCTAAAAGTCTTATGAAAAAAATTGACTGTTGATATAATGTCAATCACAGCCATGCCAAACAATTTTGGCATTTGAGGCTGAATATATTAATGCTTGACCTTCTCTTATGGACCTCCCTTAGAAAAATGCTAAAGATCAGGAAAAAAAACTCCAAGAATTATAAAAATCTACATATAATATTAATTATAAATAATATATATAATAAACAAACTAAAATAAATATTTACATCAATTATTTATAACTTGAGAAAGAATAAAAAGAAATTACTGCATAAATATATACTTATAACATTCTCTAAGTTTTTGGCTTAGTAAACTATTCACCTTTTTAAAAAATTAATATTATGAGCTATTTTCTGCCAAAAATAAAAACAATAAAAGTATTTTTAATGATATTTATATGTCTCAGTAAATATCCAATCAAAAGATGAGAAAAAATATGTAAGCCAATAAAATTGGAGATATTTTTGAATGGTAATGCAAAATTGGGAGTCCAATCAACATATTTTTTACAAATTCCACATTGTGTACAAATTAGTCACATATTGTTTTTAAACCATGATTTGACCATTCCCAAATTTAATCTTGATTAGAACTAATGGCAATGTATGATTATATTTTATTAATTAATGTATAAGATTTTATATATTTATTTTAATTTTGGAAGTTTTAGTAGAAGCATTTTTGCTTTTTTTTAAATGTTTTTAATTCTCTTGTTAGTCATATATTACTTTAACTTAAAGCTTGTGAGGCTAATATTTTTGTAGTATAATGTTCTGAAAACCTAGAAAGTATTAACATTAATATGTCTTAAGTATGTGCAAATCTGTTCAGATGAACTTTGGAAAAAAAATGTCAGATTACAAAAAATATTAGGCCTATATCCAACCTACCAGCCATTTAATATTGGTCAGTAAATTATTACCCAGATAGTATTAGATGGAGAGTAGCAGTTTAGTCTGATTTAGTTAATTTTGTTTTGGTGAACTGATGATATAAATGAAAATGTGTTTTTAATGTGATGAGGTTTCCAAATTTGGTAGGAATTGTTTTTCCCTGCAGATATTGATGTTATTGTTAGTTTTATTCTTAATATTATTTAATAGTAAAGTATTATTATATTTTTTACAAATCTTTCATAATTTTGAATATGTAATAGTGAGTCTAAAAAAGGATTTCAATATTTAATACATAATTTCCTTGATAAAACAAACAGTCATAGGAAAGGAAGCAGGACCCACATCATGCAATTTCCAGTTATTATTCAGCTCAGTGCTATGAAAGAAATTAGGGAATTAGAATTAAGAAAAATGTCAAGCAGATTTGTTATTAGTATTTATAAAAAGATTCTATTTTATCACATACATGCAAAATACAGTAATTCAAAAATTAACCCTTAAACTTCTGAAGTATTTAAAGTATTTTCAATGAAATGTTCAACATATAAATCGATTAAACGTATTTCATTCAAATAATTATAACATTTAATAGTTTTTGCAATCATTTGTTTAATAATTAATTATTGGTTTGAGGCAACTCAGTAAAATAAGTTATAAGCAAGCAAATAAATAAATTTTAATGCGTGAGATACTCTTGCTGCATAATTTAGATTTGTCTTAACTTTAGATATATGTATACATGTGATATGCCAACATTTACCATTTAGTCCTGTTCTTGTCTCAATCATTTTTCTGCCTATTGAAAATTTCTAGAATGAAGAAATTAAAAACGTATAGGAAATACTGAAGTTTTGTTCTTCAATTAATATCAATACATTTTTCACATAGAGAAACAAGCATAAATCATTTATGAACTGTTGCCCTACTAAATCTATCATTTGTTTTTTACATGTGAAACAATTTGCTCACCTTTCCAGTATATGAAACATATAGAATCTAGTATTTGAATGGCTTCATTGCCTAAGAATTTATAAGAAGTTTGAGTATCAGAAACCAATAGTCAGCCATTGTGCTAAATCACTTAGAGCTATGAATCTATTATGAAACAGCTTCTTAACTCTGACATCAGTTTGATAATTCACCAAATAAACTAAAACATATTTATCTGTTAACATAATTTTCTTTATTTGTTTATATATTTGTAACTTACTAAAAGTGTTTTTAATATGGATTTCATAAGGAAAACATTTTAATAAAACATTATTTTTTGCTTTACCGTGAATCAAAAATTAGATAAATGTTAATAACTAAAATGTGTTATTCTTGATAAAGTAAAATTACTTCTTAAAAATTCTGTAGCATCTAAAAGTTTATTTATGAATTAATATGTCAAAGACTAATAATTGGAAGATAATAAAATATTCAATATTTTTAATATTACAATTGGTGTTTCACTTATTCAGGTATAAAATTGTTCAAGTGGAAGTCAACCTCCAATAATGCACTATTTTTTAAATATTATAAATCTCCGTGCACTCACCCACTACTCTCACTGACCATGCTTAAATCAGGGCTTGAATTTATTGTGTGCCTGCTGTTATAATCAAACATCGAATTGTATAAATTTAGTTAACCTATCACAGGAGAAAGACAGTGTCTCATTTTTAACCACCTATGATCAGACTTACATGATTTGTAAATGTAAATCTATTATTATAACACGCTGAAAATTTTGAAATTATTCAAGTGGAAGTCAACCTTTGATAATGCACTATTTCTTAAATATTATAAATCTCTTTGCATTTGCCCAATTTTTAGATGTTTTTTAGTACTGGAATGACCTGTGTGAGATAATGTTGTAGTAGATTGGTAGGCTCAGAAGTGAAGATTCCAAATTTAATTCTCATCTGACTAATGTAAATAAAACAGTAAACTTAAATGAAACTTTTAAATACTCAATCTGATACTAGAATGCTTAGATGTCACATGATAATTTAGTTTGATTTATATTAAACTGACATCTATTCATTGAAACCTTCTAATTTAAAAATTGTGATTCTAGTTATTATCAGACTATTTAAAGTTGAATATTGTGTATAAAAATTAAATTATTAATAATAAATTTTAATATATATATTGTAATGGGATGGGAAATATGGGATGAACCTGGAGTGATGGCAAATCATCATCAACCCCAGTTCAAAATAAATATAAAATTTAAAATTTACAAACAGTATAATATTTAACAGTTAAGTAATGTTTATAGCCTAGTTCAGTAAAGTATGATATTAAAGTAATGTTCAGTATGCCAAAATATATAAGTAATTTTATATATTATAAAGAATATGAGATTAAAGAGAGCATGAGATCAGTAGATTTCTGAAAGAGATCAGCCTTGCCAGTCACTTCTTGGAGCCACTACAAATAGTAAATTATAAATCCACCAGCATTCTTAGAAAGTAAAAGTAAATACTAGTACTACTCAAAAGAAATAATCATTATTATGAATGACCAAAATCAAAATACATCAATACATTAAATCAACAGTCTATCTTATGGTTGGCTTTGAACAATAAAAAATATAAATCAGAAGTCAATCTGGTGACTGGATTGGAAATGTGTCTGCTGTAGACCAGGCTAACTATTGAGCCTTTGCTAGCTTGGACAATTATTTAACCATTAATTTGGAGGTACTAATTAAGTGCTCATGCATCAGAATATATAATAATAAAAAATCAGAAAAACAATAATGCTGGGATATTAAAACATGCTGATCATCATCAGTGCTCTGGCCACTTATCACCATTAATGTACTGGCCAACTATAAATTTAATTTATAATTGAGACCAAACCAAATAAAATGTAGTGCATGGACTTTGAAGAATATCCTCTTCATGCCAACCTAGGATGTATCAATCATCATCATCACTGGATGTTCAAAAGCACTAATATACACCCCCATTCATATATTCAGCCATTATACTCAAATCTAGCTCAGAACACAAGCTCATTACTATATGTGACCAAGAAATGATGGAAACAGATATTCTAAAAATATTTGGAACCACTGGAATAATTTTCATAATTAAGCACAAGTTTATTAACAATTAAAAAAAAAATTAAGATCTAGAATTAGGCTGTACATATCAATTAAACCTTCTGATTTTGATTAACATACAATAACAACAAATTATCACATTGTGATTTACAAAATTATTATACACAACTCAAGTTATTATATTGATTTACATGATTAATACATTAGGTTTACTTAAAATCCATGTGGCTTAATATAAAATGAACATGTTTGAATTTATCAAAATAATACAATTATTAAAACATATTTCATAATTATATAAATAAAATTTACATATACATGTGTATCTATAAACATATAGATGATATGAATTGATATTATTAATTAGTCTCTTTTTTCCAATCAATAAAAGTATTTTCTTTTTCCTTTTTAAAAAATAAAGTAAATTTTTTGACAGGTAATTCAAAAGGTTTTTTTTACAACATCTTTTTTCAAAATAAATTGATTATGAATCATTCATTACTTTTAGATTATAATTCAATTCCAGGAAAAATATTTATTTGTTATCTTTTAAAATATATAGATTTTTAAATGTCAGTTTTACCAAAGAAATTATTTAAAATTTCATTCTCATTATATATAATGTTACTCACCATTGTATACACATTTATTGGTGCTTCTCATTCTGAGTTGCTCTTGGTGAGATAGGTATAGTTCAGGATTGTTGTCATCATCATGAAAAAGTATAATTCAGGTAATTTGTTGGCATACCATGAGATTCTTTCTGTTTAGGGCTTGAAGAGCTTTAGGTCAGTAAACTGTTTTCCAGGACACTTTTAAGGCTATAAATTTCAACATAAAGAAGTGGGTCATTATCCTCCATGTCAATTCAAACTCCACCATTGAACTGTAGACTACTACTTTTCATGAGAGCTCTGTCTAAATCTGCCAGACATCTCTCAGGCCAGTTATTAATAACTGCTGCAAACTTCAACAAGCTGCAACAAAATATTATAACTAACTTTGCAACTGACCATCTCTTACAAAAACTACTATTCAGACTTTGCAGTTGGCCAATTTGGCCATTGCTTCTCAAAATATTAAAATCAGACTCCTCTGCCAGCTCTTACAAAAACTGCAAGCCAAAACTGAGTGGATATTTTTGTCAGATCTTTTATAGAATCATTTAGAGGTCATAAAAACACCTTCGTTGAAAGTATAGATTTTTTATCTCTCTAATCCATTATCTTGTTTAAAATCAATTTTTAATTTTTTCAAATCACTTTTAATTACAAGCTTCTTTTGGAAGCAACTTTGAAATTTTATCAAAGGTATGATCTATGTGTTTTTACTTTAATCCTTTGAAATTTTTAATCTACAAATATTTTTAAAAATAGATAAAAGAAATTATACAAGGATTATTTCAAAAATAAATCATGCTTGTTTTTAAATTCAAAATCAGAATTACAATATTAATTTATTTAGATGTTTTTTAAAAAAATATTTATTTCATAATAAAATTCTGTTTTAATTCACAGTTATTTACCCCTTTATTTATTATTTTTGTTCCAAGTGAAATGTAGAAAATATCTACAAAAATATATGTCTGTGTTTATTTCTACTTTTCCTTTACTTTATATATATATATATATATATATGTGTGTGTGTGTGTGCACATCTATGTTGCTGTAACCCAGATGGTTACAATATATATATTAAAATTATAATTTTAGCTCTAATAAATAAATGGATATAAAAACATGGAATTCAAGTGTATATAAGGAATAGATTCTTTAGATGTGCTTTTATTATTTTATATACCAATTCTTTTTGTCTCAGATAACCCATACATATATAAAATATATGCTTATAAAAAATTATGTACATCACAGAGATTTCAGAAAGGCATACAACATTCAAAATATTGTTGTCAATCTTTAATAATAGTTCACTTTATTATTATCTAAATATATATATTTTTTTTTTTTCATTCAAAATTGAATAATAATCCAATTTAAAAGTAAAAAAATGAGAATTTTTATTTATTTATTCATCATTAATAGAATAAACTTTATCAATTACAAAATTGCCAATTAAAAAATATATGTTACTTCAAATACTATTTGAATCATGATGTTTAATATATGTTTATAAAAATATATTTTTAATATCATAATATTTTGTAAATATAATTATTCTTTTCTCTTACCACATTTATGCCACCTATTATAAGCTTTACTAAACAACAAATGACAGGTAATAGAGTTCATTTTAATAAATCCCCATTCTGAACTATTCAATATCCCAGTCTGGTTTCTAATTTGTCTTTCATCAGTAAGAAGCTTTTTAATTCCTGGAAACAATGCATCTGAATAATTGAGTTTGCATCTTTTTTTTTGACAGCCATCTTTTACTTTTTTCATTTTATTAGGAAGCCCCCATACAAAATTAAAAACATGTTGATGTTTCAAAAATATGATAATTTAAAAAAGTCACACTTTAATATGTGTCAATATAAAGTTTTGTACTTTTTACAACTATGCTTTACTTAAGTTACTCAAAATTTTGTTTTAGTAATTTGGTTTTATAAATCAGACTTTGCTTATAAGTGAATCAAGAATATGAGTTTGCACAAAGCATTAAACCTTTAAATAAAAATTATTTTTCATGCTTCATTTTTGTTTGTATATATAGATTTGGGGGAGGGATTATTTCTATTAGATGCAGCAGCTACTTAGTATCATATTAATTTTTTTACAATATTTAATAGATATGTGTCTGTCTTATTGAAATTTATAATCTGCATCAAAAATACATTATGAATGTTTTCATGCATGATATGCATTAATCTAAGTTAATGCCCATACCATTTAACATAGTGATAAACTTGAGAACTAAAAGTTGTGGAATGAAGTCACTCTATAATTTTTAATGTTTGGATATTATAGGATTTCCTGAGCAAATAACCTTTGATTATTTATATATTTAAGATGATTTATTAAATGCAAACTTCTAATAAATAGGTTAATGCTCCCTGAATTATATGTAAATAAGTCTGGAGAGACATCAGCTCCTTTGATGTTCCTTATCATTTGTTGCAAAATGTAATAATCAATTTAGAAATTTTATGATGATTGGAGATAAAATTTCTCCTGTGTTATTTAAATACAAATATTATAGGAAATATAATATTTTAAGAAAAAAATTACCATTTGTGTTTTCTATTGGACATTACTGAAAACAATAACATTTGAGGTAAAGTGCAATTTTGCAAAGGCAGCTCATTAACACAATAGCAAAGAAATAATTGTTTTAAACATTTATATTGTATTTAACAGTTACTGAAAAGAAATGTTTTCTAAATTCTGAATGAATATTGAAATCGTAGATGTACCTGGGTGAAAAAATTATATAACTTTCATTTTTTAACATGTTATTTGCTTTAAAAATAGGATTTTTTATATATGTCTTCTTTGCTCTCTGTTAAAAATTAGAAGATGTGATTTATCAAAGACTAAAAAAATAATAGAGCAATTGATAACTGAGAGTTGCATTTTATGCTCCATTTCTTTAATTTTAAAAAGGATTTTATTTTTAGCTTTTTTGCTTTTTTTTTTTTATATACAGTATTATTATTTTAAAATAGCATTCATTTCAAAAGAATGTTATCTTATTTAAATATTTAAACTGAATAGTCTAGATTTTATTTTATTTTTTCAGAACTTTAATTATTTTTATGTAATATAATATTACAAAAGTATACTTTAAATATTTGTTTAAAGTATAATTTAAAACAAGACCATGCCCAGATCAAAACCCCATGGACCTGGCATAGACTCACGAGATTTGTGGAGAATATGGTTTTTAAAGAAATCAAAACTTTATATCTAAAATTCAGAATGAATTACAAAAGAATTACAGAACTAATCTTTATTAAGTTATAAATAAAATACTTAAAGTTTAAATAACTAATAAATAAAGTATGCATGTCAAGTATTCTGTCTAAAGGCAGATCGACTTACTGAAAAATAGGATGCTATAATCAAACAATTTACCCATAAGCATGGGAATCAATATTATGTAGAGTTTAAAAAAAGAATTTATAATAGTTTATTTATAATAAATATCCCTGCTTCGAAGTTTTCATGATATGATATCAGGGTCCATAACATCAGGTTTAGAATCACATGAATAAAATTAACTGAAAAATTAATGAATTAAGGCTAAATATTTTCTTTCTAGCATTCAAATGTCACATGATTTCCTGAGGGAAAAACCCTTAGATTATTTCTCAAAACATAAATTTGACTATTGTTCCAAACTTATTCACTTACTGTATAGAAAGATGGGTAAGTGATTATATAGCAAGAAACAACTGAAACTATATTGGTAACTACTATTATTTTTAATACTCATCTATATACAGTATAGAATGCATTGCTTAATTTAGACTTTGTGTTTCTAAATCTAAGTAATGCTGTTGAAATATTCTAGCATTGGTTTGTAGTAATTTATTTTACATTTGTGTGTGCGTGTGTATATATATAAATGTGTGTTTTTAATACTTAAATATATATAATGTGTGGTCGTACTTTTTATTTATTTGGGTCATCAAATTGTTGGCAAGTTATCTGAACAACCAAAATATATTAAATGCATTCTAGACAGAAATCAATTACTTCTTTATACTGTTTTGTTTTATGATTTTTTTTATGAAGGTTAGTTCACTTTTGCAATAAGTTTTGATATATTACTAAAGACAGACTTTGTTTTTTTTTAATTAAATAACTAATAAACATCAGGCCTTTTATATAATTAAATGATTTTTAAAAAAACGTTATCATTTACTTTATATAAAATTCGCAACCTCGGTTTTTATTTAATATTGGTTTGATTATGACACTTGTTTTTCTTATAGTAATAGGCATTTAAATTATTATTTGGTAATTGTTTTAAATTATTTTAACATGAAAATAGTATGTAAGCACTCACACACACTTGAATTTACAGCCAGCTATATGCACTGAATTTATTGCTTATATATTTACGTTTGGGAGATTTCAAAGTTTACATGACTAATCTTAGTGTATTCGTCTTTCTTTGTATATGTGAATTAAACAGATTGTTTATGAGCAATTTAAGAACCCTGCTAATTGAAATTTCACACTCCTTGTATGAAGAACATGGCTGCATTCAATCAAGAGGTTACTTCTTAATTATGCTGTTTGAAATTCAGACTTTATTCACAAGGTAGCATTGCTGAAAAAACAAAGTTTGGGGGAAGTGGGATGGTGTTTGACATTATATACAAATAGTATTATTCAAAGAAAGATTTAATAGTTATAATAGTTATTGACATTCAAAATAGATTTACAATGTGAATTAATTTTAATTATTAAATCATCGTTTTAAACAACAAAAGTAATTTTTATTCATCATACAGTATAAGTATATACTGGTAAATTGCATCAGTTAAATGTATTAAGCTAATCACAACTATAAAACCTTTTTTTCTTTTATGAGGCTCTATTACAAAAAAATATTTACTGATTAAACCACTGAATTTTTTCTTAATAATAATATACTAGAAGTTGATTAGTTCAGTCATTTATTAAACTGAAAATTTTTAAAGCCTAGGAATCAATCTTAACAGGTTCCAAGTGCTAGCATAAATGTTTCAGTGTTATTTTAAACCTCTATTTTAATTGTATTTAATTTTGCAATCATGCTGAGTTTATGTTGGAAGAAGGGGAGAACATAGAGGTGTTTATCTAATGCACCACATGATCAAACTATCACAAGATCACCATTTCTCATGCTTACTCATAATTGTTATAACTGAGTGGCACTACTATATGGAGAGTTTTGCCTGTTTTAAGATCAAACCATCTGAATTGCTTGTGTTTTTTAATTATATTTTTATAATGTTTAATAATTGTTGTAGTTTACCTTATTTATGAAGAAAATTATCCCTACAAATCTCTTTTTGTCAGGCCTCAACCACAGGAGCAATATGTGTGATTACTCCTGATATTTTAGGAATTAAAGTTAACAAGCAGAATCCAAACTTAAATTCAGTCCAAATATTTTGAGTATATCTTTACCTTTTGATGTATATTAGTAAAAGTGGCTAATAAAGTATGAAAATATTTATTGAATTGCATACTATAAGCAAATGGCTGATAACTATCAAACCTGATAAAATTTCTTTTTTTTTCCTTTAATAAATAATATTTACTGAGGCTATAATCTCGATAATATGCGTGTAAAATGCGATAGTAGGGACCTCTACAGGTGTTTATCCACAAGCTTACACTATGGAAGAAAAGCATAAGCTTGTGGTTGAACACCTGTAGAGGTCCCTACTATCGCATTTTACACGCATATTATTGAGGTTATAGCCTCAGTAAATATTACTTACATAATCAATGTGCATTTAATAAATTTATAATTCCTTTAATAAAGTAATTGCAATATAAATATCAGCATTTTTATCTCTTATAACTACTGAATCTAACAACTTTAATTTATTATAATTCAAAATAACCACTTCAAAATAGTAAATTTAATACTAGAAACAAAGACAAATCATTTTAGCCAATTTATCTTTATCAAATAGACAAATATCTACATATCTATCACTGCTATCTAAAAAAAATTAATATAGATAGAACATGTTATTGGAGAAATAATATAAACAACTCATCCTTCTTTCATTTTATAGTCATCCCTAAAATACACTGAATCCTCTAATAATAAATACTAATCATTAATAGTATTAATTTTAGCAACAGGAAAATATTTCTCTCTACTTAAAACAGAAATATGAATATCAGTACTTTTTTACTACAAATATTATTAAATCTATCACTTCCTTTATTTGGCTGCAATATCTTATATAAGTGTAATTTATCTACCTTACTTCGAACACTTTTTAGCAAAAAAATTCTTATTGTATATATACACACAATCTTATATTTCAACTGTCCTTCATTCTTATTCAGACCTATGATATAATGACAAATAAAATAAAATAAATAATTACAAAAATCATACCATGTAAACCATTAAATTAACAAAAAAATAAAAAACAACATAAAATAAAATATAACAAAACATAATAAAACTGGAATAAATTAAATATATAATAAAAATAATAATAATGTGGGATAATAAAATTTAAATTTATAAGGAATAGAAATAATTAGATTATTAAAAATAATAAAAAGAAATAATATATTTAATAGTCGTTTATGAATATAAATATATATATATATATATATAGTCAGGAATACACATGTATAATTTATTTTATATTGTATATTTTATATTACATGGATTATTTTATTTGGTTTTAATTATTTTTAATTTATTTCAGTTTTATTATGTTTTGTTATATTTTATTTGATGTTGTTTTTCTTTATTTATTTTTTTATTTTGTTGTTTACATTTTTATAGTATTATTTATATAGTTATTTATTATAGGGGATTTAAACTCAGACTTTCAAGTTTTCTTTAGCTATTTACTCTATGACTGCATATATGTGAAAAAGATAAATGATCTCCATTATACACATTTTGTTCTGAACCAGCATTTATCAGTTGGTCCAAATCATCATCTCCAACACATATACATTATCGTTGCTCAATTTATATTAAGATAGCAAATCTTTAAACTTTAAGCTTTAATGGATATGCTTCAATCTATTCCACCTTCCAATTCTTCAGTCATCTCATACCATTGAAAATCCCTTCATGGAATGCCCAAATCCCTTGTTGATGCCAATATTATTGTCCTGTCCATAAGATTTTCTATCTTAATATAAACTGAGTACTGATTATAAATATGTGTGTGAAATGATGATTAGACCAACTGATGAGTGCTGGTTTGGCATGAAATATGTATATTGGAGATCATTTATTTTTTTCACATGTGTATGGTCATATGTACCAGTTGTATGAGGTAGAGTAGATAGCCAAAGGAAGCTTGGGAGTCTGTGTTCTAATCTTCTATAATTACATTTAAACTTCAAGTATATAAATTATACTTGTATTCAAGTATTATAATTATTTGTTTTATTTTATTTATCATTATATCATAACTCTAAGAAGACTGCAGGACATTCAAAACATAAGATTGTATATATACACACACACAATAGAAAAAAATGTTTGCTAAGAAAAGTGTTGATAAATTGCATTATTAAGGTTATCACATATATACTTTTCATTAATATTAAAATATTGATCTTAATAAAAGCCTCAATAGAAAATGATAGAAAAATCACCTAAATGAATAAATTCTTTAAAAAATTTAATAATAAATTTAGAAATTCTATCAATAGGCCTTTTTTGAAATCAAAAACAGATCTTAAAGTAAAATTATCTTTATTAGTTTAAGAAGTTGTTTTATCAAATGTTTTATTTTATTATGAGGATCTGTATTTAAAATTTATATTTTCCATTGCTAATTCCTTTAAAAAAATGTTCTCTAAAATAATACTGCCCATTAAGACAAAAAAGGACTACATAATGCAAAATCTGAGTTTCTAAATAAAGATCCAAATAATAAAATAAAATCTAAGTTTATTGATATTAAGAAGACAAAGGAAAAATTAAAATTATTTGATAGATCAATTGATTTTTATTATTCTTCCAATAATTAAACTATATTTATATGTTTTTAATACTAAATTTAATAATGAAAATTTTCTGTTAAAATGTATTTTTGATTTTATAAGAAGAAAGATTGATAGAGATTCTAAATTTATTATTAAGTTTTTAAAAACACTTATTGAGACTTATAGTAATGTTAATAGTCTTAGTATTAATGAAGAGGGTGTATTTGATAGTTTTGATATTGAATATATATATATATATATATATATATCAATATATATATATCATATATATATATATATATATATATATGTCAATCCTGTTGATAGATTAAGAAGTATTGATATTCTTATTTCAGTTTAAATAGGGATGAATATTTTTCTACTGCTAAAATTAATATTATTCATTATTTGCTTTTATTATTAGAGGATTTATTCATGTTTAGTTTTATAAAATTAATGAGTAATCGATTATATAGTTTCCATTTTGGTATTTATATTACTTTTTAGAGAATATTATGATTAATTATAATAGATAATTCTTTAAAGTTATTCGTTTGATATATAAAGATAAATTGGAAGATTTTTTTTATTGGATTCAATAGTTTTAACTAGTATTAGATTCACTGTAGAACAAATTTTAATGAATTAACTTTTTTAAATTTAATGGTTATAAGAAATAGAGTTGCTGTGTTTTATATCGTAATCATTTTATTTGAAAGTAAAAAATTTTAAAAATATTATTAGGCCTGAAGTTATCAATCCTTTATTTATAAGAAACCTGTGTTATAGAAATAATTTTTTTTGGAAATAATGAGTTGACTAAATAAAAAACAACTTTATAATAATTATATTAGTATAGGTTATTCTGACAAGTTTATTAAAAGTATATTATTTAATAAAGAAAATTCTAATAGTGATTTGAAGGCAATGATTGATAATAATATACACAAATTTATTTGTTTTTTTAAATTATCAATTTGTAGATTTTTTAATAAAAATATTTATTTAATTGGGAATAAAAAAGTTATTTAGAAGAAAAGTATTACTTTAAATTCATTATTAAATAATTCCAAAAAATTGATAGTAAAAATATTCTAAGAATAATGTATCAAATTTTAAGCAATTACTTTAAAACCTATATAATGGAAGGCAATTGATTCTCTATGAAAGTTAAAATTCATAAAAATAGAACAAAAATAGTTATCTTAGCATGGCTTATACATTCATGAATGTGATATTGGTCGTAACTATTGTTGATGATGCTAAAGTTGTGATTTATGAATTTAATGAAATATAAAAAAGGTACTCTTTTGTTGAATTATTTTGCATCTGGGACTATCAGTTTTATGGTGACTTTATTTAAGATTAAGTGGCAATTTTCTTTAAATTGTAATTTTATGATTTATTTTACGAACATATGTATAATATATGAATGTATATATGAAAAACTGAACGTAAACCTTTGTTTTTTCTGTACTGCCTTAATACAATGTAAAACTCACTATACGTATTGCCACACACAGCAAGCTAGAGTAATCAATGGATGTCAGAAGGCTTGTGCATAAAATCCCCATCTAGTTCCTACCCATCCAATATCCCCAGATTAGTTTCTAGCTTGTGGTCTTCGTCAGTGAAGAGCCTTGGATCTGAGAGCACTGCACCTAAATCTTAGGATCTAATGCAACCCTCCAGCAGCCACATTTATCTCCACTTAACTACAAAACTATGAGTCTTAAAACTGAAAACACCTTAATGTCTTCAATCCAAGCCCACCAGCTTATAAAGTCATATGGGTCTGAACCTAGTTCAGTACCCATACATTTTGGTGTCTTTGGTTCTTTAATAACCATAGCCACCACTATCCTATTAGGCAGGATTGGTTTTAAGTCTTCTGGCATCCATTGATTACTCTAGCTTGCTGTGTGTGGCAATATGTATAGTGAGTTTTGCCTGTTTTAACAACAGTTATACACAAGCATAAGAAGTAGTGGTCATGCGGTGTTTATTGGCTTAATACAATGTAGAAGAACAAATTTTTAATATTATTTCTGTGTTGCATTTTTTATTCCCATATGATTTGTTCATCATGAAAATTGAAATGAATAGGCTTTTAGCCAATATACATTAGCCAATGTGGGAAATTTATTGGCTTTCATCTAAAGATTTTTGATGTCTAATGGTTCTTAAATTAGATATTGATTGAGTTTTATATATAAATGAATAAATTTGTCATTGGTCATTCTCTTTTCTATATTCTTTTTACAATAAGTAAAACTAAATTATGGCCTTTATATTCAGGTGTTGTAAAGTCATAAACCTGCACAGTAATTGAAGACTGAAGATATAGAGATTTTAAGAATCATTAGGTTATCAATCCTGACTGATGTTCAATGATGATTTTTTATTTGGGTGCCTGCAATTTAGAAATTACATTCAAACAAAAGAAGATTATATAAGTTAAAAAAATATTTATCTTCTTTTAAATAAGACATTATTAAGAGTTAGAAGAGAAAGAGAAATATAAAAAAAAAGGTAAAGAGGAAACTGATTTAAGAAGTGGATATATATTTTATTATAAAAGTACAAATTATTGGAAGCACAAGAGATTTAGGAATGTTATAAATAAAAAATTGAGATAACATTGCTGGTGTACCAAAAAAGTGACAAGATAAATTATTTAACTTATTGTAAAATACCAAATCAGCAAATTCAAATTTATGTTCCAATAACTTATCCTGATAATAATATATAAATTTTCCTTTATAAATATACAAAGCTTTTGATTAGAATAAACATTTTTAAATCATCATGAAAATTTTTAAAGCTAGAACTGAGAATTAATAGAAAGATGAATAAAGTTGTGAATAAATTTAGACATGAAAGCACAAATGAGATAAGACATAGATTTGTAGAATTTTCAGAAAAATATGATCTTTAAATGAAATATCATAAAATCAGATTGTCTTATAGAAAGCATATATTTCAAGACTAATAATCTTCACCAAGTTCATCATAGATATGATCATTGATTAGAATTTAAGAATCATTTTAAAGTATTAATTAAAAAAATAAGATATCCTTCTAAAAACAGACAACTATGGATATAGTATAGATATATGAACATAGCAATTCAACAATGAATTTCAACTGAGACATATCAGGGTTTTCAGAAAAGTTATTTAAATATTACAATAACTGAATATTAAATAAAGGATGATACTAAGATCTATAGAAAAAGTTATACAATGAATTATGTAGTAATAAAAAAAACAAAATAAAGTAACTACTACAGTTATTTTTTAAACTTCATGTATTTTATATGAAATCAATGTATTAAAAATAAACAAGCTCCAAGAAATGTTTGAATTATTACAAATGTTTTAATATAAGATGAGAAATAGAGACATCACACATAGTTAAATATTTTAATTTACTACATACAATTTAAACATGTGATGAAAATGCAAGTTAATGACTTCTAATATGCATTATAGCTGTAACAGCACTCTTGAATTAGTCTAAATGTTTAAAGTGAGGGTAGTGAATTAGATTATTTAAGTATATACCATGTGATTGTGTTTAATAAGAATAGATACATTGTTGTTAAGTCTAGACTAAATAAGATATGATAATATCTAGCCTAATAAATGACAAGTAATAATCAAATATATTTATCTTATGAAAAAGATGTCAAATGTGAGAGTTCAAGAAATTTAGCATTTTCAAGTTACAATTGTAATAATTAAATAAATTATTAGCAACACTGTATTTCCGAGATATGTAAATGATATTGATATATGAGAAAGGTGAAAATGAAAATATTAGAAATTATACTCTTATCAGTTTTATATGAGCTCTTTACTAATATAATATTACTTCAAATTATCTACAAAAAATAATGGATTCATTTCAAATGCAAGAAGAAGCTGGATTTAAAAACAGTTGAAGCATAATATATACATCCAAGTTTTATGAGGAGTTTGTAAGAAGTAATAAACATGGGCAGCTATTTTGCATTGAATTAATAAATTATAAAAAGATATATGGCTTTATATGCATTTGTGCAATGATTAAATCTTTGTAATATCATAATGTAGGCCCAAAATATTGTAAAAATGTTTACCAGAAATGCAGTAGCTATGGTTAAGCTATATGTTAGCATCGAACAGATTAATGTTAAAAAATGTGTTTGTCATATTAAATCCATCTTCTCCAAAACTTTTTACGATTATTTTACAATGAATATTTTGTGAAATAAAGTGGCTGACTAATTATTATTAGCTGGAATGAAAAACAAAACACACACACACAACTCTTCACTAATCAGTAGCCAATTTTCGATAATAATTGAATTGTTAATTGGTTTATCTGGTTATTTGACAAATAATTATTTTAGAAGAAATGTTCACTTTGCACCAGATATGAGCGACTGTTTATGGATATGGCAGACCAGTGTACTAAATTGTAGGTCACATGCTTATAAATATACAAAGAGAGTGATATATAAATTCATAATTTTATTCCTAGATTGAAAAATTAAGAAACAAAAATATTTTACATTTAAAATTTAAAATGAGTTATTTTATCTATTTTTAGCCTATGTAATGTTTTCTCTTTTTTATATCAGTTAACTTTTAAATATTTCACTTCTGATTGTTATTCTTGAGTGTAAAACATTAATTTTTTTGCTTGTATAACATTTCACGCATTTCATCTCTACTTCCTGCTTTACCCCATTTTTAAAAAAATAAAAAATAAAATGAACTTGTCTGTATATGTGAATAATTTTCTTGTAGTTTTTTTTTATTATTATTATTAATGATTTTGAATAAATAAAATATTTTAAATGTCAAGAAGATAATATAATGGTTTAAATCATCCAAAAGAGGTGGAACTCTTCAAATGTCAGTTAAGAAATAAATAATAATAAATTAAATAGCCATGAAATTGAAGTGTATATATTTTTATTTTTTGCTATATTTTTTTTATGTAATATAATAATGGAAATCTCCCCCTCCCCCACCATTTTAACTTGTAAATGAGGATTTGTCTAGAAAGTGGATGGATTGATAACAGCATTTTAATAGCAAGTTCAATGTTAAACTCCATTGAGTAAAATAACTATCATCTTTGAATCATTAATCTTTTTAAAAGGTTTTGTCTGATCAAGTTGATTTTTATATCTTTAACAAAAGTGAAAGGACAGGTTTTATTTTTGAAGTGAAATAAAACTAAAATTATTTAGACCGTTATGGTAATACTAAATTATTAACCATTATTATCAGCATCGATCTTTACAATAACAAAATCATCATCTTGATTTCCTATCTCTTGTTTTATTTTTCTTAATATTCCTAGCTACTTTTCACAATTGACTTCTTTTTTCTCTTTATGTTTTATTTTTCTGCAATGCTATCTCCGCCATTGTTTTCAAAAATACGACTAATCTAATTCATCTTCTTAATTATTTTTTTAAAAACATCGAAATTTTTAATTACAGGATATCCTCCTCATCATCTCTATCCATCTCACATGCTGCTAATTAAGATCTAAGATGTTTATTGAGTTTTTTCCTTTCAATTATCTAAACTATCAATTTTATATTGTAATGATGTAAAGCCTTTAAATAACTCACTAGAAGACAAAGTCCTATCCAACAAACTCTTGTAGAGAAATAGTAATGGGTAAAATATCATTAAGTTTGCAAATTTCTAAATGGTGAACGTCTGAGAAATTTTTTATGCTCATTTTTTCTTTTGGAAAAGATTAGCTAGATATACATTTATCGATAAATGTTGGATAGTTAGTTGAGATGACTTTGAGCTTGCTATCTTGAAAACAAATCTTAAGCTTGATCAGAACCTGAAAAAAAATTTTTTACTTGTCCTGAATTCGAATCTAGCTTATAGGCATAACAGAAAATTTTCTGCTATCATATCATGAAATGTTTTTTTAAAAGTGGATAGATAAAATCATTCATCCATTCTACAAACATATATTTAATTATGCAACTTTATTTAATAATCATTTTGGGAGCTGTTGGAGAAAAAAAAAATTCTAATGCAAACAAATATATACTTGAAATGGAAAAGAGCATTAGTTATAATTTCTAAAATATTTTTATATAAATAGAAGAACTGTATGTTATGGTGGCTAATGTATTTATCTATCATGTTCATGATTTGGATTTCAATTCTTAAAGATTTTTTTCTGGTATTTAAGATTTTTCAAGGATATCTAGAATTTTTTTAGGAAATTCAGTCATAGTTGATCTAACTATCCATCCTATATTAATCAGTAAATTAGTATACAGTCACTTTTAACTTGAGAATAAAGGAAGTCTTAGAAATTCTGGATTTGTTGTATTATTAAGCTTCATGACTAGTAAATAGGTTTCATATATCTGATGGCACTAAGATAATGATTGACAGTTAATTTTAAAGTATGCAAATTATGAATTTGCTATTATTTTATCTATAAACCCAATTTCTTGCAAGATTATATATAAACAATGATATTGGTGCAAATGGTTAATGGGGGAAATGAAAAGTAAATATAAAATGTTTGGAAGATTACTATATGTGAATGAAACTAGATTAGTATAAATAGTACATAAGTAAATTATGTGGAGAGTGGTTTTATAATATAAAAAGTTAACAAATAAACAGGTTATTTCCAAGTATTTATATAAGAAATGGGAGAGTATATTACAGGTATATACATAATTATGAAGGGAAGTCAAAGATGATAGATAAATTAATTAGAAAAAGAGAATTACAATTATGAAAAATAAATAAGAATAAAAAAATAGTTTGGAGTTATATAGAATAAAGAGATGTGATAAACCAAAGGAACTTATTGCTTTTGACATTAAAAAAAGTTTTAGGTACTATGGAAAGAAATCAAAAGTGGAATAAGGACTAGAATTGTAGATAATGCTTATGCAGAGATGGAGGCCAGAGTAATGAAAGTTTATTTTTGGAGTGTAATATGTTGAAAGAAAATCATGATAAATCTATGAAGAGTGGGAAAAGTTTAAAAAGAGTAAAGAGGTAGAGATTTTATGATTTTTTTGCTTAATCTTTTTTTTTTTTTTTTTAATTGCAAAAAAAAAAAAAAAATGAACCCAAGATAGTGAAAAAATTAAAAATAAATTTATTAAAGATGTAATAAAAAAAGGAAATGAATAAGAGTTGAAAAAATAATTGGATAATACAAAGTAAGATGTATATGAGCTTATTATGGTATGTAAAGGTTTTGGAGAGAGGAGATTTTTAACTTGTCTAATATAGGGTTTCTAGGCATATAGTAACTTCTGATTTTCTTTATAAAGAGAAATCATTTTTTATCACTTCACATCACATGAATAGGTAGGAAATTGTATAATTTTTAAAGTTACTCTTCATATCATTATTTAATTGGAAAAATAATAAATAATTAATTGCATGGCAAGTCATGTGATGCTTTAGTATCAGAAGTGATAAATCTTCCATTTAGTAACCATTATCCCTAAAGTCTACCACTTAGCCATTGTGTTAAATCAATTAGAGGCGGGAGTATGGCATTTACAAAAGTCAAATCTATAAATCATTTTACTATTCTTTTAGGCTTAGTATCAGGTACATACTTCATTCCATAAGCACTTTTTTTTGTTGATATATAAATGCAATTCATTATTTTACCATCCTATTATTTTTGGTTGAGAAAAATCAGAATTAAAAGACTTTGAGATTAGTATCCATGTCATAAATTGGATTATAAAGATTGATTAAAAATATACATATTGCCACATTTTTTTAACAAACTAAAAATGTGTATATAAAAAAGTTGAAATATGGCCGATTGTAATAATTAATAAATGATTTTTGAATATGGCTAAATCATATTCTTAATTAATTATAGTTCATAATAATTAATGAATTTGATTAGTCACAAAAAAAACATAGCTGAATGTTTATTATTATAAATATTTTTCTTGCTTAATATATATTTTTGATAAAATATATATGCTGCTTGAATTTAAAAACCAAGCAGTAGAAAAGGTAATGTTATGAAGATGGGTGAAATCTATAAAGATCTTAATATATTTGTTTAACAAATAGTTGTCCAAACAGATTTAGTAAATTAAAATAATATTACTTATGAATTGAACATACTGGTATGTCTGTATGTAATTTTATATGAAACTGAAAATCACATATAATTGGGATACGGGATTATTGAAATGAGAGTAAAATTGTGATAATCATCAAATATATTTATTATACATATATCTATTACTAATTTTCTATTTTTCTAAGCCATTGTAATATCTGATAATTAATGAATATACTCACAGAAAAAGTCGTTTTTAATATTCAGCTTTATTGCTGCCTAGCATGCTTTCAATGTATCATATTTATGGCCTGCAGATCTTATAAGAGTTATATGCCATATATTAAAATACCACACTGATAAATTATATTTTAAGTATGAACACTCTCAAAAAAAAAAGCTTAATAATACTAAAATAGTCACAAATACTTTTCTGATCAAAAATACACAATAAAACTATTTGCACATGTATATGTCTGCATGTATGTGTGTATATGTATATAACTAAAATTATCGCAAATTCAAAATTAAATAAAACTAGATTTTAATTTATACATACAATGTTTTGCTTTAAGTTAATCTTTATAGTATATAATAGAGAAAATATGGTACTCTCACAAGCTGCTTAAAATTTTTTAACAGAATCTAAAAATACTTAAACTATTTAATGTACTGCAGAATATATAAATTAAAAAGTATAATATTAAAACAAAAGCTTCTTATTAATTGTAATATATTTCAATCACATTATTGATTGAATATTAGGACTATATAATAAAAACAAAAGGAAAGCAACTTTATGCAGTTTTATACTATAAATATTAGTCATTAAAGTATACTTAATTCATAATAAGATGGTAATTAAAAAAATTAAGTCGAAAAAAAAATTATTTAAGTTAAGAAATATCATTGGAATAATTTAAACACTTGGAAGAATGTATTAATAAAGACTTTCATGATAATTAAATAATAATAATAATAATAATAATAATAATAATGATGATGATGATGATGATGATGCATAATAATAATAATAATAATAATAATAATAATAATAATAATAATAATAATAATAATAATAATAATAATAATAATAATAATAATAATAATAATAATAATAATAATAATAATAATAATAATAATAATAATAATAATAATAATAATGATGATGATGATGATGATGATGCAAAAGAAAGAAAAGGTAAATAGACTGTTAAAAAGGATTTAAAGAGAGGAAATCCATCTAGAATGTAAATGACCAGAAATTAATATTTTGTTAAGTTTAATACAGGTATACAGTCGAAAACTCAAAAATTTAAGATTCTTGAATTAATTCCCAGTTGAGAAAAAAAAACAACTTCTGGTAGGTCTCTAGTTAGAATTGCAGTTTTTCACCTGCCCTTTAGACTCGAGGGCTACATGAATTCCCAAAGAACTACCCATGCACTATTTTTTATTTACTGTGTTTTTTAGTTAAATCTGTAATTAAATACTAAAGTTTAATTAATGCTCTTAATAATTTGATGAATTGATTAATAAAGGTTTTAGGGAATGTACAGATAGTAGAATAACAGAAAGCCAGATGAATAAATATAAGATGAATTTTTATAAATATTTTTTTTTAAAAAAAGTAGAATATTTGTAATATATTTAAAAACTATTTGGTAGACATACTCCCGTTTTAAACAAATAAATAATGATCGTGATAATAGACAAATAATGCTTTAAGGGACATTCCTAAACCAGTACTCTTCATTTGGCTTAGGTCATCAACATCTCTCAAATACTTTCATCATTATTATTCATTTACTTATGGAATACTGCAATATTCACATTGTAAGTATTACAGCTTCTGTGTGTTCATAATAATAATTCATTGTTATATATATATAAACATAAATAATTAACGGTATAAACAATATTGTAGTTTAAATTCTTTTGAAGTGCTTTTGATTACGTAGTAACCTCGTCAGCTTTAACTGAATTTCATTTTTTTTTAAACTTAACGTTACATATATTTCCATAAACTGTGTATGCAAGTTGCCTATTAATAACATCATCGTTATATTTATTGATCAAAATTACCTCTTTAATTTTTCTCTTTTTATGATTCCTTTTTTTCACTAATATTTTGATTTCATTACTATTATATATATGAGTATTAATAATTATTTACTAGGCTGCACATTAATATATTATTATTATTTTTTTATTATTAAAAACACTTTAATTATCATTTCGTTTTTAAAAGTTTCTATTACATAACAACAACAAAAAAAAATCTCAAAATGTAGGGTTACATACTTCTTAGATTATTAAAAATAAAATTAAAAAAACCAAGTCTCAAATGTTAACAATCTTAAAGAGACTAGTATTACTGACAGACTTAATGAAAGAAATATGAAAATATATATATATATATTTGACCTGTATTCATACATATTCATACTATTTACATAAAATAATATTTTTATAATAAATATTAATAATAAATATAGACTGATTAGTTTCTCGGAAGATTATGAGACATACTAGATAAGATACAGTTGAGCTTTGGCCCAGGGATTCCAAGTTCATCACTCTTAACTGCGATAAATTGCATAAAATAATATATAATTAATAAATTATATTCCTCTTAGGAATCAACTTTAAAATTTCAGTCCCAGACTTTCTCTTTTTCTACAACAATGTCTGAATCCTGAGCAAGACTTTGGTTAGATATCATTTCTTCAATATCATCAAGTCCATTCTCTTTATCCATAGTAAGAAAATATTTAACAGAACAATCATCTTCAGTTATGATATATTCTTCAGACAAAATATTCTGAGCTCATTTACAGAAGAACAAAGATTTAGAATGGTTGGAATTTTTATTAGGATTTGTAAAGGAACATAAACATAATCATTATTGCTATCATCATCCTGGAAGTTGTGGCTAAAATAATTCAGATAATATGCAGCTTCATCCAAAAGCTGTTGTTTTTTATTTTGATTTTCTTTTGTGAATGAATCGGATATTCATATTCACAAACCAAATGATAGGGTTTCAAATCCTGATCACAATTTGCAGGAGATTCTCTAGATAATCTTTCAAACACCGCCATCTGAGTGCATGCTTCATATATATCAGTTCCAATAGGGCCTGTCCCAATATCAATCACAAATCTAAACTTCACTAAAGTTCAATATATCTTTTTTTATTAACTATAAATATAAGTCTTAATGGTTTAATGCTACCTTCTTTTAATACTTAATAAATAATAATATATTTATGTAAAAAATAATGGTCATTATTGAGTGACTGTAAAAAGTATAATGATTGTAAATCAAATATTATAGTATTCTGTAGATAAATAGTGAATGCTAATGAAAGCATGTGAGATGGGTCTGTGATATGAGCCAACTGAATAATGTTGATTAAGCCAAAAATGCATTGCTTTTTATGATGTCTTAGTGTTTAAGATGTAGCAATGTTAGATTACAATTTTCAAGTTTATTTAAAGATATCCATATATAAAGAAACGATGATAGTATTAAATTAGTAAGAGTTAATAAAAACAGATATATTGATCTTTAATGAAGTCTAAAGTCTCTATTTGAACTAAAAATAATATAATAATTTCTAGCTAATAATCATTAATACACTTATTTAATGGCATTGATTGTCATTAAGTGGTGTAGAAATTATAGCATTTGTAAATTAAATATTTTAATATTTGTAATATGTTTGAAACTTCAAAACCCAGTTAATACAAAGCAAATGAATATTTTAATAAATAGAGAAATAGATATAAATTTATTATTTTATTCCTAGAGTCTTTTAATCATTTAAAATATTTTTTTTAAATATAAAAGTCACTAGATAGTATGAATTATAAATAAAAAATGGAAGAATAACATTGTGGAGATTGATGGTGCATCAGACAGAGTGGCAAGATTAGTTCTACAACTTAATAGCAGATACCAAATGCAGATAATTCAGGTTTATTCCCCAACAAGTTCTCATAGTGATGAAGTTATAGAAGATTTTTATATGGATGTACAAAAGGCTTTTGATCAGAGTAAACAACATTTTAAAATTGTTATGGGAGACTTTAATGCTAGAATTGGTAAACAAATGAAAGATGAAAATGCTGTGGGTAGTTTTGGTTATGAATAACGGAAATGAGAGAGGACATAGACTTGTGGAGTTTGCAGAAAAAGAAAAACTTTATATTATGAATTCTTTTTTTGAGAAAAATGTTAAAAGAAAATGGACATGGAAGCATCCAAATGAAGGTACAGCAGAATTGGATTATATTTTGACTAACAGGAAATACATATTTCAAGATTGTAATGTTCTTAATAAATTTAACACAGGAAGTGATCATCGATTAGTAAGATGTAAGATACATGTTAATGCAAAACTAGAGAGAAAAAAATTATTAAGAAAAGTAATATTTACAGTTGATATTCCTAATCTTCAGAAACATTGTAATGAATTTAAATTAGAACTTACAAATCGGTTTCAAATATTATTAGATTTTGAACATGATTCAGATTTGAATGAAATTAATATGAAAATAACTGATACACTTTTAAAAACTGCAACAAAGATAGCTGGTAGAAAAAAGCAGCAATTGACCAATAAAATTTCTACTGAGACTAGATAATTTATGAAGAAAAGAAGAAATATGAGGATATACAACAAAGATGCATTAAAAAAGATTGAATGTCTCGAATTTTGTAAAATAGTGCAGAAAAGATTTGAAAATGATATAAGAAAGTATAACTGTGAACTAACAAGGCAAGCTGTAGAAGAGAATAAAAGTCTAAAGAGTGTAAAACAACATTTTGGTATTGGTAGGAAATTTATATCTGCAATAAGAAAAAAAGATGGCATTATTACTAAAAAGAGAGATGACATCATGAAATGTGTAGAAGCCTTTTATCAAGAATTATATAGTAATAAAGAACAAATGCCTCCTATACCTATTATATCTTCCGAATTGCCCAGAATTTTGAATGAGGAAGTGAGACATGCAATTAAATTTATGAAGAAAGGAAAGTCTCCAGGTAATGATGGAATTATAATTGATATATTAAAAGAAGCAGCTGAAGAAATAGAATTTTTTTTAGCAAAGTTATATATCAAATGTCTAAATGATAAAGATGTACCATATGATTGGAAGAATGCAGTATTAATATTAATATTTAAAAAAGGTGATAAAGAAGATATTAGAAATTATAGACCTATCAGTCTTTTATCAGTTTTATACAAAATTTTTACTAAGATAATTACAACTTGTCTACAGAAAACACTGGATTTCCACTAACCAAGAGAACAAGCTGGATTTAAAAGTGGTTTTAGTACAGTAGATCATATCCAGGTATTATAGAAAGGACAAATGAATATGAGTTGGCATTATGCTTAGGATTTTGTAGATTATGAAAAGGCATTTGATTCTATAAACATTTCTTCAGTGATTAAAGCATTGGATCATCAAGGTGTAAATCCAGGATATTGTCATATTTTAAAGAATATTTATAAAAATGTGACAGCAACAATTAGATTACATAATTATAGTATGAAAATCAACATTGAAAAAAAGGGTGTAAGACAGGATGACTCCATATCTCCAAAACTTTTTACAGCAGTGCTGCGGCAAGTATTTTGTGGATTAAAATGGGAAGTAAATGGAGATTATTTAAGTCATTTAGATTTTGCAGATGATGTAGTTGTTTTTGTAAATAATGCTTTAGAGCTACAGGAAATGTTGCAGGAGTTATCAGATGAAAGTAGGACTAAAGATAAATGTTAAAAAGACTAAAGTAATGTTTAATAGATTTTCTCAAAATATGAAAATAAAGATTGATTATGATGAGTTAGAAGAACAGTTACAAATACCTTGGTCAGATTATTAATACAGATGGAAATATAATGGATGAAATTAATCATAGAATTAAACTTGGTTGGAATGCTTTTGGTAGAAATAACTTGATACTAAAAGGAAATATGCCTATGTGTTTGAAAAGGAAGGTTTTTAATAAATGTGTTTTGCCAGTTCTTACTTATGGATATGAGACTTGGACACTTAATAGAAGAGCAATACAGAGACTTCAGACCACTCAAAGAAGTATGGAGAGATGCATATTGGGAATAACAAGAAGGGATCGAAATGCAATGTATGGGTAAGAGAACAAACAGGTGTTACTGACCTCATTGAAAAAATTAAAAGACTGAAGTTGAGTTGGGCTGGACATATTGTTAGAAGAGATTATAATAGATGGACAATTGAAATTTTAAACTGGATTCCAAGAGATTGTAAAAGACCCAGAAAGAGACCACATATGAGATGGATGGATGAAATAAGAAAGTGTACAGAGGTGATGTGGAAAAGAGAAGCTAAAAATAGGAAAAGATGGATTGAACTTGGAGAGACCTTCATCCTGCACTGGATTGATAATGGTTGATGATGAGATAATATGACAACTTGCTAATATTTTCAAATTAAGAACTTATCTGTAAATTCCAACAATTAACTCATCTTTAGAAATGAATACCTTTCACATGAAAAAAAAGTATATATATATATTTTTTTTTATGAGAATATCAGAATTAACAAAAAGCAAAACAAAATAAGAGATGAAGTAGCTATACTTGTATCAGAATTTTAAAAAAGAAAAACAAAATAAGAGTATGGAGTAGCTAAATGTTTTTGTTTTATTGTTTTAGAAATGCTCAAACTGTTCTGTTTTGATTTAAATAATTTGAAATAATCATTTTGATTAATTAAAAAATATATATTACATCAAAAAGTGAGATGTTTAGAGCTTGATTGGCTAATATTGTTTTGCATATTTTTATTATAAATTTGAAGTCTTGTTATAAATCTAAATAAGGGAAGTCCCTATGTAAAATTGAATCATATTAATAGAGCACTAGATATAGTAAAAAAAATTAGACTTCATAATAATTATCTCTCGTTTTGCTTTTTGCATTTTTGTTTTATTAGTTTAATGTTCTTTTATCATATTTCTCACTCTTAACATCAAAAACAACAAGTCTTTATTCGTTTATTTCTCTCATTTTTTTGTTTCTTTCATTATTCATACAGTTTATTTCATTTCTTTTTTAATATTCAACACCTTCTCTTCTCATAAACCACATATAAAGTCGAAATTATTATCTCAATTTTGACCTTGGAATTTAAAACTCCTATCATTGCCCCAATCCCATATAGCATTGAGTTATTTCTACTATTATTATATATCCTTTCATACTTTATTTATATATTCTTATATGTCTCTCAAGTATTTTTATTCCTAATCTTTTTCCATAAT
The DNA here is from genome assembly GCA_028023455.1 of Epiperipatus broadwayi. Taxonomy (NCBI): domain Eukaryota; kingdom Metazoa; phylum Onychophora; class Udeonychophora; order Euonychophora; family Peripatidae; genus Epiperipatus; species Epiperipatus broadwayi. The sequence goes on along the minus strand of JAQFVV010012612.1, from coordinate 1,131,289 downwards.
TCATTTTTTTCTTTCTAATGAATTTATTTATAAATATATTAAACAACCCCCCATACTTCCACATATTCTTTTTAAAATCATATAAAAATACAATAAAAAACAAATGACTCCCAAATGCATTTCATTCTGGACCAGTACTCATCAGTTGGCCCAGGTCACCATCTCTCATATATATCTCTATTATATGAAGAGTATTTACCTATAATAAATTGTTACATTTTGATTTACAAGTGTCAAACTTATTTCACCCACAACTTTGACACCATCAACTTCACATAAATACAGTAATGATTATCACTAATCATTTACTAAACTAAAGATTATCTCTAAGACAGATATAAACTTTAAACCTCAGTTAAAATTAATATATCTAATTGTTTTTTTTAATTTAAATATACACACACATGGACTTATTCACCTTTCTCTTTCCCATGTGTAATATCTTTATAAATATACTAAACAATCTCAATAAATGATTAGTGGTAATCATTAGTGTTTTATCTGAGGTGGATGGTGTCAAAGTTCTGGGTTGAGTAAGTTTGATACTTGTAAATCAAAGTGTAACAATTTCCTATAGATAAATACACTTTGGGCGCCAAAAACCTTCTTACCCTATGTACCCTTATTTCTTGATGTATAATATAGTTTGAAATACGACTAGCTCAATTAAATTATAATGCTTAATTAAAATTTGCATATCTATCTTTAATTTACTTTTATACAATCATATCCTAATTAAATTTATTATTAGTTATCAAAATCAATATAGTTCCATATTATGTACTAATTAAATAAGTATTTATTAAAATCATGAGACTGTGAAGTAAAGTTACAAAGTAATAAGTAGATTTACATTGAGTCAATATCTCCCAAGACAATGCCTCAATGGCATAAGAATACTATTACCTCCTTATTAACTTACTACTACATCTATAGCATTCTTATGGCTTTTAAATAAAATAAATTATCTTTAATAATAATAAAAATAAATCTCAACTTTTAATTAAAATATAATTAAATAATCTCAGGCTCTTCTAATTATCTTAAAGTAATAATAACCCATGTAAATAAGTATGATAAGGGATTTTATATCAAACCTAAATACACCTAACTTATTCTAATAATAATATACAATACTAATCTTAGGGTATAACTTAATCTTATCTATTTCTGTTATATCATCAATTATTAAATAAATAATCATATGTATATCTTTTATTTTCATATAGTATCTTAATTTTGGAATAGATCAAAATCTTATAATTTAATAATCTGTGGCAATAAATAATATTGTACTCTTATAATGTGCATTATAATTACCTTATGACCATAATAATATTATATGTTAATGTCAATCAATTCTTATAAAATGATATCAAGAAAATATTGTGTTTATTTCTAAATAATAATAATAAATTCATATTGTGCAAATATTATGTTTATTCAAATTATCTGTTGTCAAATGCTGTGGTGTAAAATAATGAACTCGACACACTTTTAAAACAAATTAAACAAATTTATTTACATTAACTTCAACTAAGAATTTATTTACAATATTTACAGTTCAAAATTATGAAAACAAAGAAGAATAAAAAATAAGAAAATAATAATACAATATGTTTACACCGTTGTTACTTCATACTCCTAATAAGTAATTATACATTCTTTTAAAATGCTGTACTAATAACACTAAAGTATGTTTTAAATTTAGACTTTAAATAAATATCAGTGAACTTCAATTATTACACAGAAAAATTTATGTAAATAATATTTATGTAGCATATGTAAACAATTAAACTTTATTAATTAAATTGCTACATCACTTAAACATTACTGTTATTCATTTCATCATGTACTAGTATGTGTTTACTTTATTATCAGCATTACTTTAATAGCATAATATAGAAACTAATGTATCTTTGTAATGTAATAACAATAATTGATTATAACTTTATATTTCACTTAATGCAATTTATGCTACATGTTTTACCAAATATGCATTACATATATATACTGTTAAATAATAATATTTAAATTATTCATTAATTTCAAATTCATAAAGTATTATATTAGATAAATTTTATGATTCTTTTCTATGTAAAATTATTACTCTACTTTATGTGTTATTCTACTCCTTCCTAACAAATTTCTATCTACAAAACATCCTCTAAACTTATTTACACTTTCCGGAAAATAATCATTAATTTTAAATAAAACTAATTATCCAAACTATTTATACTTCATCATCTATATTCAGTAAACCTTCAATCCAAACATAAACTTCTACATAAAACTTAACTTAATTTATCCAAATAAACAAAAATAAAATATAGACTTTTAAATCTCTTCCTAACTTGCAATAAAATAATTACTTATGAATAATAAATATAATTCTAATACTATAACATAAAAAAATATCAAAATTTTATTTACGAAAGAATCATATAATTATTTCTAAGCTTCTTATGTAATGTTGTATCATATTTATATCATAAATTCAAATTATGCATATTTAAATAAAACTGTTACTGCCAATATAATGTGTGTGTATTTTTAAAATATTTATACATTCATTCAACAATAACATATCCTTTGGTTGATCTAAAGAAAACATATCAAATATATCAAAGTTATTATTATACAATTTTTTACCATAAATGATGATCTAACATATAGTCCATCATCCAATATTCTTCGGAACTACAGCTTCATAAAATAAATCACATTTACACTCACAATCATTCTTTAATATATTACGTGTTATATTAATCATAAGATAAACTTATGCAATTAATTATTATATTATTTTTAGTTATTATTTTAAGAAATGTACCTATCTTACTTTTAATATATCAATAATATTTAAATTTTATGTTAGATAAATAAACAAAGTTCATATTACGTAACTCCAGCGATGTCTTCTTTTCACCATAATAGTTCTTTAATCCTAGGTACACATTCACTAAAACACCATTTCCGTTTTCCGGTCTATCACGTGTTTTTTTAAAAGTTTTATAAAATGATAACGTTCTTTTTTAGAAAATAAATTATAAGTAAAACAAAATAAATTAAAATAGTTTATAGGATCCTGATTTAGTTCTTTCCAGAATATTATTCAAAAGTTATTATTTTAACTTAGTCTATAGTTAATAAAATCGTATACTTAATTATTTTAAAATTGACTTGGACATCCACGTATTACTTGCGCATTTCTTAACAAAATATCCAGGTAAGAATAAGCTTCTTCATCTAAAACGACCAGCGTTTAAATTATTTCAATATAATAATTTCTGTTATATCAAGATTTTTAATTAATTATATTTTCAATTTATTTGCCTTTTAAAATTGTCAACATTCAGTCTTTTAAACATAAAGACTTAACAAGGCAAGTATTTATAAAACTACTTTTATTTCTGATATCTTTACTTAAGATATATATTTAAGTTTATAGCTTGCAAAAATACTTTCTTCATAAAGAAGTATTTTATTCTTTAAAATATCTATTTTCTAATAGTCAATAGCAATTAGCTTTTAAAATTATATATTGTCCAAAATACTACTTTTCTCCATCTTGTAACTTTCCGAACTAATCCAGCGTTTGTCATATTTCTAGTATAAAGTTTCCGATATATTTTCACTATATATGATGTTTCCATGACTATTTGCTTGTAAATTGAGCTTCAATATAGAGACGATTGATAAGGAAAAATTAAATTAACACTGCATGTCTATCATTTAACACTTTTATAAATTATTTACAATGACACTCTTATAATTTTAAAATTGATTTTGAGAGCGTCTATCAAATTTACTTTGCTATTTTAAATAACACAATTAACTTGAAAAATCAATCACAGAGTCCTCTCCTAACAATTGAACTGAGCTTTTATACCGGAAGAAACTTCCCATTTGATTGGTACATTTAAACAATCAACTTGCTGGCTTATTTACATATTTACCAACAACACAAAATTAAAAATAAATAATGACTTATTTAATATTTAATATTTATTACATTATTAAATTTTAAAATAATCCTTATCATTTATTTAAATCCACTAAACATTTTTTAAAAATATTCTTATTTACTTGATTTTAATTTTAACTTTTATAAGATTATTTAAAATACACTAAGTCTTTTTTATACGTTATATTTTTAAAACAATATTTAAAAATCAGATTTAATATTCTACATTGATTTATCTTTATTTTATCTCGTGATAGCTCACGTATTACTTATAAATTTTATAACATGATTTTTAAAATAGTTGTACAACTTTATTAGATAACTTCCAAGCATGTGTGTGCATATTTAACTAACATCTGTTTCTACAACACAAGAAACGCTTGTTATAATCTAAAAATAACTAACAATTGCATTTTTAAAATAAACATTTTTTAAAATAAATAAGATATTATAACAGATTTTAAATTAATAATTCGATATTATTAAAATCAAATATTAATCTTCTATTTAAGTATTTATAATAATTAAAAATATTTATATTCTTTTATAACATTATTTTATCAATAATAAATATATGCATTTAATTTTAACTTGTCTTTTAAACACTTTTAGTTTTAAATACCTACTTATTAAATATATTAATGCAGTATTAACTATGGCCAGTTTTCCCAACCATATACTACTATCATCTTTACTTAAAATGTCTCTCTCAATTTCAGCACAATTTCACATATCAAATACTCATAGATTGCTTTAATTAAACCTTTTAAAATATTACCATAAGCAAAATTAACATCACATATTCAAATATATCTTAAATTTTAAAATTTTTAACAGATTAGCACAAAAATTAGATGGTGACCCATACAAAAGGGCACAATATATATATATTGTAACAATATATAAATATGTCGTTACATTAATTTAAAATAAAAACTTAAAAGTTCGCAAATAAAGGTAAAAAACTAAACGCTAAAATTAAAATGTTTGTTAAACGTATATACATTCGCACAGATGCCAAACTTTAAAAATTTTTTTTTTTTAAAAAACAAATAAATAAGTATTTGAACGTACTTTTTTATAAAAAAAAGTACAAGATTTAAAAATAAAAACAGGTATTAATTAATTCTTGTAATCTGTAAATGGAAATGATTGTTTATAAATTGTTTGAAAAGCAAGCTAGCCTTGGGCTCTTGTATAATTAAAATGATCTGATGAAAGATAGATAAGAAAATAAAGAGAAATTAGCTTGACCAATGGAAGCACTAAGCCTTGGCTCGGACCCTAACGAAAGTGATGGATTAGTGACGTTTTGTTGATTGAATCCATGTGGATAATATAAAAAGGGAAATACAGTTTTTTCTGACAGTTCCAGCGTTTTGTGTTTGAGAGATGTGGTAGGACGCACATACCACACTCTCTATTTAAAAAAAAAATGAAAAGACTGTGATACCTTGAACCAGCTATTGCCATCTCCAGAACATTATCTTCCAATGGAGGCATCATGGGAATTAAAAGCAGAAACCTGGACTCTTCTACTGTGAGCTATGAACTTTACAAATTAACAACAACAAAAAAAAAGTAATTAAGAACTTTTGTCATTGTTTTTTTTAAAGATTCAGCTAATTTAAATTTTAAAATGAACTCTTATTTGATTTTCAAATTAATAATTGATTGTTTAAATTTATATAGTTAAGTTTTGCTAAAATCATTTCCATTTTATTATTTTTATTTGTAGTAATATTTATTGTAGAAATTATTAAATGCATTACATTTAAGTTGGGTATAGACGTTGCATAGATTCATTAGCGGTTGATTATGTTGTGGTTTTCACAATCGATTAGAATATATAAGTCAACGATATCACTGCAGTGTCTTATGATGAACACCAAAGGATCTCCTGTATTCCCTCAGCAATTGACGTTATCGATTGACTTTGTATTTTGATCGGTTGTGTTTAATTTGGAATGTTTTTGACCATAAAATCTGTGCAGCCGATCTATACTCGACATTATAAAACAAATTGTATAAAAATAATCTGTGTGAACATATTTAAATGTTAAATTTAAGTCGGGCGTGAATGGCTATATAGTTTTGTAAAGTTATATTAAGGGAGGGTAATCTTAGGTTATTCATTTCATAGTTGAATTGGTTCAATGGATTGGATATATTTGTGTAATTGTAGATGTAGTATGAGATCTGCTATGGGCAGGATTATATATATATGCCACACACCTTCTGTTTGCCTATGGATGGGTTTGTAAGATGGCAAAGGACCGCAGTCCATTCCTATGGAGTTTTATGTTTATTGTTCTACTCGCCAACAGATGTAACATTCCTGTTGGTGGAGAGACAATGTCTTCTCTAATTCTACTTACTGATCAGATGTACATTCCTGACAGTATAGTATTTTGTGTTGTCGTATTTTCATGCTACATTGAATACATAAATGTATCAGATGGATTGGCACCGGTTTGATTGCGAAATTTGTTGCCTAAGGTTAAATCAGGGAAGAATATTTTCTTTTCAAATGTAGATCTATGTAGTATATTCATACTCGACTCACTAAATAAATATTAAACTCATGGTTGTAATTTACTTAAATGTAAAACTAAAGATTAATAGAAAAATCTAAAATGTTGAATTTATTCCTCAAAATTTAAATGTTATTTTATATGTGCGTAAATAAATATTTTTATGTGTTAATTTTTGGCAGTGGCTTTTATTCTTTTGTATTTAAGATATAAAATTTATATTTTATTATCTCTGCTACTCCACTGAGCTAGTGACTTGGGCTAACGATCTGAATATTTAAATAAAGTGGAATCTTAACAGCGCGTATCTGCCTACTCTACAAATTTTTCTAGGTTTAAATGCCTAGATGGCGCCCTGTAGAGCAGATATCGTAGTTTGCGGTTAGATTCGATCTTCACTTTCATTTCGATCATTATAATATATATATATATATATGAGAGAGAATGGAGAACTGGGTCAACTTTCAGCATAAAATGCATTTTGGGGGTCATTTGTCTTTTATTGCATCTTTATTTATATGATTTTAAAAAGAATATATAGAAATATGAGGTTGTTAAATATATTTATAAAGATATTACACATAAAAAGAGAAAGGTGTGAGTATGTTTAAATTTTAAAAAGTCATATATATTAATCTTTAATTAAGGTTAAAGTTTATATCTGTGCTAAAGATAATCTCTAGTTTAGTAAATGATTAATGATAATCATTACTGTATTTATCTGAGGTGGATGGTGTTAAATTAGTGGGTGGAATAAGTTTGACACTTATAAATCAAAATGTAACAATTTAGTACAGATAAATACTATTCATATTATATATATATATAAGAGATGGTAAACTGGACCAACTGATGAGTGCTGGTTGAGTATGAAATGCATTTTGGTGGTCATTTGTCTTTTCTTGCATCTTTATTTTTTTTATAATTTTAAAAAGAATATGTGAAAGTATGGAGATTATTTACTATATTTATAAAGATATTACACATGGGGAAGTGATTGGCGAATAACTCCATGTGTGTGTATGTTTAAATTAAAATTAAGACATCAGATATATTAATCTTTAACTGAGGTTTAAAGTTTATATCTATGCTAGAGATATCTCTAGTTTGGTAAATGATTAATGTTAATCATTACTGTACTTATCTGAGGTGGATGGTGTAAAAGTTGTAAATGGAATAAGTTTAACAATCATAAATCAAAATGTACCAATTTATTTACTCTTTTCCCTCTTCTTTTATAATTATAAACCTATATTTTCTTCACATTTATCTCATTTCTTATATAAATACGTAAAAATAAATTCATAATCTACTAATTTTGCTTACTGTAAAACTTTTCTATCCCACAATGTAAGCTTATTTTTTCATATAATCCTCTTAAGTAAATACTATTTTTACAAATTAATTTTTGTTCATCCAAATATTTTTAATTTGCTTTAATTTGATTTTTTAATGCCATCTAGTGTTCATGATTTTTTTTTATGGATATGGATTTGAGAAGAAATGTCTGACAATGTCCTCTAGAAGAAAGGTTTGGGGGAGTAGCATCTTACATATTATATGTTTTGCCATTTAAAGTTCATAAAAATTACATTTTATAAGAAAAAACAAAAATTATTTTAAAATAACTTGAAATTTTATATTTTTAATTACCCTTATATAATCCAAATTCTCAAATACATCTGGCACTAAATATTAATATTTGCACATTTATACCTGTCTATATTTTGAAAATCTGTTTCAAATAATATAGTCAACACAAAACTAATAGTGCTTTAAAAAATTATGTAACTAAACTATAACTAGTTAGACATTTAAACATATTAAAAGAAAAATCATTTGAGACTTAAACAAATAACAAAACATTATTTAATATAAAAGTTTTATGAAAATTTTAAAAGTTAAATAGCAAATCAAAATTATTTCTTTGTTTAGAAAATATAAGGGAAAAGTCAAAAACTAGAGAGAATATTTTTAGAAAATACATTTTAAAAAATAATGTTAAAATAAAAGTATTTAATTTTAATGTTATTTTTTAATATTTATTGTGATATTAAATTGTTTTAGTATTCTAATATTTCCACACATTTTGTTATTGATCAGTTGTTTTTTAATTCTATCACTACAAAATATTATTTTAATACTGATCATCAATGTGAATATAATCTTGTTTTATAAAATTTTATATTCTTGTAATTGCAATCTATATACTAACACTAATTTAAACTCCACATCTTACTTTATATGGATCTTAAATAAAAATATTAATTGTTACTCTCCTCCAAAATGCTTGTGTATTTTTCAGTGTATGAGATATATCTTTGTTTTAGAAAGAATTAAAACATTCCTCTTCTAGAATGTTGATTTTTTTTAATTGATCTTATTTATTAAAAATAATTAGAAATTTTTACAAATATTAGAAATTAATGTCATATGATAACTGTAAATGTAGATAAGCAAATTATTGCTTTCTAATTTTATGTATTACATTTACTAAAAATTTATCATATATAAAATTTTAAAATATTTTTAATAATACATTTATTTGTTTTCCTTTTTTCTTTCTTTCTTCTTTCACCTTTTCTCTCTCTTTACTTTTTCTTTATCCCTATTTCTAATTTATTTTCTTCTTTTTCTTTTATTATTTTTATCTCTCATCTTTTTCAATCTTTTTTCAACTGGCTTCCTTTTTCTCTCTTTCTTTCATTCTTTTTTTCTTTTTACTTTTTTTATTCTTCTATCCTTTTTCTTTTCCACTTCCTTTTCCTTCCTCTTTTCCACTTCTTTTCCTTTTGCTTTTTTTCTCTCTCTATTTTTTTCTATCTTACTTCTTTTTCTTTTTTTTTCCCACTATTTCTTTGTTTGCCTCCCCCCTCCCCATTTTCTCTCAGTTTTGCTTTATTTTATCTATTTAGTTTCTTTATTTTCAACCTCTTTCTCTTTCTTTTGGTCTGTCTTTTTTTGTTTGTTTGTTTTATTTTTTGTTCCATTTAATACTATCAATAAAATTCACTATAATTTTTGATTTTGATTTTTTCCCCTATATAATAATGAAACAATAATTGCAAAAGTTATTTTTAAATATTTGGTGTGTTTTACCTAAATCAAATTATTTACATTTTTATAATATATATGTTTTATGCCTAAAAATTGATTTGCTTGTAGGCAAACAGATCACAAAAACTAAAATTAATATTTGATTGTCCTTAATAGTGTCACCATTTATTTTAAGAATAATTATATTTTTATGGGCTATAGTGTTTTCCATAGCTACAAATTATTCATGCTCTTTGTGATATGTAGATTAATTTGATATTCTAATATAGAAGTTATTTTTATCATATAGATGCACATAATTCAGTGTATCAAATAAAATTAAAAACGGAAAAAAAATTAATACTAAAAGAACAATTTTTTTATCTCTTATTTGATTTTTATTATTATGATAATTTAACTTCAAAGATAATTGTGTGAAACCTGATCAACATTTATTTCACTAATATTAATATTATTACCGTAAGAATACTTATAATCATTTTAAAAGGCTAAAATAATTTTAATTTGACTTCTAAAGCTTAGTCATTTAATTGTTTGTTTAGATAGACACAAAATCTGACTGAGATAAATGTATCATATGTAAAAATAAATTAAGTTTTGAAAATTATTTTTTTGTATACTGATTTCTCTTGGTAGAATTACACTAAATCTTTGAAAATTATTTTTCCAATTGAATTACCTTTTCATCATTTATTGTAAGTTTTATTAAATTTTAATTTACTTTTTTTTTTTTTTTTTATGAAAACACACTGAAAATTAAAAGCATTTATAAATTTTTACAAAAACGCAAAACCAAACGTTTACAATTTTTTTGTTTTTTTTTTCTAGTCTACGCAGCTTCTGGTAAGAAATTTTATTATTTTTTATTATTATTATTTTTTGTGTCATGTTTAAAAGCACGTTTGTATTTTTACAATAATATTTTTAAATAGAATTAAGACTATTTTATGAAATACTGTGAGATCAAAGCATTTTGCATTTTAAATATCAATTGGATTTGGAATATAGAATTTATGCAGAATGGCTATTTAATAACTAAATTAGTTTATTACATAAATTGCATTATAAAACTTTAACCTTCTCTTTGTAAGATTAATTAGCTGTTTTAAAAAGATAAATAATTTTACATTTGAAACTATTTTAACATTAAAGCTGTCATTTTTTATTCAAAATTTTTTACTAATTTCGGCAAAAAATGTTGTTTTTTTTAATTTTTTTTAAAAATGAATGTTTAAACTGGCATTACAAAATAAAATAAAAAACAATTTATGTATGTATGGAAAACATTGAATAAACTGCCACATTCCTTTAGTTGGACAACTGGCTTTTTAAGGTTGAAATTTATTGATGAATTTAAATGTTGGTTTTAGTTTGTTTGTTTGTTTTTTTGTTATAAATAAGATTTTAATTTAATATAAGTGAATTAAAAAATAATGATAACTTTTTATGCATAAAAAATAATTAATTGTATTTTTAGATTTATTATCATTCTACAACAGTGATAAAAATTTTAAGTAGGGGTGTACATATATAAAATAAAAATAATTCATTTTTTTAAATCATGTAACAATAATTGTAAAAAATATGTTTATTTGTATATGTCCGACAGTTTTGCCATAATTCACCATTGTATCTATAATAAATAAATAATTATATGTTATTTTAACAGAATAAAATTTACCAGAAATATTTTACTCTTATCATGAACATATTCCAGTAATAAAATTTTTATATCTCACAGAAATACCACATACAAATACACAATTCATCTGTAGCCATATTGCTTAATGAGCAGTGTTGGATTTATTTCACTGACAAATGCAAACCAATATCAACAAGTCTAGCAAGTGATTGATATAAAAATTCTAACACTGTTATTATTGCAATGCATTTGTTTCACAATCTAAAGTGTTAGTCAAAAAATTCCAATTTTTAACTATTCAGTTAATATTGAAACCTAAGCTTTAACCTTCAACATGTTGTATTGCATTTGTATAATGTTGTAATTATTGTTATTAATTATAAATGCAAACATTTTTGAGAGTATTGTAGTGTTATGGTTCACATGCTCTACAAGTTTGCTAGATTCTTCAAAGGAAGTTTTTTATTGCTTTTGAAATCATGAATATATGATTAATTTCTTCTTTCAATTCTTGTCCTTTCAGATTTAAATGTTACTTTCTATGAACTTCAGTAAATTTGACACCTTCTCTGCAATCAATTCTATTCAAAATACACAATTTAGCAGAGAAATAGAGAATGAAAATTCAATGCTCAGGCATTCATAGTCTACACAAAATGCAGAGGTATCTCATCATTCAAGTTTACATCCATAAATTTTTTTTTGCAATATGAAATTAATAAATAGTTAATTGTTGCCATTTGTAGTTTCATTTTAATTAACAAATCATTTTTATTTTTAGATTTTCTCTTAAATATATGCATATGAAAGAAAAGTCAATTATAGATGAAGATAGGATTTCATGTATGTCACTAGGTGGCATCACAGCTCATCTTAATCATAATTTATGTGGCAGATATGCATCTTCAGCAGTTAAAATAATGACCACTAAGAAATTGTACTATATAATAGCAGTAGAGGTGTCGCAGCCGCTCTGCAAGCGTCTTCGGCCGATGCTATGACATATGGAAGAAATTGTACTATATAATAGCAGTATGCTGTTACAAATTCTCTGAAAACTCCTTTAAAATATTTGTAAATAAATGTTTATAGTAAAAGATGTTGATCATGATAAGACATGTTTTTTACCTGATGATGAAGAAATTAAAAAAGTTATTCATAAATATCTGATTGAGTGATCACAATTGATTTTGAAGAACTGGTAAAACAAGGGTATCAATTTCTCCAAAAGTAACATTGAGAAATAAATGGGGGAAAGGTTAGAAGATTTTTTCTTGTTTTATTTTTTTATGGCTATTTATGGAACTTTGTAAAAGCTTTGAAAAATGTCATACAGAAATTTTTGATGATGGAGAGAATTTCTCATAATCAGAACATTTAACATATTCTCACAAGTCTTTAAAAAAATGTTTATCTCAAGACATAAAAAATGTATATACAAAAATGATCAGTCAACATTTTGGTAAAACTTTTCCATGATTTTTAAATTAGCAATAGCTCTCAAAATCATCTTAGCCCCAAGAAAAAATGAGACTTCATCAAAGTGTTGGCTGAGTATTTCTGTGGAGAATTTTCCTATAACTTTGAATTAAAGTCTTTTTACAATTTGTCATAATATGATCTATTTGTTTTGACCATAAAAAAATTCTCTCTATTGTCAAGGATTTCTACATGGTGTTCCTAAAGTCTATCTTAATTTCATTTTTTAAATCAAGAAAACCTCTTAGATATTGATGTAGTTTTTTTTTTTTTTTTGATGTGAGATATAATAATGGCTTTTATGGAATGAAATATGAAACAAACACTATAACAATATGTAATAAACTAAGAAATATTTAGGAAAAAGTATCTTATCTGCACTGCAAATAATGCAGTATTTCCTGTCACTTGTTCATATTATATTCCAGATTTGCATTTAGTATTTAGGTAGTTGTTATTGGAAATTATTTCAAACAATATTTAAAAATTTTATGCTAAATAATATACAGCTGATATATGTTTTAAAAAATAATGATTACATAAAAATGTTCTGAATTATATGTGGCAATTTATGCAATGACATCCATACTTTTTTATATGTGTTAAATTCATAGAAAGCATGCGTATATACTTATATAAGTTAAACATAGATATATAATTTATATAAATATTTATATATGCTTTTATTTATTGTTTTATACAGTGGTTCATCTTCATTTACATGTATTCATCTGACATTGTATTGGAGAATAAATATGTGTTTTTATGAAGAATGTTGCTACAAGCGCACTGCACACACATAAACAAAATATTCCCAAATTACTTTTTGTCTTTTAAAACAAATCATGCTTATATATATTCATTATTGTTACTCTTATCTAAAGATAAGACGAAGAGTAATATATTTAATATATAGTTTACAATTTTTTATTTTAAAATATTTTATAAGTAGAATATTCGACTTGTAATATACATAACTATTTATGCGTCAAAATAAGTGGTTGTTGTCTTTCAAAACAATACTCGTGTATTTTGAATTGGACAGAACACTTAACTTTTTTCAATTCAAAGTACATGAAATTCAACTTACTTATTTTTTTTCAATTGTTTAACATAATCTTTGAAGCTCTTTAAATCTTTGTTTGTTTGTTTTTTTAGCTGTTACTGCATCTTCTGAAAAATTATGTTAAATTTGAAGTAATAAAAAATCTAATCATATACTAGTTTTTATTTATTATTATGGTGAGTGTTTAATAAACGAATTTTTAACTACATGTTTGAAGAATTTCTTTTTTCACTTCTTTATTATATATATTAAATGTACATATTTTGTCTTTATATTTTGATCTTATGGGTTGTCAGAATTATTTATTTAGTAATAAACGTGACTAATTTCGTAACTTGGGTTGTATAATGAGCCTCAAGTTATTAAAGGAAAAAAAATCTTACACTGGTCAATTCAGTAAAAATGTACAATATATCAAGATCCTTATTTCAGTGCTTAAAAATTGTGTAACTTTCTGATATGATAAATAATAATTCATTCACTTTTATTATTCTTTGTCTCAAAGTGTCTTAATAACTTCTATTTTTTTTAAGATATTTTAGATAAACTTAAAATTAAAATATTGTAAATTTTAATCAGTACTTATTTGATATAATAATCATTCAATAATTATATGAATAATCTTTCATTATTTTTATTAGATTAGAAATTACTACATTTCTTGTAATTTCAGAAATAAATTTTAAACTTTATTTAAACAGTTATATCTATTCATTTTTATAAATCTTCATGAGAGTTTTTCTTTTTAACCATCCTTTCACTCTACTTGTGCATACAATTTTATATTAAATTACTTTTATTTCAAATGATATCTTGATAGTTGCAAAACTAGTGGCTTAGCTTAACTGAAAAGACTTGATTTGTCAAAATGCATACTAAGAGCCATTTATATTATCCTATTTCTATAGCCAAGTATTTGAAGTAAGCTTAGCAATAATGGTAATTTCTTGAACTATAAGAATATGTACAAGAGTAGAATGATGTAATAAGAAGTAAACTCTCATTCAAGTTTATAAGTATTAATAGATGTATTTGATATTTAATATCTGGTATTAAAAAAGTATAATAGCTTATAACCTAATAAGGAATGATTTTAAATCATTTGTACTTTTATTGAATGACTGTTATTTGAAATAAATGCTGGTTAAGAAATGCTGAACATATTATTTACATTTATCTAACTTATATACATAAACAGTAATGATGTATTGACTATTTGACAAAATGAGTAGTTTGGCTAAGTGAAAAGATCTGGTTTGATTAAATGCATAGTAGGAGCTATTTTACCTTTTTTTTCATTGTTTAGGGGTTTGAAATAAAAGTAATGATAGGTTATAATGCTCACTAGGTAAAATGGTAACATGAATATATTTAATGGATGATATCTAATAGATAATTAGTAAGAGAATAAAATTAAATTATTAAATGATTAGATAGATGTTAGTAAAATTTCTGTATAATATAATTACTGCATGGTTGTTCTAGTAGAATAATTAAGTGATATATAGATAGAAAGATTCATTAAAATATAATTATTTATAAGGAGACTGATTAAATGAGTTCATTGACTTCTGTATTGAATTATTTATTGATTGATTTATTAATTGAATAATTAAATGTTTAATTATTTAGTGAATTACGCTTTCTAATGAAAATCATTGAATAATAATTAATTAATTGATAGCCAAACAGAAAAACTGAATGTTAAGTTTGTCATAGTTTGTATTCTTTGAATATCTTCAGGAGACAGTTTTTGACAGCATTCACTATCTGCAATTAGAGATATAAATTCTTAGTGATTTAGCATAATGAAGTAACTATAAGTATATTCATCTAGAGACAAAGTTTAATATATATATACATACACACTAAAAAAATATTGTATACTTAAAAGGATTTATTATTTCAACAAATTGGTCAGTGTTGTACTAAACCAATCTAAGAGCAAGTCTTCACATTCTTATATATATATATATATTAGGGAGAAAGCAAAATATTAAACTAATCCTGGGATATATTAATCAAAAATAATTAGTATTAATATAGATACTATTCATAAGATTACTAGAATGTGGTAATAATTTGATAGCACTTAACAAGGTTACTATATATTAAGTTTTCTTCTTTATAATCTTTAGCAAGATATACAATATATTTCAGCACACACAAATAAATCATTTAAGATATTCAATTTTAAAGGGTAAAATTTTTGAAGAGTCATTGTAAATGAACACTATATTCATATTGTATAATTAATTCTATGTATCGCTATTCCACAATTGTTTGTAGTATTATAAAATAAATAATAGTCAAATAAACTGAAAAGTTGTTCATGGGCTCTTGGCTTTTCCACTTCCTATGATCGAACTTTATGAACTCTGAGCAATAAATCATTTATTTTTATTTTTATTTATAGTTCATCAAACAGCAAAATAATTATAATAAAAGTTGGAAATAATTCCAATCTTTTGTGATTTATTTTATTTACATACTAAACATTTTTGTATTTGACTGGCCTTGGTTAAATGTCATTTATGAAAATATTTAGAACACATTAGCAATCTACCTTCAATAGCTCTTTTAAAAACTGGAATCTTATGCTGACATCCAGTTTATTTACAGATATTTTTTTTGAGTATATCTATAAAAAAAATTGTCAAATCTTTTTTCAATTAGAGAATCTCCGACTATTTAATCAGTAAATGTATTTCTAAGGCAGTATGTAATTTGCTTATACTGAATATTTTTTATATATATAATTAGAGGAATTTGAACTCAGGATTTTTCAGTCTATTTATCCTCCACTCTATGTCATGCAACTAATACACATGATGTCACACATGCAAAAAAATACATGATCCCCAATATATGTATTCCATGCAGAACCAGCACTCATCAATTAGGTCAGATCATAATCTCTCACACATATATGTAATTAGTGCTAAGTTTATATTAAGATAGTAATTCCTTAAACTTTAATGGACAGACATCAATCTTCTTATCCTTCCAACTATTCTACCATCCATTTTATTGAAAAACTGATATGGAATGATCAAAGCTCTTATTGAATTTGATATTGTAGTCTTAACCATATAGGTATTACATCAACTAATCTCTAAAATTATTAGACCATTGCATAACCATATATATTAATAGAAGAGGGATGGGATGGATTTATATTAAGATGTAATTTATTTTCCAAACAATGTGTAATTCTAAAACAGTATGTAATTTGCTTACTGAATGTTCATATCTCTTTAATTGCATATATGACACATTTAGAATAAGCAAATTACATATTACCTTAGAATTACATATTGTTTGGGAAATAGATTACATCTTTTTATAAGTTCCACTGACCTCTTTTCTAATAATATATATGTTTGTGTAATAGTCTGATAATATGAGAGATTAGTTGATGTAATATCAACATGGTTATGACTACAATATCAAATCCAATAATGGCTTCAAGTATTCTATCATTGGTTTTTCAATGAAATGGACAGTTGAATAGTTGGAAGGGTGAGAAATTCCTATCTTAATATAAACCAAGCACTGATTGTATATATGTGAGAGAGATTATGATCTGGCCCAACAGATGTGTTCATTTTGCACAAAATATGTATACTGGGACTCATATATCTTTTTGCATATTGGTGGTGAGATAGAGTGTAGACTGAAAAATTCTGAATTAAAATCCTTCTAATTATTTAATCAGTAAAGTTTACAAAGATGTTTGTTGAAATAATTATAAAGACATACATAAATACAGATCTTATACTTTGAATTATGTACAAATACATTTCAGATATTATACATACATTTGTGAATTTTGAAAGAAGGTATTCAACTTGGAGATAATAATGAAGAAAAATCAGGCTGACAGCAATAAAGCAAATTTTATTTAGTAAAGTATTTTATTGTTCTACTGCTGAAAATATGATAGCCAAAAATTTAGATAAACTAAAATAGTCATTTTAGCATAATATCTATTGTTATAAAGAATGATATCTGAGATTATGAACTTAATAATGTATTATTTCTTTACCAAAGATAATCTATTAGTTAATTATATAATTTAATTTATAACTTTATTGATAGATGATTAAAAAAAAATTTAAGAATTGCAAAAGATTATGATTATTTTCACCTTTATTATTTGATGCAGTATGATTAAATATAAATAAATAAATAAATCAAATGATTTACATCCCAGAAGTTTATAAGTATAAAACTAATTGAAGAATCAGAATTCTCGGCTTCTGATAAAAATGTAATTAACATCTGTAACTGAGTATAAACAAAATCGCAAAGCTAATAAATGTTAATATCCTCATCTACCACTTTAATCACTTTAAGAATATTTATATAAAGTCTAAATAGTCAAAATTTATTCCTTGCAAAACTTACAATGCTTATAGATTGCTGTAGTAAGGAAAGTATTATGTGACTTTCTTTATTTATTTTCATCATCTGCCTTAGGAATAGTAATTTCATTCTATTTACAATATTTCAGAGCCATATATTGTAAACTTGAATAATCAAGTAATTGATAGATAGTAAGGCTATATCCACATCTTCTGACTAGCTTCTGCCTATTGCCCATCTTCATTGAGAAGTATGATTTTTCCTTTAAGTTACAAACATATTTATTTTTCTCACATTAAGTGTGCTCCACAATTCAAAATTCATATTAATCTGACAAGGAAAAGCTAAAGAAACATCTTTTCTATTATAGAATATTCACTGACATTATTATTTTGAACCCACCAGATGCTCAAATCAACATAAACTATAAGGAAAAGGATTGTAATACACAAATTTCAGGATTCATTAATTTTGCTAACTTTTGATCCAACATGTATACACTTGACTATTAATCAATTAGTTCATTGAATATACTTCAAAGTGTTTTCATGTATTACCATTTTTGTTATAGTGCTTCCTGACCAAGAATGGCATGCTTAGATCCATTCAAAAATGTTTTTAGCCAACTGGGATTTTGATTACAAGTGAAAGTAATTTGTTGTGACATAGATTTGATGTAATTTTATAAATATTTATATAAAAAATGACAGATTTCAATATAAGAAAGTATTTGGTTTGGTTAAACCATGCTAATCTTCTATTGATTAGGAAATGTTTACAACTTTAAAGAAAGTATTCAAAAATTAAATTATATAAATTAAATGTAATGATAATTTTATATTTATTTAAATATTTGTATCAAATAATAAAATGTATGATGTATTAGGTTTTTTGTGTATTTGATTCTCTTAATTGTAAATATAAAAAATATGAATGTTTTTACTAAAAATTATCTAGAATTTTTATTTTTAAATCTTAATTTAGAATCTTCAAATTATTTGAATATAAGAATGCTAAATTTAAATACAGGGGGCCAGTTTTTGATTTTTCATATTCTCATGGAAGAGTAATGAACACACCTGCTTCCATATCAAGGACATGGATTAAGAATCCAGAATGAATTAGCATTAATATCTTTTCAATTCACAAATTACCAAACTATATTTATTTCAGTTATCTATATAATATTGGCCAGTAAGTAAGTATGTACATATTCTTAATTAGAAAATGAAGGTTATATATAATCTGCATTGATCAGATATAACTTTATGAAGTGATTCTAAAAATTAAAGATATGATTGTAATATGAAGTAGCTTCCACCAATGTTATGTTTATGTAAGTATTGAAATCATTGCTTATCTTTATCCTTTTAACCATATTTTTAACAAATTAATTACTAAACAATAAATATTACAATCTCTATATTTTAAGATTGGCAAAAGACTTTATGCTAAGTAAGAATAGCAAAATTTCATATATAATTTAAAACTCTTTTTAAAAAATGATTAGAAAATTGTAACAAGTAGGATTTCATATAGAATACAATGATAATATTAAAGCATCATGTTTAATCTTTAGAAAAATTTTGAAAAAGCAGCATATTTTATAAATCAATATTTGATTGATTATAAATGGGTTCTCTAATTATTAAATACTATCTAACAGACTTAAACTCATTTGAGAACAAAAAAAAAAAAAGGGGGGGGGGGTTATTTTATATATATTTCACCACAAGACTTTTTGTTTATTTACTGTTATAAATGAAATAATATTATGATTAATTTAATAACAAAAATACTATTTTTAATTTATATGTTATTTCATGATATCTGAAACTATTTGGTAGTATTAATTTAATAGTTTCTGCTTTTGACTAAATCGTATAATAATTAGTTTTTAAATGTTATAAAACTCGTGTTATTGTTATAAAACTAACTTCTTTTCCCCCCTTCTCGTTCCATACATACGCACACTAACGAAAACTATATCTTACGACAACATTGACTGCCTGTTTATTACAATTAATCTTTTTTTTTTTTTAATGTAAAACAGTTCGGTTCTTTTTTAAAAAATAAATAAAAATAAATTGCTTTTTAGAAACAAAAAAAAAATTAATTAAATAATTATAATTCATTTTTTATTTAATTTCTGTTATATATTTAATGTTTAAAAAGTATTTATTTTCTTTGAAATAACATTCTGAAATTTTAATTAGACTATCTGCAGACATTTCTTCTCAAGCGTTCCCTAGTTAGTAAAGAAAAAAACTTACCTATTATTTAAAAAAGTAGATCGCATTTAGAGAGATGATTATTAATTTACAATTTTTTTGCTATTCCTCTTGTCAAAAATAAATTATCAAGTCTTTTTTTCTTTTTTGACATCAGAAAATATGCAGTTACTATGGAGGCATTCAGTGTTAGGATTATTTGTAATACAATGAAGCTGAGCAGAACATATAATATTGTAAATAGATAAAAATTTATGGTGAAGATTCAGAAAAGAAATCGCATAGAAAATTTCATCCTATATGTAAAAAGTTACAAACCAAAGCAAGATTTTTTAAAAAATAAGATTATAATATTTCTAAAAATGTGGGTAATAGTGGTTTGTCACATAGATATTAGTACATTTGGTATTCACAGGCATGGCTTCCATTCTCGTCTATATGATTTAAATAATACATGAAAAACCTCATAGAGTAACGCACATCTGTCTTGTATTGATGTGATTTAAGTATGAATCCAGACTTCATAAAACTTTTTTTTATGTTTTAATAATATAGGTCATTAAATCAGTATTAATTAATCATAATAGAGGTCAATACGATACTGGAAATCTGCACAAACTCTCAGCATCTTGGCATTTGTTTTTATCACTGTTTCTTAGAGACTGCTTTGTCTAGGAGTGGATTAATTAAAAGTTATTTTATCTTTTTACTATATATACTTTCATATTTGTATTGGTGTATGTATGTATATAATTTTAAAATGACAAAATAATTAATAATAATTTACAGAGCATCAGGTCATAAATTTGAACCCATTCTGCCAGTATTGTGTGCTCTGAAAGACACGATGCCCAACACAAGATTAAGGAGGCGTTTCATATAGCTAGTGATCCCAGGTCCATCAATAAAAGAGAAGCATGTTTTGCACTGTCTTGGAAATGGCAGTTAGAACTCATTTGCATCAATTTGCATAAATTTCGATTTCTACAATGCAGTTATAACAACAGCAGTTATGAGTATGAGAGCAAGTGTTCTTTTGAAAGCGCTAAGCTCTATAATTTAATAGTTTTATATTTTAGTAAAATTTTGCTTTTAAACATATATTTTCTAGCTTCATTATCTGTACATACAGCGCATATATATATTTATTTATAATGTTTAGTGAAGTAATAATTTAAGTATTTCAAATATTACTTATAGTAATGAATGTAATTGATAATAATATTATGTAACCAGATTTCTTTCTCTTTTTTTTAATTTTTAACAGCATATCTTTTAACCTCAAGTTCCATTATATTGTTTGCAGTTATTAATTACTATAAAAATTACTGATCATACACCCTTACTATACAAGTATTTTATGAAGAAGCTTCACTCAGATGTGCCAAACACATGTTGATAGATTGACATTTTTATATTGTAAATATAAAACAAATTCATTTACTTCTGTTTAAAACCCTCTAATCACCATTCCATCCTTTTTTCTTTTCAAAATATACATTACATATAACCATATAATTTTATAATTAAAACACTTCAAACAATTAACATTCCCCGTTTCTTTGCAAAAACTTTATTTCTTATATATATATAAGAAATAAAGTTTTTGCAAAGAAAAGGGGAATGCTAATTGTTTGAAGTGTTTTAATTATAGAATTGTAAATATACTTAATATGATTTTTAAGTTTGGATTCAAACATAAATCTCTATGGTATTCAATCCTTCAATACTCCATCAATACAAATTTTATTTAGGTTGAGATATATCCACATTATATATAGCTTATGGTATACTAATTTGCCAGAACTAGAAATTTATATGTTCATTAATTAACAATTACAAATTGGAGTATTTTTAACCAATAAGATTTCATTTTTTCCCTATCAGTGCACTTTTTATTTTTCACTCTATATCATTTATTCTTAATAAAATATATAAGGATAATTTTTTTTAATATCATTTACACATGTGATTTTAAAACACTGTTAAAATTTTGTACTCTTTCAAAAATTAATATTTTTATATATTTACATATTCATAATTTCAAATTATATTATTATAGAAGTAATTACATAATGAATATTTTCAACTGAAATTTGACTCTTCCATCATCTATTCATCTATATATGCAATAATCACTTTATTATTAATGGTATGAGTTTATATTGCAATGAAAATACACTGATAAATATCTTATTTTATTACTTCTTTTGCTTTTATTTTAATTTTATCTTTCAATAGTAACAATACTGGATTTTATACATAGTAGGAAGCATTAAAAAATGTGACCGAGTAACCTACATATATTCAGTGAATATAATAGGGATGCATTGACAGAGTAAGAATTTTCTTGGGGGATAAACCTATTTATAGTCCTATTTGCTCCAAGTCTGATTATATAATGATGAAGACTACTTTTTGGTTAATGATTGTGTTTGGATATTGAAAGTGTTGGTCATGTAATCCTGGAAAAGGTTAGTAAGTAATTATTGGATTGTTTTAGAATTTGGTAAAAGATCACTATGAAAATAAATAAATAATAAAATAGTTTTATTGCTAATAAGTTCATAAAAGGTTTGAATACCAGAAATGACATAACTGAGCAAGATTCAAAAAGTTTAAATCACTCTACCAGTGCACCAAAGCATACAAGGCAAAGAGAACATCTATTCTTTTCTTTAAACTATTTTTTTTTATATTTTATATATATAATAAATGTAATATTGTGAAAGGAAACTAGTCTTCACTTATGCTATATAATAAATCAAATAAATACAAATATCACTATGTGAGTGCTAAATAAATACTTAAACAATACCAAGGGCTGTAATACTGCAAAAGAAATGATAATGCATTTGGTAACAGAATATATTTATACATCAGTTGATATCAATATCATCTCTCTACATAAATATTCATATGCATTTAATTTTTAAAGTGCTCATTTTTACACAATACATCATGTAAGATTTGAAATACCAGGGACTCTTATACCTGGAGTCTAATTGTAAATATAGGGGATTTGAACTCAGACTTTCAAGCACCTTCACTATCTACACTATCTCATACTACTGATACACATGACCACACACATGCAGAAAAGATAAGTAATCACCAATATATGTATTTTGTGCTAAACCAGCACTCATCAGTTGATCCAGATTATCATCTTCTACACACATATATAATCAGTGCTCAGTTTAAATTAAGATAGAAAATCCTTACACTTTTATGATTATATATATGTATGGGAGATGGTAGTCTGGACCAACTAATGAGTGCTGTTTTAGCATGAAATACTTATATTGATGATTACTTATCTTTTCTGCATGTGTGTGGTCATGTGTGTCAGTAGTATGAGATAGTGTGGATAATGAAGAGGCTTGAAAGTCTGAGTTCAAATCCCCTATATTTACAATACATCATGTCTAAACAAGAAATATTATATTAAGCAGTATAATTATAATTTAAAATGTAAAAATTATAAAATTTAAAGATAAAAGATTTTTAGAAAAATGTAAACATAAAAGATTTCGAGGAAATGGTTGGAGAAAATGTAAAGTAATAAAAAAGAGTTATTTTATACTAGGGATGTTTTTGTAAAAGATGTGTTTAAAAAAACTAATAAAGTTTGGAATACCTAAAATTTAAAAGAAAACAAACTTACTGTATGAAGAAAGAAATGAAACTATTAAAAGAGAAAATATACATTCATAATTGATGTTACATATAATATATTCTCAAAAATGTTAATTATTTTCTATATCATTTATTGAAAATAAAAATGTACACAGTGAGTATATATAATGTTATAAAAGTAAAATTTTCAAAAAAATGTTAAACGAATAATAGAATTTATTATTTATTAACTTTGAATATTTATTTTAGAACTTGTTTTTCTACATTATTTGTAAAAGTTTGATAATGATTATATATAATAACTGAAATGTTAGCATGATATTAATATTTAAATGGATTTTAAAATGCTTCAGTTAAGAAAATAAATGAAATTTTTTTAAAGAAGAATGTGTAATATGTATGCATTTTATATTATGTAGTATTATTGACTAAGGCTGTAAACCTTAAGAATATGCTCGTGAAAATGTGAAGGTAGGGACCTCTACAGGTCTTAACCACAAGCTTACGCTAAAAAAAAAATAGTGGAAATATAAAGAAATTACTTAATTTTTATTTATTGCTATTGTTGATAATGTTTAAGTAATTACTAAAATTCACATTACAAAAAGGATTAAAAAAAAATTCATTTTTTATTACAATTATTTTTGTATGTGCATTCATATTATTATATATGTGTGTACTTGTGAATGTACATGTGTGTTTTGTAATGTATAATAGATTACTGATAATATCATTATTAATTTATACCTCACTGCAGGGCTAAAGTTTCTATAATTCTTTATAATGTACATTACAAGCTTTATTTTTCTTGTAACAATAAACTGTTCAATTTATCTCATCTTGAATTATATCTTTCCTATCTTCATTTAAATTTTTTCTTTCTTATAATTTGGCCTGTTATTCATTTATACAAATCTATCCATCTTTTTTATTCTCAATTTAATTTTTTTTAATTGAAACCAGGTGTTAAAACGTATGATAAAAACTGTAACACAGATTAAAAAATTGTTGTTTTTTAAACATGTAGATTTTTTTTAGATATAAATACTAAGATGAATAAATGTATATTTACTTCTTTTATTTTTCAGTTCGTTTGCTTTAATACTAGCTGGGCTAAATGAATATCGTTAAACATATATTCTCTACAATGTTAATATATTTTTTTCCTATGTCATAGCATCGGCCAGGAGGCGAACTCGCAACAACCGTCTGCAAACAACTGCTTGCAAGACGGCTGCGCTAACCTCTCAGCTAACAATGCTTGACATATTTTTTTCATTCCAAAATAGTAGAAAGTGTGATTTTCTTTTAATGATATTTTTTCTAAAATAATTTGTGATTATCTAATAGATTCTTTCTACTTTATTATTATCCAAAAAAGTTTTCTCTGTCTTTTTCTTCCAGTTTCCTTCGTTTTATTTTCTAAAAGCATTTAGCAATTAAGCCCCTCAATCCTGTTAAACATTATCTTAAATTGAGCAAAATTTAATCCTTTTTCTGTCTTCAAATGGTTGAATATAATTTAGTATAAAATAGCATAAACTACTAAGAAAAAGTTAAAGTTCATAGGACATTAATAAAAGAAGTGCCTTTGATGGTTTTTATTTCAATATATGTAATTCTTACTAGTTTTCATAAAATTTATCACTGCTTTCTCAATTTATAGATTTAGCCATCTGTTTTCAGATATATATATAATGTGGGTCTGGCAGAAATCTATAAAAACAGATCGTTATAAGCCATTGTTATTTATAGCTTTAACTCAAAATTGTTCTGAAAGCCCTAAGTCAAGAGTGCTGAGAAGTTTTTTCATTATGAATGATTTCAATAAAAAAAAATGAAGTTTCAGTGTTACTTGAAAATGAAAACAGTTTGATTTTTGACTGAAAGATATTATCGAATTTGGATTTGTTTTTGTTTTTTTTTTAAATTAGTTTAATAAATCTTTTTTAAGCACCTAAGGTTTGTATCTACATATACTGCTCAACATACAAATTGTCTCATAATGAAAAAGTGATACAAATAATTACAATTTGCCAAAAACATTAAAAAGTGTATATAAGATATAAATTTAATTTCTAAACAATAGATTAGATTGCTGGTCAAAAAAGTATGATTAATTATTTTGTGTAAAAACAATGGCATTTATATACTGCAGTATGAAGTATTGATATTTTTACTGATATCCTAAAGTAGTATATATGCTTTCTTAATACTTATCTGGTTTCATAATTCTCTATCATTTTTGGAATGTTGTGAAGATACAGATGTTGACAATAAAATTATGTATGTACTTGGTAATGGGAAGTTTCTGCTTGATCGTAGATAGTTTGGGAAGATGTCCAGGCAATATAGTGCTCATGAAATCGGTTAAATAAATTTAATTTTCAAATCAATTTAATATATTAAGAGACAATGTCATATTCTTTTAAAATGAATCATGGCTCATTTGTATTATATCATAATGTTGCTGTCCTATGATCTTGATAATGTCTTAAAATCAATTTATATTGATCCAAAAGTTGTCAAGCATTTCCTTTGCAAATTTATTTATTTTTGTGACAAGAATATCTGTCTTTATTGGGCATTTTCAATTACTCTGTTCTAGAGTTTGCAGTTTTCTCTTGCCTGGTGTTAAATGCATTATCATGTATCATCTGGATTCTTCCCGATTATGACAGTCTATTTGATGACTTCATTTAAGTATCATATCTTTAGTTACAAGCTCTATAGTTCACCACATGGGACAGATGGATGTCTTTAGTATTACAATTCAATCTATAATCAATGCCTGTGAGCAGATATTTATCATTAGTTCTCCTAAGCATTTTTAATACTTTAATATATTCTAATAATAAGGATCTTCATTTAACATATAGCATGAATTACTAGATAACTTCTTTTGATCATGTTTGTTATTCTACTTCCACATATTATTACATGACTTTTTTGGGGTAGTTAAATTTCCATGCTTATCAGTGTGTGCATAATTAATATTAGATGGAACATAAATAAACATGTATATTACAAAAAGATAAACATTCAGTTTATTTTTCATTCTTCAGTAGATTAAATGCATTATATTATTATCTGTGTAATGTAACTGCAAGGTTATTAATTTCTGCAATATACAAAAATATTATGCACCAAACAATTTCAAAATAGTCTGACTCCAAAGTAAATTATTCTATTCAAGCAGTATTTATTTATTATTAATGTGCATCTATGGAGAAATTTATTAATATGACTTTACTGTTATTTCATTATTGTTTTAAATATCTAATATTATATTAATATTGTTATGTTTTATTGTATTTCAAATATTTCTTTTAATTGGTTTTTTATGATGCTATTAAATGATATGGAGTTTTGATGAAAACAAAGTGTTAATTCTAAAAGCTCTCAATGGAAAAGATTCAAGAGCTGAGTACTGATGAGTACAGTACTAATCATCAGAAATATTATATGATCTAGTCCTAAATAATAGAACAAGCAAAAGAAACTCTTCCCAAATATTTCACTCTTGATTGGTAGTATTTAAAAGATAAAACTTTCTAAATTGATTTTTAACTGAGGAAAATAAGTTAAAAATCTCATTTTGATCAATTAAATGGAATTGTTACTTTCGGTCTGACATTTAAATGTTTGAACATCACATATTCTTCAAGCAATTAATTGTATTATTACTATTATTACCAATTTTGTTTTCCTTTATTACTTATATTTTTAGACTTTCTTTTTCATTATTGTTTTTATTTAATTAAAAAAAACCAGTATTATTGCAATTACATAATTATAACAATTGTATGTATCATGCTAATAATCATATATTTTAGTCACTTCAACATTTGCAAAGATTTGCTACTATTTATCAATAAAATAATGTTAGTGTTTTAAATAAATATTTGTTAAAAATTTTTTATTAATTAACATTTATATTACTAATATTATATCTTGTTTGAAAAAATGTTTGTGTTGTAATTTGTATATAAGTATCGTTATATATATACGTGTTAATATTTATATTGTACTCACATTTTTTGTTTACAAAATATATGGATACATTTATTTTATATTTGACTGAATTACTGAAATGAGTTTTCTTTTTCTTTTTTTAATAATATTAAGTTGAATTTATATTCAGGCAAACTCTTCGATATATTTATATTGTCCATTTTTCCTATATGCATGAAAAGTAGTAGTTAACATTTGTTGTGTAAATGACATTAAATAAATTCTGCATTAAATTTTTTTTGTTTGTTTCAATTAAAAAGTCTCTATTAGTAGAGTAATAAACAACAATGTATATTTACATTGAAAATGTCATTCAGAAAACCAAATAAAAAAAAATATCACATTGATTTATGGAGATACAATAGATTAGTAACGTTATATAATTAATGTGTTTGACATGGATTTTGATAACATAAATAATATTGCTTCAAAGCAGTTATTAATATCAAGCATTATATGAATTACATACTAACATCTCAAATGACTTAGATACTTACTATAAATTAAAGGATTGAAACATAAATTTGGATTAGTTACTCTAAGTACATTAATACTCTGTACAATCTTACACACACCTGCACACATATAATGTAATATATAAGGGATTCAAACTCAGACTTTCACATGACCCTCAATTCTCTGTGCCATCTCATATTGCTGACTCACCTGATCATACACATGTTGAAAAGATAAATAATCACCAATATATGTATTTCATGCTAAACCAGCAATCATCAGTTGGTCCAGATTATTATCTCCACATATATATACAATCAGTGCTCAGATTTATATTAAGATAGCCAGTCTTCATACTTTAATGGACAGGCTTCAAACTATTCCAACCCACAACTCTTCAGCCATCCATTTCATTGAAAATCTGATGATGGAACATTCAAAGCCTACATTAGTGCCAAGGTTGTCATCCTACTCATGTTGACCATTTAGTCATTCTGACCTCTCATGTACTGGAGAATAATCCATTTATGGATGAACATGATATATCTAAACAGTAATCTGAAAATATATTATTAACATATTAAACAATGTAAGGGGGAATTTACTAATATAAATATAATAGTAGCTGGAAAATTTAGCCAATTCACAACTTGTGCTTATGACAGACTTACAGAATCTTTTTTAAGAGTATGAGGAAAATATTTTTTTACATAGAAATATAAATTAAACTATTCTTGCTCATGAAGTATTGCACCTGGAATCTTATTATATTTTAATTTTTAAATGCTTTGATTTGATAATAAAGATATCAAATTTAACTGAGATTTGCTGTCATAAATAAAGAATTTGGATATATGTAAATTTTAGTTTGAAAAAAGTGAATAATCATTTTAAAATCACAATAGAATCTAGCTCCAAAAAGATATTAATGGAGGTAAAATTATGGAGAAAATTTTAAAACAGCCTTTTATAATTCTGGAAAACTAGAAAGTCTTAACAATCAATCTAAAATTATTTTTAATCTATTGAAAGAAATGCTATTAATTTTATAACACTGTATTTATTATACAG
The DNA here is from genome assembly GCA_028023455.1 of Epiperipatus broadwayi. Classification (NCBI taxonomy): domain Eukaryota; kingdom Metazoa; phylum Onychophora; class Udeonychophora; order Euonychophora; family Peripatidae; genus Epiperipatus; species Epiperipatus broadwayi. The sequence goes on along the minus strand of JAQFVV010012612.1, from coordinate 1,101,765 downwards.
GAATCAATGGGAGATAATCTAAAAAGAAAGTACATCTACTTAAGGTAATGTTAGAAAAGAAACTGAAGATGATGATAGCTCCATTTGAAATTTATGGATTGTTGTGATGTATGTACTTGCTATGATAAAATTTAAAAAAAAGTCTTGGAATAAATTTAATTCAGATCCTTTGCCTGAAAATAATGGGCTAAAAGATAAGAAATGAAATGATATGCCTCTGTATTAGATCTATCAATTGGAATATTTTATTCAACTATTACTCTTAGAATGGGTGTCCAAGGAGCATAATAGGCAAATAGACTTCCAAGCATTATATTTATATAATCTTAACTTTCACTTTGGGTGAAGATAATGGGATAAAGGAAAGGAATAATCTTATTAGAGCATTTATTAATAATTAATTAAAATACTTACTTAACTTTAAAGCATTTATTTGAATACTTAGAAAAGTTAATAGAGCATCATGAAATTCTAAAGCAGTAATGAACACTCTTTTTTCAGGACAAGAGCTATTTGTAATTTTTTCCAAGTGCCATAGTCCATCTCTTAAATATTTCATGCATGGTTTAGGGAAGTGAAACACATATAACACACATTTGCATTTATCATGTTGGAGAAAAATTGTTCTTTCCACTCTGTATTAAATTGTATATATATTTTTTTGCAATTGGTTCAGACATTATTTCCTCTTTTAAAATACTAATTTTTCACAATAAATTATTTAAATCTGTGCATCAATCACAACAAAAAAATACACCTGGCTGATTTAATATCCTATGCTTTCAGTAGCACCTTTGCAGTGTACAATAAATATTTTTGAGTTGATGAATTTGTAATGATTTTCATCATTGTACAATTCAAAACTAACATGTGTTTCATCTGACCCATTTATCAACAAATGGTACTTATTAAATTGATTGAGAGATTAATGTCTACCATAACTAGTTTTAAGTTTTGTTATTAATGGCACAAAAATTGCAAACACTCATTTTGATTTATTATACATGCAAAATTGTTTCAGAATAACATGATTTAAGTGAATAAGACAAACTCTATTTGTATTTTAAACATTATCTTAGTAAATCTAAAGTGTCATATTATTGATGGTCTTCTTTTAGAGGATAGGTGGATTAGAGGACAAGATTAATGAACATGAACTTGTGGGATTTATACAGTCATCACAAATGCATATGTAAATCTTTGTTATTTTTCATATCTTTCTCTTCTTTTTTTTTTTCATTTTTTCCCTATCTAGTCATCATTTATGAGTAACTGTTAATAAACAGTAATGAAAAATAATGAGATTAGCAGTCACTAAATATAAACTCATCTTAAATTTTGTCTCCATTCAGGATTATAGGAGTTGGGTAAGTGATGTGTAATTTTTTGTGAATGATTTTACAACTAAATAGATAGTTTCTTATTGATATTGAAATGCATAAATTTTAAAATAAATACTGATGCAGAGAAATGAATTCCAATTATGAAGACAATAGTTTTTTAAGTTTCTTGCCACTGCCTATTGGACTAACAGCATTGGTAGTCTACATCCTGTTACGTTATGATGAGATGGTAATGAATTGGTAGAATAAAATCTATATGAAAATAAGAATGACTTATATCAGAGTGTTTTTATACAGAAGATGACTAAATAGAATTAATATTCAATGCCTAATTGGATGATATCCAAGTATTATTTAGTCAAGTTTGTAATCAACATAAGTTACTGTTAAATCATCATCAATGTGTCATAAAAGAATGTCTTATAATAAATGTTTTGCTGAAGTAAGATTCCCTCTTAATTATTTTATCATATATGTTCGATTGACATATATGCTCAACACAATATAATTATAATATTTATCAATTTCATCGTATGTGCAATCTATCTCAATACAGAATTAATAGATACAAATATTGTAAATGCCAAGAATAGATTATATCTTATTTAAATTTGTATCACTTGTCAGTTTAATAATATATGCCATTTATTTAAACAATACAGAATTAATAGATCCAAACATTGTATAATGCCAAGATGTAATTGTACCTTGTTTAGAATAGATAGTGAGATGAGATAAAATGTACCTGATCCTTATCATTGTCTATCCATTATTTTATTATAATAGATGTCAATTTCACAATAGTCCTTATTGATTAATAGTCATATTACATTAGGATTGACTTGTTGTTCCTATAGCAGAGCCCTGAGATTAGTTCATCATTTAATAAACATTAATATAGCTGTTCAATCTAAATTAAATGTCAGTAGATTGATTATTATTGCAGTGATCCCCAAACATATTAGATGAGTGGCATGATTGGTCTAGCATGTACTTGGATGATGAGAGAATTGAATATATCATGATTTAAGTTAATCCATAACTTGCTTCCTTTTGATAACTTAGTAAATGCTTATAATATAATTAAATAAACACTATATAATTGTTGCCTATAAATGTTTCTTTCATCCCATTTGCATTCTAGATGACCATGATACCCTATAATCCCCAACTGGGCTAAGCTGTAAATTAATAGTTTAATAAGAGTCTTATCAATAAGTATAGATGCAATCTAGATTATAAATTTATTCTATCATGCATAGAATTGGCGCCAGTGCATTTATTTGTGCATAAAGTGATGTAGGTGAAGAGTGAAGAGATTACATATATATATATATATATAGTGATAGTTGGGTATTGCTTATCACTTACAATTTATTCTTACACTACTGTTTTAATTGCATCTTGACCATTAAAATGATACAATGTCTATTAATAAAAAAATTGTTTATTCTTTTTTTTTCAAGTTGATCTACCTATTAATACATATTACATTGAAAAACTCTTCACTTCTTTTAAAAGATTATTATTATTATTATTATTATTATTATTATTATTATTATTATTATTATTATTATTATTATTATTATTATTATTATTATTATTATTATTATCATCATCATCATCATCTTTGCTGAAATAAGAATCACCACATTTATACTCTATGCATTGTGGTATATACCAGGTGTAATTTCATATATTATTATTATTATTATTATTATTATTATTATTATTATTATTATTATTATTATTATTATTATTATTATTATTATTATTATTATTATTATTATTATTATTATTATTTTGTCTTCTAAAGCTTCTAGAATGTTGCAGTTCTGTAAATTTTTAGGACTTAAGCAATATAACCCATTTGTTAATTCCTCTCATCATACTTTGGATTATATTTTATGTAATTCAACAGTAGTTAGTAATTTTCAAGTTGTCTCTGTTAATTTTCCTATTGATGCTCATCATCCACCTTTTGAGTTTTATATTAATGTTTGTCACTCAAAGATTAATTTTTCTAATATTTCAAGAAAGGATTATGGGAAGGGTAATTATCTTGATTTTTGTAGAAACTTTTCTAAGGTTAATTGAAATTTTTTGTATTTTTTTAATGATGTAAATCATTGCTTGGATGGGTTTTTAAAGATTCTTAATAGTTTTATTGATTTGTATATTCCCAATAAGTGGCCTTTTTATAAGGGTTTTCCTCCTTGGTTTTCATGTGATCTTATTAAAATTATTAAAAGGAAGTCTTATCATCGTAGACTTTATTTTAAAACACAGAATATATCACATGATCACCATCTCATACTAGCACATAATTGTTGTAAACTGTATGGAGAGTTTTGCCTTTGTTTAAAACACAGAATATCTTTTTTTATAATAATTTTATTAAATTCAGAAGATTGGTGAAGCATATTTATAAAAGAGATTTTCAGAATTATATTAGAAAAATTGAGGTTAATATTTCTTCTAACCCTGAAGAATTTTGGGATTTCATTAATAAGTCTGGTTTGGGTAAGAAAAGGGTTCAAGCTACTCATGGTTTCACTTTAAGTGCAAATGACTTTTCCAAACATTTTGCGGATGTATATTCATCACATAATATTGCATTATTTTGTAATTCTTCAACTAATCATTGTATGATTGACCATATTTCTAAAGATGATGATGTTATGGCTATTAAGTGACTTAAAATTCATTCTAGTTTGGAAAATGATAATATTCCTTCATTTATTTACAAAGGGCTAGCTGAATTTATTGCAGTATCTCTTGCATTTATTTTCAATTTATCACTGAATTCTTGTGTTTTTCCTAATGTGCTTAAGTGTGCCAAAATGGTCCCAATTTTTAAGAATGTATCATGTGATTGTGTTAATAACTATAGACCTATTTCTGTTTTACATACTATTGCTAGAATTTTTGAGAGGTGTGTTTATAATAAAATTATTTTAAATGTTAGTAGACTCATTTCTGCTTCACAGCATGGTTTTATATCTAATAGATCTGTAGAAACTAATTTGCTAACAATTTATGATCATATAGCTCATGCAATTGAGGACCAGCAGAGACTTGATGTTATTTATTTTGATTTAGCAAAAGCTTTTGATAAAGTAGACTACAGTATTCTTCTTCACAAATTATATCAAATGGGTTTTTCTACTAAGCTTGTTTATTGGTTTCAATCCTTTCTTCATGGTCATACTGCATATATTAAATTTAATAATACTATTTCATCTAATTTTAAATGTAATTTGGGAGTTCCTCAGGGTAGTATTTTAGCACCTATGCTTTTTAACATTTATATGAATGACCTTAAGGATTGCTTAAAATCTTCTTATCTTTTGTTCTATGCAGATGACTAAAATCTTTAGAAGAATCACATCTGTGTTTTATTGCACTCTTCTTCAAAAGGATATAGATAATTTTAGTGCTTGGTGTGATCTAAATAATATGACTGTTAATTTCAGTAAATGTTCCTTAGTCTCATATTCTAAAAAATCTGAAGTTTTGCATTTTTCTTATTTTATTAATTCTCACAAAATTACTTCTGTTGAATCCCAAAAAGATTTGGGAGTTATATTTTCTAGTAATGGATCCTTTCTTCCTCATTTGGAAATGATTATTGGTAAGACTTTAAAAATTATAGGTACTATTCTAAGGTTTGGTTATCATTTCAGTGGTGATACAAAATTTAAATTATTTTTATCATTGGTTCTTCCCATCATTAAATATTGTTCAGTCATTTGGAATCCTAGCTCTAAACAGGGACGTAATTTATTACAATCAGTGTTTAATAAGTTTTCTAAATATGTTTCTTTGGGAAATAAAATTGTTGTTCATCTTTCTTCTAGAAGACAATATAGAGATCTTAAATATTTTTATAAACTTGTTAATAAAATAGTTCTTTTATCTAACACAATTTCTACTGTTATAATTAGATCTCATGTGCATGATACTCGATCTGCTTCTGTTTGTTACATTAAAACTTGTCATTCCAATGTTCTTAGATTTTTTCCTTTATTTAGGCTACCATCTTTATATAATCAGATTTGTAGTAATATTAATTACTTCAATTTAGATTATAATCAATTTTGTAATGTTATTAAATTTAAATGCCAGATTTGATTGGTTTAACTTGATTTTGTTTATGTATATATTTGTTAAATTTTTTTTTTATTATTATTTTATGTGCTTTATATTTATCCCTTTTATTTATTTGTTATTATTAATGTCTTAATAATATTTGTTTATATGCTGATGTTTAATTTTACTTTAGATTTTTAAATATGTTAATTATCTTTTATTAAAGTATGGCACATAATTATATTAATAATTTGTCATTTAAACTCATTTATGTTTTTATATATTTGTTATGGTGCAATACTGTAATTGGCTTTATGCTGTAGTTTTATATGGTATATAAATTGATAAAAAATCAAGTCAGATGACCTAATTTTAATAAAGCTCCTATCTACAAATGTTATATATAGAGTAAGTTAAAAACAAACTCTTATGAAGCTTCAAAAATACCCTCAACCTCAGACCGCGGTTTCTGCCTCTAGCGTCATCAGTGAGGTGTTAGGCGTTGATAAAATGCTGGAACTAGTTCTAGTATTTTTATTCCCTAACACCTCAGTGATGACGCTAGAGGCAGAAACCGCGGTCTGAAGTTGAGGGCATTTTTGAAGCTTCATAAGAGTTTGTTATTTAACTACTCTATATATAACATTTGTAAATAGGAGCTTTATTAAAATTAGGTCATCTGACTTGATTTTTTATCAATTTAATTTTAGTTTTTTGCTATTAATGCTTTGGTGATTTTATATTGCTAGAGCTATTAATATATGGTGGATCTGAACTTAGTTTCAGTCCCATACTGCTATTTGAGTTAGATAGCTAGATTTTTGGACATTTAAATGTCTGAAAGTTTCAGATTTTCTTCTCAATAGTTAGGCGTTGATAAAATGCTGGACTAGTTCTAGTATTTTTATTCCCTAGCACCTCACTGATGACGCTAGAGGCAGAAACCGCGGTCTGAGGTTGAGGGTATTTTTGAAGCTTCATAAGAGTTTGTTTTTAACTTACTCTATATATAACAGTAAATAAATGAATTGAATTGAATTATTATTATTATTATTATTATTATTATTATTATTATTATTATTAATAATAATAATAATAATAATAATAATAATAATAATAATAATAATAATAATAATATCATAAAGTTTTCACAAAATATTATACCCTAGTTTCAATCATATCTTATGATCTATACCAGAAGACTGTTAAATATCTGAAAATATAATAACAAAATAAAGATATGATAAAAAAATGAAACAAAATGAAATTTAAAAAATACCATGTTAAAATAAGTATAATAAATTATAAACCATTACCATAAAAATAATACACATATTAAACCTAACTTTTCTTATACTACATTAAGAATATATTTTCCATTATTTTTCTAGGCCTTTTTATATTTTTTGCTTTGGACAAATTATTTTTATATTTTTTTAATAAATTTTAATTCTTCTTATTAAAAATTTTAAAGATTTTTTATATAAATTTGGTTAATAATTTTACCATGTTTAAATCTATTAATTAAATCAATTTTTCTTACATATATATCATTAAATAAGTTATTTATAAGTTTAACGTTTTATCTACTCATTTATTAACATATTGGTTTTTCTTTTTACAGTTAAAAATCTCAATTACCAAAAAAATAAATATTTAATAGTTAACCAAAACTTAAAAGTTTATATATATATAATGATCTTAAATAAGGAGTATATGGAGACACTATTCAAGTCAAATGTTACTTGTATCATTTGTAACTGTACAGATTAAATTGTATGCAGAGGTAATGGCAATCATTATTCTCAAAACATTGAATGATCCCCAACAAATATAAATTGAGCAAAGATCAACATGGAAGTAAATAATGAACAAGTTATAAATATTGCATTACCAGAATTAGTCATCAATATTTTATTTGCATGCACATAATTTAGGTGCTCAAAATATCTTCGATAATAAGCATAAAAATACTGAGAACTTAATATATTAATGATTATTATCAATACTCTGGCCGCATAGTACCATGAATGTACTTTTCTTCTACAAACACAATTCAAATCTATAAAATAAAGTGAAATGAATGTACTTTAAAGGTGATTTTTACCTTTGTGCCATCCAGAGAATTATGTGAATAATCACACATATTTATCCATGTCTTTATATTGTAAACACTATTAGGTGTAAATTAGTTTGGGATCACAAAGACTCTAATGACTGTGACTGTGAACAAAAGAAGATACAAATTTATAAACTTAATCTATTATAATATTAAATAAATTTAAAGTGATCAAATCCTTTAAAATACAACTCTATGATGAAACCATTCACACACATATATGTACCCACACCTATGTATTGTAAATATCATTAGACTTGAAACTAGCTTGAATTGCAAGGACTCTAGATACTATGATTTATCTATGTTATTTTATTGGGATAATCTACAAATACCTTAAAACACAACTCTATGACATAATCAGTCTCACACACTGATAATTTACAGAACAAATAACTAAAAGAATAAAGATCGACAATGAAAATAATTTCAGAGATTCTTATTTTCTTTTAAACCATTATTGAATAAAGTTATTTAATAATATTTAAAAAAATAGAAATAATATTGTGACAAACACAAAATTTATACATTAATCAGTCCTATGTATACTTTTATATAATGCATATAATTTATTTTATATTTCTCTTAAATAATAATTCATTTAGTCTAAATAGCTATATCCTTACAATAATCAACTCTTAAAGAAATATTTTACAATAAACAAAAAAATTAACATTAACTTAAATTTTCTTTCCTTTTTCTTTGAAAATGGGGAAGTGCCATGCCATTTTGAAGTACAAATCAACTTTTTAATCAGCAATAAACAAAAAAATATTTATTATCTTTAATTATTATTTTTTCTATAAAAGAATATTTATAAATGTGCATATTACTATACTTTAATACCATGGATTTTTAGTCCTTTTGTAGTTACCTATTTGAGAATTTCTTTTTAAAAGGTTTTGCAGTTTAGCCAAATCTCTTGGCTCCAAGTTCTTTTATAGTTTTGTCAAATAGTCTTTTTATGGTGTCAAGTTTCAGTTTAATAATTATTTTCACTTGTTTTTCCATTAACTTTTTCTTTTTTTGTAGGTTTGGGTTCTAGATTATCAAACATTTTTATTTCAGGGTAATACAAAGCTCTGTTTAGTAATTATTTCCTTTTAAGTTAGCTCTTTCTTCTTGTAGCTCCAAACTTCTAATATAATAATTTCCATGTCAGTTTAACACAAACTGAGACAGTCATTGTTTTGGATAGATTAATACATATGACTTGTTGAAAAGTTATTTCCTTCTAGATTTCTTATGATGAAATTGAAGGCATAGTTGGATTGGTAATGCTCAACTTTTATCTATAGCTTGGCACATGATTTTTATAAACTATATTTCAAAAATATTTTTTAACTACTAATGATGTCACTTTTGACTACCAAGCTTATTTTCTCACTCTTCACCTCACTACAACTGAACTGATACTGACCTGACACTGAAGTCTCCTACTTTTTTCTTCCCACACTATCTTAATTTTTTAAAAAGTAACTTTGGTACTCATACAATTACAAGATTAGCTCAGAAATTATAGTATTAAGCTTTGCCCAATTGATTTTCTTTTTACAAAAAGATTATTTTTTTATCAAAAAAAAAAATTCTGTTTATATCTAATTGAAAATAGACTATTTCCTTCCTGCTAAAAATACTGAATTTTTGCTGTTGTTTTTTCTTTCTTAATTATTTGAAACACAACATTTTATTTACATATTAATTTGGAAAACATTTTATTTCTTCAAAGTTAGAAATCCCAAACTAATTGATTTTTTTTAAAAAATATTAATGCTTTATTTTTTTTTTATTGATAACACTCATTTTTTTGAAAGAAGAAAAAAATAAATGAAACTTTATACCCACAAAAAATTATTATCCTCCCTTTTTTACTTCCTTAAAATCAAATCTAATAAAACTACATATTTATATTATTATTATTTAAAGTGTCTTGAGTTTGTCAGATGATTGCTTAATGAAAGAAAATCTTTCATTAAGTTTAATAATTTTAACCTAGCTAAATACCTAATTAAAAACTAGGCTATTTTAAACAACTTAGATGTTTTTTTTTCTAAATGTAATTATTTCTTTAGCATTTTTTATAATTTTATATTTTCTGTCATTTCAATATTATAATTATGTTTATTATTTTTGTAGGAATAAATGCACTCAAGTTTTTATCATTTAAGTGTTGTTTTAATCCAGTCTTTATTTTTAATTGTTTATATATGTTGTGTTTTTTAATAAATGTTAAACATTTTATTCTATATATCTTTAATTTTTTTATCATAATTAGTTAATTTAATTTTTTATTAATCTTTTCAAAAAAAATTTTTCTATACCATAAAGTACTTTTTTTTTTATTAATTGTGAATATTTTATATATTTTTGATTTATTTAAAATATTATTTTTACTTTACTATATAATTTTCTTTATTTTTCTATATTTTTAATGTGGGTTATTTTATTTTTAATCTGATAGGATAATCATTATTAATAGTTTCACTTTTATTTGTTCTTTCAATAATTTTTGTTAGAACAAATTATTAATGATGTAATTATTTTTTTATAATATTTATATTTTGTGAAATTTTCTCAAATTAGACTTAATAAATCATAGTCAATTTTATTTTCTATGCATTTTTGTTTTTATTTTTAATTTCTTATTGTTTATTATTTTATTAATCATAATATCCATAAATTAATTTTACTTTCTTTTTCCCATGTTGAATTGTATATTACTATTTATTTTATTAAAATATTTCAAAAATAAATCTTTTTTAATTATCATAAAGTAGTAGTCATCTATATACCTAACAAAATATGAGTCCATATTTTATTTTATTTTATTAAAATATTCATTTTCAAATTTATTCATATAAATTTCTGCTAGACAGCCACTCAAATTGTTTTTCATGCTTAAACTTTGTATTTATTTATAAAAATAATTATTATTACAAATTTTACATTTTTCCTACAAATATTTAACATATCCAATAAATCATTGTATAATATTTTATTTTAATATCTTTATTGTTTATCTTTAAAATATATCTCTATTACAGTTTTAATTTCTTCATTTGCATTCCTTTTCCTTTTTTTTATAAATTCATATAAATTACAAATTTTATTATTATCATTTATATTTCTATATATTTTAAATATATAATTATAAATCTTTAATTTTTCCATGTATGTGTGTGTTTAGATAACTATTTATTTTTGCATTATCCATTCCTTTTAATTGAGACATACTATACTCATCAACATTTTTTTTGTACATAACAAATTAATAATTATATTTATTTCATTATTTCTTTATTACTTTCATTTTTATTATTATTTTTTTTAATTTCTATTATTTTTTTGTTTTTTTTTTCTTCTTTTATATTTTTCTTTATTAAAAAAAATTGATGTTTTATTTTTTTTTAATATACAATTACTATATTTATTACTAATTTTTTAATGTTGATTATATCTTCATTAAATTTGTTTTATATTTATTCATTTTATTTTCAATTATCATTCTAATTTTAGGTCTTATTTCATTTAACATGTATAACTTTTATGTTCTTATAATCAATATTATTAGTTTATTCTTAATATATCTATTGATTAGTTCTTGTTTTGTCTCAATTTTTGTGTTTTATTTATTTATATCTATTTATTTTACAAACATATTAAATCTTTTTTAATTATCTATTTTTATTATTATCTAATATATTATATGTTTAATCAATAATAATTTTTTAATAATATATTTAGTATCATATTTCTTAATTTTATTCATTTAGCATTATTTATTACATTTAATCTTTCATTTGTTAATTTCTATAATTTTTTATTATGTTATTTTAACTTTTTAATATACATTTTTTTATTTTTCTTAAAATTTCATCTCCATGTAAGGTTATAATTTTTCTAACCTTTTTATATATAATTCTATTTTTAACAATATACATTTTTTGTGTGCTATATTAATTGATTTTTTTAATCAGTCTATTTTTTCATAGATATATTTTATATCAATTTTTTTTTAATTTTCTTTAAATTTAAAAAAAAATTTAGTTATAACTTTTTTACATATATTCTCTTTCAAAAGATTTTTTTTCTTATGTATTTTAGTGGGTTTTTTTTAAACAAAAGGAAAATCTGTAAAATTTTCTTATAATAAGTTTTAGGAAATGTGTATATTTTATTGTTTTGCAATTCTTTTATTATAATACAGTTTTAAAATACCATGAATCCTCTAACTATCACTAATAGGAGTAACTTTCATAACATACCTGGAATAAAAAGTTGGTCTAAAAAAGTAATTCATTAAACACTATATCCATTTGAGACATGATATTGTATGTCATTAAACCAAAAAATACAAAAAATGAGAAATGAAGGATAGGCACATCCAAAATGAGACTGAGTATATTGCTAGCCCAATTAGGTGAGAAAGATATAATTCTTATGAAGAGCAGAAAATAAAACAAATAGTATAAATATTCTTGAATCTGATTTTAGTTGTTCAGGAAATAAATGCACAGCATACTTATTTCTAAAGAATCTGATAATAAATAGCAATGTGTTGCTCCTAGGCTGCAGGCTAGAAAAAAAGTGTTCAACCAAAAAATCTATAATTGAAGAATTATGATATAAAAAATGAAAATTCTATGAAGTTCCAAAGAAATATCTTTTTCCAGATCCAACAGTAAATGCAGCTAGATTTAATCTTCTTAGATGTAATTGGAGTCTCACCAACAGATTCATGACAAACTATGATTGTACTGTTTATCTGTTTTGTAAATGGAATTTATAAGCCATTAATCTATGTAAATATGGGTAGTACAAACCATAAAACACATTATTAATGATAGTCAAAAATGTGGCTACAGAATCAGAACTGAAGGTTTTAATAAAGCCAGTAATGAATCTATTTTCTGTTTGGAATTTCTACAAATTTCTACATGATATTTTATCAATAGCTAAGTTATCCAAATAAATCCATGTGCTAAATAAAGAAGAAATGTTTTTCCCCATATCTGGACCTCAATTACTTAAAACTATAATAAAATTCTTATTAGAAAAGGATCTCTTTTGAGAAATCACAATAATATTTAGGAATGTCAATAATGCATATATAAACAAAGTAGGTAAAAGAACTGAATTCTATGAAATACCATTCTGTAAAATTTTGTATGTACTACTTTGATCATTTAATGTCCCTTAAATTTTTTTGTTGGAAAGCATTTTTCTAAATAAATTAATAATTTTTCTGCATTTAAGACTATTTTTTTAAACAGAATCATAACCTGAGGTTAAATCAATGAAGATGACACTAGTTTTTAATTTACTTTGAAAGCCTTTTTTCATGTGAGTGATTAAAAATAAAACTTGTTCACAGCAACTTCTTCCTGGCTTAAATCAACATGCTCTATAGATAGATGGCTCTCACTATTTGAAAAATTCTGTTGATACAATTTTTTCAAAAAATCTTGTAGAGAACTCATAATAATAATAATGTTGGGCATAATTTTTGAAATATTTAGTTTTAAGATTGCTAAAGATTTACTTTTATGTCAAATTTTTTTAATAGTTTTTAAATGAATAATGCTATGTAATAGTTTTGCCAAAGCATGCTTTGTTTTTAGGCCTTAAGTTTTTTAGAATTTCTGACGTGTGTTATTTGCGCTTGAGGATTTTCTTAATTTAAGCTAATCCAGGGCATAGCCAAGTTCACCAACATCTATTGGTTTTATAAGATTGATATTAGATTGATCATTGTGAAAGAAAAGTTTAAAATTCAGTTTTAATGATGTTTTTTCTTTATCTATTAATCTTCAATTTAAAAATCTGATATATAAGATTGGCATCTAATTAGTAGTGACTGTAGTTTGTTAGAGGTACTTTTTCATCTGCAAAACTTATATAAATACTAGGTTTTATGACTAGATTTATAAATTTTGCTTTTCCATGGTCTACCTCCACTTTACTTTTGGTATCATCCAGGTCATTGGTAGATGAAAACTGACTACAAAGAGCACTTCTGATTCAATGTGGAATTAATTGGTTTTTGATATCTACAAGTATTAGATTCTTTGGAAGCTGTTATTATGAATATGTAAAACTAATTATAATAAGTAGAAAGATTCTGTTAATATTCTGTTCAAAATATCAAGTATATTACTTCATCAAAATGTCATAGAACCATGTTATATCACTCTACTTAGTTTTCCTCAAGTTCAATCTCAGTCTGAAGTAAAATTCAACTATAAGAATGTTGATTCCTAGAGAGATTAGTCTATGGGGGAAATTATTCAATACCAATAATATAACAGATAATGTTGAAACATTTTAAAACAGAACATAAATCAAGCATTGCTTTTGTTTTTCAATTGCTTAATGGAATGTTTTTGTTAGCAAAATAAAATAAATGCACGGTGTGTTTTAATTTATCGATTCTTAAAGTACATGATCTGCTTTTTTTTCATTTGCAAACCCCCAAAGGGTATTATGAGGATTGAAATCTATAAATACAAAAAAATTCACAAAATTAGTATTATAAGAAACAGAATAATTAAAATCGTATTTATATATTGGATTACTTCTATTATTTAATATTAAGTATTGAATGTCTTTAGGAAAATTTAACTTTATTTAAATCTTCCAATTACATTCAACTGTTAGTAATAGCACTCATGTTACTTATATGCATATTTTAAGAGGTATTATTCTCCTCTCTTCTTTATATATTGCTGGTCTGACCAGTGACAGTAAAATCAAACCTGGACTCTTAGATTCATGAATACTGAATTTTAAGGTAACACCCTAACCAAGTGAGCTCTCCTGCCAAAGGCAACAGTGAGTTGAAATTTCATGTACTTATCTATGAGGTTCTTCCTGATTTCTCCACTTTTTCTAAAGGCAAAGTTGATTAGTAGTTTCCATACATTATGTATAATCACATAATTTGACTTATGGGGCTATTTGCTATTGTCATTTGAGCAGCTTCTTTGAGTTTTTTTTTTTGTACCTTTTCCTCTTTATCCAATATTTTTGGATTTTTCCAATTGAACATATACATGTTCATTAGTACATACATGGTCTGCCACCTGAAATTCAATATTCAAGAATCTAAGAATCCAGGTTCAATTTCCAAGCTAGTACTGTCACTGGTCAGACCAGAAACACCTGAAGAAGAGAGAAGAAGAATATCTCTCAGAACTTTGTGCTTATACTAACCTGTGTGCTATTATTAACGGTAGAATGTAATTGAAAGGTTTAAATAAATTTTTCTAAAGACATTCAACATTTAATATTAAATGAAAGAAATAGTCCAATATATAAATACAACTAAAATAACATCATCATAAACTTCAGGAGAATAATTATAACATTAAGAATTTTTCTATCAACAACAACAACAAAAAATTTTTTTAAAAAAAATAAAGTAATATGATAAAAAAATGAACCATTAATAATAATTATCCCATCAAATTTATAAATAAATTAACAAGTAATAAAAAATAGAAAATAAATAAAGGAAAAAATCATATAGCAAAAATTTAAATAATATTTTAAATATATCAACTATATATAAAACATTCAGAATTTATAGATATATTATTAAATAGAAAAATATTTGAAAAAATTAGTAAAAAATTAAATTAAATTAATTAATTATGATAAAATAAAGAATTAAATTAATGTGAAAGAAATTTTAAAAATTCATTTAAAAATGCAAAGTACTTTGAAACAGAAATAAATTAAAGATTACATTAAAACAACAATGATAAAAACTTGACTATATATATATTTTCATATATCAAAGCGTTGACCGGGAAGCAAACCCGTGCCAGCTGCTTGGAAGGCAGCTATGCTAAACACCAGGCCACTAACGGCTTGACAACCTTGATTATATTTATTCATTCAAATATAGCAAACATAATTAAAATATAGAAATGATAGAAAATATAAAATTATACTAAGAAAGAATTATAAAGAAATATATACAGAAAGAGATAAATCTAAATCAAATTTTTGATTGTTAAATATTTATTTATTTATTTTATTGAAGGTTTTATTGTAGTTGTTGTTGGTATTGTCATAAAAAGAAAATCAATACATTATTCATGTATAGATAAGGATATTGAATTTATAAAATAATCTAGTCAAATTACAAAAAAAAAAAAAAAATTAATGATGCAGATAATTAGATAAAAAAAAGTTTATTTAATTAATAGATTTTCACCGATAATAAAATAAGTAAAAGAATACACAAAATTTGTATAAAAGAAATATCTAAAAATGAAATAAAATAATATTAAAAATATATTTAAATTATTAGTCTATATAAAAAATATAAAAGAATTAGTAACATTATGGAATCATATTCTTAATATTTATTTCAATATATTTTATAAATTTATTTTAATTTTTATATTTATATTTTATTTATATATTTTTAATAATATACAATCCTTGATAAAGATCATAAGATATGGCTAAAATGTAGAGTACAAAGATTTTTAAAAAGTTATATAATTTATAATAGTAAAAATCAGTCATATATCACATGACTTATATAGCTTGTATTACCAATATGTAATATATAAAGAGCCTGCTACTAACTCTAAACAAGCTTAATTTTTTTTTTTTATGATAAATGCTACAAGAGAAAATACATGAAGCTTTTATCTATGATGGTCCCCATCCCCAGACCGGTTTCAAGCTATGACTCTCATCAGTGAGGAGCTAGGACATAAGATTCAAAATATTAACTCAAGCCAAGCATTTATCTAATTCTTAAATATTAAGAAAAAGATCCAAATCTTCAGACACCTACATGTCTTCAAACTCAGCTCTTTAACCTAAGAAACTATATGAGCCTGAACTAAATTCAGAGATCCCATATATTAGTAGGCTTAGCAATTTAATATAGCCAAAGCCCTAATAGCAAAATTATAATAGTAAAAATCAGTCATATATCACATGACCTATATAGCTTGTATTACCAATATGTAATATATAAAGAGCCTGCTACTAGCTCTAAACAAGCTTTTTTTTATGATAAATGCTACAAGAGAAAATACCTGAAGCTTTTATCTATGATGGTCCCCATCCCCAGACCGGTTTTGAGCTATGGCTCTCATCAGTGAGGAGCTAGGACATAAGATTCAAAATATTAACTCAAGCCAAGCATTTATCTAATTCTTAAATATTAAGAAAAAGATCCAAATCTTCAGACACCTACATTCTTCAAACTCAGCTCTTTAACCTAAGAAACTATATGAGCCTGAACTAAATTCAGAGATCCCATATAAATAGTAAAATAACATTTTAAAAGGAGTGAAGGAAGTTTTTTGATATATGTATAATATGAATACTTTTATGTATATTTCTGTGTGCTTAATATATTATTTTATTTAATTTCGAACATTATATATACATGGGTGTGTGTGCAGTGCGCAGTCATGACAAAATATATGTATGTGTATTAGAAATATTTTTAGGTATTAGAAGTTGTAGGATTTTCTTTCAGATAATCTGCCTATAGGCAATTCAATAGTTATTAATATTAGTCAGCAATTGAATATTTACTATTATAAATTAAATAAGATCTTTGTTTATCTGAAGTGGTTCGATAGATAATGATTAATTAATTAATATATGGTTTCAAGTTTACCACAGATGTCATTTTTACATATCCATAGTTTACCTGGAATAATACAAAAGTAGGACTATTATTTAAAGGAAAGGGTGAGAACTATAGAAAGTTAAACAATTATAGACCGATAGTGTTATTGTCAGTGTTATATAATGTTTTTGCATATATGGCAGCTTGATGGGTGGCAAAATGGATGGAAGAAAATAATATGTTTGGGAGAAAATGCAAGGAAGTTTTAGATCAGATAGGCATATAGGAGATAGTTTATTTGTATTCACACAACTTGTAGAATATGAGTAGGGATACTGGTACTGGTAGACAATTATAAATGGTCTTTATAGATATAAAGAAGGCATGTGATAGAGTAAATAGAAATAGATTTTATGGGTAAGTTTAGTAAATTTGAGAATGAATGGAGCTTTAGAGGATCTTATTAAGAGATTGTCTGAACTGATTTAAATTACTGCTTGTGTTTAGAATAATCATGGAATCAATATATTTAAGAATGTGCGACCTATTATATAAGATTTCTTTTTACCTAAGATGCTTGGTTCAGCCTTTGTGTTTCTAAATACAGTAGCACTGTTGAAAATTTTTAGCATTGATTTGTATTCATTATTATATTCGAGTTTTATGTAGTATTATGCACTGCTTAATTTATATTTACACACATATATAGTGAGGTCTAGTACAATGAAGGCTTATAAATTAAAGTACAATATACAATCTTTTTAATTAAGATTTATACAACAAATACAAATACATACAATAAGCAGTAAAGAATGAACATCTTTTTTATACAAGATTTAAATTATTAATTTATTTCATTAGCCAGTGTATTTGTATGTTTAGCAGTGAAAATGTATTGAATATTATTCTTTTTACTTATTCTGGTGCATAAGTATAATAATTTTGGCCATAAGTCTGAAAATCTGAGTTAAAAAACTAACTTACATTGTCATGTTCAAATGAAAAGGCTATAAAACTATCAATGGATAAAAAAAATACTACAATAATCACCACTGGTTGATGTTAATTGTTAATATGCAATACATTTCAGGACTTCTTTGAAAGGATGAATTAGAAAGCTAATTACTGCCATGAAAACAGCATTCTGAGCAAGAAAATAAAAGGAAATGATTTTTATTAATGTAACCTTGCTTTTGCTTAGTTAAGAGACAGGAAATAGGCAAAGATTGGTGGCCTAGTGGTTAGCATAGCTGTGTTCCAAGCAGCTGGCCTGGGTTTTCTTCAGAGTCCAAGCAGCTGTCTCAGGTTCGCTTCCCGGTCAACGCATTTGACATATGAAAAAAAAAGGATTCAACTATAACAGAAAAAAATTCCAATCTATAGGATTCATGTGTGTAAGATGTTTCAAAGCCATTCTGAAAAACTGAGTTAATAAATTAATTACTGCCATGAAAAAAAAATTTTCAAACAAGAAAATGAACTGATTTTTTTTATTAGCATAAGTTTGTTTTTACTTTTGGGAGATTGTTTTAATGTTCATTATAAAAAAAATAACATAGATGATAGCATCAAAATAAATAAATAAATTGCAAGCAAGGAAGCAGAACTACTGCAATTGAGATAGTTAAATCAACATTCTGTGAATTTTTATTGGGGTAAGTTTGTTTACATTATTATTTTAAGCTTTTAAAATTTTTAAATTAGTTTACATTAAAATCAAACTGTATACTATATATAACAATTAATTTTTAAACATATTTTTATGTGTATATTTTTATTTCCTGATTAAATGATTCTTTTGTTTAATAACTTTGATCTATACTGTGAATCTGGTACATATTACTCCTAAATATATCCATTTAGTGTATGATATAATGATCATATGACATAATGGAAAATCTTTCTGAAAGCAATCAATTAATGTACCAGACTTCCCTGTATATAACATACACATTTTGCACTTATTATGTGGGGAATATTTTGATTTATATATGAATTAGACTTAAATTAAGGTTTAATATTGTTTATGGGTATACTATTCCTGTGAATAATCGTTAACTTGTTTTTAATCTATATTTTTAATAAGATTCCTTTTTATCACTTTTATATATTTGTTATTTATTTCTCCAGCCTCTTAAAAAATAATATGTCAAGAATATATTGCAAATATAAAAACACATGAAGATGACCTATATATAGTAAAACTATGTTATAACAAAAAATAAAACATAAATTTTAATAAACACAAAAACATAAAAATTGTTTTAGAAAAAAAAATACAACTGTAATACATACTTAATGTATGTGTGCATGTTTATTAATTTACTATTATTTAAAATTTAGATAAACTTGGATAACCCAGAAAGTACTTGTTATAATTAAATTTTGATTATATTTTAAACTAGAAAAAAATATTTTATTCATTTCAATGTATTGACTGTCAGTTTGATTCTTTTTATTATTGTTATTATTATTATTGGATCTATAATACTATTTTTTATATTATACTTATTATTATCTTTTTTTCCCAATCATTTAAATAATTTCTACAGTTTTAAGCCATTGATTTTTGCTATTTTATACTTAATTAAAAGAATAGATATTAAGAGCATTCTCTATTTTATTTTCTTCAAATTTAATTTTTAAAAGTAGACCTATTTTGCATGTTTATTTTTTTCTTATTCAAGGTGCTTAACTCATCCACCTATTATGTAAAAATGGGAGAGTTGAGCTTCAAACCTAGTGAATTTTGGAAAATTTTCTAGATTAAAATTCTTTTATGATAGAATTTTTCCAAATGTTTATACACAAATCATATAATCAGAAAGTCATTGTCAATAATGTGTATCTAGGCATTATTATCTAGAGACTAAAGTGATTATGCTAATACACTAATATGAGTTGTACAGATAAGTATTTTTTTATAATAAAGCTAAAAATATGATTGTGCAATACAATACTACTCTTACCAATAGGGATAGCAGAGGTATTCCTTTTGGGATGTGAAAGACATATTTTATTTTTACTTTTTTGTAAAAGCATTTGATTTATTTGTATACTTACTTAGATAATTATATAAATGTAATAATATATATGTATCTGGAGATAAAATATTATTAGTAATATCTATTGAGAAATTTTATGATAAAATTCAATTATAAACAATCTCAAAACTCTATTATATATCATTCTTATATCTGCAGCATTTCAGTATTATATAGCAGCCAATTTAATATGTAACCATGAAATATAGAAAAATGATGTGCACTATGCATATGGATATTATTCATTTTATAGATAATCTTATTTTGATCTGTATATTTCAAATGAGAGGTCTGATTAATATTTTTTTAGCTACTAGAATTTTTGTAAAAGATATATTTTTAAAAAATGTATATATAAAAACATGGCCAATTAATACAAAATTTTTAAAAAGATATTGATAAATAGATTTAAATATATTCAATTTTAATTGTTATTTTGCACTATTATGATGCAAAATTACTTTTCAAGTATTGGGCTCTAGAACCAAAATACTTAGATTACTTACTTAAAATTAATCTGGATGCCATGCCGGTCAACTGGTTCCTCAGATATAAAAGATCTGTCACCAAAGTCCAATCAATTTGCCACAGCTGTGGCAGGGATGAGGAAACATTTGACCACATAATTAAAACATGCATGGGTCTAGGTAATATTAAAACAATAATATTTAACAATTCAAAGATAGACTACTACAAAATACTTAATATAAAAGAATGCAATCGTGCGTGGAAGAGATATTCCTACAATCAGGCTGTCAATTTTCATCACCTATGCCATTTGAATTGTAAGGTGCAAGGCACAATACCAACATCCCAAGCCAGATGAAAACTCATTATTTATTCAAAGCATAGAGAAAATTAAACAAAGAGACAAAACTCTTGCCACAACATTCATTTTTCAAGAGACATGGAAGCTATATCAGACTCTCTAATAAAGTTAACAAAGAACTTAAACACTAAATACCTAACCCTGTTTAACTCAATAATGTTAGTTCCATAACTCATCTCCATATTTGTAATATATCATCCATATTAATTAGTTTAATAAATGTTTTGAGAAACAAATTACTTTTAATTATTTAAAAAAAATTATGTTTGACTTACAATTTTAATTAGATTTTTAATATTAATTTGTAAAAGAAATTACGTTTATATATATGTGTATGTAATTAAATTGATTCAATTCATTTAAGTTTCGGGCTCTATTTTTCCCTCTTTATAAATACAATTATGAAAATAAATACTTGGAAACAAATTATTAATAATTAATATTTATTTTGTTAAGAAAAGAAGACCCCTTACATATATGTAAGAAGAACTAGGTCAGAAATACTGTGATGACAGAAGGATTTTCATTTTTAAAAAAAAGTTATTAACAATTACTGGTAAGTCAGTTTACTTTGTTCTTCATTTAGTGTAGAATATGGTTAGAATTTTTAAAATATATTAATTTTAAAACTAATATATCAAAATATACAATTTATGAATAAATTTAAAATTAATACATTTAAAAATGTTTAATTTCTTCTATGCTAATTACATTTTCTTAGCTTTACTGTTTTTATGGAATGTTAGTTTTATGAAGATCTTTAACAGATGGATAAAAAAGTCTATATGGGATTTTCAATAGTAAATTGAATATATCCACACTGATCTAGATTTATCATTGCTTCATTTATAAATGTATGTTCATGCATACTCTCTCTAATTTTCAGTAAGTAATAAAGAGTTTATTTTTGAATTTTTAATGTAAATTTTAACGAGTTGTGAAAGAGAAAAATGTCAGTTTGTTATAGTTGCAATAAGTTTAAATCTCTACTCCAGTACAAATGCATCAATTAGTTGTGCAATTGAATTTTTCTGTTATAAAATAAATTTGTCATTTTATCTCCAATTGAATTAAACTAAATAAATAACTTATAAAATTTATAAATAAATTGACTCATTAGATTGTCTGTGTGTGTGCATGTTTCTAAAATTTGTGGCCTTATCTAAAGTTTATTTACTCTCATTTCTAATAATGTCATATTAAATCTTAAGTAATTTATATTTAATATTAACTTAGATAAGTAATATTCGATCTCTTCATCATCATCATCAACCATTATCAATCCACTGCAGGATGAAGGTCTCTCCAATTTACATTTCTTATTTTATTAAACAACTTTTAATTATCACTGATCAGATATGCTATTATATAGTGGCATGTATATTTTCATAAATAAAATATGACAAATGTTTTTCAGATTTTTCTATGCATAAGCCAGACAGAGAAAGATCAGTAAATGAATGAACACTTCTAATCATTATTGTGACTATGCATAGTATCCAAGATTTCTTGTCAATGTTTCAATATCATCCCATTTACTTTCTTCAAGCAGTCATGATTGACTTAATATACTGATTTTGTTCATCGTGAATGGTCTTTTGACTAACCTTAAATACAAGAAAACTCTCAAAAATATTTAACTTATATAATTACCAGTGACAAAAAAAAGTTATGGAAAGCAACAGTAACATGTGACTGCCTGTCTACTACCATGGTTCCAAGTTGGGTTAGGTGAACTCAAAATATTTTTCAGGTTTTTGTAAAGCTTATGATTTTTTTTAATATAGCTAGTCCATTGTCAACCCAGATAACCATCCAATACTGGTTGGTAAATAGGTATCAAGATATTCTTAATCAGAGAATAAATCAAGAATAAAAAACAGTCAAAACATTATTATGTAATAATTGGCATGCCAGCTGAGTGATTCTATTTTTTTTCACTGGTTCTCTATAATAAATAAACTATTGTGAAGATGTTTGCCCTGCAGTAGGTTGTTTAAAGAAAGTTTACTTTTTACTACTTATAAAATAATTATTGGTATTTATTGTTGTTTTTTAAAAGATATCTAAAAGATTAATCAGTGATATATATATATATATCACCATATAATGATGATGCATTATTTTTAAACAATGTAGAACGTTTTGTAATATTGTTTATTTATCGTGTTTTCTTTATGCAACATTATTTTATATGCTGAGTGTGGCTTCACAATGCATAGTGTATTATATTGCTAGATTTTGGATAAGATAGGTTCTGCAATATTTAGTTGACTTTTGTACAAACTAATACAAATTAATTTCATTGTATAGTTGTTGTTTTTTTTTGGTAAATAGCAAAATCTATAAAGTATATAAATGAAATAGTCTATTTTAATTATATATTTGAAATTATTTATTGCTACTTTTATGAACATTAATAATTCTTGCCATTTTTAAAAAATTGAGCTATTTTGGGATTTTTTTCTGCTTTCAAACTATGTTTGTAATTTGAACTCAGTGAGTTGAGTGTGAAGATATTTAAGATTCACGCTTTCAGATCTAAGTACTTTAGACTGGCTTGGATATATAGAAAGACAAGTAAAGAAGAGGGTGAACCACCCTTTTCTTGTTAAAGTCTCTGTCTCAGTGTTTACAATCTGATTGGCTGTTGATAGTCATAAGCACTTGAAAGGTTCGCAGTCTCTCAGTTTAATTTCAAACTGAAAGTAAAATAACTAAGTTATTTTGTAGGGATCTCCAAAATCATTGCCCTTTATATCCATATTTCATTTTATTTTTTTATAAAAAAGATTCAAGTAGGAAAATTGTAGTTCTATAAATATTTAACATAAAAAGCTTTAATTTAATATATTTACAATAACAAATGGATTAGACAAGATTTAAATAAAATAATTCTAAACTGGTTTATTACTAATTTTACAGACACAGTAAGACTGAAAAAATGCAAATTCACATATATACAGTACACATTTATTTGTCAGGATTAACTGCATAAAATTTTAAAAATTGTGATTATATCAACATTTTAGCAAAATATCATTTGCCATCAATTGGATATAAATCAGTGCAAATATATATAAAAACATTATTATAAGAAATTATTTAAATAAATAATCTTACATTAAATAACCTTTTGCAACATACTTTTTGTATCTTTGCAATGGCTATATATCTTTAGCCAGTTGATGGCAAATGTTATTTTGCCAAAGCATCAGTACATTTATATCTTTTAATATCTTACATAGTTAATCCTGAAAAATTACTATGGCTTATAATACATTTTTACTCATGAAAACCTTCACTTCAACAGAAACACACACCCATACAAATGTTGGCATGGCATGAAATTTAGTATTATCTATGTATAAAAACATAATGTGGTGATGGTAGGCTTGTATAAATATCTTTGCAGATCTTGATAATTTTATTCCCTCCATCAAAAAACAATTTTCAAAATCCTTCTTTTAAAAGAAAAATTTGAATAAGATGATATTCAAAGTATGCAAAAATATTTTCATTTATTCTCATCAATAATAATATAATTTGAATCTATTTAGTTCTAAATTGCTATGAGAAAACCAGAATAGTTCAGTGATACACAGTAATCATTTGTAAGTTTGGAAAGATAATTATGTGTGCGTGCACATGCATTATATGCTATTGGAAATAAGCTATTCCTCAAAAACATACTAAGAATGGCAGAAATGCCTTGAGTTAGCTATAGTTTAAAATTTATTTATATAAATTATTACTGCTATAGCAAGCTTTTCTACAGAATTAATTCCAGTTTTTTTATATTACACATTATTAAATAATTATATATATTGTAACAGAAAGTATATTTATGTGAGGTAAAAAAAAAAAAGAGAGACTATTTTACATGCCCACACTTTGGATGTCAAAATGTAACAGATTATAGTATCTTATTAAAATTTGGACAGCATCAAAAAAAAAATGTTTATTTGTATATATGACTTTAATGATCTCCTGATTTTGTGGTTCACAATAAATATTATCATCATAAATTGTCCTTCAAAATTAGTTAATAGCCAAAATACTATGTATAATCATTTAAGACAAGAAGATCAAAAGTAATTATGTGTAATTACTGAATTTGTACTTTAACTTACATGACTATATAACTACTATAACTGTAACCTTGTCCACAAATGAATTATTATTATTATTATCATCATCATCATCATTAATATTATTATTATTTGCAATTTGGATATAATTTGTTTTATTTTTTAAAAATGAAAAGAAAAAACTACTTTTAGTTTATTATTATTTTTATATTTCAATATTAGACAATAATCAACATGGGAGATATTTTAAAGAAATGCTTTTAGCACTTACCTATTTACGTTTTTTTTTCTATTTCTCTATTTTTTATTTTACACATATGATAATTTTCATGACTTCCTTGGCCATCTCTATTTATCAAGTCTTTCTAAATTTTTCAAGATATTTTATCTCTCTTTTATCTGTATCTATTAATACTTTGTTTCTATTTATTCTTCTGATTTTTCTCTTTTTCTTCTATAGCATAAAAAATTTAATAATTTTTTTGATCATTGGTTATTTCCTATTCACTTTGTATATGTTTTTCTTTTATCACAGTTCTCTCCATTTATTATTTGTAGTTGGGATATTTTATAATATATATAAAATAAAATAATTTGAACATTTTTTCTTTTTAAATCGTATTTTATTTTGTGAACTATTTTTAATTTAATTTCTTACTATATTTCAACTATATTATATAGCTATTGTCAAGAATTATTCCTATATATAAATATATATAATTAAAGAGAAATGATTTCCTCCTTTAATATATGTGCTATATTCATCTTATAATAGTTCAATGATGTTGTGAGTACTAAGGATACTCTGCACTTAGTAAATAGGATCGAATATATATATACAAATACATATTTACAAAGAATTTACAATAATAACAAAATATTTTCACGTAAATTGTAATTTTTTTTATTACTTATTTTTTATTTTATAATTTATGTGAAAATATTTTATTATGTTGTTATTAATATTTACTGAGGCTATAACCTCGACAATATGCGTATAAAATGCGATAGTAGGGACCTCTACAGGTGTTTTAACCACAAGCTTACACTTTCTTTACAAAATGTATTTCCATTATCTATATATAATAAGTACATATATTTTATAGGAACCTTGACAATAATCATATAATATGGATAAATGTAAGAAGAAAATTGAAATGAAAAAAATTTAATAAGAAAAAGTGTATGAAATTGTTTTATTTTATATATACTAAAATTAAAGGGCTATATTTGGAAAGAGAATGATGGAATACTTATTAATAATGGAATAACTAATGCAAATATTAATTTCATTAAATAGTATTTGATATTTTGCAACTTTTTATAAAATTCAGTTTTTGCATATTCCACATCTTTTTATTTTGTTATTGCACAAACCTCGGTATTATAAAACACTATTATCTTTACAGTGCATGGCTTGGCATGATAATAGAGTAACAGCTCATGTTCACAAATTGTAATCTGGCTTTATCACACCCTATCCAAACTTATTTATTTATTACTTTCACATTATAAATATACATAACTTTTTTTTATTTATTTTTTATTGATTATGACCAAATAATGGAATTTTATTAATTGCCTGTTGTTCTGAATGACTCTACCTGAACCTTTATTTTTACTTGATTCTTTATTTTAAATTGTCACTTATTAATATGTACAGCAAATCTTGGTGGCACTTTTATTTATTTGTAAAATATTTTTGATACTACTATTTTTCTACAGCCAAATATTTTGGAAAAGGTTTTTAATATCATAATTGTAAAAAGCATAAAATAAAATGTGTTGTTTTAGAATGCAAGTCTAAAAATTACCTAGTAATTCTTCACTGTCTACAGTCACTTTACACACCTTTCTATATATAGCATATTTTTAACTGATTATCTCGAAATCTATTTAAAGAATTTATTATTTTCATAGTCAAAATTTTTAACTTCACTAACAAATTAGTAACACTTCTAAACCATAAACGTATTTATTTTTGAAATATTAGCTATGTGAATACAATTTTTTTATTCAAATTATATGTGCTGTCACGTGTATATCTGATTAGTTTGATGTCATTATGACCTTGTAATTTGCATTGATTCTCAGTTCATTCAATATTTTTGCTATATTTTTTTTATTATATATATTTGCATAAGTGTGGCTGCTGTGATGGTGGTATTTTTTTTAAAAAAATCACATAAAAATATATAATTACAGTATTATAAAAAAATAATAATTTACTCAATGAGAATAAAGCATCTGATTGAATTTTAGATATGTATTTTTGAATGTATAAGTTTTTGTGTTTTTTGTTTTTACTCCAAATGGATAAAAAAAATCCCTCCCTGATAATTTTTAATTATTTTTACTTTTTTAATATATATTTACATATATAATTTTAATTTTTTATTTTTGGAAAATGAATTTTGTTAAAGGTTCGTGATTTTCCAATGTTATGTATCTACCAATAATGGCGGATACTTTGCAGACCAGCAGAACGCAATAATTTTTCCTCTTTGCTTCTGTTTATAGCATTGGTGTTATCTCAGGAACATAAAGATATTGATGATAATGGTAAGGGAACAGAATTTTTTTTTATTTTGTTCTAGGGTGAACTGTGAATTAAGCTGTTTTGGTCCTTGTGATTACAGCATGTGTATGTCTGCAAGCTATCACTGCATGTTGAGTGTGGCTGCATATTCTGTAACCTCCCTTCCCTAGTGAAAATATTTACTTTCTGTATTTGATATGTATATGTACTTTAGTAAAAATAAACATTGCTATGATAAAATATATATATATTATTCTTAACTTAATTAATAATGTTTAAATTAACAATATTTTAAACTATGAAAATGATAATTTTAATTATTTTGTTTTTACTTTAATACTAACAGAATTAATGCTACTTCATAATACATGTAAACATCAAATTCATATATATATGTGTGTACATACTTTGAACTTGTATATTTTGTATCAGCTTTTTTAAATATATGTTTAATTTTGCTATTTCAACCTGCTTTGCACCATATTCCATTGCAATATTACAAACCTGTGCTACAATACAAAATGAAGTCTTGTAGTTCTTTGTAAAATAATTAAGATTAATTATTTAAATAAATAATTAATCAATTTAGTTGAGATTATTAATTTTTACTAATTACACATTTTAAATATTATTTAATATATTGAAACTTTATCCTGATTTATTCTAAGTGCATATTTATTTATTTGCACATGCAATGTATATATTAAAGATAACTTCAAGACTTCATAACAATAATAATTGTGTTTGCTTGCATGTACATTAAGAAGATAAATAACATATTTAATCCCGTGCACCTTAAAAATAACAAAGATTGATTTAAAATGAATAATATTGTTTTTTATTAGTATGTTTGATCTTTAAATTTTCAGAAATAAAGGATATGAAAATGATAAATTTAACACATTGCAATTAACAATGCTAATAAATAACTTCTATTAATTCTAATACTAAAAATTAAAACTGTTAAGTTTTGAAAGTTGTATTGTTTAAAAGAAAAGAAACTTTTGGAAATTAAATGAAATCTAATAGTAGTAGTTGTTTGTTTTGGCAATATATTTATGGTAAGTAATTTTTATATTTTCTTGTTAGGCATAAAATTATTTATTGATAAAAACAGGGATATCTTATAAACTGCTTATTATTATTATTTTATTTTTTGCAATTAATTGATTCATATAAATATGGCTACACACAAAACACATAGCACCAATTTAAAGCTTAGCAAATGATTATGGTTAATTGATATCTTTATATGTAAATAAAATGCATAGATTATATTTTCTTTCAAATTTTAAAGATCTCTATAGATAAAAGATTGATTTCATTCTTTTATTATTTTATTTAACTACAGAATATATATAAAAAAAATACAATTTTCTCATTTATTGAAATTGTTTAATTTTAAAGTATGATGTATAATAAATGTCTAAAAGCACACATATATAGTATGTTTAAATGTAATAAGTGATTAAAGCAACACACCTACATATCAATCTAATTTTTAAATCTCCTTTCCATAATAAAGAAAAAAAAGATCATTGATTAATAAGACAAAGTAATTTTATTTTTCAATTAAATACACTTATCTTTTTAGAAATAGTTTTAAATATATATATATGTATTGCTGGAATCAGTTTAATATCAAATAAATTTAACAGTTAACCACTAAACATCATGTGATCACCATTATTTATGCTTACACAAGCTATTTACACAGAGGCTTAATGGCGCTACTGTATGGAGAGTTTTGCCTCAGTGTAAATCTAACAGTTATTATACTATTTATTCATTTTTTTCATTATCATTGTTATTATTTCCTTTTCAACATTATTTAAAATGAGAATAATGGTACCTTATGCAAACTAGTAGTTCTACAAATATATGGATACTGTTTTAAATAGATTTTTATTAGATATATAAAATGGTTTCTCATAATATCAGGCTATTACTTTGCAACAAATCTGTTACAATTTACATAATATATATAAATATTAATTCTTATTAAGCATAATGTCAGCACGTAATACTTATATAAAGCTAAAGCTTTAGTACATGCACCTTGAGTGTTTAATTTTAGCAAGAGAGACCTCTACAAATCATAACACGAGATTCGACTTTATAAAGATAAGAGGGACCCTCTTATCTCTAACCTATTTTTCTTAATTATATAGGCAAATCTAAAGCATTTTGATTTGGGAGCATGAAGCTAATAAATTCTTCACTGATTAAGTCCACTATTTCTATTAAACATTAACATTCGCGAAATCTTTCGATTTACGAGTCAATATTCAGATATTAAATTTAGAAATATTTTGAATCAATTTAAAGTTATAAATATTAATTCTTATTAAGCGCAATGTCAGCACGTAATACTTATATAAAGCTAAAGCTTTAGTACATGCGCCTTGAGTGCATGTACTCATAATTTTGAGGTTATATAATATAACAACAAGTTTTGTTAAAGATTTGTGGAAATCAGTCTACTACTGAGAAAAAATTATTAGTTTATCACAGTCCCTTGGTTTAGAAGGTCTTTGGAGTCAAAATCTATGTTTTATATCAGGGATGGGCTATCCTTGGACCATGGGCCAACTCCAGCTCTTGAAAGTTCATAATCAAGCTTGCATACATTTTCAAAATAATGTTTTTGATGACATCCTTAATACATCAATTAGCATAATTGTGTAGTAATAATGTGTAATTTTGTACAAGTGCTTATATACTGAAATTATGATAACTCAATGCAATGCCAATAATAATGAAAGTGAAAACTTAAACATTTTATTTTGTTCTTTTATATTTTATTTTTTTATTAGGATAACTATAAGATGAAAAAAGTTGACACAGAAAGTCAGTATTTCAAGAAAAGTGGGGCTACACATATTTTATTGTAGAATAAAATAGTAAGATGATATGTATGATTTGCTTGGAAAATATTTTTGTTAATAAGAAACAAAATACTAAGAGATGTTATTCATTTAAATATCTTAATTATGACAAGTTTTGGGGGAAGAAATGAATATCAAAATAAAATATTTGAAGATCTTAATTAAGCAGCAGATGTATTTTTTAAAAGTACAAGTGAATCAAAAAATTCTGTAAAAACAAATTATATTATTGCAATGGAAATATCACAAAATTTGAAAACATTTTTGAAAGGGGAATTCATTAAGGACTGTATCCTGGATATAATAGAATCAATATGACCTAAACACAAAACAAATTTTGGAATAAGAATATGTTTTGAAAAACAAGTAGAAGATGAATTGAAGAATTATCAACAAATGTGAAACAGTCATTGAAACTAAAATTGAGTGTTTTGGTTGGTATTTCTTAGTGTTTGATGAGATTACTGTCTGACAGATACAATTCAACTATCAATTTTTATTGAAAAATTAAAGAAAATTTTAATACAACTGAAGAAATGTTATTTATTATTCAATTTGAAATAATAAGAAAAGATGACAATCCATTTAATAATTTAAAGGAGGTAATTCAATAGTTCAATTATGGCTATCATAATTTACCCAGACTATTCATTGAGGTCTCAAATTGATAGTTGGAAAAACAAGGGCATTTTAATGTATATAAAAATGATATGGATGAAAGTGAGTTTAAGGGGAAAATTAATTCTATTGTATAATTCACCAACATAACTTGGATTCCAAAATTATGAATATGGAAAATGGTTCATGTATGTTAAAAGTTGTTTTTTTTAAGTGCATAAATGAAATTAAATCCAGATCTGTGTCTGACTTGATAATTCTTGAAATCAAACAGTGAAGGGCACTTGTGTGATTTATCATTTTTGGCTCATATAACTATCAACCTGAATGAACTGAATACAAAATTACAAAAAATAAATAAAATAGTTACCAAATTGTATGGAAACATTTATACATTTCAAAATGAATTGAAAGTGTTTCAAATTTTTTTAAATAACAACAATTTTATTAATTTCAAACATTTCACATATAATTTTAAACACTACTTATGGAAATATATATATATCATTACAAACCAGTAATATTAATAAGAATCAACAATTTCAAATTGTTGTCAAGGCAACATTCTTTTAACAATAAAGGTGGAATCCTATCTTTATTAATGGTCTAATGTATTTATATAGACACTAAAGATTGCAACTTGACCACAGACATTGAAATTATTGATACAAAGAAGTTTAAATAAACCTCTTTAAACAAGTAAATATAACCTATTCTGAGCTAATGAATAGTCAATTATAACAATTATAAATCTCAAATTGCACCCAAAGTATTACTTAAATAATAAGTGTAATGATACTCAAGGCTAAATGGATTTGTAAGTAATCATTAAAAACCATAATAAGATAAACTGATTTTGGAAATAAAAAAATATATTTCAAAATATTTTAATCCTTCTTGATATTTATTTGTGAAAAATTCTAGTGGAATTTTAGAACTCCAAGAGAAAGTAAATTTAAAATGAAATTTTTGGAATTATTTAATCATGAATTTTAACAATATTTAGATCCTCAAGAATTTCCAAATTTAAATAACAGTGCAAATATTTTTTCCCACAAAATGACACTTATTAAACCAAAAAATAAATGCTGAATAATTGTTGAAAATTTAGAGCAAACCTTGTGCATCAATGGTATTAAAATTGTACTGAATATAAATTTAATGTTAAAAAATAAGCAATGGCAAATATCTCGTTAAATTTTGGTTAAACTTTTATATTAACCTGCTATTTTTCTTATTTTTGTTTGCAGTTATATATTATTTATAAATGTAATCATAAATAATAATTTGATCTTGCAATAATTAATAAATGCAGAAATAATGGTCTATTATTTTGAATCCTTAAAAATTATGGTCCCTTGTCTACATCAGGTAAGATTGCTCATCCATGTTTTAGATCATTTAATATTCAAATATAAACTTGTCAAAAGTCAACAATTTAAAATAATATTTTATGATTATATGTAACAGTATATTTGAAGAATATTTTGTGTGTATTTATTATGTGAACGTTTTTTAAATTTACAAATGTAACTCCATTTAAATATACTCCTTTTAATATCATCTCTACAATAAATATTAATGATTATTTACTAATCATTTTTATTAAATCATAAATTATTGTTTGTTTCTTTGGTTTTTTTTTTTTGTTTATATATAAACTTTAAACCTAATTAAAGAATAATATCTCTCATTAAATTCTAGCAAGAATATTTATAACAAATAACATTTTAAATTCTACACACTTGTTTTAAGGAATGTGTAATTTAAAAGTTTTAATATATATTATGCATAATGAGGGAAAAGTGGTAGGTGTGTACTCTTTTTGGAATAAAATGTCATATTATTAATTGTGATGAGGTTAAAGTTGTCTTCTTTGAAAGAAATAGAAATAAAAAGAAGAATTAAAGAATGTTTATTATTAAAATTTATGATTCTGAAGCAATTAACTTATTTAAAAGTTCTTTTAATATTAAAGATGTATGGGATGTAAGTGGAATTGTGGGTAATGTTTAGTACTTGAGAAATCTGCTTGTAGCAATGAAACCATTGGTTATGTTTTAGAGTTTATTTATTTGTCTAGTCAGGTTGAGTTGTGAATTTGGGGTAATTTTGATATATATATTAATCATTAACTATATTTAAAGTTTATATCTGGCCTAAAGTAAATAATAATGTATAGATCAGTAAATCATCATTAATATATATCCTAAATTTTGTCATCAAAATGAGAGTATTTAAATGGAACCATGTTTATAAATTTAATTATAATTATTTGCTATGGATTAAGAGTAAATTATGGTGATGAAGATAGGTGTGGACAAAAAACAATTTACTAATGAAGGCAGATTCTATCAGAAATACATTTTGGGAAAAATTGTTTTTTTACATATATTTTTATCCTTATGTTTTAAGAAATGTATTTAATTAGAAAATTTCATTATGTATTACTTACATAAAAAGTGTAATAATGCTCAAGGCTAGATAGTCTTATAAGAAGTCATTAAAATCAGTCAATACTTAGATAATTCCAATATCATTAACAATCTTATTCTGTTGTCAAGGCAATCTCCTTTTAACAACATAATATATAGTAATGGAATCTCTCAGTAGCTGGCTTCCAATGCAGATTGCTAGTATGACTTGTTCTAATTAGCAGATAATTAAGATAAATGCTAGAGAGTCTCAATTCAGTTTCAATTCTAAAATTTTCAAATTTCAATCAGCTATTGGACTATGAATCACATAAAAGCCACCTCTTACTTCTTTGGTAGTTTAGATATGATCAACATGGTGATTAGCAAATATCTTTCTTTTCAAAGCTATTATTTTTTCTCTCCAGTTTAATTCTCTCTAGTAACAATCAGTTTATCAGAACCCATTATTTGTAGTAGATACAAAGGAATTTTTAAAAAAAAGATGTTTATAGTAATTATTTTCCATCTTGATTAATAGAATTAAGATAAAAATTTCAACAATATTATCCTTTTTTAATTACATTAATCCACCAGTAAAAAAACATAAATTTTAAATTAACTACAATTAAGTAGTATTACCAGAAAAAATGTTTAGACAAAAATATTTTTATTAGTTTGTTATATTAAAATTTAGATTTTTAAAAAATTAAATCAGAAAAGTCAAAATATTTACAATAAATAAAGACCTTTTTTATATTTGATTTAAATAATTTATATTTTAAAATATTAAGAATTAATATTTAATCAATCAACATTTAAGTTATTCCATACTTTAAAAATTATATATCTAATTTTAGCTTTTTTTAAAGTCATAAATATGTATGTGCATGCCCACTACATTGTGTGTTATGAGATTAATCTATCTATCTCTTTCTATCTATATCGAACCAGATAGTAGCTGTTTCAAAGATCGTTTCCAAAAGTAGAACTAACTGCCCATTACATTGTGTGTTATGAGATTAATCTATCTATCTATCTCTTTCTAGTTATATTGAACTGGATAGTAGCCATTTCAAAGATCGTTTCCAAAAGTAGAACTAACTTTTGTGTTTTATTAAATTTAAAGCATAAAGCTATTTTTTAAAAAAAATTGTTTATAAGAGTACGTGTATAAACACATACTCATTTATATTTAAAATAGGTCATTTTAATTTTTGTAGAATTGATTTTAAAATAGTTTTCTTGCACCGCTTGTTTTTAATCAATTTGATTAAAAACAAGCAAGCTTATTAATTATATTCTTGTTGCTTTTATGTTAATCATTTCTAAGTTCATTCTAAAAGCAGAGATTTAATTTTCTGTTGTTGTTTTTGTTTAAAATAATCCCTGGTTAAAATTCTTCATTAGATTGAGCAGGAGACAGAGATTTTCCCTGCCCTAAGGCATAGAATTCGACAACAAGGAAAGTTTTTGCTGGAAATGTAGCGTGATATAAATAATCCCACAAATTTTAGGATAATAGTTTTTATTCTGGCTGCAACAAGCTAGTTCAAGTGATGTCTTCAACATTTGTACCATATTGTTAGAAGATCAGGCATTTAATTTCTTAAAACCATTTTGCTTTCCCCAAGATGTCAAAAATACCATACGTTTTGTAAACAGCCAGATGCGTTGCTAACTTAAACCAAGACAGACCCATGTCTGCTGGCTCTTCTTCAGTCATGCTCTAAAAATCTAAAATAAAGCAGATCTTCCTATGCCTCTACACTTGCCATTGTCAAAACACCTGAAATATGAACTTAAATAAAAGTGTGCACTCCTTGAAAATACATGAACTTTGCTTTACCATAAAGTAAATTTTTTTTTTTCTTACCAGGGTAAATTCTTTTAGTTAAATCTCCACTCAATGTAAGGAACTTTGTAGTCTTTATAATTATTTAACTTTCTATTTATCACTGTATTTGCTTTTCATTGTATTAATAATGTGTCTTGGAAGCTTAGTTTTAAGATTCGAAGTTTGCTTTCAATTTTATTTATCGGAGAGTGTCTAGTGAGTTTATATTTTTATATGCTTAATATATTTTTAATTATATGCCTAACTTTTTATAAATGCTTTAGCAGTCTTGTGTAATTTTAAATTAGCTCACCGGTATTTATTTTATTATCCACTTATTGATTTAAATTACTGTGTTTGCACTTTTTGCAAACCACAAAATCTTTTGGCTGGCAGTTTATCATGTTTATTGTTCTGATTTTCTGTAGTTAGAGATTTCTATTCTTATTTTCTAGATTATGTAAGATCATAATCATATTTTTTGTTTGTCTTGCCTGTAAATCAACCCTGAATTGCTTTAAAGGTAGTATATTGGAGGGCTGTTCTACTGGCAATATGTCATTCTTGTCTTGATGCATTATTCCAGGGCAAGAAATGCTCGCTGGTGCTGTTTCATCAATTTCCTGCAAGACCGTATATTTTCATATATCTCTGAATCAGGAAACTAGGATTATTGTTCTTTTATAAGTCACCAGCAGGAAGATAATATTAATTCCCTTTTATAAATTATAGTGAAAGAAACTTTTCTGCTAAAGCATTTAATGTTTTAATATTTTCTGCTCATATGCACTCTCTGATAAATTAACTTATAAAAAAATCTAGGTCAGCATTTATATTTGCTTGCTATATTTATTTTGTCTTTATGTGTGGCTTTAAATTTTATCAGAGTATGTACTCAGAACTTGGTTTATAAGTTTATTTGTAATTCACTTTCTTGAAATGCTTGGGCAGATGTAACTGGTTTTCTAATTATTTACTTGTCTCCCACTGAGAACTCTAATTATTCTTCTCAGATAAGTTTTGGCCAATCGTTTGATTGGGGATTCACCAGTTTTAAATGTCTGCTTTCCTTTCATCCTAGATTTAATATTTTATTAATTTGAAATCATTTACATCAGAGTATTTTCTAAGTTTGTTATTTCATTCAATTGGAGACGGAAAATTTCTCCCATTTTTATAATTTATACTCTGATGTATTTATCATATTTTTCTTTTGTTTTGGGGGTAAATCATTCATCTTTGCTTTGAACATAGTATAAGATGCAGCTTCTACCAGCAATATGATGTTCCTGGTTCCGACGCATTTTCTGGGTCAAGAAGTGCTCGCCAGTGCTGGTTTCATTGATTTATTTCAAGAACGTATTGCTTTCATATCTCTGAATGGGGGAAACAAGTGTTTTGGTAAATTCTCAGCTGAAGGAAATTTGTTCCCTTCCTTTTTAATACATTATTAAAAAATTAGTCTATCTACCAGAGCATTGAATTTTAATCTTTCTGGTATATGCCTTAGATAATCCTACTTGCTGTGATATAAACTTTTATTTTATAATTTATATCTCTCTTAAATAAAATTTTAAAATGTGTTTAAACAAAATTTGGCTGATGTTTGTCTTTGTGCTTTTATTTATCAATTGTCTAAACAATATGTAAGATTTTTTTGTTTCTCCCTGAATCTAGTCAGCACAAACCATCATCCTCATCCATTTTGATCACAGTAAATAAATTTTCCAGATACATAGTTATCTGGTCACACCCTCTGTGATTGGGGATGGATTGAATGTTCGTTACAATATATATATATATATTGTAACCGTTCGATTGTAGTCCCAACTACATAATATCACCAAAACATAAGTGCGCTAAGAATTGTAACCTCGATCACCGATCAATTCCCGCTGCACATTGTCAGCTATTAAGAGCTGTAACCAAAAGCATATCATGCCATCTATATTATGCACCAAAGACCACAACCAACATCTGGAGCAACTTACCACAGACCAAACTAATGATATAACATAAATTTTTTATGATTTAATTTGATCGCAGCCAGGGTGTACCGCGAAGACCTATCATAGTAGTATGATAAAATACATTAAACAAATTATAAGTATGTAATGTTATTATCTTTCAAACCTTAATTTGCGATTTTCATTGTATGAGACCCGATGGCCGACCATGTACAAGATGGCATAATTTGTGGAACTACACAAGATTATGAAATTTTAAACCATCTATATGATTTTTAATACAAATGCTAGTCTAGGTAAAGCTTTGCAATAAATAAACATAAATACTTGGGTTCTTTTTTTTTTTTTATATCACTGAGACTCTTATTATACTGACAAATGACAATTTAAAAACGTTAAGTAAATATATTCAATCATGTCATTATCTGGTAAATCTGTTTACAGGTTTAATAATCAATTTATATTGTATACTAAAATCAACTACGCAAAGCTAAAATGATGGAAAAGGTAAATGGGATTTTATTGTACCTTACACATCATAAACTACCAAAGACGAAAAGCATCCAAATGTTTTCTCAAAATATCACTAAACTCTTATATCATGTTGACGATAGTATGTACTTCAATGTATGCTCTATCCAAGGTTTATGATTTCTGATTTTACGAATGACAAATAGCAACGGCACAGTAAGTTTAATTATAAATCAACGTTTATTTACAAATTTATGAATAATAAGTAATTAATTCTAATGTTATAATTAAAGACATAAATAAACAAATAAAATAAATAAATTATAATTCCATCGACTTTCTTCAATAACATATCATAGGTACGGTTTTTAAAAACCTAATCATACCTTATATTTCAATTTGATATAATGAATGTATTGAGGAAATTATACTAAATTCAACATCAACTCATGAAACATCTAATGTCATTTCCAGATTCAATAAATCTATACCGTAAACTTATAATAATATAATAAATAATATTATACCTGTAGGATTTAGCTATAATGCAATCATTAAATAAAGTGAAAATTTAAACTTACATTCAGGTAAATAATAATCAACCAACAGTTAATTATTATGAGGTAACTTGAATTTCCTGCTACAATTTAATGATCTAACTTATAAATTATACTTACAAATGGAAGAAGATGATTTAGCAGAATAACTAAAATACTTTGCCCAACTTATATCTATGAAGTAAAACCATATTCCTGTGGATGCATTCATCTACACATAGGAATTAAATAATACTAAACGCTTTGTGGATTTATACACCATCATAAAATAATAAGTATAATTACACAATTCCGCGGATTAACCACCAGCACAGGAATGAGTGTAAAATACAAAAAAATGGCAATTAAGTAATCTGCGGATTAACCACCAGCACAGATTAATGCCTTTTAACATTATAAAACAACATTACTATTTACTTCACATTAAAGTGCAAAATCATCCTCCTCAGTTATTCTAACCATTCAGAAAACACTAACATTTTAGCAAATGTGGGTTCTTGCATAATAAAATGTTACGCTAATCAGGACAACTAATGTACTAACTTATCTTGCTTAAGATAAAACATATGTAATATAAGTAATATTAGTATAGGAATAGAAATCTGGAAAGACTCACAAAATACCTCATAAAAATTGATACATCTCATAAATTCATTTAGTACTTTTCAAGCTTTTTCGCAAGCGCTATTCTCTTGAATAAGTATTTTATTCAACCCCTATTAATTTAAACTTAATAAAATATAACTTATGAACTTCACATGCAAGTTCATCTAACGATAAAATTAAAGTAATGCATTATTCATCAAATACATAAAATCTAACAGGTGTGTGTGTGATATAAATTAAATGTATAGCATATTATAGTTCAATACATGAATTCTAGCAGGTGTGTGTATCACAAATTAAATTGTATAGCATTTTATAACTACAAATATGATCCATGAAATCCATGTACGATGTGTTGAACAATAAATATACGAAGTAATAGCTACAACTATAGTTGAATTCCATACATGTAATTTTATCCATTTGTATTAGTTATTATAAGCACTATTAGATTAACGATTTTACGTGGCTCCATAAACACGAAACAATTCCAATGATATGACACGCAGAGTTTAAATGAAAATGTTTTTTCATAAGTTATTAATTTCTACATTTCTCTATTAAAACTGTTCCAAGTTTATCACATCCATACTAATATTTATTTATCCACGCTTAAATCTAGGAATACTAATTATAGCAATTAATTTAATCATTTCAAACTGACGATAAAATTAGAAAATAGCTTTGATTAATTATTTGAAGACTGTTTTATTATCCAAATGGTAAACAAATTAACTAGCAAATATATTACTGGCATTGCAAAGTTAAATATCAATCAATTCTATATTTTTTATTAAAATTATAAACGAAAATATTAAACTATGTTAATAACTTTAACATTTTACTTTAATTTAAACTTCTTTCTTTTTAAAAAGCAAATTTTCATATTTATAAAACTTCTGTAATTAAAATACTTATTTAATTTTTCCAAATTGTAGAATAATAAATATTTTAAAACATACCAAACTCTTACAATTAATTTTTTTAAACTGGAAAGCTCCGACATATTTCAAATGCAATATTGGAAAATTATTACTGGCGATTTGATCCACCTGGCCAGCCGACTTGAACAGACTTTTAAATTTAGCAATTCATCTTATTATTAAATACCACTATGTTATTTTTACGTTTATAGAAAACTTTGTGGTAATCCATTTACTTGTTAACTATTTTAAAATAAGCTTATCATATTTACACCATTTGCCTTTTACCATTTTCTTTTCTTTTTCCCACCAAAAGCAACACTATCAGACGATTTTTTTTTTAATTCGCGCTCCTTTCTTTTTTTTTTTTTTTTAAACGCATACGTAATTACTGTATTTATTTTTAATAATTAAATTTAGTTGAACAAATGGTTTTTTTTAATTCAATGGAAATAATTTTTAAGACCATTTTAAACAAATAAAAATTATTATTATTTTTAATAATATTTTACCAAATTTAATGTGTTGTCAAAATTTTTAAAAAGTTAAACATTTTGATATGAATTAGTATATGGAAAGAAGCAATTTAAATTTATTAAAATAATATAGACAACAAGTAAGGCAAAATATTACCCATTCTCTCTAATAAATTATTTTGAATATAAGAGAGTAATCTGTTCAAAGTGCAAATCAAGCCAATCAAATCACCAAAAGAAGAAAGAGAAATTTTTATACCAGTTACATCAATTATTATATTTTATACTAAAATATATGGTTACAATATATATATATATTGTAATGGAAAGTATATTCCATCGAATTTATCTTAGGTCTTGGCTTATTTTTATTGAAGTCCCAAGTTGGGAAGCCAATTGTAATGGACTATAGTGCTACATTGTGGAGTCAATTGTAAAGGAAAACTTTACAATCATTAACCACTCAGTCAAATGAGCTCACATGTTGTAATAGTATACCTTGCAATCACCAATCAATTAATCAAGTTGCACATTACAAGGTGTTAATTGTAATGAAAATTGTACATATAAAAGAAAATAAACTAGCGCAATCATTAGATCATTTAATCATTGATTATAAGTACAATATTTCCTATCCAACTAGCTATACATAAAATATGCCTGCACATCAAAGACCAATAACAAGAGGCATTAAATGATTTACTCTCAGGGTTTACTTGATCAGTGATTTAATTATTCACCAAAATATACATTGGAAACAAAGGGAATTTTATTAGATCCAACATATTTGCAAATGGGGATTATATGTAAAACAATGTAATAATTAGTGATGGGTTAAATAAATAATTATGAAATTGAATATCAGCAAAATACAAAAATTATCATTTAAGTAATTCTAAGTCTCAAGTATTACCTACTGACCTTTACACTGAAGAGAAAAAAATAAATTTCAAATAAATCACAAAGTCATTTCATATAAAACAAATGGTATATACTTTATTCTAATTATGGTTTGATTTTATTTTCAAATGGCAGTAGTTGTAGTAAACACATTCAATATTTGTTTATCTTAAGTTTTCATTTTAATTGTATACTATTTAAATTAACAATATTTGCTATCAATAGGCATGAATTGACATTTGTATCTACATAAAAATCATCTACTATTTAACACAGAGAGATGCAGTGAGGGAGAAATAATGAAAATCATAATAGCTTCTTAAAATAATAATTTAGAATCATCGATGTTCCTCAAGGTTAGATCATTTAACTTTAAAAAAATAGAAATATTCTTTTCCTATTTTGTTGGATATTTATTTGCTTCATTTTCAATTAAAAGTATACTCCTCGTTTGGACTACAAGTATGAACTCTTTAGATTTATTATTTATAATAGGACTTCTTTTATGGCCCCTAAATTCAATATCTTTCTTTATATCTTCATTAATTCTGAGACTGCAATAAACATTTATCATGGACTATATAACGCTTGGTATATGAAACTTTTATAAATAAAAATATAAAAATGACTCCTATCTTATGTGTGAAGAAATATGCATATATAACACAAACATAAAATGTCTACAGCATGATCCACCTATTTAAACATTTCTAATGATGAAACTGTGAATTAAATTCTGAAGAAAAATATTAAATAATGATAAAATTATAAACACAAATATAATACATTATGAGTGTATTTATAAATGATTCCCACAGAGAACAAATGTCAATCAATTTAATTTTCAGCCTACATTCTGTACAACTGATATGTATTGCAGATGTGTACAATGCATTTAAATTAAAACAACAAGTGTTCTAATGACAAATAATATCTAATATATAATCATTTGTTAATAGACTGAAATTTGAAACCAGTGTATTTATATAATTTACATATATAAGGCTTAAGAATTTAAGGACGACAGAAAATTTTGAATAATAAGTTACTATTAATATTGATAAATTAAAGATTTTAACAATTTACTTATATTATGTACACATATCTTGCGTTCAAATCAAAATAAAATAGAAAATTTTAATACTCTATGAAACTCAATATGTTGTTAATTAAAATTAGTTTACATATAGATAAATAGTTAAATTTCGAAATCAATCATACAAAAAAAAAATCAATAAAAAAATGACCAAATTAATTACCATTTAATCTTCTTTGTTTTCTCTTCATTTTAAAGTTCAATAACTATTTAATGTGTTTTTGTCCATTCCGGCATGAGTTAAGAAAACGTGTAAAATAGTTTAAAATGACTAACATGTGAATTCATGAACTTTTTTGATTTATAAATGATTGACTCATAGCATTTTTTATTATTATCTGAGTTAGGTGATTATAATGTATCAGTGAAAATGATGGAGCGATTTTCAATATGTAGATAATGCTCATCTTGGCTTGTGATATACGAATAGCTATTCATTCCATATGTTTTCTACTCCAAATGTCTGCTCATCAATAATTTGCTTATTTTCACTAGATCTTGATCATGAAATAGGGCAAGACAGAGGGTTTGAACCCTGGACTACAAAATTTATCATTTATCCTGCCATTTCTAATGATATAACAAGTTCAATAAATATTGTAGTTATGTAAAAAAAATTGTAGAGGAGACAACAGCAAAGTTTTGCTTTCTTTCTTTAATAGCCAATGTCAATCCTTGTTGCTATAGTATTTTTTATGTCTATTGTTTAGCTCAGTCTTTCATGTGCTGCTAATATCAATATCTTTATTACAACAATCATCAATTTTTTTAAATATTAAAATTTTTTTAAAAATTACATATAAAAATTACTTTATAGTTTACAAAAACAAAATAGATAGATAAATAAATAAATAAACAACAAATAATACTATTACATCGCAAATAACTTCTAAAATAAAAATATGACCTAAACATATTTAGTAATTTTACATGCCAATATTTTACTCATTGATATTACAAAAAGACAAGTACTTTAAGCACAAACCAATATCTTGGTAAAATCTATATACATATTTGCATATATATTTTTTATATAACCATTGCCATTTAAATTCCACAATCATAAACAAATGCATATACCAAAAAAATTGAAATAAATAATAACAATATATATATATATCAAAGCCAATTCAAAGATTTTTTAAACGATAATGACACTTTGATGGAAAGGATGAGTATTTCCAACCTTTATAACATTCTCCCACTAACAAAAAAAATGTGTATGTAAGCAATTACATATAACAATGGTAACAGTAACTCCTAAAATTAATTATACATCTTCCCCTCAATTATTTTTGGATGACCTTCCCCATTGAAATAAACCTATTTTAACAACAAAAACATGTTTAATAAATAAAATTTCTAAAATATATACCTATACAAAAGCACATAATCCTAAGCACCTGCAGTTTTCCCAAAAAATACATATATTCATGTAGTACTTATGCTTATCATATAGCAACATTTAATCATCGCTGGTACCAGAAACTTCTACTTTTCCCAAGTGCATCAAAATAAAATATCTCAGAATATAAAATAGATGTAGAAAGGTTTAGAGTCAAAATATTGTTGGTTATTCATAAGACACGGGTTGAAGGGTTCTAGTATTATATGTTCCCTTTAGACCATCAGGTGTACAAATCATATAATCATTTAATCCCACTTTCTTTTCAATTCTGTATGGCCTTTCATAAAGATTAAAGAATTTTTTAAATTGGTGCTCCTGTAGATGACTAACATGGGTACGAACTAACATCAACCATAGGGAATAACTCATCATTTAATAATTTGTCTTCTTGGCTTATACTCATTAATACATTGTACCAAATCAAAACTATCTTAATCAGTGTGAACTAGAACAACTCAATAATAAGGGTTTACAATGTCTTAATACTATCTTGCAATAACACAGAATTTGAGGTAGGAAAAGATCTCTAGAAAAGAACAAAGAGCATTAAGGTAAGACATATGACTCCAAATTTGATTCTGATGGATATTTGAAAATCCAAGTTGAATATACTAGGCCCTCTAGATAAATTATAAATAAAATAGTTAACTCTTAAAAAAATCAATAATATAGACCTTGTTCCTTCATAATAACTTATCATATCAGGACAAAACTTCCTACTCTCAATATTTGTGTTATCATATCTCAAACACCTCACATTGGCCCTGATATCATTGACTATAGAATGATAACTGAATCTATACATAACATTTTGCCTTTCATGTAGTTTGTTATGATGTATACTTGCATAAAAATTATTTGTATCCAAGTCATATACATACATGCAATTAGTAAATTTCTTATGAAGACCCACTTCAAATAACAGCTTATCAAAATTCACATTTTTACTTTTAAAACTGTTGTATAAAGAAAAATTCTCAAAATATTTTTAAC
The DNA here is from genome assembly GCA_028023455.1 of Epiperipatus broadwayi. Lineage (NCBI taxonomy): Eukaryota > Metazoa > Onychophora > Udeonychophora > Euonychophora > Peripatidae > Epiperipatus > Epiperipatus broadwayi. The sequence goes on along the minus strand of JAQFVV010012612.1, from coordinate 1,056,947 downwards.
TTATCAAGACATTCTCTTTAAAAAATTATTTGACCATTCTCTTCTCACAAAATCTAATTTTAGGCAGCAATCTTGTGTTTTCATTTATTTTTAACCTCTCTGTCATTAGAATTTATACATTTATAACTATGTATTCCATAACAATAATGCCACTGAAATTCTAAACTTCTTGCTTTTACATAAAAGCTGTTAATTTCATGAATATTAACCATACAAGGTGGATCTTTATCTAAAGAAACACTATCACTATTCTTTTTATCCTGAGTCTCTTCAAACTCAAAATTATCATCTCAGGTCCTTGGACCTATTATCCATAATTCTTTTATATTTCTATCAAAATCCTTTATCATCAATTGATGGAAGGCTTTATGTTCTTTTTTATATGTGACAATTTTAGCTCTATAATCTTTCAAATCTGCTGTGCATATCATCCCTGGTTTCTTAAAACTATCATCTATCACTGTCTCCAATTCTGTATTTATTTTATCAGAATTAGCTTTCATTTCAGCCTTTAATTCATTAGAGTTAGCTTCCCTTTTATCAGAGTTAGCTCTCATTTCAACAATCATTTCATCAGTGTTAGCCCTCATTTGAGAAATCATTTTGTCATGGTTAGCTTTCAACTCAGGTTTTAATTTATCTTTCATTTTATCAGAGCTAATCTCTTTTAATTCCCTCAATTCATTAGGGTTAGCTTTCAATTCCACTTTTAATTCATTACAGTTAGCTTCCATTTTGTCATCCATTTTTCTTATCATCTCCACTAATTCCTGCAAACTAATGCTAATACCACCCAATATTTCATTACCATTAACCATAATTATTTTAAAACAACAATAATACTATACACTCAAAAATTAATTTATATTTTATGCAACAATTGTTACAATTTGAGGATAATCATCCCCTCATCATTATCCCAAATGCAAATTATCATCCAAGCAAAACATCAACAACCTGATCCTAATTATGAGTTATATTTTTCCCAAAGATCAAAATTTCAATAAGATCATAACCTTCATAGTTAATGAAAAATGCCATCCAACACTACAACATTGATTAGCATTTAAAAAATTAGAGTGGTATTTAAAATCACTTTACCTATAAAAAATTATATATGTATAATAATATCACTACATCCACATAATACTGACATATGAAGATTTCAACATTTAAAGTCAAACTGTCATACTGTAATATTATGCTCTGAACATACTGAAAATATCCATAGGTGCTAAATAAGCCTATACTTAGATAAGTTAACTACATGGTGAGATAATTTCCTTCCTTAAGAGAATGATGATCATCTATTAATATAATTTGAATATCAACTAACTTATCGAAGTAATCCACCATTATACTAATAAGCCCTAATGGAAAAGAAATTTCTTTGAAACTAACATTCTACACCATCTTACAATATATCATTTCAATCACTTAATTGTTCACTTTTTGTGCTCCATGTTGGAAACCAATTGTAATAGAACATAAAATTGAACCCCACCTTGAGTACCAGTTGTAATGGAGAGTCTATTCCATCAAATTTATCTTGGGTTTTATTTTATTGAAGTCCCAAGTTGGGAAGCCAATTACAATGGACTATGCATATCATTTTAAGATTTTAAATAAATTTATTGGAGCTTAATTAATCATAGTGTTATATTGTGAAACCAATTGTAAAGGAAAACTTTACAAACACTAACAAATCAATCAAATGAGCTCACATGTGTAATAGTATATATTGCAACCACCAATTAATCAAGTCACACATTGCAAGGCATCAATTGTCATGGAATTGATACATATAAAAAAATAAACTAGCCCAATCATTGGATGGTTTAATCATTGATTATAACCACAATATTGTCTATATGACTAGCTGTACATAAAATATGCCTGGATACCAATAACAAGAGACAAATGATTTACTCTCAGGGTTAACTTGAACAGTGATTTAATTATTGACCAAAATATAAATTGGAAACAATGGGAATTTTATTGGATCCAATCTACATTTGCAGATGGCGATTATATGTAAAACAATATAATGATTAGTCATGGCTTAGATAATTATGAAATTGAATATTAACAAAACACAAAATTATCATTTAAGTAATTAATATTTACTAAGGCAATAACCCTCAAGAATGTGCACTTGAAAATGTAAAAGTAGGTACCTCTATAGGTCTTAATCACAAGCTTACACTTTGGAAGAAAAGAGGGGAATCTCGAGCATAACCTACTGACCTTTACACTGAAAAGAGAAAAATAAAAATAAATAAATTTTAAATAAATCAGTCATTTCATATAAAACAAATTATATATACTTTATTCTAATTTTGGCTTGACTTTCTTTTCAAGTGGCAATAGTTGTATTAAACACATACAATATTTTTTTATCTTTAAGTTTGCATTATAATTGTATCCTATTTAAATTAACAATATTTGCTATCAATAGGCATGGATTGACATTTGTATCTACATAAGAATCATTTATTTAACACACAGAGAGAGATACAATGAGGGAGAAATAATGAAAATCATAATAGCTTCTTAAAATAATTCAGAATCATCGATACATTCTTCAAGGTTAGATCATTTAACTTTAAAAAAATATATATTCTTTTCTTACTTTGTTGGGTATTTATTTGCTTCATTTCAATTAAAACTATACTTCTCTTTTGGACTAAAAGTATGAGTTGTTTAGATTTATTATTTATAATAGGGCTTCTATTATGACCCCTAAATTTAATATCTTTCTTTATATATTCATTAATTTTGAGACTTCAATAAACATTTATTGTGGACTAAACTTTTATAAATAAAAAATATAGAAATGACTCCTATCTCATGTGTGAAGAAATATGAATATATCACACTAACATAAAATATCTACAGCATGATCTAACTTTTTAAACATATCTAATGATGAAACTGTGAATCAAATTCTGAAGAGAAATATTAAATAATGATAAAATTGTAAACACAAATATAATGCATTATGGGTATATTTATAAATGATTCCCACAGAGAACAAACTGATATGTATAACAGGTGTATACAGTGCATTTAAATTAAAACAACATGTTTTAATGACTAATAATATCTAATATATAATCATTTGTTAATAGACTGAAATTTTAAACCAGTTTTTTTTTATATAATGTATGCATAAGGCTTAAGAATTAAAGGACAACAGAAAATTTTTAATAAGCGATGTCTAATATTTTTGCTATTAATATTGATAAATTAAAGATTTAAAACAATTTACTTATATTATATATGAATAGCACGTTAATCAAAATAAAATAGAAAATTTTAATATTCAATGAAACTCAATATGTTGTTAATTAAAATTAGTTTATATATAGATAAACAGTTAAATTTAGAAATCAATCGTACAAAAAAAATCAATAAAAAAATAACCAAATTAATTACCATTTTATTTCTTTTGTTTTCTCTTCATTTTAAATTCAATAACTATTTAATGTGTTTTTGTCCATTCTGGCATGGGTTAAGATAACATGTAAAATACTTTAAAATGACAAATGTGTGATTCCATGAACCTTTTTGTTTTATAAACAATTGACTCTTAGCATTTTTTTATTATTATTCAAGTTAGGTTATGATGTACATCAGTTAAAATGATGAAGTGATTTTGAATATGTAGCTAATGCTTATCTTGGCTTGTGATATACAAATAGCTATTCATTCTGTTTGTTTTCTACTGCAAATGTCTGCTCATCAATAATTTGCTTATTTCCATTAGGTCTTGGTCATAAAATAAGGCAAGACAGAGGGTTTGAACCCTGAACTACAAAATGTATAATTTAGCCTGCCATTTTTAATGATATATCAAGTCCAATAAATATTATAGTTACACCAAGAAAATTGTAGTGGAGACAACAGCAAAGTTTTGCTTTCTTCCTTAATTGCGAATATCAATTCTTGTTGCTATTATAGTATTTTTTATGTCTATTGTTTAGCTCAGTCTTTCACGCACTGCTAATATCAATATGTTTATTACAACAATCATCGATTTTTTTAAATATTAAAATTTTTAAAAAAATTATATATAAAAATTAGTTTTACAGTTTACAAAAACAAAATAGATAAATAAATAAACAACAAATAATACAATTACATTGCAAACAATTTCTAAAATAAAAATACGATCTAAACACATTTAGTAATTTTACATGCCAATATTTTACTCACTGATATTACAAAAAAGCAAATGCTTTAAACACAAACCAATATTTGGGTAAAATCTATATACACATATATGTTTTTTTATATAACCACTGCCATTTAAATTCCACAATCATAAACAAATGCGTATTACCAAAAAAAATTGAAATAAATAACAATAGCATTTATATAAACTTCTATCTCAAAGCCAAATCAAAGATTTTTTTTAAACAATAATGACACTTTGATGGAAAGGATGGGTGTTTCCAACCTTTACAATATATATATATATATATATGATCATAGATGGAGCTTTACGAAAATCTTCGTACAAGCATTTGTTTACATAAACATCAAGAGAGATAGAATTCAATATCTCTTTCATTGTCTCCACTTTCAGATTAGCTGATTTCAAGCTAATTTGGCTATCATCAGAGAAGGGTAGGAACTAGAAACTAGATCTAAACACTAACTCTAACAGCATTTATGAAACATGTTTTTATCAGTTTGCAAGCATGAATTTTTTAGACATGTAATGTCTTCCAATCTAGCCAAATAAAACAGATTTACATCTTCTTTTGTTTTTCATAAATGTACCTTTGAAGGTTTTTGCAATGATATATATTGCAAAGGCTTTTACTATGTGGTGAAACTGAACTGATTTCAGACCCATATAACTATCTGTTTTGTTAGGCTGGATTTGAAGACATTATGTGCCTAAAAAATTCATACTTGCAAACTGATAGAAACATGTTTCATAAATGCTGTTAGAGTTAGTGTTTAGATCTAGTTGATAATAGCCAAATTAGCTTGAAATCAGCTGATCTGAAGGTGGAAACAACAAAAAAGATATTGAATTCTATCTCTCTTGACGTTTATGTAACTAAATGCTTGTACAGAGATTATGGTAAAGCTCCATCTATTGATCATAAATGCAAGCTATAGCAAATTACATGATTTATAACTTGTTTTGTTTTTCATATATGTACCCTTGAAGGTTTTTGCAATGATATATATTGCAGAGGCTTTTACTATATGGTGAAACTGAACTGATTTCAAACCCATATAGCTATCTGTTTTGTTAGGCTGGATTTGAAGACATTACGTGTCTAAAAAATTCATGCTTGCAAACTGATAGAAACATGTTTCATAAATGCAGTTAGAGTTAGTGTTTAGATCTAGTTTCTAGTCAATATCCTTCACTGGTGATAGCCAAATTATCTTGAAATCAGCTGATCTGAAGGTGGAGACAATGAAAGAGATATTGAATTCTATCTCTCTTGATGTTTATGTAAACAAATGCTTGTACAGAGATTTTGGTAAAGGTCCATCTATTGATCATAAATGCAAGCTATAACAAGTTACATGATTTATAACTTGTTTTGTTTTTCATAAATATATATATATATATATATATATATATATATATATATATATATATATATATATATACTTAGGTAAAAGATAAATTATTTGAAGATAACTTGAATCACTCTGACAAATACTATGCTGATTAGAAATATATTTAAAATATGAGGCATCTTTTAGCATTTGCTTAGTAGACATCACCTCCAGGCACTCAGACTACTATATTTTTCAGATGTGTTATTTTGCTTTTTTATATATAGTCATATTATCAATAAACTCATGCTTTACATAATGTTTAATTTTGCTAACAAATAATGCTGAATCATAACACAGCCATCAAAAACAATCCATACGTTTTTCTAATTCATTATATTATGTATTATATATATATTCATCTTATTCATAGTTCTCTTGTAATTTTTTAAGAATAATTGTCATTTTTATTTGTTATTAATATCCATTAATTTATATTACTTTTTGTCACATGCTTTGTTTAAATCTACTAAGAATTTATATAAATACAATAATAGAAATTTTCCTTTTTTGCAAGTTAGTTTAGACAATGATAACTATGAGAATGAAATTATATTAATGTAAATAATGCTTAATTGAAATTAACTTGGAAATTTAAATTTAGGCTATGAATTAGCTTCACATATAAGTTTTTGGAACATAGACAAAAAGTATTCATTTTAGTCTGCTTAATAATTATATAATAATGTGAGTCTTTATACATTATGAGAATTTACCACTCCAAATTTATTATATATATTGTTATAGTTGTTTTGGATATGCAAATTAATAATAATAAACACAACTTCAAAAAAAATTATTGGCTTGTTATTATTATTACATTACTACTAATTCTAATACTACTATTATCATTATTATTAAAGTAATGTTAACATTATAGATCTAGTTACTTTATAAAGCAAAATTTTAAATGAATTAAAGATGTCTGCCTATGTTTTTTTATAGCGTTTTAAAATACTTGTAGCAATTTTAAAAAATTGCAGTTTTATATTTCATTATAAACACACACACAAAGTTAACTTTTAAAATAATAATTTAATTAAAATAGGATTAGTAAAGCAATACTTATGTTGTTGTACATATAATATTAAAACTACATTCAATAGTGACAGAAACTTTTAATGTAATATTTGAATAAGTATGTTCATATACAAATGTTTATGTTTCTTTGGCATATTTAAATTTAAAAGAGTATTGTCTAAAATATTTTGGTAAAGTTATTATTTGTAGTAAATACAGTTTACAGTGAAAACAGTAAATAAAACAAATGATTTATTGTTATATCTGTAATGTAAATATTTATTTTAATATCGTAATGTTCATATTAATTTTTATTAAAAGATGTACTTGCATTGGTGGTCGAGAGGTCCGATGCTATCATACTTAAAAAAAAAAAAAAAGATGTAATGTTTTATTTAAAATATATCTTAAATTATTATTTGTAATTTTAAAATGGTTTCACTGTATTGGACACTAAAATTTCTTTGCTACATCATCTATCAGCAGATCAGATTCTAGCAATGCTATGGCAACAGGATCAAGATTTTACAGAAAAAATTGTCAAATGTTGTTAGCTGAGAGGTCAGTGCAGTCACTTTGCAAGCAAGAAGTTGGTTGCAGATGGTTGTTGCGGGTTCACCTCCCAGCTAATGCTATGACATATAGAAAAAAATGAGAAAAATTGAGCAAAAATGATGAGGGAACTGGTCATGTGATTATAACATTTAAATATACCTACCCAAAAGGAATATCTCTCTTTCATTGCTTGCTATCTATAGGAAAACTGCACAAAGCCTTAATTTAAATTTAGCCATCTTGATATCATCAGTTATGATGATGTAGGGGTAGACTTTACAATCATTTGCTCTATGTGGTCAATGCATGCCTCTCTAAGAAATGAATAATCAAAAGATCTCAACATAGTCATCATCTTAAAATGTATAAACAAAATAAAATTTAAAATTTTTATTGAAATAGAAAATGTAAACTACTTCAGAACTCCTTCACATATTTTTAAAGTCACCTAATACTACCTTTACTACAGGTAACTTAAAAGTTTTTGGACAAACATCTGCATATGGTATACTTATTATTGAATCAGACTTTAAAAATAAGGGCTTATTCTTTGTAAATATTGTTTTGTTAAGAAATTCTACGATTAATAAAAGTCACTTCTCAGATTACTAATTATATGTTTCACACCTAAAGAAATGAAGAAAACAATTTGTTAAGAACATTTTAAAATTTACCATTAATGGATTTTAATTCAAAAGCTAAAATTTATTTTTTATTTACTGTTTTATAAGAATTAATTTTTGCTTCATTCACTGGAATTTCACAATTAAAATGACTAAGTATTTTAATAATTTTAAAATTATTTTAAAATGCATGTTGTGTACTTTAAATTACAGGGTATGTATGTTTATTTGTCATATATGTTTGTGCATCATTATATATAGTTGTCTTGGTTAAGTAAAGTTCTCACTAGAAGAAAATAAGAGTGTAAACTGGTTATAGGGATAGCTTATTTAAATTGCATTATTGTATTTAATGTATTTTGGAGACAGGTTGTTAATTAATTAATAGTAAGTAATATTATCCATAATATTAAACTATAATATTTTATCTGTTTCATATGTTTTATCAATCTCAAGTTCAGTCTATGCTGATATAATTAAAAACTATAAGGTATCTGAAGCATATGTACAAATAAGTATATTTAAAGAAAAGTAGTTAACATTGTAGACAATATGTAATAAATAAGCAATTTCCACATGAATATGTAGATAATAATTATGGCAACAAAATTAAGTATAAATGCAATATTTATTAACTTCTAAGCCAGGCTTTTGATATGGAATATCTTTGACAAAGAATGACTGACATTATCTACATACTCATGTGGGAATGGTTTATTTATTAAATAAGTATATTTGTATATAGTTGAAAGATTTAATAAGAAGTATCTTTTGTTAACAATATAGGCATATTAAGGCTCATATGAAGAATACGTGTGTGACAATAAGACTTACAGAAATAATATTGTTGTTTAATAGAGAACGTTCCTAACAACACATATTATAGTCTTTTATTTATAAATGTTGACTTAGATAAGCATCTAATCTACTGCCTCTGCAGCATCTTTAGAGAAATGTATTATATTAAGTTAATATATAGGGTATATGAGCACAGACTTTTACACATCCCACCACTCTCCACTCTATCTAATAACACTGATACACCCAAGCACATATATGTTGAAAAGATAAATAATCACCAATATACGTATTTCATGCTAAACCAGCAATCATCAGTTGGTCCAGATTATCATCTCCCACACATATATACTATAAGTGCTCAGATATATATTAAGATAGACAATCTTCATACTTTAATGGGCAGGCTCCAATCTACTACACACTCCAACTCTTCAACCGTCCAACCAATCGAAAATCTGATAATGGAATGCTCAAAGGCCACCCTGAGGCCGAGATTTTTGTCACACCCATGTTGACCTAAGGTCAATCTGAACCCCACATGTACAGGACATAATCCATTTAATACATATGCAAGGATGGGCATACATCTTTACAATGTAATAACTGAAACACAGGCTTATTACATACTATATTATTACATATAATATTATTACATATTATATTAAGATAAATGTTCTCAATATTTTAAGGAATAACAAAGTTTATCAGCCAGATACCTAGAGGAAAAATGGACTAAACTATTTTACTTAGAGATCTAATAGAACATTATTTCAATTGCTTAATAATGATTAGTATATTGCTTTCTTTATTCATTGTCTAACAACCTTCATCAATGATGTATTTGTCCCACATCATATAAAGCTACACTTGCACAGTTTGATAGGAAAATAGAGATCAAGTTTCCCTAATTAACATCATGAGAATCTTAAATACTGACAACTTAAATTATTAGTCTTTCTTTTTATTTTAGATTTTTTTGTTGGTTAATAAATTTATTTTACATTGGTTAAATTACCTGGTTTTTGTTTTTCATTATTTTAACTTTTATCATCTTTCTAATAAATAAATATGATCACATGGTTTATTATTATTATGCATTTATTTAAAAGTACACTGTTTTTTTTTAATAATAATGGTTATCTAAACATTAATGCCTAGTTACTTAAGATATGGATTAAATACTCTGTATTATTTATCCATATCAATAATAAAGATTTATAATTAAAGATTAAAATTTTAAGAATCTTATTTATTATACATCGGTGTTTTAAACCCTGAAATAACTTTGGATTTGGTTCATGTAATATGAAACATAGATTGAATATGCTAGTTAAATATAAATATCATTAGACTTATTTTATTTGCAAATAGACAGCTATACTTTAAATTTATCTTAAGCCTGAAATATCATTATTTATTAATACACATTTATAGTATTTCTTAGACATTGTAAATTTTCTATTAACATTAAAAAGCCTCTTCATTATTTAGTGACTAACATTTCGTCTGCAGTATTTGATTAATCTTTTCATTATTTTATCTGTTACAATATATATACAACAACTGCTTTAATAATCAAATATTAAATAATTAACAATGTTTTCAATAATAAAGTCATTTTCAGTTACATAGTTTTCCCATTCTATAATAATCTATGGACACTTTTCTTGTACAATCGCCATTTTGTTAATTATTTTTAAAATGTATATGTAAAATAACTGCTTATAACAGTCAAACATTAACAGTAAATAATATACCTGTAATAGTATTTTTGTCAAAAATATTACCAAAAGTACTGATATAGTGTTTATTAGTTTTAAATTCATTATTATATGCAATGTTTGATTGCTAAAACAATTCAATTATATATATTTGCAACAATTTCAAAAGATTAAATATATATTAATTATCAGTAAAGCAAGTCATATATAACGTGACATTGCTTTTATAAGCTTGTATTTACAAAAATGTAATACAGAGAGCGTAACAATAGCTCAAACAAGCTCTTAATTGATATATTAAAATATTTTTCAACAAAATATTTTATGTTCATAATCCATCTCTAATACTTTTTACTTTAATATTTTTAAATGGTACTTAGCTACAAATTGTTCTGTTATTTTTAAAATTTATGTGATGTAATTTTTCTCCACTTTGTAATTGAGAACATATGCAGTAATTAATATAACTCAATGCGGTTGTGATTTTAATTATAAGTAATGAATCATTTATTTACAAAAATATTTTTTTCTTAAGTAGTTAAATTCTATTTTACTTCTTTCTGAGTAGAGTTGATTTGACAAATAAATAAAGAAGAAATATTAGAAAAAACTAACAGTAAACATTATAATTAAAAATGCCACTTTTCGCGTTTTAAAATGTACATAATTGATTAGCATAGTTATGAAAAAATACATTTATAATTAAAGAAGAAAAAATGTACCATTTGTTACGTAATTTAATTAATTTTTACTTGCCTGTTTTAACATGCATAAATCCAATAAAAATTAACGTTGCAAATTACCAATAAAAATATTTTATTATATTAATGAGTTTCTTCATTTTGGTTTGTAAATTATATTCGAGATATGAAGATCTTAGATAATTACAATACTGTTGCAAAAATTGATTACGCGAAGTATTTAATGTGTGTATTTATAATTGAGTTAAAATAATATGGAATTTATTGGCCATCTCTAAAATAACTTTCTTTATTATCTTTATGTAATGATTTGTTTAATTTCTCATACATATTTAAATATTATTAAAGTTTTGTGTTAAAACTTTAAATCCTTGTTGATCAAATAGATTGTACTACTAAATATATAGATTTAAGACATTTTCAGCCTATATAATGAGAATTGTAGTAATTCTATTACTTAAATATTTTAAATTTATTTTCACATTTAGTGAATTTCTTTGATCTGATGCAATTCTATCAACAATGTTTAATTTTGACAATTTTCAATACCATTTAAATTGTATTTTTTCCCAAGGTTATTTTCTAGTTCAATTCTTGGCAATAATGTGTTTTATTATGACAAGAAACAATACTTATCATGTAATGGGCTCACTGTTTGTAGAAATATGATAATTTCCTCAATCACATTTATCTGACCAACTCATATTATCTAAAGGTACTGTTATTCTGAAAATGAATACATTTAAGATTTTTCATGTGTTATGTAAAAATTGAATAATAGCAGGTCATTGTAATTCATAGAGCATGTGTTATTATTTTCAATACATTTGAAACCATGGTTTGCAATTTCTGTACATTACAATGTCCCCCAAAAGTTGATCTTTTAATGTTTTGGTGCAATAATACTATCCGTCAATGAATAAAAGCTTTAATTAAATATTTTGAATCCATTGATAAATAACACATTTGTTATTATTATTATTATTATTATTTAGATCAATTTATAATATCATTAACCATTCATTGATGCATTTAATAATTTCAACTATCAAGTTAGACCTCGTAAAGGTATGCAATCTGCTTTTATTTGATGACTAGTCTTTTCAAAAAATAACTACTGACTATGTGGGAAATCTTACTAAGAATAACATATCAGTCTTGAAACATACCAGTTCTATAGTTCCATAAGCAATGTTTCCATCCTCTGTGTATATATACTTGAAAAAAAAATAAATACTTATATTTTCAAATACCAATAAAAGACAAAAAATGAGTTACATTTTTTTCCTTATAGTTTTAATATGTGACAATGATTTTCTTTATATCTTAGAAGAAGAACCAATGATTTTTTTTCTAACTAGAACTTAAATATGGCTAACTGAAACAAAAAATAGTTTTAATTTACTCTTAAATATATCTTATCTTATAGAATAAATAAATAGCAGAAAGGTCATTTAATTTATAGTTAAAATTTAAAAGTTATAGTATAAGAAACTAAATTGTAGAAATATTAAGGTGAATTTAAAGTACAAGATATTTTATAGAATTTACATTTGGCTTGCTTAATATGATATGGGATATCTAAAGTATTTAATGATTATCATCAGAAAAATTTAATAAATAGTAATTTTAATCAGCTGGTTAAGATTATCACATGATCACCATTTCTTATGATTGCTCCTAACTGTTATTAAAACAGGCAAAACTCTCCATACAGTAGTGCCACTCAATGCAAGCTAGAGTAAATCAATGGATTCCAGAAAGCTTGTGCATAAAATTTCTATCTAATGCTTACTCATCCAATATTTCCAGACTAGTTTTTGGCTTGTGACTTTTGTCAGTGAGGATCCTTGGATCTGAGAGCACTGCACCTAGATCTTAGGATCTAATGCAACCCTCCAGCAGCCACCTTTTATCTCTACTTAACTACAAAACTATGAGAATAAAATTGAAAACACAATAATATTTTCAATCCAAGCTCACTAGCTTGTATAGTCATATAGATCTGAACTCAGTTCAGTACCCATACATTTTGGTCTCTTTGGTTTTTAATAGCCATAGCCACCACTATCCTATTAGGCAGGATTGCTATTAAACCACTAAACATCACATGATCACCATTTCTTATGCTTGCTCATAACTGTTATTAAAACAGGCAAAATTCTCCATATAGTAGTGCCACTCAGTACAAGCTAGAGTAATCAATGAATATCAGAAGACTTGTGCACCAAATCCCTATCTAATGCCTGCTTATCCAATATCCCCGGTCTAGTTATGAGCAAGCATAAGAAATGATGATCAGGTGATATTTAGTGGTTTAATACCAATCCTGCCTAATAGGATAGTGATGGCTACAGTTATTAAAGAACCATAGACACCAAAATGAATGGATACTGAACCGAGTTTAGACCTATATGACTATATAAACTAATAAGGTTGAATTGAATATATTATTGTGCTTTCAATTTTATTCTCATAGTTTTGTAGTTAAGTAGAGATAAAAGATGGCTGCTGGAGGATTACATTAGATCCTAAGATCTGGATGCAGTGCTCTCAGATCCAAGGCTTCTCATTGATGAAAACCACAAGCTAAAAACTAGTCTGGGGATATTGGATGAGTAGGTACTAGATAGGAATTTTATGCACAAACCTTTTGGCATCCACTGATTACTCTAGCTTGCACTGAGTGGCACTACTGTTTGGAGAGTTTTGCCTGTTTTAATATCTGGTTAATATTCACTATATCAACAATATTAGAATGTTTTATAGTTAAATAAATATTATATAGCATATTTTTTTGGGAAACATGTTAGGAAATGATATTAAAATTTATAATGAATTTACAAAGATTTGAAATTATTTATGTTTATGATATAGATCTAAAAATGAAATTATATAAACGATATAAGGTCTTGGCAGGGTATGATAAATGTACTATCACTGATGTTGATACATATCATTAGTGTTTTTTCTTTGTGTTCTTGGTGGTTAAACCTGACTTGCAACTGAGAAATTAATATTCATATATTTTTAAAAACATATGAGTTTTACATATATATGATAAAAGAATAGCATCTCTCTATTTTATTGCCATCTATATTCAGTTTGGTAACAAAGTTTTTTTGTCACATATTGCGCAGGCTAAAGAATCAGTGATTTGTTGTTTGTAGGTGTGTGTATTTTAATTTTCTCTAGAAAGTTAATGTCATCCTAATGACTACTTTTATACATACAATAAAAAAGTGTTCAATTTAAATGAAAATAAAATCAAAAAATGTTAAACTACTTTTTTAACATTTTGTAATATGGAATTATAAGAATCAATAGTTTTTGTGATGTTTGCCTTGTGAAACCATGTTTTGTCAATCGTTTTATAAAAATAACAGTTTCTGTAATATTAATTGTTACTTAACCAAGTAATCATTAATTTTTATGCTACTTACTCTGTTTGTTTGCTTAAATTTAATGTTAAATAATGTTATATTAAAAAAATTATGTAGTCACCAAAGAATTTTTAAATCTGATAATTTTTAGTATTTTTATTACAGTTATATATAACCTTGGATAATTATATCTTAGGGATAAATCTGGTTTTAAAACCAAAAATCATGAATCAGTACTAAAACAAAAAAAAAAATGTAGAACTTCAAATCATTTATTAAACTTTTAATAAATTTATTTATTTTCTAATAAACAAATATTTCTAAATTTACTTTCTATTAATCAAAGTTTCTTATAAATTTATTATCAACTATGAATCAAATATCTCTATTTTCTAATAACTTTTTTAGTGAAAAATACTGGGATTACAATTATACTAATAGAAATCATCACATCAAATGTTCATATCAAATGTTTAATACAAAACCAATATAAATAGTTTCTGTAGATAAATTTAGATTATTAATGCATGTAAAAATTTGCATGATTAAATCTTAGTTATTAATGTATGTAAACATTTGTATATATAAAGCATAATGGTATAACTTTAGTTTGAAATAGTAAAATAATAGCTACATTTTCATTTAACAATTGTTTCTAGATTGTTATATTATTGAAAATTATAGTTCGTAATCAAAATAAGCAATAATGTAGTAATCTAGAATAGAGACAAAATAGAAGGAAATATTGGAAATTTTACAGATATAAAATTAAAAAAAAAAAAATGAAAAGAATCCATTGTTGGATAATCCTAGTAGTATAGAAAAAAATAAGTGAAAACATTATTTACAAAGACATTTCTCTGTTTGGCTTAGTGCAATGGTAGAGCAATAGATTCAAGGACTACAAGTTTCTAATCAAATCTTAAGCTGTTATTTTTTGTGCTCACCATCCCCTAAACAATTACCAATTGGATTACACTTTTAATTAAGTAAATTATGAAAAAATGTTCTGGAAGAAATTGAAAAAAATGTTAAATGATCTTAAGGAGGGGAGCAGTTATAAAAATTTAAGAAGTAAAGCAAGAAATAAAGATTTGAATAAAGGACTCTGTTTAGAGTGGGTGATATCTGTTTGTTGTCAGACAATTGACAGTCTCTGTATATGCATCTTACATTAATGGAGAATCTGTTCAGAAGTTAGAATTTTTTAGGCATGGATATATTTAATAAATTACTCAACAGAATATTGTGGTAATAAAATCTATAAAAACTAGAACAGAAAAATCTTATAATGCAATTCAATAGATATTTGACAAGATTTTAAAAAAAAAAAAACCACAGTCATCAAACACATATATGATTAATTTAAATACCTTTAATTTTAATTTTTTTACAATAATAATATAGTTCCTTAAGTGATAATTTGGTTTATAATTTTCAGTTATTTTGATATTTATATATAACAAAATTTCTAAGTAAAATTTTATAT
This sequence comes from Epiperipatus broadwayi, assembly GCA_028023455.1. Lineage (NCBI taxonomy): Eukaryota > Metazoa > Onychophora > Udeonychophora > Euonychophora > Peripatidae > Epiperipatus > Epiperipatus broadwayi. The sequence goes on along the minus strand of JAQFVV010012612.1, from coordinate 1,041,062 downwards.
TAATACTAGAGACATGACCACCCTGTCATCTTTAGCACCCAATCTCTCAGGGTTCACTCTGCTTTGCCACACCTCTTCAGTGAAATTTATGGAAAAATATTTATTTCTAACACTCCTTTACATACAATATATATAGAATGTTTTTGAAATTTCATGGATATTACATTAAGTTGGATAAAACCTAGAACATGTGTGTGTAGGATGAAACATTCCTCCGATTTAATGCATTACATAAAATTGTCACATGATTTTTTGTGAAACTTCTTAGGGTAGAAATTCTATTTCTGAAAGCAGATTATTTATTTCCAAACAAAAGAAAGATTGAAATAATGTAATAATAAATAGCCTATCAACAATGCTCTCAAATTATTATTTTTTAAAAGACAAAAAAAAAATGCTGAAAGATTCAATTGTCTACATAAAGACTCTAGAAAAATATTATATACCTAGTAATTAATTAAAGAAAAAAACTATAACAAATTATATTTACATATTTTAACAAAAACTATAACATTATTTACAAAATTAAATTCTATTTTTCCTGTATTAAATACTATTTCACAAAACTTAATTTTATTTTTTTTAACATATATTTAATTGGACAAGAGCAATTTTATTATTAAATAAATAATTGTTAATAACTTTTTCAGAATACTGTATTTTTTATTACTGATGCTCTTTTTCTGCAAGTTTTTTAACAACAGTTTGTTCTTTTTTAATATTAACAGATATACTTCTGGAACTGTTAATTAACTATATCATCTGGCTGTATTTCCATTTCATTTATCGTTTTACAGATATATAAGATGGATTCTTGTAAAAGCTAATTATTTCAACAATACTTTATATTGTTACATTTTCATTTACCACTGTCAAACTCCCTCCACTCACAGCTTTGACGCCATCCATTTCAGATGAATACACTAATGATTATTATTAATCATTTTCGAACCTAGAGATTATCTCTAGCACAGATATAAACTTTGAACCCCAGTTAAAGATTAATATATCAGATTTTTTAATTTTACACACACTGAGTTATTTACCTTTCTCTGTCCCTTATAAAATATCTTTATAGATATAATAAACGTCTCCATATTTCTCCATTCTTTTTAATTGCATATAAATAAAGATATAATAAAAAACAAATGACCCCCAAGATGCATTGCGTGTTGAACCAGCACTCATCAGTTGTTCTATAATTGTTTTTTTTATATTAGTAAAAGTCCATCCAGTGCAAAAATCGACTTCTCTAACAGCCTCTCACAAAAAAACAGGTGGAGGGACTTGACTCTTTAAGCTTGACCATTGTTAGGTAATAAAAATTTTATTTTTATCATCTAACTTAACAATAGCTAGTTACTCATTTATTAACCAATATTAGGTCATTGGATGGGTTGCCTATGGATTGATTATTTAAAATAAAAATCTTTAGTCTGACTGGAACACAGAAAAACTATCAATTTTACTTTAGGTTGGATTTTAATGTAAGTCATGGGTTGATGCACAATTACTAAAAAATGTAAATGTATGTCATTTATAACAATCTACTTAATCGGAACACTATAAATAGTGATCGAAATCTATACAGAGGCCTTTGAAATGTAACTACACGTTATATTTGCTTTATTGATATAACCAAGTATTCTTGGAATATACTATTCAGTTTTTTTTTATGGCTTTATTTCTCTTTCATTTGTTTTTTAATATTTTTTTAAAGATTTTTGTCTTCAATAATTATTTAGGAATATAACTGAAATGCAAGATATCTTTTGAATATTTTTAATATGCTGCATAGAAAGATCTGTCAAAAATAGAAAAGTCTAATCTTTTAAATATATATATTTTGCTAAGATGTGATTCAGACAGTTTTCTCATAGGTTATATATTTCTTCAGTTCCTGTCAGTTTTATCAATAAAATTTGCGGTACTTTTTATCTGACAATATATATATATATTTTTTTTTAAGAAAAAAAAAAAATGTTTAAAGCAATAAATAATTTTTTAATTCAAATTTTTTGAAAACTTTATTTAACTACATAATGCACTGAAATATTAACGTGCCGCAAATAAATTAAAAATAAATCCTATCTCGAACAGAATGACAAAGAATTTAACCTTGTTTTACAAATTTGTTTGTGCGTGTGTGTGTGCGTGTGTTCATTTTAAAAATATAAGTGTAAAAGAAACTCATTCAGTTTATTCAAACAATAAAAAGAAGACTATTTCTCGGATCAACTTGTATGGTTTATAAATTTTTAAAAGCTCTTTGAAAATGATCAATATTTTTTTAAAAAGTAACAACATTATGGGCTTCATATAATGGCCATCATTTTAAATGTTTCCTTATTGACTTACTTTTATTTCTTATCAATATTGCCCTAACTCATTTCGATTATTCATTTCAATATTGAAATTTCTGATTTCAATTGTTTTATAATCTGATTAAACTAAAAACAAAAATCATTTTGTTAAATGTCCAACCTATATTTTGGATTCTCAGGCATCTGCAATTCCCAAGCTATCACTAACGACAGGATTAGTTTTACTTATCTTATTTGTTAATTATGTAACTGAAGTTTATTTATAAAATATTAAATAAACATTAATAATATTTAAAAATATATAATCTAAACATAATGATTATAAAATTTTGTCAAATAAAAATCAAAATATTAGGAATATAAAAGCTAAAGATTTTTAATACAGAAGTGAATGGTGATTGGCTGCAAAGAAATAACAATTTCAAACTTCCACAAGAAATACTGGAATAAGTTATTTTAGACAAAGAATAACAAAACAAAGTAAAAACAAAAATTGAAACTATATAATAGGATGAAATAAATTAAATAGTAAAGTGAGATTGTTCCAAGTACAATAATATTCACTGTGAACACAAATAGATTTCAGTGACAAAATTGTTATATTTTAATATATCAAAGACTACAAAGATATATTGGTCTCTTATTAGTAGAATATAAGATAGGCAAAAATAATTGTAAATAACTAATACACTGTAGTAGCTAAATAATGAAATTGCACAATGACCAGTATAATTAATAGGATGGTTTATTACAAATATTTGAAAAAGAATTTGTTCTAATATGAACCTAAGATATTGCTAACCAATTTTTTTTTCACATGAAATATAATGTCACAATAAATATAAATTCATTACTAATCAGTCCTTTTTTTTTTTTTTGCCAATGTAATTAATTTAAATTTTGTAGACCAGTTTATTTCAACTTTATCAAGTAAAACAAAACCAATCACTTTAACTATTATAACAGTTGCAAAACTCTCCATATGGTAGTGCCACCCAGTGCAAATCAGAGTAATCAATGGATGCAAGAAGATTGGTGTATAAAATCCCTATCTATCCCCATACTAGTTTCTAGCTTGTGGTTTTTACTAATAAGGAGCCTTGAATATGAGAGCACTGTAACTAGATCTTAGGATCTAAGGTTACCCTCCAGCAGCCATCTTTTACTTTTTTGGTTAAAAAGCTACAAGTCCAAAATGAAAGCAATAATATTTTTAATCTAAGTTCATTCACTTGTATAGTCATATAGATGTAATATTTAGTGGTTTAATACTTTAACTATTCTTATTTTTTAATTATATCTTAGATTTCATTAATTCAATGTCCCTGATTTCTTTTATCTGGATCTTTTTTAAAAAATATCAATAATCATTCACTATCCTTTTGTTCAAATTGTTGTTCTTAATATTAGAATATATTCATACAATATTTTTTCATATTGACTTGACAACATATACTTCCAAATTTATTCAACATTTCCCCACAAAGTAATAAAATATTTATACTATTGTATTATTTCTCCAATATCTCTTCTTTCAATCCCTGAAAATTTTCCATTATTGGCGAGTCAGATTTTTATAAATAATTATAATTAAGATTTATAAAATAACAAGATTTTGAATTTATCAGTTTCTATCACAATTGATAATTCAGTTATTATATTTAGAATTACCATTTAGCAACAATTTTATCAATTTTAAAATAGGCCAACTATTTTTAATTAACAGAATAAAAACATATCCTAAATAGGAAAATATTTATGACCACTTTATTATCATTTGAAATTAACTGTATTTATTATTTTATATATTTATTCATTGTTGATATAACAATTCAATAGCTAATAATTACTTTGAATTCCTGTTATAGATGAGAATAGTATGAAAAAATAAGTAATCATGCAAGTCCTCATTGAATCAACTATCTGTTCTGTAGGGCATATGATGAGAGATAAGTTTAGCTTCTGAATCAGTATGCTGGTACCATTGCTACTTTCACTTATAACCTCGATAAGTTGAGTCCTTACACAATCCAATACCTCAGTATAATATATATGTATGTATGTGAACTTTGTCTTATTTATTGGAATATAAACAGAGCAAAACTCTCCATACAGTATTGCCACCTGTGCTAAACAGAGTAATCAATGGATGCCAGAAGGCTTGTGCATAAAATCCCTATCTAATGCCTACTCATCCAATATCCCCAGACTAGTTTCTGGCTTGTGGCCTTCATCAGTGAGGAGCTTTGGATCTGAGAGCACTGCATCTAGATCTTAGGATCTAATGCAACCCTCTAGCTCCTCACTGATGAAGGCCACAAGCCAGAAACTAGTCTGGGGATATTGGATGAGTAGGCATTAGATAGGGATTTTATACACAAGCCTTCTGGCATCCATTGATTACTCTGTTTAGCACAGGTGGCAATACTGTATGGAGAGTTTTGCTCTGTTTATCATCAATTAATGTGCTAGTATAGGAAATGTGATCATGTGATTTATTGGAATACTTATCAATAATAACAACTAACTATATATTATTATTTAAAAAAAAACTAAAAATAATATGTTTTGGCATAAGAAGTCATTTGATTGATCAATAAAATGTAAAATATAGTTATTATTTTTTACTTAAATAATAGGTATAATTAATAAATTACCACAATTTTTTCAGAATTTCCAACTAAAAAACTGACAGTAATGTAATTCATAAAATTAATTTTCCTATTGGTGATTTTTAATTATATACATAGAAAATTCTAATACAAGGTATACAGAAACAGTAATATAGAGAAAAACAGCAGAATGTGTTTGTCCTTCTACTTCATTGTTATGGTCTATACCCCATATTACATTTTAAAACCTGTTATGTAATATAACATATTCTACAAAAGCATAGATATTGATTGCTACTAATTTCAGTGATATAACATAGATTAGAAATACATGCTGCACTACAGGTTGCAAGTAATACATCCAAATTCTATAACTTTTGTTTCACATTCATTAATGTTTCCTGTAAGTGTAAGATTAAATTGTCCATTTTCTATATGTATGTATTATTATCACCAAGCACCAATTTCTGTAATTTATCTTGTAAATGGGAAAAATTGGAGAGGTATAATTAAATTGTTTGAATATCTGTAGGGTTTTTTTTTTTATAAATATGAAGTTGCAAAAATTTTTAGTAAACTCTTTAATATGGTCTACTTTTTTAATTTATAAAATAGTATCAGTTTTTTTTAAGCATTTTTTTTAAATTAATATACTCCAAAGTTTTATTCTTTGTTCAATTATTTTTATTATTTCTATAATATGATCTTCTTTCTGCTACTTCAAGATATAATTTCATTGAAAACAGCATTTTATATAATTTTTTCTTTTAAGCCTCTGCCTTTTGTTATTTTATTAAAACTGTCTGAGTTTAATTTTAAATGCTGACCTTCACACAAAAAAATCATTCATTTTGCAAAATTTAAGCTTACTTTCTTTGATATATTAAATATAATTTTTAACTTAATTTTTCAATGATCTTTTTTGGCATGATTATATTTCTCTATTTCCAAACAGCATGATGATGATGATAATAATAATAATGAGTCAAGAAATGGAATATTATATTTATATTCATATTATAGAATTTAATGTGAACCAAATTACTTTTTAAAATTTTATGTAGGGCATTCAAATTTCTTGCATCAATTATATGTAAAAGTTTAATAACAGAAACTTGAGTTCTCTTAAGAATTGTTTGAATATATGGAGAAAAACCAGATTATTTCTACAGATAAATTTCATCAAATTAAAAACAAAATATACCAAAATGTAAATCAAAATGCTTTCTTTTTGCCCATATTGTAATGTTCTGTTTAAAGATCTTAGAAATGATATGATTTATTAATTGTTTAAAATCATCAATGAACAATTTAAATATTAATTACATAATGATAACAGATTCCTTTATTTGTTTTTGTTTTTTAGGTTTTATTTATATTATTCAAATTTTAATACAAATAAATATTAAATATTTAATAATGGTTTTATATATACATAAAACAAAGAAAATACTAGTAATTTTATAAACTTGACATTTATTATTGCATTCAGTAATATAAATTCTTAAATTTTCTCTGTAGTGTCTAAACACTGAGATAGACTAGTGAGTTCCAAACTAAAGATTTTAGGATCAACTTTCAGATGAATAAAGCAAAAAAAAGATTCTGCCAGCAGAACATGGATGCCTGAGCACTACATGATCTTTCAAGCAATTAACCATATGATGAGTATTAGTATACATATACCTAGTCTAACAAGGGAAGGACATTCTTCACTCCAATGTTATAACTATAATAAAAATATTAAAAACTATCAGATTTAAAAAATTTTCTGGTGACTATATATTTTTTTTAATAGAATATTATTTCACATTAAATTTAAACAAACAAACAAACAAACAGGGTAAGTAGTATAAAAATTAGTGATCACTTAGTTAAGTAGTAATTAACATTACAGAAACTGTTATTTTTATAAAATGATTGACAAAACATGGTCTCACAAAGCAAACAACACAAAAACTATTGATTCCTATAATTCCATATTAAGAACTATTAAAAAATTAGTTTAACATTATTTTTTTTGTTGATTTTTTTCCCATTTAAATTGAACACTTTTTTATGGCATTAACTTTCTATTAGAAAATTAAAATGCACACACATACAATCAACAAATCACCTGATTTTTTAGCCTGCACAATCTGTGACATAAAAACTTTATTACTAAACTGAATATAGATGACAATGAAATAGAGAGATGCTCTTCTTTTATCAATATATGTAAAACTCATAATGTTTTTAAAACTATGTGAATATTAATTTCTTAGTTGCAAGTCAAGTTTAACTATCAAGACAACATAAAGAAAAAAACTGATATGTATCAATATCAGTAATAGCACATTCACCATACCCTTCTCATTTCCTGCATCAAATTCAAGCTCAGCCAGTTTTCAGAAAATGGCTACATGATTTATGTAAGTCAGTACACTTTAATTTCATTAACATCTAATTCCAATCTTTTTAAACTTTTCTCAGAAAAATATAATTCAGTATAAATAATGCATACATGTATATTAAGAAAAGCTTGTTTAATACTTTAAAATAATAATGTTAAATATATCAATGTAGTGCTCTGATCAACTGGTAGTCATACTGATAGCTATAGTTCACCAAAAAGGTTGTGAGATTTATAGAAGAATCACAAATATAGTGATTTACGATAAAATTTTAGTATAAGATGTAAACTTATTCAAATGAGCCGCTTTTTGATTGGGGGATGCAGGTTTTTTTCTTGTTGATCACATATATACAAGCAATGTTAAATTCAAAGTTAAAGAGGTCTGGCACATTACCAACAATATATATATACAATCAACAAGAAAAAATTCTGTGCCCCTACTATCAAAAAAGTGGTTCATTTAAATAAATTTATTTACATCTTATAATAAAATTTTATGTAAATCGCCACTTTTGTGATTTTTCTATATCCCCCAGTCAAAAAAGTGCCTCATTTAAATAAATTCATTTACATTTTATAATTAAATTTTATATAAATCACAACTTTTGTGATTCATCTATGAATCTTGAAACTCTCTTGGATAACTATGAGTATAATAGACTATGTTGATATATTTTACATTTTCATTTTAAAGTATTAAACAATCTTTTTTTAGTATACATGCTGCATGTATTATTTATAATTAATTAGCAAGGCATATTCTCTGGCTGTATTAAAAAATCATATATTTAATCCATAAAGCAAAATGTTTTATTTGTAGCAAGGATAATTACTATCTCATAAATCCGAACAATATATTTTTCAACCATGTTATTTATAGTTTACAAGTAAAAAAGTTTCTTCTGCTTTTCCCAAGAATGGAACAACGACTCTTTTTTTTTCTTTTAATCTCTAGTCCAGACCAATGAAAGAATGTGATATCTCCTTCTTTTAATTTCTCTTTTATGAATTCTTTCACATTTTTTTAAATTAAAAATATACAATAAATTAGTAATTAAAACTATAGATTAAATTTTTTATTTTTTAATTAATAATACTAACCAGATTGGTAAATTTCTTTTTTTTTTATTTACAAATCTAATCACATTAACATTAAAAAAAAAATTATTACAATCTTTTTTGCTTTAAAAATTTAAGTTATCTTACATGGAATAAACTCTTAGATTAAATTTTTTTCAAATAAATCAGGTGGATCAGCAATATAAGATGGCATTGAGAGTTATGGGTCGTGTGAAAGTCTGAGTTCGAATACCGCATATATTGCATATATAAATGCAGGTGTTAAGCCTGTATAATGTATTAAATAAATGTTATAAGTTTTATTTATTTGTATCAAGTAAGATGCTTTTATATATACCTCACCCATGCACACACTTACATGCACATTCAAAAAAATAACAGTACTATTTAAAAGAATTTTAAATAAGTTTAACAATTCAATACATGCTTACTTTATCAACCATATATACTGGATGATCACTATATATCCCCTACCCATTTAAAAAAATGAGACAATAAAAAATATATATTTAATTTTTCATTTCATCTTTTCTATATCTTATTATGGTGGTACAATTTTCTTATAGCAATTACATTTTATTATAAATTAAGTAAATTAAACATGAAAATATTTATCAACAAATGCTACACCATTGAATTTCTGCTGTTGTCTGGCCTCTGTCCACGTTGGTTAATCACATAACAATAAGTACATTTGAGCCATCTGCCAGATACCAAAGCTGAGATATAGCAAAGTAATATCTGATCATCAATATACTAGAAGTTAAGTTAGGGGGTATAGTCAGCTCTCACACTTACATTGGAGCTGTACCACAAGTGTAGCCTTATAACTTTTATATATTTACAACTACAAAAAATACACCAAGTCACTGAATGGAATATACAGGTAGAACCATAATATCTCTACAGAGTAACCATCCATAATAAATGAAGGAATCATTTCATTTAAAAACAAAATATGTGCCTTCGTTATGAATTATCACCATTCATGTCAAATAACTACGTTTCCACCCTAGCACAGGCATCATCTCAATAAGAAATTATCATGACTTACATCAATCTTTCAAATGAGCACAGAGTCTAGCATAACATTTAATTTTATTCTCATACTTAACTACCTTCAATAGCCAAACTTTCTATTTTTGTCACAATAAATTGTACTTCACAAAAAAAAATTGGTGCACTTGTTTTCCAAAGATATTTTAAAAATTATTATATAAGTTTAAAAAATTGCTGCATGTAATATGATCAAAATCATTAATATCCATCACTGGAGACTTGTTTTAAAACAAATCCTTTATTCTTTTTATTACATCTGAGATCATCAACTATTTCAACTTTTCACATTCAATTAAAATTCAATATGTCTTTCCCAGTATTTTTTGAGTGATGCTGGTGATCTTATTTTAGATGACCAGAAAAATTTATCCTTCTCTTTTTTTTTTATCTCAACAGCAAATCATGGCTACATTAGCTATATGTGGCACATATTTGATTGAAGCTTCATAACATTTACAGGTGCTTTATTTGTTTGATCTTTAAACACAACAATTTTTAAGAACTAGTTTATGCTAATCTGATTTCTCCAAAACTATTATGTTTAAGCTCTGTCATTTCAGATTCTATTTTTTTTTTCTTATAACCAGCCTTATGATTGTTTAATTTAATTAAGTCTTCCAGTTTAATATTCTTTTTTTTTCAAGCCAATGTATCATGTCTGCTCTTATTTCCTTTATCTTTTTTCTCTTTTCTAACTCCAGAACATTGATATAAGCTTGGTCAGGAGGTTTCTCAGACTGCCTACTTGATTAGCCATGCACCCTTATATCCAGTGCAGTTAGCAGTTTGGTTACTTGCTGATTCTCACCTACTGCTTTTTCACCATTAATTTATATATCATTTAACTCTGCAGTTACCTCTTTTAATTTTTTTGTATCTCATTTACTGATTTCTCATACTCTATTATCTGGATATTTATGATTTTTGCCTTTCACTATACTCTTCTTGCTTCTTTCTCAATTAAATAAACTTTTTTTACTTTTCTCAGAGAATCTTTCTATTATATTCTTACATTCGTTCATTATTTCTTTACTAATCCTTCTAATTATATATTGAGTTTCATCGAACTTTATAGCATTTTTGTTGCCAATCACTGATCTTTTTATTTTTTTCCATTTATATTTTGTAGCATTTCCTGTTGGCCTTCTTTGATTAAGTTATACAACATTTTCATGTCAACAATGAATGGTGCTGCTTCAGATTTTTTTTATTTGTTATAGCACCAACACTTTTGGCTGTTCTTCCTCTTGAATCATTGGTTATACTTTTCTTATTGATCATCTAATTTATATGTCTATTATTCTTATTTATTTGGCTTATTCAGGAATAAAGAAACAATAACACTATTACTGTTATATAAATTCAGATAAATTGTTTAGTGCACTAAGTCTTACCATAAATGTGCAAACCTCTCCATAAATATTTGAACTTGGTTGAACTCACATCTATGCCAAATTTTAATCCTTTTGCCTAAATTAACCCTCTCACTCTTGTATACCCTTAATGTTATTGCTCTTCTAACTTGTTCTTATAATAAATAATTCCAAGTTCCAGTATCAACTTTCATTTCGAATGACACTATTTTCCTATTTTAAAGCATTTCTTTTAATAAACTTCATATATATATATATATATATTATTCAGGCACATACATATTGTCTTTTAATAAACTTCATATATATATATATATATATTATTCAGGCACATACATATTGTAATACTAATAAAACTAATGTATTAAAAAAAAATTAAGTATATAGCCACTAAGATCTAGTCTTTTTTTTTGCATTCAATATTCTCAGGGTGTGCTTCTATAAACACATATTATTAAGTTATTTTTGTCCTGAATTTTCAGGTAAAAGTGGATTAAACTGATTCTACATTTGGTACCATTTTATTGTACCAGAAATCTGAAGGGACTACCTTTAAATATGACTAATCAATGTAACTTTCATAGAGTTATATATAAAGTAGATAATAATAGAGATGATTGAACCTAAAAAAACCCAATCATCTCCCCAAAATCAATACTCGTGATCTGAAATAGTTTTACCACTCAAAAATAATTTAATTTAAATAAAAAGATATGCATTCTCAGACTTTACTAGGATGCCATGATAAATGGACCAATTTCAAAGATATAATCCTTTAATTCATGAGAACATTTGGCATTTCTTCAGTAGTTAAACATTCTCTCCAATTTAATTTTTTTTTATAATAAATATGGAACTGATAAGTGCTAACATGAATATTTAAAATGAAAACTGCTATATTTTAAAACTAATAATTTATTTAACAGTTACAATTAACTAACATATATATACACACACACACAAAGTTAAAATTAATTATTTTAGAATACATTCTATTATTATGATAATTTCTATGAACTAGAATACATTCTAAGTATATAAAAAATGAATAGATAAAAATAACTTAGCAACTAATACATATAAAATACATTTTAATGAAGTATTCAAATTGCACTGACTTTTTAAGGCCTTTTCTATGTATTGTTTTGGTTTGTTTGTTTTTTTAATTTCAAAACGGATATTCTTATCGTGATATTTTTATTTTTAGAACTTCCATTACTGATCAGTAACGGGATAAAAACTTGTAATATTTCTTTCAAGTTGTTTTATTTTAAATGTTCCATTTTCAAAAAAAGTAGAGATACATATTATTCTATTGATGTTATATTCAGTCCAGGAGTATTGCATTAAATTCAAACTCAGGCAGTTTTCAGAAGACGGCTACTTGATTTATGATGAGTCGGCACATTTTAATTTAATTAGAAAGCCATATTCTCTGGTTATATTAACAAATAATACTTATAATTTATAAAGCAAAATGTTCTGCTTCTAGCAAGATGAAGATTATGAACTAAAAGAAACAAGCATGAAGCAACAACAAGTTTAAATAAAAGACTAAATGTCAGAAGATAAACCTGTTCTATTAAAACACTATGTACATAATGAACTAAAGCTGTGGGAGAAAGTAGTTAATGAAATTTAACAAGAACAGGTTCAAATAAAAGACAAAATGTTAGAAGATGGACCTGTTGCATTAAAACAAATTAAAGAAGATGAATTAAAATTATATAAAGAAGAAAAAAATTAACAAGAACAGTTAGAAATAAAAGACCAAATGGACAAAGACAAATGTATTGAATTAAAACAAATGATGCTAGTGAACTAAACTATTCAAAGAAATAAAAAATGAGCAAGAACAGGTAAGCATAAAATGCATGAAGATAAGCCTAAAGGCTTAGAACAAAAATTAGTTTGATAAGAACAATGAGATGAAAAGATACAGGACAAAAGCAAAGGGATCAAAAATTAGTGTATTCCCAAAAACAAATGATCAGAGTTAATGCAAAAATTGAATGGGGAGTTGCAATTCAAGCTGATCAATCCATTAGATTAAAAAATCCAACATTCTGAATTAAACATCAAATTTGTACATAAACGTTTTGCTTATATGTCTATTATATATATAATGATGTGAAGAATTTTGAAGAAGTTCAGAAATAGACCTATAAACATCAGTTTTATTTGGCACTAAGAATAAAAAAGACAAAACTATCACATAACAATTAAGACTTCTTCAGAGTTATAATAGAAGAAAGAACCTCCAGATACCTTAAATCACTACAAAGAAACATTATAAGAATGACCAGTAATCTGGATGAGAAGCTTACTAAATGTTAGATAAACAAGACAAAAGTTAATACAAGTACAATCTTTTTTGTTTGTTTTTTATTCAAAAGTTTGAGGATTTGAAATAAATAATGTCACTTTCATTTCACTATCATCCATGAGAACTATAGTATGTTTGTGAGTTGATTCAAAGTTATAAGGATTGCTAAATAAAGCAGTTCAAAAATAAAAAAAACGATATTCAGATGTTAAAATTATTAAATTTTATATTATTTTTGTTTAAATCGCATGTTGTTATTAAATTAATAATGACTGGAAGGTTGCTATTCTTCCACATGCGCCTTACTATTACTTTCAGACAGCCAATAGCTATTAAAAAAGTGATCTGAGGAGTGATCAGGCTTAGACACATGACAGAGATTTTTTGACAAGAAAATAACACATGCAATTTAACCAAAATATTATTTACATACGTTGCTGATAACTTATATTAACATCTAGAAAATTGCAGTGTAGTAAATCTAAGATTTGGCACTGTAATATCATAAATTAATAACTCAGTGAGTAATAAATGTATATGTTTATATATTCATGCTTTCAAGCCAAGATGCTTAAGACTTGATATATATATATATATATATATATATATATATATATATATATATATATATATATATATATATATATATATATATATATATATATATATATATATATAAAAAGTTAAGTAAAAGAGAAGAGTGGTATCATTCTTTTCTTGTTAAAAAATCTCTGTCATGTGTCTAGGCCTGATCGCTTCTCAGACCGCTGTTTTAACAGCTATTGGCTGTCTGAAAGTAATAGTGAGGCGCATGTGGAAGAATAGTAACCTTCCAGTCATTATTAAATTTTATATTGTAAAGTAATATTAAATAATATAACAGGTTTGTTTAAAATATTTAAGTTTAAGAGAAATATGTACATTATATTAAATCTGCTCTTATCAAAAAATATATGTAATGTATTGCAAAACAACTCAGTTAAGAAATAAGTTAATAAAAAAATAAAAGAGTAAGGCAATTTTGAAAATATGGGGTTTGAAAACAAAAAAAAAATCAAGAAACTTAATAATTGCAGTGTTTTTCAAGTTCAATCAATTAAATAATGATAAGTGTTTTTAAAATTCTTGTAATTAAAATAAAATCTGGTCTTAAAGGTGTCAAAAACAAAATATTATAAAGATGTAAAAAAAGAAGAGCAAAGGTGATTGTAAAACCAAGCTGTCAAAACCTACATAAGGTTAATTTTTTTTAAAGCAATCATGTTACATTAAACCTTCATTATGATGAGTAGAAAAGAGGAAAAACTTCTGACTACTGAGAAAACTATCTTGGATTTCTGACAATCCTGATCAAGCTATATTTTCAAATGAATCTCTAATTACATTGAAGAATCAATGCTTAGACTTCAAATTTCAATGACTGAAGGTTGTTAAAGACTATTGTGGAAACTTACAAATGGATTCAATTAATATTTGCCAATGAGGAAGAAAATTTGCATACTTGTAAAAGTATTAAGAAAAGATGAATTTAATATAATCATTACTATTTTAAGTTGAAGGTTTATTTTGAAATTAGATTGGTATCCATTTGTATGTAAATTAACTCTCCTATTGATGAATTAATTTTATGTATTTTAGAACTTATTATGTACATATAACTATTAGATCACTGTTAAATGGTTATTCTACATAATATCTATATGATAGATTTATTCACAGTTTTTGTTCTCTAATTTTGAGGGTCATATTCAAATACCTGTTAATGAAAGAGTATTACTAGTAAATCACGATCAGATTCAAATAACCACTCACATAATCAGTTTGTTATTGTTAAATCAGGATTCAAACATACTCTAGCCACTACCTACAATTATCATTGTAAGAAAGGTATTGGTTAAAATTACCTCATATTAGGTATATAATGTGTAACTCTGCTATTAAGCTTATAATATAAATAAATGTATTATATTTGTGAGGATCAGCCATACATATGATTATATCTCAGGTATATTAAAGACCAGGGATTTAATCATGCTTGATAATAAAATAAAAGTTATACAAAGGAAATAAACCACCCTCTCCAAGGCTATGATTTAAAAGGACTCTAAATGTTGAACAAAGAATCAAGATTAGAATGAATTCTTTGTTCAACATTTAGAGTGTTGTTATGTCATATCTTGGAGGAGGGTGATTTACTCCCTTTGTTTATAAAAATATTGAATTATGTTTAATTTAAAGTTTTAAAAAAAAGTTATAAGATGTAAATGAAAGATTAAGGTTTTAAAATTAATCAAAATAAATCTTGGATACTTTATAAATAAATAGTTTTTAACCATGCTTGTGAATTTTAAAAAAAGTAAAAAAAAGATTGGAAAAATGATTTTATTAAAAAAAAATTATATTTGTCTGACAATTTGTTTTTTCATTGTTTTAAATAGTGTGTTAACATCTTTATATGTAATATTGTCTGGTTTGCATATTTATGCCATGTCCATTTCATCAATAGTAACTACTATTCTATGGAATCTAGCCAGGTATTGCAAACAGTGGCTATGTAGTGACTATCATCATCATATGAAAGAAAATATATTCAAAGCTCATTTATATATATATATGTGTGTGTGCTTAATACCAATTTGTATCTAAATATTTTGTTATAGGAAATTTTAAATTTTATTTTATTAAAAATTTATTAAAGTGTTATAAGAATGAATTCAGGCATGTGTACATAGAAAAGGTCAGAAATGGTTAGTTGAGATTAGATAAATAATTAATAATGTTTAAATGCATAGCAGATTTTAGAAAATTCTGGTAAAAAACAATTAATTAAAATTTAAGTTACTTAAAATTTCTTAGCATTATATTCAATAAAACTTGTAAAAGTGGGTTAATTACAGGGCACTGGTAGTTTTCTTATTAAAACTAATTAATAAAGAGTAAAATAATTGTCTGGATATTTAAAAAATGATGTTTACAATGTTTGACCTTGTGGTAAAAAGGTGTTAATTGATACTCAATTACTGTAAGAAATGCAAGTGGACAAAAGGTATTTGAATTTTGGAAAATTTTATTAATTAATAAACAAATACAGGATTAAATTGTAATTAAGCTGATCAAAATTCTTATTAGCAGAAATAATTTTAATTAAACTAATCTTGATGCTTTTTGTTGAAAAATAGTATAAATAGCTAGATTAATGTTAAAACAGAATTTGACTTTTTATGAAAAATTTATTCAAGCTGATCTTTTGGAGAAAAATTCTTCAACCAGGTCTCTTTTGAGAAAAATTCTTCAACCACAACTTTTATGAGAGAATTCAACAGTCAGCAAGATCTCCCTCCAAAGTTATTTTTAAGAAATTCATTAATTATTTGATTGTTAGAAGCTATCTATAATGCTAACCTGTGAGTAGAAACTTATGATCACTTCATCCCAGGGGAATCCTAATGTAGTTGGTGAACTGCTGCTCATCTGAAGTCTTTTGACCCTTGTACCTTTGCCAATATTCCTGTCATCATAAATGAATTCAGCTTGCTGACTTCTCATGTCCTCATTTAAAAAATAGGCTGCCTAGTCAATTGTGCCATCCTCAATCATTTGCTATTTTGAAGAACCAGTCAGATTCCAGAATTAAGTAT
Organism: Epiperipatus broadwayi; assembly: GCA_028023455.1. Classification (NCBI taxonomy): domain Eukaryota; kingdom Metazoa; phylum Onychophora; class Udeonychophora; order Euonychophora; family Peripatidae; genus Epiperipatus; species Epiperipatus broadwayi. The sequence goes on along the minus strand of JAQFVV010012612.1, from coordinate 1,024,255 downwards.
TAATATCCAAGAAAAGTGTCATCCTGGATCAAATAAAGGTGAATTGCCTCATGAAAGTTATGCATCATCATACCTATAAGCTTCTCTTCATATCTTGACATGTTTTTTTTAAAATTCTTTGTGAAGGTAATCCCAGAAACATTGAATTCTCACCTTGAGATCTCTGCATTTGATGTTCCCTTTTGTTTGTATTATTTTTTTCTGTGTGCTATGTTTTACTTTAATATTATACATATATGTTAAACTTACCTATATTTGTTAAGAATGATCAAATAAATATATTGCTATATGTGGTCTTTCTTAAATCATATAATATATATATATGTGTGTGTGTGTGTGTGTTCTAGATTTAGTATTTGAATGATCAAATGACAGAAGGTAATTTTGTAAATATATTTTCATTTCTTAAATTCTGAGAATCATATTTTTCCACTAAAAGAAAGCTAATAAAAAGTGCACCCAACACTTCAACTCCTCTTTTCTCACCTGGCTCAAAGATTTTGTTCTTTTAAAATTATAATCAGTCATATGTATCAATTAAAACTTTCCTCTTGCAGTTATCCAGATTAGAAAACCAGGGTGTTTTATAAACAAATATAAAAATAAGTTAAACTAGTTTTAAAAAAACTGTTAAAAATAAAGTTAATTTACAGGAACAAATATATGTCATTTAATTTACATTAGTCTCATAAATGTTTCATTATATATCTAAATCATATACTTCAAGCTATCATATGGATATTATATTTCTTAATATGTGACTACAATCTCTAGAATGGACCTTCAATTAAGCAGGTATTATTAATCTTTTATTGTTTATGAGTATTTATACTGGATGAACTGATTAGGCTTTAATATAAAAATAAAGTAATATATGGCCACTTGTTCAAACTTATGATGTGGCTATTCATGCTTGTTTTTCTTTTTTTAGTCTTTTATAATTAAAAACTACTTATTGCTATTTTCTTTAATTAAATTGCATTGCTGGATTATTTATATATATATTGATTATTTTATATTTTTGTTCCTCAAGCAAATGGTCATTCCTGCTTTGTGGGAATAGATTGGCTGAGTGCTTTCTAGATACAGTCATGCCAAGGCAGATATATCTCATATTTACATACTCAGATAATCTTCTCTGTTGTCCTTAATATTATCAGTGCAGACAAATTTCCTGCTTGATAGTAATAAATTTGTTACTGGTTTTAGGAGCAGACATTCATTGCTGCTTCATATCACCCTTACATCTCACCAAGACTCGCATATTCTGTTGTTTCATCATTGGATATAATTCCATTTATGCATAATATAGAACCACATTTAGTATTTTTAATGTATTTTTAAAAACTGTTTAGTAAGCATGTAGTCAGTCATAATTCTAAGTTTATGGCAGTTTTTATTGTGATTTTAGTATGTTTAAATAATGTTCTTTGATTATTCATTAAATAATAGTGAAATCATTATAGGATGTCCACCCTTCAGGTTATTAAGACATGTAAGCCTATAGTCTCTCTATAAGTTAATGATAATTAATTTTTTTAGTCACTAATTAATTTTTTCAACCTGTAAGAAATGCAATATAATTATACATTTAAATCTCTTCATGTGAACTTTTATTTCATTATTTTATTTATTGTTACTAATAAATTTATATACATATAACCTCTTCCATTTCTGTCTTGTTTCTCACAATTAGTATTTTTTTTTTAGTTTTAAGAGCCTCTTGTATCTTCCTGATCTTAGCATGATATAAGAAAAAAGGGCATATATGCTAACATCAGATGCAATAATCACATGGAAATTTCCCTGAGGGCTATAGGTAGTAAGGTTAGACTTTGTATTGTTTGTGGTAATGTTTCTATCAATTTTACATGCAGACATGTGAGTTAGTGATCATTACTGGTTCTTAATATTAGTTTTGTTGACAATACAAATCTGACCATTACAATATATATATATATATATATATATATATATGGCTGCAGAAAGGAGTTTGCTATTAACTGAAAGGAGACCCTTTGATTCCTCTTGGAGGCCTTAAAGGAACCGAGCAGGGCAAATTCCTAATGTCCACTCCATACGTTCTTGTCATTGCAGCTGTTATTACTATATGTTTATTCATATAGTATACGAACATGGATGGGCTGCTCACCAACACGCATTAGCCAGCGTGGTGAGTTTATTGGCTTTTTACCTCTGAGTTTAAGATCAAGAAACACCATGGTCTTTCTTCTCAGTGCCTGATAAGGCAGAATGAATGTTTGTGTAAATGATAAAGATTTTTCCCAATTATACAATTATGACAGACAAAAATAAAGCATGGCCCTTAATCCCAGGAGGCTGTAAAGTCACCAACCAAGGCAGCGGTTGGTGGCCGAAGGCGGAGGGTGCTAAGAATATCCTGGAGGCGGACCCAGGCTGCCATTTGATGATGACTTTTTATTTAGGTACTTACAACTGCAGATCACTTTCAAGTGAAGGAAGATTGCAAGAATTAGAAGAAGAACTCTCTTATATTAAATGGGATATTATTGGACTTTGTGAAGTTAGAAGAAAAGGTGAAGAGACAATTGATTTAAAAAGTGGACATATGCTCTATTATAAAGGCACAAATATTGGAAATACAAGTGGAGTAGGATTCATTATAAATAAAAAGTGGAAGAACAATATTGTGGAGATTGATGGTGTATCAGACAGAGTGGCAAGATTAGTTATACAACTTAATAGCAGATATCAAATGCAGATAATTCAGGTTTATGCCCCAACAAGTTCTCACAGTGATGAAGTAGTAGAAGATTTTTATATGGATGTACAAAAGGCTTTTGATCAGAGTAAACACCTTTTTAAAATTGTTATGGGAGATTTTAATGCTAGAATTGGTAAACAAATGAAAGATGAAAGTGTTGTAGGTAATTTTGGTTATGGTAATAGAAATGAGAGAGGACATAGACTTGTGGAGTTTGCAGAGAAGGAAAAACTTTATATTATGAATTCTTTTTTTGAGAAAAATGTTAGAAGGAAATGGACATGGAAGCATCCAAATGAAGGTACAGCAGAATTGGATTATATTTTGACTAACAGGAAATACATATTTCAAGATTGTAATGTTCTTAATAAATTTAACACAGGAAGTGATCATCGATTAGTAAGGGGTAAGATACATGTTAATGTAAAACTAGAGAGACAAAAATTATTAAGAAAAACTATATTTACAGTTGATATTCCTAATCTTCAGAAACATTCTAATGAATTTAAATTAGAACTTACAAATCGGTTTCAAGTATTAGTAGATTTTGAACATGATTCAGATTTGAATGAAATTAATATGAAAATAACTGATACACTTTTAAAAACTGCAACAAAGATAGCTGGTAGAAAAAAGCAGCAATTGACTAATAAAATTTCTACTGAGACTAGAGAACTTATGAAGAAAAGAAGGAATATGAAGATATGCAAGAATGATGCATTAAAAAGAATTGAATATCTCGAATTTTGTAAAATGGTGTGGAAAAGAGTTGAAAATGATATAAGAAAGTATAACTGTGAACTAGCAAGAAAAGCTGTAGAAGAAAATAAAAGTCTTAAGAATGTAAAACAACATTTTGGTATTGGTAGGAAATTTATATCTGCAATAAGGAAAAAAGATGGAATTATTACTAAAAAGAGGGATGACATTATGAAATTGGTAGAAGATTTTTATCAAGAATTATATAGTAATAAAGAACAAGTACCTCCTATATCTATTACATCTTCCGAATTGCCCAGAATTTTAAATGAAGAAGTGAGAAATGCAATTAAATGTATGAAAAAAGGAAAGGCTCCAGGTAATGATGGAATTATAATTGATATATTAAAAGAAGCAGGTGAAGAAACAGAAAAAATATTAGCAAAGTTATATACCAAATGTCTAAATGATAAAGATGTACCGGATGATTGGAAGAATGCAGTAATAATATTAATATTTAAAAAAGGTGATAAAGAAGATATTAGAAATTACAGACCTATCAGCCTTTTATCAGTTTTATATAAAATTTTTACCAAGATAATTACAACTCGTCTACAGAGAACCTTGGATTTTCACCAACCAAGAGAACAAGCTGGATTTAAAAGTGGTTTTAGTACAGTAGATCATATTCAAGTATTGAGAGAAGTTATAGAAAGGACAAATGAATATGAGTTGTCATTATGTTTTGGATTTGTAGATTATGAAAAGGCATTTGATTCTATAAACATTTCTTCAGTGATTAAAGCATTGGATCATCAAGGTATAGATCCAGGATATTGTCATATTTTAAAGAATATTTATAAAAATGCAACAGCAACAATTAGATTACATAATGATACTGGGAAAGTCAACATTGAGAAAGGTGTAAGACAAGGTGACTCCATATCTCCAAAACTTTTTACAGCAGTGCTGCAAGAAGTATTTTGTGGATTAAAATGGGAAACTAAAGGAGTGAAAGTAAATGGAGATTATTTAAGTCATTTAGATTTCACAGATGATGTAGTTGTTTTTGCAAATAATGCTTCCGAGCTGCAGGAAATGTTGCAGGAGTTATCAGATGAAAGTAGGAAAGTAGGACTAAAGATAAATGTTAAAAAGACTAAAGTAATGTTTAATCGATTTGCTCAAAATATGAAAATAAAGATTGATTATGATGAATTAGAAGAAGTTAAGAGTTACAAATACCTTGGTCAGATTATTAATACAGATGGAAACATAATAGAGGAAATTAATCATAGAATTAAACTTGGTTGGAGTGCTTTTGGTAGAAATAACTTGATATTAAAAGGAAATATGCCTATGTGTTTGAAAAGAAAGGTTTTTAACAAATGTGTTTTACCAGTTCTTACTTATGGATCTGAGACTTGGACACTTAATAGAAGATCAATACAGAGACTTCAGACCACTCAAAGAAGTATGGAGAGATGTATGTTGGGAGTAACAAGAAGAGATCGAAAACGCAATGTATGGGTAAGAGAACAAACAGGTGTTACTGACCTCATTGAAAAAATTAAAAGATTGAAGTGGAGTTGGGCTGGACATATTGCTAGAAGAGATGATAATAGATGGACAATTGAAATTTTAAACTGGATTCCAAGAGATTGTAAAAGACCCAGAAGGAGACCACATGTAAGATGGATGGATGAAATAAGAAAATGTGTAGGGGTGATGTGGAGAAGAGAAGCTAAAGATCGGAGAAGGTGGATTAAACTTGGAGAGACCTTCATCCTGCAGTGGATTGATAATGGTTGATAATGATGATGATGATGATGATATATATATATATGGTGGTCTATTTTCTGGTGATTTATGCTAGGTAGCATCTGAATCAATTGTATAAATGTAAATTAATTAAATATACCTGGCTGACCATTAGAATATATTTTATGTTAAATTCAATCATTGTGATTTTTTTTCTTTTTATTGGGGTGGCCCAATTTATGATGAATGTGTCATACAGTTTACTACTAGAAAAAGGTTATCTATTCCACTATAGATGATTAAAAATAAATCAATGCACAGTACTTTTGTCATCTGCCTTTTATGGTTTATCTATGAAAATTTATTTTATTTTTATCATGAAAAATTTTGTTCTTAAAATATTAAATGGCTTAGATAATACTTTATTTATAATAATATCATGATTTTTTCCAATGTATGCTTTATGCAATTAATTTGTATATAGTAAGTGTGTAATTTAAAGTTGTGGTTATTTATTAGAAAAATGCTTTAAATTTAACATATATGCCTTGAATGTTTATAATAGTCAAATAATGTTGTTTATTGTATAGAATCTTCTAAATATTAGTAAGTATTTGACTCTTATTTATGCAAATTAATATCATGAAATGGGATAAGAAGTGAGATATAATCAAACTCTATATAAATCTTAATTTTTTACTGCATATTGTTAACTGAAAATTAAATCGAAAATATTCAAATCACTCTCCCAATTGTTATGTTTAGGAGGGTGATTTGAATATTTTCTATTTAATTTTCAGTTAATGATATGCACTGGAATATTTTTTTATATATTTATGTTGGGAGATAGGAAAGTTTAAAATGACTAATGTTGTTGTCTTTCTTTGCATACATAAGTAAAACATGTTTATTTACTAGCAATTTAAGATCATTGTTAATTAATTTCATGATCTTTGTTTGAATAGGTTTGAATTTCAATGTATAATATCATCCCAACATATGATTCAAGTGGGAAAATTTTAAAGTTTCACAAATTTGTGCACCAAGGTTTCAATGAAACAAATATTAAAAATGATATGAATTTAAATTTTAACAAAGCATTTGGATTAATTTTTTTTTACATAAGTAATTTCTATCCTTTTTAAAAATAGAATGAAACTTTCATTGCTTTTGAGTTTAAAATAATGAGAAAATTTTGTCACAGTCAATACTCTGTCATTAGCAATAATAAAACAACTATTTTTTTATTTATTGGGGGGAGGGGGTTGAGTAATAACCCAGGAATCTTTAGCCATTCTTACATTGTTGTAACTCTTCTTTAGGCTACATATTTATAGTAAAAAGTTTTGTCATTACATATGTATATATCAATATACAGTTAGATAGGTAAGAATTAATTTTTCATATTAAATTAATAGTCAAATGATTTATTGGTAGATACTTCATAAGAAATTCATAGCCGGAAATGATATAATTCGATTGTGAATTATGGATTTTGAGTTACAGAATCCATCACTGCAGTAAATCATGAGGGATGATCTAAATAGTCATCTATTTAAAAAAACTAATTAATTAACATCTTTTATAAAAAAAAAAAAATTATATTTATGCTAAAAAAATTGAAATATTTAATTTACAATGTTTTTTAAATTTTTATTATTAAAATTATCATTTTTGATTATTTACACATTTATGCGTCAGTATTCTTAAAACATAGTTGTTTGGATCATTTAGAAAAACTTAACGGTAAAACGTAATTTTAAAAGATTAAATATTTTTTTGTATAAAAGCTTTGGGAGGGAATCAATTTTATGCAAAACATCTGCTGTTTAAAACAGTAGAATTCTAAGAAACGATTTAATATTCAATCTCATTCAAGAAATAGGATAAATGATGTACATTTTTATTAGTTACTCATTAGACGAAATATTATCCAATAATGAAATATTATTCATTGATGAACATTAAGTTATTTAAAGAATCCTATTACAGTGGGAAATTAAAACTAGTAAAGTATAACAATTTGAAATTATTTTATGATAAAGAAAATTTAAAAAAAAAAATGATGACCTGTTATTTCATTGTTGCCCTAAAAAATATTTCCTGATGGAAAGGTGTTTGTTATCACATGACAGATTTTTTTTGTAAAAGTAATCATTTTTAGATAAATGTAAGCCTGTATTTTTTTCCTCAAAATAAATAATTTAATTACATTCTTTTATAAATAAATTTTAAAAATAAAACATGGAATTTGTTTTTCTTCAAATTCTTTCAAATTATTTTAAAATTACTTCCTTTTAAGATGTCAGAATTCTATTTAAAAAAAAAAAACTGTTTGTTTATACAGGAATCATATTTACTCTGACCATTTTGATTGTCAGTTGTTGTTTTTTTGATTTTCAATAAATTAATAAAATTTTAAAATTGTTTTTTAAATATATTTTATTCATGCATATGTCTGTCGGTTCATGTGTGATTGTGCATGCAGCAATCTACACATTCACATGTACGTATGTAAACAGGTGTCCCAAAAAAAATAAAGATTAACTTCAGGTTCAGTTTTTGTAGATGTATTAACCCTCATCTCACCAGTTATACAGGCTGTAAAATATTAGTTACCCGCCAAAAAATTTTTTATATGTCAAATGTGTTGGCCGGAAGCGAACTCGGACCAGCTGAGCTATGCTAACCGCTAGGCCACCAACACTTGACAAAATTTTAATTTATCTTTCTATTCTTTACTATTTTTCAAACGTTCAGAATTTTTTTTAAAAAAATAGTAAGTTTTTTTATTCATTTTTTTTCTTATTTTTTTCTTTTTACCTTTCACAGACTCAATATAATCTTCATAAAATATTTTCATTTTTAAATATGTTGATAAGTATTCTTCCCAAAAGCAGCTTGATACAACAAAACAATAGAATATTAAATCTTGATATCAGGTAGTGTGAATATTGTGCTGAGTGTGCGAAAATATTAGCTGGTGAGTAGTTGGTTTCAATATAATTCTTGATTACTGTTGCAAGTAGTTTACCATTATTTAATATTTCTTAACATTAGTTTATTCTAATATTTTTCATTCAATTTTTTCTTTTCTTTGTGATTTCTTTAACAAATTATTCCTTTTTATTTACTCTCTCCAGCACTTCAACAATACTAATCTTATCTTTTCAATTCATCTTTTTTTTTTTCAAAACTCTCATCTAAAAAAGTCTATAATAGGTTTTTCTTCTTCATATAAAACTTCATTTCAAACAAAGCATATAACAAGTCTTATTTTTTATTTAGTTTTTTTTGTGGGTCACATAATATCCTAATCTTATAAATCTACTTAATCATTACATTTTTCATTCTTATATCTCTGTTATTATTTTCATGATTAGATATCCAACTTCCTATAGATTTAAAAATATTCATCTACTCTATTTCTTTTTGTTCAATTATTACTTTTAATCTTTTATCTTCTTTACTTATATTCATTGCTTTATATTAGATCAGTTATTTTAATTTTCTACATTTTATTAATTGTATTTCTCATTTTATTTAATGAATTTTTACTGTCTACAAATACAGCTATACCATCAGTAATTAGATGCAATGAACACTTATATTCTTAATTCTAATTCTATCTGCATAAAAATGGCCCTAACATTCATCGAAATAATTTATAACAAAATGTAATATGGATACTATCTATTGTACATTTTAATCTGTATCCATTTTTCTATAAATTATCTATTTAATCGAAAACTAACTTTTTATTTAACTATAATTCTGCCACATATTTTAAACTTGAATTATCAATAGATTCTTTTATTTATAATACTTATTAAATATTTATCCAATGTTGTCCTATGCTGAGAAATTTCTGGCTTAAAGTCTTCACTATGTGGAAATTTTAACCTGGATTTGAGGCACTTGATTTTTTGGATCTAATACTCTTTTACTTTTTTTTTTTTAATTATATCAAGCTATCAGCCTGAAATCTAAGTCAACTTATTTGCATAATTATATACATCTGGTGCTATCTATATATTTTGGTGTCATCAGTTTTTTGTAATAATTGTAGGGTCGCTATCTCTTGATTAAGGTTGATATAAAATCAGAAAGTATCATATGACCTTAATTTTCACAATGCTTTTCAGAAGCTATTAATTCTATTCCAGTTCTTCTGTTTATTGTAAGCTGAGTAATCAATAAATGCTAAGTGGCAGAGTTTCCTTGAAATAATCAGAGAGCTTTTGAATAGCATTGGGTAAGCTGGAATTATGTGATTTTTTGGGGGGGTTTTAAGCCTGTACAATCTTACAAGTCTTTTAATTTAAATATAAATCATCTAATAGCAGTCCAGCTTTCAATTTATTTATTTTTTCAAAATATCCTCATTTACTTTATCAAATATCTTTCAAGTATTGTTAAAATAAATGTTAACTTTTTTTCTAATTATCTCTCTATAATATTCCTTATTACTTCATTTGCATATCTAGTGCATTTATATTTTTTAAATACAAATTACTTTTCTGATATGGTGTCTAATCTATAATAATCTATTAAATAACAAGCTTATAAATTGTATATACAATATAATTCATGATCATACTATTATAATATAAATTAATCATTACAATAATTAGTTTTAAAAAAATATTTGTCTTATTACATTTGAGCATTTTTCCTCTTTATTGTATAATAATGCAATTTAATCTTATCAATGAGGATTTGGGATTCAAAGCTGGAACCATCTACAAACAGTGATATTTCAGTCTTATAAAAATAGTACTAGAGTATATCCTCTTGATAATATAGTAATCTTTGAGATCCAAGTGATGTGTTGTTATTACACTTGAATATATATTATATTTAAAAGAAAGTAACAGTCTTAGCTACCATAAAAAAAATGCTTTGCCTGATTCACCTTAAACAATTCAATGTATTCAATATCCAATATCAGAAAACAAATATAGAATAAGTATAACATTACACTTATGATAAGTATCTTGCATTTACATTTTGTATGATGAATATATTTTGGATTATTATATAATTCCTATATGGTCAGATAATATTATGTTTAACCTGTTTAAAATACTTCTGCTTACTGCTTTCATAAACATTTAAGCTGCATGCCATACTAAACTTATTATTGTAAACTATTCACAATTTATTCTATCTGTTTTTTTATATATTCATATCACAGAACATTCTTTTGCCACATTCAAACAATAGTAAAAGTTATTTACATGCAGTCAAAATTAGTAATAATTTTTTTATATAAAATAAATTAGTTATTATAAGTAATTGTTACCTAGTTTTCTTATTTATAAATTAAGTTACAGCATCTATCAATTATTTTAAAACCTCCTAGTTTTTAGTAGTTCAACTGAACTTTTATCAATTTTCTGTTTTTTACTAGTTCTAATTTTAATTGTAATTTTTACAATCTTATGTTTCATTATTATGCAATCTATGTTATTCTTATTTGTATCACTTTCTTTTTTTATTAGAAGAGATAAGAGATTACTATTATTGTCAAATAGTTCATCTTCATTTTTTCAATATGTTTTCTAGTACCAGTTTGTCATTTATTGGTCAAATTGTTGTTCTATTTTTGTATTTCTATTTTCTCTAATCACATTTTTTTAATTTTAGAAATAATTATATGTTGGATTATTTACATCACTCTACATTAAATATTGATGGTCTTTAGAAAAAAATTAAATTTTATTTAAACTTTCCAATTATATTCACCTGTTAAAAATAACACTCAAGTTACTATAGAACACAATGTTTCAAGTGGTATTATTCTCTTCTCTTTTTTAGGTATTGCTGGTATTACCATAGTGACAGTACTAGCATGGGAATTGATTCTAGATTTTTAGATTTTTGAATATTAAATTTTAAATAACACTCTAAATGAGCTATTCTGCCAAATGCAAATCAATAGAAATTTCATATGCTTATTAATAAAAGTCCTCCCTACTTCTCCATTTTTTTCTAAGAGCAAAGTTAATCAGTGGCATTCAGACATTGTGTATCATCACACTAGATTAATTTAAGGCATTATCTGGCATTGTCATGTGAGCAGCTTCTTTGAATTTACTTGTTTGAACTTTCTCCTTTCCCAATTGAATATATATTTATTAATATCCACATGGCCAGTTCTTGTATACATTTTCTTTTTTATAATTATCAGTTTGTGCTCTTTTAATCAATTTACACTAGATGACTGATTACACCAATATATATCCTTTCACATGATATTTCTTAGATGTGGGGTGTTTTTTTTTCGCATTTCAAGTTTAGGCTTTGTAAATATTAAAATTCCTCATAGTGTGATATGGCTTTGGCAAGCTAATTTGATCTTATATTGATTGATATTTTCTTTAGTTTGTCTGCTATTCCTGGTATATATGGCTACACTACAGTACCAATAATTGTTTTTTTTTATATATCTTTATCTTTTTAAGGTTTTCCCTATGATAGCAGATGGATAAGCATTCTTCATGAGAGTATGTTCTATGTATTTGTTTTTAGATCACTGGTTTCTGAATAAAAAGCTTTTGCACTGTTCCATAGCAATAGTATAATTCTATATTTTTTGTTTCTGGTGGGATTACATTTTTCCTGGGGAAGGAGAGATGCCATATAATAAATGTATCATCAACAGAGCAAAGCCAAACTTTAGGTAGATTTGGAGTTGTATTTATGGCTGTGGTTTCAAATTCTATATAAGTATTGATAATTGGGAATGATAGTAGTGAGCCCATAGCCATCCCTTGATTTTGTTGAAAAAAAAATTGTTTTCTGGAAATATGTTATTGTTATGCAGAATGTTAATAGTTCTATTATATTATCAACAGAAAGGGCTAGTCTGGTTTGTAAGCTATTATTTTTATTTGATATTTTCCTTATAAGAAACAATGTTTCATCACATAGATATTTGTGAATAAGCTTTCCACAACAAAGCTTAATACTATGTCAATTTTTTCATTTTCATGTTCTTGATTTTTCAATATTTAATGCTCAACAATGGAAATGGGTTAATATATAATTACTATTAAAATTCCATCATCACAAACCTTTAGGAAAACATTGTTTAGATTTATTTGTAATAGATTTCAGTTTTTAGTTAACCTTTCTACATTTTTAGCTATTTTTGTGTTTATGTTTTTCAGTCCAGGCATTTTGTTTCCTTATACTTTTCTTTTAAACTTATGTTAAATTTTTGTAATATTTCCAGTTTTTATTTTAATTTACTCTAATCCTTAACAATGGAACTATTATTAATTTACTTTATTATTTATCTTGCTATTGTTTACATAATTTGTCATCCATCAAATATGAAAAAAAAATTATAATGCTTTTTTTTCCAATTTGTTAGTGACCCTTTTCTTTTTTGCTTAGAACCCATTATATTTTTGAAATGTACCTTCAATTCTGTTGTTATTAATTTTTAGTCTGAATTGAATTTATTATTAGTTCTATTTAGAATCTGTTTGAATCACCAGCAAAATAAGCAATTGCATGGAATGGCACAATATAAAGAGCAGCATATTTACTTAAAATTGATTATTAGTAAATGTTATAATCTGATAAACTTTTGGAAAAAAAATACTTGGAGACTTTAATTCAATATTGATAATTATGTCTACTTACTTGAAATATAGAATTTAAAAAAGTAAAGATTATTTTTAAATAAGTCAGAATTCTAAATTTCAAATAGTTTTCCTTAAATTTATTAGAATTCTAATGAAAATGTGTACAAACTTTTAACAACCACTTGAAAGGGGTAAATGCTACTTGTAAATGTATAAATATGATCCAAGTATTTGAAGTCCAATTGTAGATTTTTTATATAAAAAATTCTCTTGTAACTTTTGAACCATATATTCATTATTCTATAAACTAGCACCATATTATGCAATGTGTAAAGAGGAGATAAGAAGATACTTCTGGATACATTGATTATATACTGACTTATGTGTTATTTACTAATAGTTGAATGTAATTGAAAAATTTAAATAAATTTTTAAAGGATTTTAAACAATTTCAATATATAATACAGTGTATTAGATTATGAAAATAGTCCAACATATAAGTACAAACAGAATACTAATTGTTCTTATTATAGTTTATAAATTTAATCAAATATTAAAATATATGTTGATCTAATATTCAAGAATTTAAAGATTAAGGTCAACTTCTATGCTAGTATTGTGTCACTTGTCAGCTAGCAAAACTTGAAGAAAAGTGGAGAATAATATCACTCCAAAGGTTGTGTGTGTTATTATTAACAATTGTTTGCATTTGAAAAGTTTAAGTAAAATTTAAAATTTTCTAAATATTCAACATTTAATAAAAAATGATGGAAACATATTTTGATTCTAATGTTATTCCCTAAATATTCTTATTGATCTTCTTCTAAACAAACAACATCAACAGTTTATATTTAGATAACAAGTGAACATATGCATAATATCTAGATTCTCTGTCATTATTAATAATATTAAAATACTATAAAAGTGATTAAATATGTTAAATGAAATTAAGTATATTCGGTCTACTTAATTTCATTTAACATATTTAATCTGTCATAGTATTTTCATAATATATATGTGCGTGTGTTTGCATTTGTATTACTATTCTTGTAAATAGTTGTCAAAACAAGTAGTAATTTTAAACAAAATATATAAATTTTCCATAATTTAATTTTTGTAATATTAATTAAAGAGAATTTTTCAGTTGATGAAGATAATTCTGTAATGTTTGGATGAAATATAGAAATCTGTCTTGTTAATTTTTTTTTCTATCTAACAAATCATTCTCTCTCATCATTTAATCATATGCAGTTACTTACTTTTTTATTTAGAAGTAATGCTTCAATTAAAAAATTTAAAACTAAAATTTAAATTAATAGATAATTACTAGTGTTTGTCACTTTTAATTATAGAAAATGTAATTTTATTTAATCTTTAGATGAAACAATGATAATTAAATTAATTTAAATATTAAATTAATTTTTTTATAAATTATTTCAAGTTTATAATATATGTATAATGTTGATAGATTAAATAGAATGTTAACTCTGAAAATAGGCAGAGTCTTAATATAAGTAAATTCTAGTTTCCAAGACTCATTAAAAATCATTGTTATTAATATTGTCATGATTATATATATATATATGTGTGTGTGTGTGTGTGATTTATTATTAATGATCTTCCAAAAAGCCAGATCCAGTACATCAAATCCACAACCCTCTCCAGCTTTTTTTTTCTACCATAATTACTTAATCATATTTCTTCTTTTATCTTTTTTTTTCTTATTCTTTACTCATTTCTCTATTACATCCTTCATCAATTAATTGCTTCTAATTATAAGCCAATTCAATTTCTTTTTACATTTCAATTTTTTTTTTTTAGATCTTTTTATATTTATTGTAAACATTACTTTAACATTTCCCCAAATATCCTATCTAAAAATCTCCAATCTTTTTCACATCATGTTTTTTTTTATTCTCTAAATTTCTTCTCCATATAAAATGGTTCTCCAAATCAGACATTTGATAAACATTTTAAATTCCAACTTCATTTGTCAATAAAATAACATTTCTATTCTTACTACACTCTTGTTTCTCATTACAAATATCTTGCCCATATTTTTTAATCAAGCAACATTTGAAATAATTAAAAACTGTAGCTGATTTTAAAACTTTTATCCTTAATTTTTTATCACTTCTACTTATAATCATTGCTTTAGATCTATGTAAGTTGATTTTTATTCCAAAACTTGTCCATATTCTATTTTGTTCATTGCATCAGTTTTAAACACTAACAACATCTCATCTCATTGCCTTTAAATAATGGAAATGAGTTAAAGTATTGTTTTAAAGGATTTTGTTTTAAATCATTATATTAATAGTAATAATAACAAGTCAGATGTCATATGACTTATATATAGCTTGCACTTACAAATATGTAAAATTAAGAGTGTGTTAATAGCTCTAAACAAGCTTTTTTTTTTTATGATAAATGCTACTACAAGAGAAGGCATTCAAATCATTTTTATCTTGGATTGTCCCCATCCCCAGACCGGTTTCGACCTTAGGAAGTCAATTAAGGCTGCAATAGTCTTACAATTAATACTATATAGAATTATTTTATCATATATATTACATATTTACAAAAAATAAAAAATAAAAATGTTCTCTTTAGTAGTGCATCAGATTATTAGAGATCTCTTTCTAATTGTGTCTTTAGACAAATTTAACTTTATTTAAATATTTTAAATACATTCAACTGTTAATAATAGTACATCAAGCTGGTTAGTATATGCACAATGTTTTGATAGGTATTATTCTCCCCTCTTCTTTAGGTGTTGCTGGTCTGACTAGTGACAGTACTATCATGGGATTCGAACCTAGACCCTTGCTAGTACTGTCACTGGTTAGGCTAGCACACCTAAAGAAGAGTGGAGATATTTCTTGAAACATTGTGCATATACTAATTTGTTTGATGTGCTATTACTAAAAGTTTAATGTATTTGGAATATTTAAATAAAGTTAATTTTTTCTAAAGATTTTCAATACACATAATTAGATGATAGAAATAGTCCAATATAAAAATACAACTAAAACACCATCATCACAAACCTTCAGGAAAACATCTCATTCTAATGTCTTCAGTGCTGCTGCATTAAATACCAGATATCAGATTAAATATTGTGTATGGAAATTTTTTTCATTTCTTGCTCTGAATGATTCTAATTTAATTCAGAAAGTATTTTGTTGATGTTTAGAGTCACTATTATATTTAAAAAATGCATCTTGTGCACCAAAATGCATACGGAATAAATGTCAAAGCTCTAATTTCAGATTTTTTTTTTTAAAAAAAGATTTAAATAGATTTTAATGTTGCAATTATGTGTTTCAAATAGTCTTGGAATTACTAAATGTATATTTTCTAAAGATTGACATTTATGAAATTGAAAATTATGTGTCTCTATGACAGAGCCCACATTGAGAATCAACATTTACAGAAAATCTTTTATACTTATAAAAATATAGTGTTGGTAATAGTTGTAAATTTAATTTTAATAAAAAAATCAAAACACTTTGAGGAACCAGGGTTTGAATTTTCGAATCAACTGCTTACTATTTACATTTAGCATAGTCTCCTGAATATTATTATTTGAAGGTGGGTTTAATAAAGTGTAAACATTCTAATAATATTATTTATCTTCAGGTTGATAAAAATTTATGTTATTGTTGGCTAGTAGTGATCAAAGGAGTGATTTTAATTAATCAGTCATTAGATGGTGGCTTGTCTGTTGTTTTTTCAAATTTGTAAAAGATTTTGCACATGAAGATATTACATTGATAATTTTGGAAATTAAAAGACATATATTGAGTGAAGACCTACACCATTTTGTAATGAGTTTTTGTACTGTTTTATTGAGATAGAAGCTATTTTTCCCCTAGACTAATTTCTTGTATATGGTAGACACATAAGACAAAAAAGCTTTTGTATAAATAATTATGGGTAGATAGTAAGATATTCTTGTCATTATTAGAGATTAAATAGTGAAGATTTTACTTATAAGGATAGATATGGATCAGGTATTCAATTTTTCCTTTAAGCTTTTTGTGTAATGCTGATCAGTTATAGACAAAAAGGAAATCCTAAAAAGTTATTATATAATCCTTCAAATAATTGGATAAACTAAGCACATGATTTTGTCATGTTAAATTGTAATTTGTATGTGCTTATATATTTATTTAAGATTTTTATTAAAATGATAATTGTTTTTTTTTTTTTTGTCTAAGAAAGACTGTTATATCATCCATGTAAGTTATGCATTGTATATTTTTCCTTTTATCTCTGCTATATGTATTCTAGGTAATTATTTTTCTATGCTTTTTAAAAAAGGGTCTATATATGAGGAGAATAATAAGGCACTGAGAGTTTGAGGTATTGAGTAGTGCAGTCTGGATATCTAGTTCAACTCTCAAATACATGCATGAATATTTTTTATTCTGTTATTGATCTATTCACATCAATTAGAGTTTTTTATGTTATTTCATTTTGAAAAGAAGTGCAAATGTAACACAGGGCATTTCAGCATAAGTTTCAAAGCTAATTTCGTGCTGTCCAAGGTATTTGGATGCTAATTGCATAATAGATATGGATCTAGAGTGTGAATGGTGAATTATATTATGCATAAATGATCTAAATATTAGAAACAAGTATACCAAATTCACCACTTCTTTTATTTTTCTATAATATCTTATATAAATGCAATTTATCCACTCTACTTTGAACACTTTTTAGCAAAAAACTTTTTATTGTACATGTATGCATACACAATCTTAGGTTTTAACTTTCCTGCAGTCTTGCATTTATATAAATAAGTATGCTTTAATATGGCATCATCTAGAAGTTGAAACTTAGAAGTTATGGATTGAGGGTATTTGGACAATGCAATAACAAGAAAAAAAGATAAAGTTTTGTGGATGCACCAAACATCAGCTAAGAAAATAATGTCTAATATCTTATGTTTGAAGAAAATATAAAGTTTAAATTTTGAATAAATTAAAGTTGGACAGCAAATAATGAAATGAAAGAAGAGTATATTAGACAATTCTTGCAAAGATTTGTAAAATATTGTTTAATTATATATCATAAATGTTAAAGTTAAGAAAGTCAACAATTGCTGAAATGCATTTCTTAGCAGAATCTTGGAACAATTAGGATTATGGAAACTAAGTGAATCATAATGGGCATGATATCTGTTACACTTTATATTCAATATTATGATAGTGAAGAAAATTTGATCTGATCTTCAAAATTCACAATCAGTCTAGATAATTAAGACACAATTTTTGTAAAATGGCATCTTACTTACATATTTGATCATTTGAGATCATAGTGTTGTGGCTGTTTTTGTAAACAAGCTGTCTAATTAATTTTGTAATATCAAGATGCAACAATCTACTAACATTTCTATCAAAGATTCTCTAATTTTTTTGGAAAGCTTAAATTTTACAAAATTAATATAAAATGTAAACTGGGGTCTAAGAGAGAAAATTTCATTTGGTGTCAAATTTAATTCATAATCCCCAAAAATTAATTAAAATTTCTGAAGATTTTTAAGCTTTATTCTGAAAAATGATCATGCATATTCTAACAAATCAATACATCTAACTCACATTCAATCCTCATTAGATAGCAAAGGCCTATCTTAGTCTTCTTAAAAGCTTCACTGCATTAATACTGTCATTTTAATTTTTCTTTTATCATTAATAGTAAATGTTGATGTAAGGACTGAAGTCAAATTGTTTTCCATATGTCTTTCAAGATATATTAGGCAAAAGTAATTAAAAACTCTAACATTATTCTAATGTTTGAGGTAAAGTATTTTGATCTATTTTCATTTATTCAATTCTATCTAGAATCCAATGAACCTACTAATTAACAATCCATCTCTTAAATTCATTCTTTCATTGATTTTTTTTTTTTGCTTTCTATTCTTTTGAACTTGCCTCACTAGTCTCTTCCTTCTAAAGTAATTATTTTACTCCACAATTTTATAGTTCTTATTCACACGTTACTCAATTGTCTTCATGTTTATTCTTTCAGTTTATGAATAATCCTTGCATTCTTGATTATGGAACTATCTTCATAATAAGTGTTTTATTTTTAAACCACTAAACATCACATGATCTAGGTGCAGTGCTCTCAGATCCAAGACTCCTCACTGATGATGGCCACAAGCCAGAAACTAGTCTGGGGATATTGGATGAGTAGGCAATAGATAAGGATTTTATGCACAAGCCTTCTGGCATCCATTGATTACTCTATTTGGCACAGGGTGGCACTACTGTATGGAGAGTTTTGCCTTTGTGTTTTATTTTTGTTATTAATTATATTCTAGAAAAATGGATTCATTTTTTATTAAATGATCATTGCTAAAGAACTGTTTACCACCTATAAATCCATTAAATGCTTAAATTTTTAAGCTAATTGAACTTTGAATCTTCTTTTTTAGAGACTTGTTTTACTATAAATTAATTTTGTATATTGTGTCCATTGCTGAGGACAAGTCTCAATTTGATGGGTATAGTAGGTCCTTCTTTTAATTAAGATATAATTTGTGCTTAGTAAGTCACGAGTAGTACAAATATAATTTCTAATAAAGGTTTTGATTTTATTGGTTTTAATTATATTATAAAACTTCGTCTTTTTTTTAAAAAATTATATAGATATTATTTCATTTAAAATGCATCTTTTATTATAGATTTTTTAAAATTTTAATCATTTTTTGGTTTAATGGAATTTACTAGTTAAAGTAAACACAGACAACTTCAGCAGTTTTGTAATAATTTCTTATTTTTTAATTAAACTCAAATTACAATATAACCTTCAACACTTCAGTTGTTAACCATTATTTTAAAAAAGAAAAAACTCGAGAATATATCAATGTCAAATCACTTCTGCTAATTTTTTAATATTTTATCTATCTTCAATTAGTGGAATGTAATATTTAATTTTTTTAAAAACCAGACCAATTTACAGTTTTTTATACTTTCTTATTAATTATATATATTTGAATATTTTTTATTAATTATTATCACTTTATTTTTATAATTACATAATATTAAATAATGAAAATTTTTACTTATTTTAGTTTCCTAATTCAAACTTTTATTGCAAATTATTTCTGATTCTATCCATTTTTAGCGTTTTATTACATCAAATATCTGTATTTGATATTATTATAGTATTATTATTATTTATTATAAAATCTTAATTTATATATGCAATAAAACTTTAAACAGCCATTTCAGGATAAACCCTTCCACAAAGCGCTACCTAGATTAAAAAATAATAAAACTACATTTTTCGCTAGTTTGCTATTTGCCGGATTATCAAGGTTTAAATTATGTTTTATTCTACAAATGTGCGTGTGTGATTAAAAATTGATAGACATATACGTTTAATATATATACAGTAATTGCCATGAAGAACGCATTGCGTTATTAGAGAAATGAATTCTGCATTGCATAATATTTTTTCCATCGTAATGCTTATATATAGGGTATTTTGAGTTCAGGCTTTCACCACGACCCTCAACTCTTCGCATTATCTCATAGTATTGATGCACTTGACCATATGTATATTTAAAAGATAAGTGATCACCAATATACATATTTCATGCTGAACCAGCACTCATCACTTGGTCCAGATTATCATCTCTACACATAAATCCTCAGATTTATATTAAGATAGCCAATCTTCATACTTTAATGGACAGGCTTCAATCCACTCCACCCTCCAACTCTTCAGTCATCCATCCTATTGATAATCTGATGATGGAACACTCAAGCCTACTCAAAGCCCACACTGATGTCAACGAGTGCTGGTTTAGCATAAAATGTGGATATTGGTGATTATTTATCTTTTAGACATATATATGGTCAAGTGTATTAGTAGTATGAGATAGTATGGAGAGTTGAGGGTCATGTGGAAGTCTGAGCTCAAAATACCCTATATATTACATTGTTTGTACAGGTATATATATATATAAAATACATATTTTGCGGGTTCATCTTTTTTAAAAATTTTTTAACAAATACTCTTTGTTTTAAAAAACATTAAACAATTTTAAAGTGGAGAAAGAGGGTTTTTGGAGGGTTAAATCAATTTAAAAAAAAAATTAAAAAACCCCCAAATTAAAAAAATTTAATATTTAAATAAATTTTTATTTATTTTAAAAATTTTTTTATTTATTATTTTTGTTTTTTGTGGAATTTTTGATGTTTTTTTCAACCGGTATTTTTTTTCTTTAAAAACTTTTTTGACTCTTTTAATTTATGTTATTGTTTTTTATTTTTTAAAATTTTTTACATTGTTTGTACAGGTATATATATATAGCCTGTATGTTAGATATTACATAATGCTTATAGTAGAAGAAAAAATATCTTTCTAATAAATCTTGAAAAAGATTTAAATATTGCATTGTTTAATGTAATAGTTGAAAGATATTCAGTTCCAGAATTCATATAAAGAGTTGAGCTTGAAGAGTTTTTTAAGCAGAAAATTTTAAAATAAGTTTGGAACTTTTCAGTTAGTGCTACTTAGATATGTTAATTATCACCAAAAAAATATCAAATATTAAAATGCTATACAGTTACAAATTGAACCTTAAATATACAGGATATTTTGTAAGTTTATAATTACCGTTCTTCATAATCTTTTTCAACCATTATCAATCTGTTTGAAGAACTTTCCAAGTGTAATCTGCATTATTTCAGGAAACTTTTTTATGCCTTATGCCAATGATTTATACATCTTTTATAGTAGTCTTGCAATCCTGTTCAAGTCTTCAACTGTCTTCTTATTGACATCTTTCTTAACAACATTTGATCTCAGATCTGTTTTAATCTTTAGTTTTTTGATAAGTTTCAATGACATCTGTTTGTTTATTTGGCTATAACATTTTTCTTTTCATCCTTTTTTATTATGTCCAATATATATATATATATTGTAACGGAATATAATTTGCCGTTACATTATTTTAAAATTAAAATAAAAAGGATCATAAATAAAAAATTGATTTATTAAAAAGAAAATAAACTTAACTTAAAAACTGAAATTTAAAAACTGTTTAACGTATATATAGATTGCAAGATGGACAACTTTAAAAACTATTTTAAAAAATAAAAATATTTGAAAGTAATTTTTTTTTGTAAAAAAAGTAAAGATATAAAGATTTGATATTTTTGGAAATAGAAATAATGTTGATTTCTATAATCTTAGAAAATGGAAATGATTGTTTTATTAATTAAATGATTGTTTGAAAGCAAACTAACCCTTGAGGCATTTAAAATAATTAAATGGTCAGATAAGAGAGTACAAAGAAATTAAATGACCAATGCAAACACCAGAAATGTCAGCACGGACCGTAATTGAAACACCAGAGGATTAGTGACGTCTTGCCGGTTGAATCCAAATATTGGATGATAAGAGACTAATAAAAATATAAAAGCAAAATTATTATGATAATGGTTATCTGAGAGCTGACTATGAACATGTCGTTATAACTAGCTATATTGCAGATTTTCATGATGTGGAAGTCTGCAATAAATTAAATTTTCCAGACAACCAGCTGAGACCTCCCTATGACAGTTAGGGACCAAAAAGGAATGGCAAGTAGCAGCTTCATTTTTAAAAAGGAAGAACAAACAATCTACATAAGTGATCACGAAGATGGACCTCAAAATCTGCAGAATCCATAAAGTATAAACTTTTACCAATTGAACTTTCTTTTAAATAATTACCCTATAATGTCAATAAGTAATCAAAAAAAAAAAAGTAATATAAATGAATGTACTCTTATCTGACCAAGAATAGAACTCTAAATCAGTTATAAATATTTGTTTTTATATACGTTTGCTATTTCAATCATTTCCATTTTTTTTTAAATTTAATTATTTCTGTTTGTATTTAACTAGGTTATTTATTTCTATCTGTTAAATAAAATGTATTAAATTAAAGTTGGGTGTAGATAGCTGCATGGATAAAGATTAATAACTGTTTAAATTCGTTTATGTTTAATTTAAGGGATTTTAATTTCAGGCTATTTGTTTCGTGGTTAGGGCAGTGTTGGTGGAGGGATATATGGGTGTTTATATTAATGTAATGTGAAGCGTGTTTAGCATGCAGGGCAATGTGCCCAACTGAATGCTTGACCCCCCCAAAGAGGTATTTCCTGCATCATTGACCCCTTCTAGCTCTATGGACAGGGATTTATAAGACGGCAGAAAGACCGCTCTCCCCCATATGTAGCACTCTTTAAAAATAATTATATACATGATTCCTTAGTCAGGTAGATGTACTTTCCTGTTCTGGACATGGATCATTTCCTTCAAATAATATCACGCTGTCAGATGCACATTCCTGTCGGTGTGGTTTTATGCTGGCATCTTCATATTGCATTAGTTGCAAATATATATCTGGAAGCTGACATTGGGTTGGCTACGAACTTTTAGTCTGAGATTGAATGAATGTTTTGATAAGTTTTTAAGTGGAAAAAAAATCTATATAGACTATCTATGCTCGACATGCTAAAGTAAAATATAATTTAAATATCCATCTGTGCAGTCTATTTAAATAGTAATTTGAATTTAAAATTTAAAAAAATTATTAATGTTAAAATCTAAAATAAATTTATACCTCAAATTTTAAATGTGCGTTAATAAAATTTATTTGTGTGTTAATTACTGGCAGTGGCTTCTTTTATTTTATTGTTTTAATATTAATATATTTTGAGAATCTAAAACTATTAAAACTTCTAAAAATGCTTAAATCTCTGCTGCTCTATGAGCTAGTGACCTTGGGCCAACGGTCAGAATAATATATATAAGAAAATTTTTTGAATCTTAACTTACGTATCTGCCTACTATATAAATTTTTCTAGGTTCAAATGCCTAGATGGCGCCCTCATACGGCAGGTACGTTTAAGAAATCTTAAGATCCTTGCATTGACCGTTAAAATATATATATATCTTGTTATGAGATCAAAATATCTATATCACTCTTCTCTTAAAATCCGATTTTTGGATTTATATAAACCTTTCTTTTCAAACATACTTATATTTTCTTTTAATGTTACATTATTTCCACCAAAAGCATTCTATCCAAGTTCAGTTCTATAATTAATTTCAAGAGTATATTTGACAATTCAAATGCACTTTTGTATATAAAGTCTCTGCATTGAAAATATCAGTATATCAATGGTATTGTACATATTATTCTCTTCTGTGAGTATTTAGCATTGACTTTATTCTATATGGACTGGTACTTTCATATGATGTTACATAAGAATATCTAGTAATATGAGCAGTAAACTTTTCAGTGGTCATTCTATGGATATAGAATGTTATATATAGAGCTAATCTAATGATTGAATATCCTAGCATCTTACTGAGGACTCCAGTAGCAGAAACTGGTCTACAAAACTTGTTAAGAGTTTGTTTTGTGAGCTCTATATATAACAATCTTAAACACAAGCTTTATTAAATTAAGTCATGTGACATCTGACTTAATTTTTTTTTTTGACAATTTATTTTTTGCTATGATGGCTTTGGTAATTTTATATTGCTAAAACTATTAATCTATGATGTATCTGAACTTTGTTTAGTCCCATATGGTTATTTAAGTTAGATAGCTGGATTGGAAGACATATGGATGTCTGAAAATTTCAAAGTTTCCACTTAATATTTATACATTAGATAAAGTGCTGGGCTTGTCCTGGTATTTTTAATCTAATGATTGAATATCCTAGCATCTCACTGAGAATGCCAGTAGCAGAAACCAGTCTGAGGTTGGGGGTATTCTACAAAATTTGTTAAGAGTTCGTTTTGCAAGTTCTAAATATAAGAAAAATAGTATATGCTTATTTAAAAAAGCATCTAAAGCAGTTTTTTAAAAATAATCAAATGAAACCTAAGTCAATATTTTGGTGTAGAGCAGCAGTTCCCAAATGCTGGTACTCATGCTGGTACATGAATGCCAAGTTACCAGTACACGACAAATAAAATAATAACAACAAAATATATTATGTATAACATGTAATTATTTTTAGAACACTTTTTTTAAAAAAAAAGTATCAGAAAAATATAATTGATTAATTTTTCATATCAACAATTTTTTTTAAGTAAAAAGTAAAACAAAGTAAAAGTTTGATGAAAAAATAGTAATATATTGTATTTTTACTAGCCCACATTTTTTCCTATATGGTGGTACGTAATCTGTTTGTAATGATTATTTGTAGTGTTTTACCCAGCACAAATGTATTGAAAATAATTATAAGTTGTTCTTGGTTTTGTGAATTATATAGTGACTTTTATTAAATCCATGAAATACAAACTAATAAATTTTTAAACATTATACATTTAACAATTCATGTAGTAATATTAAACACAAGTTTCAAGTTGTATTTATTATTTTTATTATAAAATAGGGAAATCAGCAGCCTTAATATGAAGAGATTTTTATAGCAGGCTGGGTGTAGTTATTCCAAATCAAAAGAAAATAAAATACCAGATATGAACAAAGATGAACCATTAACATCAAAATGTAAAAATAGATGGATTAGGCCATATGATCCTGACTATATAAAGTATGGATTCTCCATGAAATCTGGCACAGAAACTGAACCTATTCCACAATGTGTTGTATTTTGAATGTTTATCAAACAGATGTTTGAAGACTTCTCTTTTGAAAAGACATTAGTTATTCCAACATCAAAATTTAAAAGATAACCCAATTGATTTTTTTAGAAAAAAAACTATGTGAATTTTGTGACCAAAATGCATTTGTGTCTTCTTTCACCAGTGTTAAGACCAATTGTGTTCTGGCATCATATTTAGCAAGTTCGCATATACCAGGTATGGTAAAGCACACACAATTGGAGAAACTTTGTTGCCACCAGTAACTAAAGATATCGTGAAATCTGTATTTGGAGAAAAAGCAGGCAAGGAAATTGATAGAGTGTCACTGTCAACAACACTAAAAAGGTAAATAGATGATGTGGCATCAAATATTGAAAATATTTTAATCAAGAGATTAATAGAATGCTAGTTTTATTCTTTGCAGGTAGACGAAAGCACCAATATCTCTAAATTAGCACAATTACTTATACATGTAAGATTTGATTTCCTCAGTGAAATTCAAGAAGAAATATTATTTTGTAAATCGTTATCTGCACAAACAACATCAGATGTAATATTCAAAATAATCAATGATTATTTTATTAACAATAATATAAGTTGATAGAAATGTGTTGGTGTTTGGACATATAGTACTCACACAATGATTGGAACAGTTATCAAGTGTAATAATTAAAATGAAAGAAATAACACCAGGATGAAAATCTATGCATTGTATAATTCTTTGGGAAATATTCGCTACAAAATATATCCCTGTGAATTTAAGATCTGTTCTTAATGAAGCTGTAAAAATAGTTAACTTGATAAAATCAAAAGCACTTAAGTCCCATGTATTTTCAGTTTTATGCAATGAGATGGGGAGTGAACTTAAAATGCTATTACTTCATACTGATGTTTGGTGACTCTCACGATGCAAAGTCCTCAGCCAACTTACCTCTGAGATAAATATTTTTCTTATGGATTTATGAGATTTAATAAAAAATCATCTTACTGATAAGAAACAGCTATTTAGACTAGCATACCTATCAGATATTTTCTCATGGCTAAATGATTTAAATATGAGTTTGCAGGGAGCTAACAATTCTCTGTTTGACCTTAGCAATAAAATAACAGCATTTAAAAATAAATTACCATATCTTAAAAAACAAATCAAGAAAAGGAATTTTAATGTATTTTCCACCCTATATAATTCTTCAGAATAGAACAATTTATCAATAACAGACTATCATTAATGACATACATGTCCATTTAAAATCTTTGTATGATTGTTTTCAAAAATATTTTACTGAAAATTTTACTGCTCAAAGTTGAATTTGCAACCCCTTTACATTTACAGAGGAGGTCCCAGATAATGTAATTGTGAAAGTCTTTTATAGATATTATTAGTGACAGTGGATTGAAATTGAAATTTCAGAGTATTGGCTTGTTTTCATTGTCGCTGTCTACTTAGGTAGAATATCTGGAACTCTCTCAACAAGCATTAAAATTTTTAATGCCATTCAGTACCACATACTTGTGTGAGAGTGGATTTTCTGCTATGATTGTGATAAAAAACAAATATAGAAATTTGCTCAATATTGAATCAGATCTTCGCCTTAAGCTGAGCAAAATTGAGCCAGATATTTCTAATCTTGTTAAAAATAAACAAGTGCAAACCTCACACTAATTAAAATAATTTGTTACTACTCAAAGAGTATTAACCATTTAGACTTCTGTGATATTTATGTTCAAAAATATTTTTTTTATTTTCTATATATGTATATTGTATAATTTTTATTTTGTGATATATATGTTTAATTTTTTTTCTTTAGTTTTTTATATTTTTATATCATGTAATTATACTTAAAATATATTTCTTACTAAATGTGTTGAAATTTTTTATATTTTACATTTACATATATATATTGAAGTGGATTCAAAACTCCGGCCTCTTAGGCAGAGAAGAACATACTCGGAGAGTATGTATGCCCAAACGATAGCTATAAAGTATATAACTAGCATTACATTTCCAGGACATACTTCTTCTCGGCTGTTAAGTTCAACACCATGTCCAAAGCACTTTTATTTGTGTTTAATCATGGGCGCCAGCTGTCTAGTCTAAAATGAATCGACAGCGCGCTTTGAACAGTGGCCACTAACTTAACGCCTAAATCCACGACTAGCTCAGCTATTTGTAATCACTAATAGATTATACTTAATTAGTGATTAAAAGAATTAATAAAAGAATTTGTTAAAAAGAATTGATAAAAAGAATTGACCGACAAATATAGTTTAATTTTAAAGATAATTTATTAACTAACATTTATTTACTAAATTTAAACATTTTATAATTCTAATAAAACACATGCATATTTTAAATTAACATTTCTAAATAGTTTAAACATTCCTATAGATTTAATAACAAAACACTCTAATTTAACTAATAAATATTGATATAATGACCACGCACATATTAACTCATGTACACACATAATAATGATAATAAAGGACTACATAGCATTTGAAATTTAATCACACACATCAATAGTTCATTTATGTATGATATAGAGTTCATATAATTAGACTCTTAAAAGATGCGTACGAATTAAAGCAATGCAATGGCTATTACAGTACAAACGAAATAAGCAAATGTTTTTACCTAGGCATTTTTGAATGTTGACGTAGAATTTTTTTCTTTGGAGGCTGCTTTCGGTGAGGATATTTCCATTATAAATGCTTACCAGCCGGCTGGGATTTTTCCTTGACGAGTTTCCTTATTTTCACGATTATTGCTATTGGAGACAATTAGATACGGACGGAGATTTTCTACAATGTTAAGCTGACATTATTTCACGGGCACGTCTGCTGTTTTCATCGGACTTTTTAGGCTGTGGAGAGGCGCGAATTCCCAAAATCTTCTCAGCACTGCATTTTGTTTGTTAACTGACTCAATTAATTTCCAAACTGCACTCACTCAATAACTTTGTGAACTGATTACTGTCCGATAAAGAAAGTCTATTTATATCTGCAACGTGTTGTCGAAATATTCCCGGCAAAGATCTGTTGTCGAAATTCTTTAACGTGTTTTGGAAGATTGCTTAATTAGTAATAGCCATGCAATAAAACATGTTGTTTTATTTTATTAATAGCCATAGCCGTGTTTTTAATGATAATTTTCTTTTATTTCGCATACATTTTATTTATTTACAAATCGCACATATATACGCACATATATTTTTAATACAATTTACTATTTAGTTTTAACATTATTTTTTATTTAATTAAACTTGAATGAAAAGAGATTTGTATGTTTTAACTTTTTAAATTATATTTTTACGAATACTAATAAAACTATTTATTTCCTTTTGTAAACCTTTAGTTTCATTTCTCAAACCAAGACTCCCCCTCCCCCCTTTTGATTAATTAATTGTAGCTTTTTATTTCAAAACTAACGCTAGAAAACTATTTTATTTTTATCCTTTTCTAAAACAAACTGTAATAAACTCTTCAACGTTTAATTTTATGTTTTTCTTTTATGAACGATTATTTTAATAATATAATTTTAGATAAAATTATATGTGCCTATATCAATATAGGTACAATATATATATAAAATTGTAAAATGATATGATACCTAAATAAAAAATAAGTACATAGTCTATATTAAATTCTATTACATTTCATCATATACAAATTTAAAAAATGTTTTAATTACTGGCATGCCATCTTCTTGCCTAAAATTCATTGATACTTTATCCTAAAAAGGTTGGGAACCACTGGTATAGAAGATGGTTCAAGTTGCTGAAGTAAACAGAAACAAAATTTTTAACATTTTGTTCCAAATACTAAAGTAAATTGAGTATTTTATTCTATCCTTATTTTATATTATATACTGTATTCATTATTCAGTCATCTAATGAAAATTTACTCATATTAAATATCAAAAAGCTGATGCATTATTTTGTATGTATGGGGAAAATTAATATTCAGTACTTTATGTTTTCAAACAAGATAACTGGCTAATATTTTGTATAAACCAATATAATTCACTAACATTTTTGTTTTACAGATAGACAACTTCCATATCTCTCCATTCTTTTTTATTTCCTAAATAATTTCATATAAATAAAGATATAATAAAAGACAAATAACCTCCAAGATGCATTTCGTGCTGAACCAGCACTCATCATCTCTCATATATATATATCTTTATTACATGAAGAGTATTTATATAGAGGAAATTGTCTCATTTTTTATTTTCAAGCATCAATTTACTCCTCTCCCAACTTTTACGTTATCAACTTTTTGATAAACACGTAATGATTATTGCTAATCATTTATTAAACTAGAGATTTTCTCTAGCACAGATATACACTTTAATCCAAGCTAAAGATTAATATATCTGATTTTCAGCATACTAATATTCTCTTATTTGTTTTACTTTCTTAAAAAGCTATTTTTTTATAAACCCAAAAAGAAGTAAACATGAATGAATGATGAATGTGGACAGCCAAATTTAAATAATCCACTTATGGGAATGAAGATTATTTATTTATATGTAAATGCAGCAATAAATAAATGTGTTATTTATTTTCATTAGCAAAAGGTTTGGGTTAATTAAAGCATATTATCTGGAAAATATGATAAATAAAGGGAAGGGAATTGACTAAAATAGTTATACAATAATGAATCACTATTACATCATATGTGTTTTGGTGCATTGATAAAATAATGGACTTTGAAACTCAAGATGGCTCCAGCTATGTCATTGTCTTTGCCCAAACTTTTATGAACTCTTGAATAATAAACTATTCCTTTTTTTCACTATCATAGCATGCACTTATTGTTAGTCTGCTTTTTTTATCTATTACTTTTACCAGATGAGATTTATCTCCATACGAAAAATTTTATGCATTTTCAAAAATGCATAAAATTTTTCGTATGGAGATAAATCTCATCTTTTAAGAATAGATTCAAAATTATTAATAATGAAATGTAGTTTGATATTTATAGATATTTCTCATATGGTGTGGGAAAAGGTTATATGATGAATATATTTATCATATGTTCAAAAACAATAAATGTATATATGTCTTGTAAATTATAATTGCTTATTTTTTTACATTTAACATATCGTGCTTTGGTATTGGAAGTTAAAGATTAAAAATAATTGAATTATATATAATAATAAAAATGGAAAATTGATGTTTATTTATTTTATTTTAATGTGTCAAAGCGTCGACAACTGCTTGTGAGGCAGCTGTGCTAACCACTCGGCCATCAACGCTTGACTGATGTTTATATATAGATTTTATCAAAGTCCTTTCTATTAATTTTTATTTTTCTAACTGAACAATTTTTCGTGTAATTCTAAGAAAATAATGATAAGTAATAGTGATTAAAACTGTGCCCATGAAATTACATAATTTTTTTGACATTTATTTTTCAATAAATATTAAGTTAAATGCCTGATCCAGTTACCAACTTAATTTGTAAAAATATTTTATTTCAAGGTTACTTTTCAAATAGATATTTTTTTTTATTTCATTATTTTTATCAACTTAAAATTATGTTAATTAAATATAATAATTATCTAGGTTTAGAAATCAATATTAAATAGCATTAAAATAGCAGTATTATTAAGCTTATGAAATTGTTGGTAATTTTTGTAAGCTTATACATGTATGTTTTCTTTAAAAAAATTCTAATTAGCTTTAAATATTTTAATATGTAATACGTTTTCTTTTTTGTTTTTTGCAGAAAGCAAGATTAGCTCGAATTCATATCGCTAAATCAGCTATCCGTACAGCATTTGTGCATAAGAAAAAAGCAGCTGAACGTCAAATGCAAGCCCAAGAAAGTGGCTTAGAAGTTGATGACGTCCTGCACGATGAAGATATTTTTGAATCTCAGCATCATCATTTACTTCACTGTCTAGAGAAAACGACAGTAAGTTCACAATATATTTTTTAGATGATATCTTTATCTCCATTGATCTTAACATTAAATTAAAAAACTGTTTAAGTTTGTAGGTATTGCTTTTTAATAATTGCAGATATAAATTCAATTTTTAAAGATCAAAGCTATATCTTTAAATGTTTGTGGAAATCTATGTGTGTGTTCAAAATTTTTAATCTAAAACATTTAATATTGTTCTTTAAGTAAATTGCTATTGCATACTACAATATTCTTTGTTACTTTTTTCTAAAGAATATATTGAAACAGAATCAATATACATCCTATAATGCTAACTTTAAAAAATATGAGTTAATAATAATATTAAAATATATCTAAATATATATGTGTTGACACTTGTAAGCATTCAAATATAGCTAAGTTAACTTTGCTTCTCCAACTACAAATTTATAATTAAGTTAAAATTTTAAATTGAAGGATGTAGTAATATCTCAGTTAATGCAAATAAAAATATTATTCCAAGAAGTGTATGTAAAGTAATGGATGTGTACGAAAATTTAAAAACATGCAAAATTTTAAAAGTTTTAAAACCAAAACTATATTCCCATTGATATGCTGAATTGATTTATATATAAGTGAAAATTCTCTTTATATTTATTTTCAAAGGTATTAGATTTTTTTAAACTATACCTTATATTAATTAAAGTATTAGTGATTTGCAAAATAAAATCTTTTAATAACCACTTACTTAAAAATCCATGGAATATAATATAGAAATGATTGTCTTTGAAAATTATTTAATTTTAAAATTTTGTTTCAGTTGAGATTATAAATTTATTAATTGCACATTGATTACATAAGTAATATTTACTAAGGCTATAACCTTGAGAATATGCATGTAAAATGCGATAGTAGGGACCTCTGCAGGTGTTTAACCACAAGCTTACGCTATGGAAGAAAAGAGGGGAACCCTCTTTTCTTTCATAGCGTAAGCTTGTGGTTAAATACCTATAGAGGTCCCTACTTTCAGTTGAGCTAAAATCTTGTAATTAATTTCTAACGTACTTCTATCAAATGGATTTTTTAAAATTTTGTACACATGTTAATGTAGTATTTTAGGCTTGTCCAGCTATTTCTTCAGTCTAACAGTGTTGGCAGTCAAATTTCAACTACATTGATATCAATTCAGTGAATGTTTAGTGAAGAGCAATAGATAGTGGGATACGATTTAAAAATTGAATTTAATGCAGAATTCACTAAAAAGCATTTGCAATTAATTAAAATACAAATAAATTAAGAATGAAATCTTAATTTTTCTTGATAGTTTAAGTAAAACTCTTTTTAAAATTTTGCTTTTATAAATAAAATAAAAAATCAAAACAATTTTTAAAGTGTGCCATCAAAACTAGGGGAAAAAGCAACATTGCTCATATTCTCAGTTTTTAAATTTGAATATGAATAGTAACAAAAAGTTAGTTGCAAAATATATGAATATAAAAAATATTATATATATATTTCTAAATGGAAACTCTTAACCAATGACCATTAAAGAGTTTTTTTAAGAGATGAAATTAATATGGCAATTAATTTCAAAAACTGAGTTATTTTAAGATGTCATATTGATAAAGTTAACTCATTTCATTTTCAGTTCAGATAACTTCTGTGAATTTCAGTAATATTTAAAGGCTTAATTTAAATTTTCACTGAAAAATATAATTTTAGTAAAAACTACTATTAGTGAACCAACTTCTAAAATAAACTCTTGATATTAGTTTTTAAAATCACTACATTAAAAGAAAAAAAATCACAACTACAACTTTTTCCTAAAGAGAATAAACTAATAAGATTATTAGAGCATCAATACATAATACTATCCTACCCAGTGATTCTAATGTTTTACTAAGAAAAAATTAAAATAATCCTTTAATTATTAATAACAAAAAAGAACTATTTTTTTTATTCATTCTGTTGATTATCAAACTAATGAATTCTTTATTTTGTAATACTGCTTTATGTTAATTATTTAGAGACTATTATTAAAATCTACCTTAATGATAGTACTGACATCACTTCACTACTCTCCACTTATGTCTGGAAATGTAACTCTTGCTCTCCAAACTGCATTAGATTTACATTTATCCTCTGTTACAAACCACAACTAATACCGTTAAAATTTAGTATTTGATATAATCTATATAAGAGATTTGCATTATTAATTACAGGTATACCATTTAACAATCTATATATAGATCCCTAGCCATGCAGAAATAATAATGAAGATCTATACAAGCTGTTAAGTCCTTAGACTTGCTTTGGTAAATTTAGAGACAAGTCTCTCTGCACTGGAAGCTTAAGGAACATACGATGACATCCAGCACTGAGATTAAATGTCCATTTGCACAATAGAAACTTCCAACATCAAGGTGTTAGTTTCTTTTTCTCACTTGGCTTCTATCAATTGATTGTCCAAATCTCTTCTGATTGGCTCTTCTTTCAGATCCTCCAATAAGGTAATTATTTCATTTATTCGAGATACATCCTGGACCAGAGAATTTTACTATTAAGTTCTATTAAAAAGTTATTTTTGGATTTCTAGAGTTGTTATCAATGAATGGATCAGGAACTCACAATCATTTAATTGTTAACAGTATATATTTTTACTGAAAGAATTTCATTACTTATCTCCAGAGATTTTAACTAAATTACTCTTTTCATCTACTTAGAAATTAATCTTTCCTGATCATGTAATACCATTTTAATTTATTTAAGTGTTACTATTCTTAAGAAGCTAAATTTTTAAATTACTGTGTATGTATTTTACATACATATATACATCATCCTATTACAATTAACCATTTTATGTGTATGTATTTAAACATACACACACATACATAACACACTTCTCCAAGTTCAGAGATTTATTTTCTCTCTGGACTTAAAATGAAGTCATCGAGGTAATTCGGAATCCTTTTTTCTCTTTTTACATGTTGAGCAGATTTATCACAGCTTCACTTGTTATATTACCCTCTGGTACACATAGTTGAGCTTAATCATGGTAGGTAAACTCTGCTTCATTAGTACTATCTCATTGGTATACATTCTCTTGAATAATTCAGGTATTACATCCATGCTTTCATCTTTATGCAATTGATTGACATGTTATGCATAATATTTTTTCATCATTCATATGAACAGTCACCACTTGCTTTGATAGGTGACGTATAACTACAGCTTGTGACCAGAATTTATTTAGGTTATTTTTAACCCACACTCTTTCCTCAGGTGTAAACTTATAAGTGTTCTCGGTTAGTTCATTATGATCCTCTGTCAGTACAATGTTTGATAATTTAGTCTACAGCTTTTGACCTAGATATATTTCAGCAGGTGATTTACCAGATTTAGCAGCTGGAGTCGAATGCTGATAAAGCAGTGTGGTGAGAACTGCTTCCTGTATTCTTGTTTTCCCCATTTTGTTAATGGATGACCTAAAGGTTTTGCATGGCTTTTTTGGCCAATCTGTTAGATTGAGGGTGAGAAGGGGGCATGAGTAAATGTTTTACCCCCCATTCTTGCATAGCCTCCTCAAATTTCTCTGATATGAAGCCAGTTCCATTATTTGAAACTAAAGTTTCAGGAAGACCATGGTATGAAAAAATTTTGTTTAATTTTATCAAATGTTTCATCCGAACTAATATTTTTAATTAATTTATATTCAGACCACCCTGAATATGCATCCATGACTACTAAGAATAAATGTCCCTTGATTGGGCCACAGTGATCAATGTGGATGTGCTGCACAATGGCTCTCAGCTTTTGGCCATGCTTCAAACTTTGATGGAAGCGCTTTAGCGCATAATTGACAGTTACCACATTTAATATATTTTTCAATATCAATGTTAATATATGGCCACCAGATATAACAACAGGCTAAAGCCTTTGCCCTAACAATGGTCAGATGACCTTCATGCAATAACTTAAGACTTTTATTTCTTCCCTTAACTGGGATTAGCACACCATCGTCCCTCAGAATGCATCCTTTGCAGACCGACAACTGCTCATGAGCATTCCATAGTTCTTTATGGTGAAAAGTTGGACATTTATTAGACCAACTTGTACTAATTTGATTTATAATCCATTTGTAGCCATTATCTTCCATTGTCCATGAAGCTACTATTCTTCTATTGAGGTTTGATACTTTAGGACATCGATGTAGTTAATTTCTATTTCCCTTTTATCAATCTCTGACTGGTCAAGCATACAAGATAGAGCATCAGAATGCCCTATTTGCTTTCCCTTCTTATATTCTAGAATATAGTTATATCCTTCCAGAATGTTGAGCCATCTTATCATGCAGGGGCTAAGATGTTTGGGAACTTGTTTGTTGCCTAAAATACCAAGTAAGGGTTTGTGATCAGTTATTATAGTAAATCTATATCCATACAAGTATTGATGAAATTTTCTGATGCCAAATAGTATCACAAGAGCTTCCTTGTCCAGCTGACTATAATTTTTCTCTCCTTTGGACAAGGTGCATGAAGCATAGGCAATGGGTCATTCACCTGACTGTGCAGGGTGATATAGCATTGGTACTACTGCTAATTCAGATGTATCAGTAGTAAGAGTAACTTCCAAATCGCTATTATATTGCACTAGTAATTTATTTGAAGTTAACAGCAACTTTGTACACAAAAATGCTTTCTCTTGATCAGCTTCCCATTTCCATTTCTGGTTCTTTTTAAAGAAGATCATATAAGGGTCTGGGCAAGAAATATTTTCAAAATAGTTTACAAGTCCCAGAAAATCTTGTAATTGTTTAACGTTATTAGGTCTCAAGGCTTCTGCTACAGCTTTAGCCTTTTCTGGGGCAAGAGATATGCCATTTTTGGAAATGATATGACCTAAAAACTTGATTTCACTAGCCTTCCAGATACACTTTTGGGTATTAAGCTTTGCACCAAATTCATTGAGTTTTTTGCATACTTTATGTAGACGAATTCTAAGTTCATTTTCTGTAGTAGTAGTAACAAGAATGTCATCAAAAAATGGAATGACACCCTCAAATCCATTAAGGAGGGTTTCAATTTTTGATTGAAAGATTCTGGGGGCAGAAGTTATCCCAAACAGAAGCCTATTGAATTAAAATAACTCTATGTGTGTGGTTAATGTTAATATTTCAGCAGCTTTCTTGGCGACTGATAGCTGATGGAGAACAGCATTTAAATCTAATTTTGGAAAAAAATTTGATTTCTGAAGAGACTCTATTATTTCTCTAGCATTGGGAACAGAGTATGTGTTTTTGCTAATAGCTTTGTTTACTGATACCCAAATAGTTCCCACACAAATGAATTTGACTATTGGGTTTAGTAATAATTACTAATGGTTTAACCCAATCCGATTTTTTGGGGGGTTCTAACATGCCTCTCTTAATTAATACCTTAATTTCCTTACCAACTCCTTCCTTTTGTGTGAACAGAACCTTACAGTTTGCAAATTATGGGTATCACCTCAGGGATTACCTCTAATGAAACAGGGGTTATTTTTTCCCCATTAAACAACCTAGGAAATTTGTCTCTCATTTTCTTTTCAATTTTAATCTTTTTGATAAATGTTAGTTTTATTCCCAATTTTTTGAACCAGTCCTGGCCTATCAATGGGTTAATAGGAGCATAAACTAAGTATAGAGGTAACTCAACTACTTTTCACTCTATTCTATTTACAAGGGTTTTAACCACTGTTTTAATTTTGATAGCATTTCCATTTACATCCAAGATTTTTAGATCTGTTTTCTTTATTGCTGGCCTTTTAGTACAATTTTAAGTTACAGAAAACCATCCCTGGACTGATATTAGAGATACCCTGCTACCACTATTGACCTCCATAGATATGGGCTAGTCGCACAGTTTTAATTTTAGCATTATTTTGTCACTTTCAATAGTCATCATATTTTTTATATTGGCTAATTGATTTCCCTGTCTATTGAATGTACCCTTATAGCTATTTCTTTCTTTACCAGGATTCATTAATTTATTTTTACACATTGTTTCAATGTGACCTTTTTTTTTTTTTTTTACAAATCTTGCAATGTTCATTCTTACTGGCTTTGTGGTCATTTTCACCACAACAAAAACAAATAAATAGATTTTTACTGTTAGAATTATTATCTTTGATGTTAATAGATTTTTTTTAATCAGTTTATGCATTTTGCAAATGTCAGTTTGTGCATTACCATTGCCCTTAAATTCATTAAACTTTCGAGATTGGTCAAGAACTAGTTCATAAGCTATCCCACCTTTTATAGCTTCATTATAATTTAAATCACTATTGGCCAATAATTGTTGCCTTAAACTGTCACTAATCATACCCCTCAGAAATTGCTCTAGGAGGGCCTCATCAAGGAAAGATCCATAGACACAATTTTTTGCCAGGTTACCAAGAGCAATATCATAATCTTTTACTCTTTCATCCCTACCCTGATAACAGTCATGGAAATGAAGTCTGGTGACATGCCTAGAGGGATGAGGATTAAAATAATTTAATAATCGATCTTTAATTTGATCATATGAAAAATCTTCAGGAGCCTGAGGTTCTGAGAGCCTGATTGCTATCTCTATAAATCTTTTACCAGCAAAACATAATGATGTTGCTATTTTAATCTTGTCCTCTTCAATCCTGTTAATGAAGGGATATTTTTTAACATGTTGAATGTACAGGGACTATTTGCCTCACTGATATCAAATTCTCCTGATTGAGCCAATCATTCTATACACATAAATCTAACCATTAAAACACTAATTGATTCAAGGTTCAAATCAGGACTGTACCAATTGCTATGTCTGGAAGTGTAACTCTTGCTCTCCAGACCGCATGAGATCTAAATTTATCCCCTGGTAAAAACCACAACTAATAAGGTTAAAATTTAGTATTATATACTATATCAGAGGTTTACATTATTAATTAACAGATATACAATTTAACAATCTATATATAGACAAAATATAATAATATATATAATAATAATAATAATTTGACATGTGTTGGGAAGTCTCTCAGACTGGAAGCTTAAGGTACATACGGTGATATCCAGCATCAAGGTTAAATATCCATCTGCACATCAGAATCTTCCAACAGCAAGTGTACATTTCTTTTTCTCACTTGGCTTCTATCAATTGATTGTCCAATTACTCTTTTGATTGACTCTTCTGTCAGATCCCACCGATAAGATAATTATTTCATTTATTTGAGATACATCCTGGAGCAGAGAATTTTACTTCTATTAAAAAGTTATTTTTGGATCTCTAGAGTTGATATCAATGAATGGATCAGAAACTCGCCATCATTTAATTGTTAACGGTATATTTTTTTACTGAAAGAATTTCATTACTTATCTCCAGAGATTTTAACAAGTTGCTCTTTTCATGTACTTAGAAATTATTGTTATCTGATCATGAATACCATTAGAATTTATTTAAGTTTACTATTCTTAAGAAAGTAATGTCATGTTATATATGAGTTGCTTTTTTGATTATTTTTAAGAAGCTAAATTTTAAATTATTGTGTGTGTATACATGTATATACTTCATCCTATTACAATTAACCATTTACAAATATATGCATAATCATAATAAATTATAGCACATAATATTAGACAAATGGAAAAAAATTACATATCGAAAACCATTTTATACTCCTGTCCAATTTCATTTCCATGTGTTTTCACATGCTTTATGATCAGTAATTTGTACTAAAATTCATCCAATCAATGTTAATAATTTTAATTTTAAAATAAATAAAATTCTTTAATATTTCTTATATCATTTCAATGGCTAACTTTATGTGCAAATTACATGCCAGGAGTGGCAACTAGAATGATTTAGGTGGTGTAGGCTAGAATGCATTGTCCTAGAATTAAATAATATTTGTTTAATATAAAAATTTCTTCTGTTTGTTCCACATAGTTGAGCATAATCTATTTAATAAAAATTAAATTGAAAACTTAATTCTTGAATCCAATGAATCTTTTAATGTTGATAATATATTTGCTAAAGATACAATCTGCTTTTTAGCAAGAGTAGGAGTGGATAATTTTTCTGAAGATACAAAATTTCTTCATTTCTCTTAGGAGTCTACCATTTTAATTAACAATATAACATAAGCCACTCTGCAATGTGGAAAGACAGATAATACTTGAATATTTAACCTAAGATGAAGAAAATCTTGTATCAATCACAATATCATTCTAAAACTATTTTGTGGATCAAATCCTTAAATACCAAGTTAATACTATTGATGATAATGATAATTATTATGATAAATATAAAGTAATACTCAGAGTCTAAAAAAGTTTGATAGTCTAATGCAAATCTAAATTGATAGAGAATTAAAAATGACTGCAGATATTAA
Source organism: Epiperipatus broadwayi (assembly GCA_028023455.1). Classification (NCBI taxonomy): domain Eukaryota; kingdom Metazoa; phylum Onychophora; class Udeonychophora; order Euonychophora; family Peripatidae; genus Epiperipatus; species Epiperipatus broadwayi. Next base: position 984,527 of record JAQFVV010012612.1, on the reverse strand, counting down.
AATCTAAAACTAAACAATTGAAACAAGTATAAAACTTATGAATTATTATTCAAAAATCTTATTTCTAATTTTGATCTGATTGAGATAAAATTATACCATATCATTAAACCAGACAGTTTGAGAAGAAGAAATGCATTTATTATTCTATAAATACCTCAGCAAAATATGTTGTAATTATAATCAATTTGCATGTTATTTCTGTACATATTCTCAAATTATCCATCCCCTATAAATTTACATATCTGTTGTTCAAATTCCAAATTAAGTTATATGTAAGTTCAGTTTTCAGATGCAAGAACATTCTAAGTCCATAGAATGTCTTCAATATTTCTTGGATTCCAATCCAAAACCCTATTTAATAATGTATTATTTCAATACTACTTTAAAAAATTTTCAACTTATTTATTTAGATTTTGCATGTGAGAGAATTTTCAATCATCTTCTCATTTTCTTCCTAGACATGATGCACATTTACTAATAATCTATTTACATCATTAATAGATATTTTATTTTTTTCTCTAATCTAATCATCATATAAAACATCATTTCTACAAGTGCACTTTTCAGACTATAATATGATTCCAAGTTGGGTTTAAAAAATATTTTTTTTATGTTAGTGTCCTATTTATGAAGCAAAGAAAGAAAATACCCATATATTTACAACCCATCATAGATTATATATCTAGAATTTTGATTGCAGCCCCATTAGTGATATATTTTAAGACATTCATCTATAAAGTATGTTTTTTTATGTTACACACATTGAACATGTCATTCATCAGATGAATTTTCTCATACTCATGATAGAGAATTGGGGGAATATTAGATTAATTATGTGTTATAATTGTCAATAGCAAGATAAATTCATCATTTCCTTGCTAAATAGACAATAAGGTTGATTATTTGGGAGTATACAATAGAATATATTTGTACTCGATAACTATATGTAAAATAATAAAGAATATGTTCAAATTGATTACTAACAGACATTGATGAAATTACTTTGTAATTATCAATCTATTATTAGAAATAAACTCATATAACTATATAATTGTTCTTGGACTAGATTATTCAATCACTTGTTAATTCCATGTTTATTTATTATAATATTGAGATTCAAATTATTTATTTAAACTCTGCTATCACTTTATCATAGCCCAATATTACTATTATTCAATTTAAAAATTATTTACACACTAACACCTTCCGTAGCAAATATGTACAACAAAATCTTACAACACATTATTTCAACATGTCAATTTTAAATAAACAGTATTTTTCTACTAAGAAAGTCTAATGATGCCCAATATTTATATCTGACCTACATCAATAAATATTACTCATATGAAGTTATTTGCATGCATTATTTATCAGAAGATTATTTCAATCTTAGTCAAGAATCTTCTATCAATTCATTTAGCTTTGCTAAACCAATGGATAGAGCATACCAATTGGATTTCCAAGCTATATTTCTTAATGTAAACTTTCAAATACAATGTTGGACTAATCATCAAACTTTTAAACATTGAAACTATTATTAAATATATATTTATTAATTATATAAAAATTGTTTGCAACAAAAAATTTCAAAGAACACAATATTTCTAATTGTTAATGAATTTACGCAAGATTCATCTTTATCATCTTTCTAGAATTGATCTACTATTAAGAAAAATTCAGGAACCAGTCCTTAAAATTTACATTTCTTCTTTAGGAAGAATTATGCTAATCTTGGCACATGTTAAATATATTACAATTATTGCAAGAGATATTGCAAATTTATCTCTGATAGAAGCAATCATTAAGAAATGTTCTGTAACTACTGGCTTATTATTTCTTTTAACAAGTGTTCTGCTTGGTAATTACCATTTAGTAAATCCCTTTTCTCTGTACTTTCCAGTTTTCTAGGCAGTCTGATTATGTACTTTCTTCCCAAAATCAAATTACTGTAATAAATTATATATTTTTTTAAAAAAGCACAAGTCTCAACATCATCAAGAACATTAAAATTCTAATCACTTAAAAATCTTAAATCCAATTATTTATAACATTTATGGTATAACATTTATCTTTATGCTCAGAAATATATACCTAGTAATGTCACAAGAAAAATATGGCAAAGCAATGTATTCTTTAGTTGCTCATTATTGCCATGATAGTAATAATCTTGTTTTAAATCATTATATTCTAAAAACATCCTAAGAAATTAAAAATTAAAAAAAAAATGTAAAAGCTCTTAATGTAAATATACTAATTCTTGTAAATATTTTATTACTAATTGATGTATCCATATGCACGTCTATATACATTAGGACACGATGTTATTAAGTAATCAGAATAGCGAACAGTCTGCAATAACTCTCTCTCTACTTTACATAATCGCAATTCCCACACCGTTCTTTTCCAACGAGTGCTCTCCAATGAATGCCTTGCTCTGCAACGAATGCTTCTACTCTGCAACTAATGCTCTGCTCTGCAACGAATGCTTCTACTCTGCAACTAATGCCCTACTCTGCAACTAATGCTCTTCTCTGCAACTAATGCTCTTCTCGGCAACTAATGCTCTTCTCTGCTGCGGTCTCTTTCAGTTACACCTGTGAACTACATTTCCACTGGGCGCTGGTCATTAACCGCAAGCACTAATGCGAGATATCTCTGCTGGTGTTAAACCGATGTCTACTCCAATGCTGCTACTCAACTACCACGTGACTGCTCTCTACTGGAGTTGTCCTCTAATTGCTGCCCTGCATAGATGTTATCCAGTCTTCTATTGCTTGCTGACAACTGTAGCAATTAATACACCGTCCAATAAGGTATTGTCTCTTATTCAGAAATATTTGCAATCAGCAAATATCTCTTGGAATAGTCGATCGCCATTATGTCAATGCCTTAATTAAATTCCACAGCTATCAGCGCATGATCTAAAACAACCTCTCGAATACATTCTAGTTTTTTCTGGAGTGCACAAACATGTCCGCCATTTTATACAAAACACTACACTAATAAAGTTAAAAAGACAACAATTACCAAGACTAAAACAAAGACAACAAAAGAAAAAAAAATCCAATTATTTAAAGTAGACTGGCATTTTACTTTTTATTCTTCACTATTGTAAATCATATAATTACAGAAACAAATAAAATCACATCAGCATATCTGTGGATCATACACACAATCTTTTTTTTCCCCTAGAATCTTGAGAACCTTCCTAATCATTAATTTTACAATAAAGGATTTAAATTTTTCACACAATATATCAATGCAAGATTTTTCATGAGAATATACCATGATCTTTGGTTTAATGTTGATATATGGAATATTTTTAACTTAGATATTTTTTTGCACCAACACCTTCTGTCTTATTGAATGAGAAATGGCTTATATTGATATTATCAATTAATTTGCCACAGTACATTTAAACAATATATCATGTAATATTTATACTACAAAAATTTGGAATGCAATACAAATGTGGAGCCTAAATAGTTTTAAAATTTTTATTAATATGATTGAAGCATATATTTCTAGAATTTTCTTAACAATATAGAATTTGAATTCATTTTCTAAATGTTTTATCGCTGTAATTTTTCTTAATTATCAAAGATATAAATTATGCAACAACGATAATGAAACAATATCACACTTAATGAACCCTTTTCTTTTTGATCAATTCAGTACACATACTGATTCCTTCAAAACAAAAATAATCAAATATGAAAATTATATTTTAATCTGTGTAATAAAAAGTACATAAGAATAATTTATTTTTGTTGATTTATTTGAATAGCTACATACCATATTGTTTTCAAGGTAAAGACATTACTAACCGGTCAAATGTCTCTGCATAGAGTAGTAGCATATATATAGCAGAGATATTATATTAGTTTGCAGCTAGGAATATTAGAAATGAATTATTACCCTAGGAAATATTCATTTCATAAAAACTCTTATAATTGTCTAACTAATTAATTGATAGGTAAAACAAATTGCTTTCTTGAAATTCATAAATTTTAATTATAAAATCAGGCCTAGAAAATTTTAAAAGATTTTCTTTACTTTTAATTAATCAAAATGGTTAAAATAATTTAGTACAAATTTCTCTTATATTTGTATTTATTTCTTCATGTATTTCTATGTAATCCAATTTGTAAATATTTTAATAATATTGCATATGTTCTAATGTAAAATAATTTGTAGTAAAATCTGGAAGTTTTTAAATTACTATATATCACTATCACTTCTATATTAATCATTGAAGATATGATTACAAATACGACTGCTTCAGAAGAAGACCAATATTGCATGTCATTTTAATTTCAATTAATATTTGTATGACTAAAATATATTATAAAGGCATGGATTTCAAAATCTAATCATACTTTAAAAATCAATACAGCTACCATATATAAACTATAAATTTCATTGATTGTAAGGTTGTGAATGCCCACTGGCTACCAAAGAGTTGCTTTTAGAAAGTAAATCAATTTGGCAAACAGTCTTTGTGATTTTTTCAATGAATGAGGTTCTATAAAAAAAATCTTCTTCATGTCACATTTTAAAAATAGATATTTATTTATTTATAGGTAATAAATTATATATACATAAACCTATATATATATGTTTAAAATGTGTTAAAACAGTAACATCCTCTTTTTTCTTTGATTTACTATATTATAATTGTAAAAAGTTATACTCCCACACAAATCTTGATACATTTTGTTTACATTTCTGCATCAATAATTTTCATATATATATAAATCTGACATTTCAATTATTTTTTGTATATAATCATTTTTAAAACATATAATCTAAAAAATTATACAATTTAATACCCTTGATATTTATGTGTTCTATTTATGTATGATAAATATTAATTTGCTTGTATTGTTTATACACCTTGAAAATGATTATACAAAAAAAAATATTCAAAATGTCGGATTTGTTTACATATATGAAAATTATTGATTCAGAAATATAAACAAGATTTATCAAGACTTGTGTGGGAATACGATTTTTGAAATTATTTGTAATTATATGTTGGACTATTTCCATCATCTAGTTTTAATTGTTAAATGTTTTTGCAAAAAATCAAACTTTCCTGTGTATTATTACTAACAGTTGGATATATTTGAAAAGTTTAAATAAAGTTTGATTTTTTTCTAAAAACATTTAACAATTAAAATTAGATGATGGAAATTGTGAAAAATGTCGTCATCATAAACTTTCAAATAATATATATATATATATATAAACATTACAAGCATAAAGCTAAACTAGTCAATATATAATTAAAATTACCCCAAATCCAAAATTAACCAGACCAGCAGAAAAATAATATTAAAACACAACCAAAGGTTTCACTGCTGCAAGCAGACTTCTCAAATGTAAAGAACTACAAAAACTACACAATATATATAATATTAAACATTACCCACAAATCCATTCACTTCCCATCCACCCTTAATATTAAAAGAACTCTTAAATAAGTTAATTGCTTCAGAATAATAAATTTTGAATAATAAAGATTCTTTAATTTTTTTTTTGATTTCATTTCTCTCAAAGAAGTCAACCTTAGCTTCATCAAAATTAATAATGTGGCCTGTATCTTTTTCATGGACATACAAAGCAGAACTAAGATATCTATTTTTAACTCTACTTTTTTGAACCTTTATTCTTTCATTTAAAATCAAACTACTCTGACCTATGTAGACCTGCTTACAAAATAAACAAGGAGTAAAATATACTATACCAGGAATAGTCTTCCTATCAAAAATTTCCTTTGTATTATTTAATAAATTATTCCATGTAACAACTCTTTTCCAAGCAATTTTCTTATTTCCAAACAATTTACTATTTCTACATACAATTTTATAAGAAGACAATTTAAATGGAAAAGAAATAAAATCATATTTTTCTCTATCCTTTACATCCTTACAAATATTACTATTAAATAAAATACTTTTAAAAAATTTATCAGAGTAACATAGGAATAATAAATTAAATAATTCTAGTGGGGTAGCTTTGTTTCAGAAATGTCAATTTTATAAAGATTACCTGAGGGTTGGTTACGCTAATAAATTTGTTAAAAGTATTTTATTTAATAGTAATATTTGTAAGGATGTAAAGGATAGAGAAAAATATGATTTTATTTCTTTGCCATTTAAATTGTTTTCTTATAAAATTGTATATAGAAATAGTAAATTGTTTGTAAATAAGAAAATTGCTTGGAAAAGGGGTGTTACATCGAATAATTTATTAAATAATACAAAGGAAATTTTTGATAGAAAGACTATTCCTGGTGTAGTATATTTTATTCCTTGTTTATTTTGTAAGAAGGTCTACATAGGTCAGAGTAGTTTGAGTTTAAATGAAAGAATAAAGGTTCATAAAAGTAGAGTTGAAAATAGATATCTTAGTTCTGCTTTGTATGTCCATGAAAAAGATACAGGCCACACTATTAATTTTGATGAAGCTAAGGTTGTCTTCTTTGAGAGAAATGAAATCAAAAGAAGAATTAAAGAATCTTTATTATTCAAAATTTATTATTCTGAAGCAATTAACTTATTTGAGAGTTCTTTTAATAGTAAGAGTGGATGGGAAGTGAATGGATTTGTGGGTAATGTTTAATATTATATATATTGTGTAGTTTTTGTAGTTCTTTACACGAAAGAAGTCTGCTTGTAGTAGTGAAACCTTTGGTTGTGTTTTAATATTATTTTTCTGCTGGTCTGTTTGAATTTTGTATTTGGGGTAATTTTAATTATATATATATATTTATGTGTGTGTATGTGTGCATGTGTGTGTGTGTATAATTTAATCTAAAGGTGCCTAATTCTTTACATTCACAACTCTGATGCAATCTTCTTCACATAAATATCTTAACGATTTTTACTAATCAATTAATAATTATAATATTATTTTTAGCCAGATATTTCAATTTTTAATTAAAGTTTAATATATCTATTATTATTATCTATAACTACATAGAATAAGTAAATCAATTCCATTCCAATTTTTTCATATTTAATATCATACATATCCTTATAACTTTTCACTTCACTAGATATATTGCATTTGTGAAAATCTGAAATAGAGATTAATAAATTAGTGTTTAAAATATATATCTGGGCTAAAAATTATATAATAATTTGTAGCCTAATAATTGATTAGTAATAATTATTAAGGTATTTATCTGAGGAAATCGCATCATATTTGTAAGTACAGGAAGTTTGACATCTTTAGATTAAATTGTAATAATTTTGTAGTGATTAATACTGATCACTGAAAAAGTGTAGCAAGTTGTGACTTGGACCAACTGAAGAGTGCTGTTGAGCATGAAATGTATTTTGGGAGACGTGTGGTAAAATGAACACTGTAATATCTGATCTTAAGCTTATGCGTATACCCAAGTTTAGTGCAGAAAATCCTGATTCATGTTAAAAAAGTGAATTGTAATGGCTTGACTTATTGGAAGAAAATATTGGACTGAGGTGATATCTCTACTTTTTGCCATTATTGAACAGTTATAGTATTTTCAAATTGTGAAAATATTTTTAAAACATAGATATTTGTGGTTTGATTTATCAAATTTTAATTGCTACAATTGAATGTTAGTTATAGTGAAAGTAACTTTTTTATTATGATTATTTAAAAGAATGAGACATTGCATTGAAATAAATATTTATTTAATTAATATAAAAACTTCTTTGTAAAGTTATCACATAAATAAATCAATAAAGATATTAGAAAAAATCAAATGACTTCCAGGATTCATTTTTTCTGAATTAATAGTATCACTTAGCCCTGGTTATTATATATTCTCAAATGGCTTTGTTATCATTTAATTTTTATCCTTGCATGGTTTTATTTTAATACCATTTTTATCTACATATGCACAAAATGAAATATGTATTTGAAAATCTCAGTTTAAGACTATCACTTTCAAACAACTAGGACCAAACTATACCTTAATTCATCATAAATTTATCTTAGTGGTCATTTGCCTCTTTTTCTATTTTTATTCTTTTGTGTGATGTGTCATAATGTTAAAGAAAAATTTTTATATATGTATATATAAAGAAATACTAAAGCAGAATTTAAATATGTTTATTAAATTATTAGTACCAAGTATACTTCTGATGCTTTCATGTCATATTCATGGTTATTATGCTGAAAATACCTGTTTACTGCTGATTTGAATACTATTTGTTCTCTGATTCATTATATATTCATTTTGTGTATTTTTATTTTCAATCACTTCACTCTTTGCACACTTGGATCAAAACTATGGCTGTGTTATCTTTTGTGATTTGTAAAAGACAGATGCTTTAGTGGCATCATTTTTTATCCGTGACATTTTATACATTAGAGAATGCTGCATCATTCTTGATTTAAGATTGACCTTAAATGTATAAAAAGTCACAGACAAAAACTGATGCCACTAGTATATTGGTTTTTTACAATTATGAAAGAGATGTGAACATAGTTTCGATCGATATTGTGTTAAAATAGTGTAAGAAGAGCAAAACTATCAAAAATTAATAATCAAAAAGACACAGTTCATCACAAAAATGAAGATGTAAACTGGAGGACAAATATTAATCAAATCAGGTGAAAATGTTTTTTTCTTTTTAGCAGAATAACCATGAATATGATGTGAAAGTGTCAAAAGTATACTTGGTGCTAATAATTTAATAAACATATTTAAACTCTGACTTAGTATTTCCTTTTATATTAATATGTCACAATATCAAGATATACGTATATTCAGTATGCAGGTGTGAAAAAGGGGTGGTGATAAAATAATATCTTACATGTATTTTTAAAGAAAAATGTATCAATCTTCAACTAAATTTAGAATCTATATCAAATGCTAATAATAAAATAACAATTTCTAGCATAATAAATACTTATTACTAAATTGATTTATCTAAAATGATGCTAAATATTATTAAGATTGTGTATGAGTTATACACTTAATAGATTAAGTCATGCTTACTTGATTGTCCTATTGCCTTTAGTAGAAAACAGTGATACCACTTGTGACTGGTTTTTTTTTTTTGAGTTCTTATTAAAATGGCTATCATGGTCTGTAACATTTGCAACCTTATGCAGATGCTATTATGACTTAGATTAGCGGTGGCTTAATTAATCCTTATTAGGTAGAATCTTGAAGTATTTGAATTTCCAATTCAATTTAAATATTCTGGATAGTATTATTTTGCTTTGAATATGTAATAATTTTTAGGAAGCCATGAAAACTCCCTAGTATTATTTTAGTACCTTGATTAAGCATTATTATTTAACTCAGCAGATGAAAATGTTATTACTTCTAACACTTAGATTGTGATTTAATGTGATATAGTTAATTAAATTTACTAAAGATGACACTAGATAATCTTTATCAACTTCTAGATGGTGCTACTTTAATCAATAATGGCAGAAAAATTAAAATTGTTAGAGACAAAGTGTGAGCAGATTAAGGAATTAAGGAATATAAATGATAAGGAAGTTCAAAAGGTGGAAGAGAATGTTATGAATAAAGTAGGGAAAGTAAACTATGAGACAGTATTGGTAGGAGATTCACTAATTAGAGGATGTGGAGATGTAATTGCAAAGGAAAATAGAAATAAGTATGTAAAAATATGTTTGCCTGAATCTAAAATTAGGGATGTTACAGGTAAGGTAAATAAACAAGGGAGTAGAGATAAGTATGTCATGGTAGGGACAGATAATTTGTCAGAGCCATCGAAAAGAGTAATGGATGAGTACATAGAATTGATTAGTAATTTGACTAAGATTAAATGAAGAATAGGAATAGTTGGATTATTACCAAGATGGGCATGTTATATAAATGAGACATTGAAAAAATTGTGTGAAAAAAATGATGTTATGTTTGTGGATATGTATGATATTTTTGTTAGTAAAAGGGAGTTATATAGTAAAGTTGGATTGCACTTAGCAAAACAAGGAAGTGAAGTATTAGGGAGTTTGATTTATGAAGAATATTATAATTCAGGAAACTTATAAAGGAGATTAGGGTTTTAAATTGTAGAATTATCAAAAAGAAGAAGAATGGATGGGGTGTAAAAAATAAACAAAAGGTAGCCGATTTTCATATAAATGTAAATGTGGAGAGGGGTGGGGTGAAAGAAATAAACAAAAAGTAGTGATTTTGATATAAATGTACATTTGGTGAGGGAATGAGTCTGAAAAATTAATAGAATGCAAGTTACTTACAAGTGTAATGGAGAAAAAAGAGTCAAAAGAATTTGTAAAAGAGTAAAAAGGAAAGAAGAAATTATTAAAATAGAATATTTGGATATGCAAGGTGATAGGAACCCAGAAAAGAGATTGGAATTAAACAAATCAGTTAAAAATTGAAGAGCTCGAGGTATTAGCAGTAGTAGAAACTCATCTAAGAGAAGAATAAACTATACTGGAAGATTTGGTATGGCAGGGTATAAATAGAAAAGAAAAAGAAAAAAAGAGTGGTGGTATAGGAGTTATGTTAAAAAATTATTTAAATACTGTTAAATGTCAAAAACATTTGTAGTTTGGGATAAGGGTATGAAGACAAGAATGGGTTGTAACTATAGTGTATATAACCATTGGAGATAGTCAAATTATAATGGAGAGGAACAATAGCATATATGAATGCCTATTTAAGGATATACAGAGTTTCAAAAAAAGGTGAAGAAAATAATGGTTGTAGGGAATATAAATGGTCATATTGAAGAAATTGATGACATAGATAACAAGAATAGGCAGCTTATGAAGGATTTTTGTCAGAGAGTGAATTTGAGTATTGGAAATTTGTCAGATATTTATAAGAGACAGTACACATGATCTAGAAATAATATATTTCATACAATAGATTATGTATTAGTAGAGAATGAGGGAATGAATAAAGTACAAAAAAATTAAACTGTTTGATAATGAAGAGAGAGTATGTAATAGTGATTATAATTTCTTTATAATAGAAATGGTTAATAATGTGATGAAAAATTAGTAATAAAAGTAGAAGGGATAGTGAAAGATATGAATGGAAAATAAATGAGAGAATAAGTTAGAAGAATGTAAAATAAAAGTAGAAGAAATCATGGCAGAGTTTGTTGGGGGTGAATATAAAGATTCATGTGCTGAAGTAGAAAAAGTTGTAAATAGGTTTTTAGATGAGAATATTCTGAAGAATAAAAAGAATAGAAAAGTGAGAGTTAGTAAAAGTGTAAAAGAGAGGGGTAAAGCATGCAGAGAATGTAAATGTGCTATTAAAAATAAAGAAAGTGAAAAAGATGTTAACATTAAATAGGAAAAGTATTTTAAAAATGGAGTTGGCTAAAATAGATAATTATAGAGAGTGAATGAGATTAAATAATAAATTGTTGGAGGTTATTAATAAAAGTGGAAGAGATGGGAGTAAAATAATTTGGACATATATTGTAGGGAGGAGCAAAGTAGTATTACTAGATGATGAGGGAATAGAGTATAGCTCTAGAAAAGATGTTAGATGTGAAGACAAAATAATAATAAATATGAAAGCAGAGGGTGACTCTAGAGAAGAATTAGAGACAATTTTAAATAAGTATTTTAAGAGATATGAAAAAGATGTTAGATGTGAATGACAGAGTGATAACAAACACAAAAGCATATAGTAATGGGAATATTAGCTTTATAGAAAATGAGTTGAATGATGCAGGGAAGAAATTGAAAAGTGGAAAGACAAGAGGTTTAGATGTATGGACAGCAGAAATGGTGATTAATTTAGAAAATAGGGTAAAATTAAACCTATTAACATGTTTTAATAAGATGGCATAGAAGAGAGAATTTCCAGGTAGCTGGAATAATACAAAAGTAAGGATCATAGAAAGTTAAACAATTATAGACTGATAGTAATAACGTCAGTGCTATATAAAGTTTTTTCATATATGGTGACTGGAAGGGTTGCAAAATGAATGGAAGTAAATAATATAGTGGGAGAAATGTGAGGAGATTCTCAATCAGATATGCATATAGGAGATAGTTTATTTGTAGTTACACAGCTTGTAGATATGAGTAGGAATATGAGTAGACAGTTATATATGGTTTTTATAGATATAGAGAAGGCATGTGGTCGAGTAAATAGAAATAGATTATGAATAAGTTTAGTAAATTTGTAAATGTATGGAGCTTTAGTGGAGCTTATTAAGAGATTATATGAAAATAATTTCTATATGTATCAATTAGGAAATATAGAATCCATTAAAATTAAAAATGGGATGGGATTAAGGCAAGGATGCCTTTTATTACTTATTTTGTTTTTGTTATATTTGAGAGAAATGGACAAAGCAATAAAAAGATTAGGAAGATGGATAGAGATACCATTAATAGGTGGCACAGGAGTATTTACATTATCATGTCTTTTATTTGTGGATGATATCTTCTTATGCACAGAAAGTAGAGAAGATATGAAAGTTTTGCTGAAGACATGCACAAGAGTGGGTAAAAAGATGGGAATTAAATTTAGTAAAGAAAAATCTAAAGTAATGATGATAAATACTGGGAAAGAGAAGAGAAAGTATTTTTATTGGGGAATATAAAATTAAATATGGTGATTTGGAATTTGTTTTATATAGTCAGAGAAATTGCTTGAATAAATGAGGGAAAAAAATTGATAAATGAAACAAAGAAAAAAAGGGACTGATAAAGAAATTAACAGTGTTTTCATATAATAAATATGATGTATCTAGATTTGTATAAAAGGGAGTGGCAGTAGCAGGGTAATGATGCATTATGCATTAGTAAAGGGATGTTAGATTACTTAGAAAAAGTACAACTAGAAGTAGGAAGACATGCATTAGATACAGATGTGTGAAAGGCAAAAAAGCAATTCAGGGAGAAATGGGATGGTCAAGTTTTTATATGAGAGATGCAAAAAGCAAAATGGAAATGTTTGGTAGATTGCAATTTATGGATAATGAGAGAATAGTCAAAATAGTATTTAATTGAATTATGAGTAAAGGATAGGCAATAAAATGGGTGAGTAAGGTAGTATGGTATACAGAAGATTTGGATAAAGAATTTATGTCAATATACTTATACAAAAGGTGGGATGATTGTATTAGGAAAATTTTTGAGAGTTATAGTGGCAAGGAATGGGATAAAAGAATAGATGCATTAATAAAAAATAGGGATTTGGAGAGATGAGAATTAGTATGGAGAGTAAAAAGAGTTTAAATATATATAGAAGTAAACAGAATATTGAGTGTGAGTTAATTTATGATAACAGCAAGAAAAAGTAGTTTAGTGTTTAAGGCTTGAACAGGATCTTTAACAACAAAGGAATTTATATATAAATGGAAGAATATGAACGAGTTAGTTTGTAAGTTAGGTAAGAAAGGAATAAAAAATATTAGGCATATGTTAATTGAATGTAAATGCCTGCAAGCAGAAATGGTGCAAATAATGAAGTTGTGGGAGAATAAATATAAACAAAGTGATTATACAGAAAGTGGATTCTTGGTTTTTATGTTGAGTTTGGAGAAAGATAAGGGGACTTATGTATAAAGACAAGAGAGTTGACAAAGATTATATTATGGAAATGTGATGGAGTAAGATAGTGAAGAATGTGGGAAAAACTTAGAGTGAGGAATGGAAAGGGAAAGTAAGATGGCTAACAGGTTTCTATGGGCAATTGCATCACATCACATCAACGTCACAAGCTAAAAATAATCACACATTAAATGCTGTCATTTAATATATATGAATGTGTTATGTGTGTAAATAATGATAAACAAAAATCTAAAAGAAGTAACAAGAATATGTATCATATTCAAATTATTTATCTAACATTCTGTAACATATTAGTATAATGTTTTTAACTTTTATAAATATAACTTAAGGCAGGGGTCCCCAACCTTTTTGCACTTAAGAGCACATTCTATAATACTGGCCAGCTGGCGGGCACCATTTATTTTTTCAACCAGGTGGCAGGCACCATTTATTTTTTCAACCAGGTGGCAGGCACCATTTATTTTTTTAATGTAAATTTATAGTTGAATATTGTTAATAATACACATAATGTACAAAAAAATGTTTATTTCAAAAATAAAATTTTAACATATAATTAACGTTTATATGTTTACGCTGTAAAAGTATAGTATGCCCTACAATATGATTACAATATAATGCAATAATTTATAAGAAATTTTAAAAATTAAATTTATTTGTATCAGATAAATAATTTTTTATCGTGTTCGGATAGCGGTGGGCAAACATAAAATGGTCTGTGGGCGCCATGGTGCCCATGGGCATAGGGTTGGGGACCCCTGACTTAAGGTAATATGGATTATCCTACAGAAAGTTGATTTCAGTTTTATAAAGCCATAAGAAGATAATTTTAAAACCATCTAAATTTGAAAAGAGACAACTAGTTAGCATCTGATCGACTGGAGTTATCATGTTTAAAGCTGTAGTAATGTTTAGAATCACAATATCTATAGGATTTATGCCTTCAGTCACTCAAGGTGAAAAAAATGAATTACTAGAACTAATGATTGAAAATCGGTTTTTGCTGGAACTAATGTATATTATAAAGAATGTATTCATAGACATACAATTATAGCAGAACAAATTGCCGTGTTATCCACTTCATTAGCAGAACTTACAATTTTTTTTGATGTGAAGTCATTCAACATTGAAGCACTGTCATGAACTTGAAAACTAAACAAATAATGATTTGAAATGGGTGATATGGTTAAATGAGTTATTATTTTTTATTCACAGAAAAGATTTATGTCCAAAAATCACCAAATAAAGCTTATCAATCACTTGATCTTTTCTTAATAATGAAACATTCATGATTTAAGTACCCATGTCAATGTATTCATGTTGTTTAATAAATACTACACATAAAGACATCATACTTATAAATTTCTTGAACATTTTGGGAAACTATATTTACTTATTGTAAAAACATTCTTTCCAGATACTATATTTTCTATGATTATTATGTTAATTCACACCCCACACAGTTTGATGTACATGAGGTTGATGTTACACATCTCTCATGGGTCTCCCAATTACCTTACTAAATCTTGCTGCAGTTTCAGGGGTCATTTATGAACAAAGGGTTAATGTGAGACTTTTGTTAATAAGGAATAATTTAGTACTGTATGGAGAGTTTAGAGTCCCTGTGTATTTCTCAAAACATTGTTCATAGGTTATATAATTCCATCCCACATGTAATAAATGCAATTCTTAATAAAGTTTAAAAGTGTGAATAACTCAATGTGTATGTGTTTAATTTAAAAATCAGATATATTAATCATTAACTAAGGTTTAAAATGTATATTTTGGCTAGAAACTATCTAGTTAATAATTGATTAGTGATAATTATTATTGTATGTATCTAGAGTGAAAGGTGTCAAAATTGTGGGTGGAGTAATTTTGACGTTTGTAAATCAAAATGTAGTAATTTACTATAGATAAAGATATACATCAGAGATAGTGACCTGGCCCAACTGATGAGTGCTGGTTCAGTATGAAATGCATCTTAAGTGGTCATTTGTCTTTTATTATATCTTTATTCATATTATTTGAAAAGAATGTGTGGCATTGTGGGGGTTATTTAATACATTTATAATATCATTTACATACTATGAGAGAATTTATGAACATTTTTTGAAAATAATACTGCTTAAATAAAACCGAAAAAAAGCCAGTGTCTTTATTTTGATAATTTTTCATTCGATCTCAAAATCCATATATTTGGAATGATTTTATTAAGTTAGTTGTACAAAAAACAGTATTTAATCAACTCTTCTTGCCTAATAATAATAATAATAATCGAATAGTCTATTGCTTGAGAGTTTATAAAAAGTTTGAACACTTGCAGTAAAACTGGAGCTATGATGTACAGACCATGAGTTGCAGAGTAGCTATTATTATTTCATTAACCATATAAAGCATCCAAATGATAAAAAGAACAATAAATGAAACAACTATAAATCACATGTTACTATTTAGAAATTGTTGCAACAATTTTCATGGGTATGTTGGCCATGAAGAGGATGAATTAAATTTTTATTCAAATGTTTACAAAGTTACACATTTCAATGAGAAATGTGGAAAATTCCTATCTCATTGGGCATATGCTTTATAAAGATTTGCAGCAACTTGATCTAATTTGTATAGAAACTATGAGAAATTGAACCATGTATAGGCCTATTATATTATGTTTCATAAAACTGTTTTTGATTAATATATACGTTTTTGAATTCAAAACTATAAATATATAAAGTCTACAGTTAACATTAATTAGTTGTATCATTACATAAACAGAGCAAAACTCTCCATACAGTATTGCCACCTGTGCTAAACAGAGTAATCAATGGATGCCAGAGGCTTGTGCATAAAATCCCTATCTAATGCCTACTCATCCAATATCCCCAGACTAGTTTCTGGCTTGTGGCCTTCGTCAGTGAGGAGCTTTGGATCTGAGAGCACTGTATCTAGATCTTAGGATCTAATGCAACCCTCTAGCAACCACCTTTTATCTCTACTTAACTACAAAACTATGAGAATGAAATTGAAAACACAAAAAATATTTTCAATCTAAGCTCAATAGCTTATATAGTCATATGGGTCTGAACTCAGTTCAGCACCCATTTTGGTGTCTTTGGCTCTTTTACAACCATAGCCACCACTATCCTATTAGGCAGGATTGGTGTTAAACCATTAAGCATCACATGATCACATTTTCTATACTAGCACATTAATTGTTGATAAACAGAGCAAAACTCTCCATACAGTATTGCTTAATGGTTGTATCATTACAAATATGATTACTATATTTTACTGTGAATGTTTAGGTGGTTACTGGTTGGAACTTTATATATATATATATATATATATATATATATATATAAAGTTACTGGTTGGAACTTATATATATATATATATATATATATATATATATATCAGTTTCTGCTTCTCAAACATATTTATAACTTTTTTAAAGATGAAAAGCAATAAAAATAAAATTTTGTAATTATACTAAAGTTTTATTATTTACAATAATTATATTAAATTATTAATCAAATTTTTAAATTTGTAGTTGGAAAATACCATTGACTTGACTATAAGTGAAAGCATTTCATGTTGCAATAGATATGTTTGTGTGTCTGTCTATTATTTTTGTTTATTTTAACATTTAGTTATTACTGAGAATTGTAAATTTTATATGTTAGTTTCCTCAGTATATTATAGTTTTTTGTAGTTTTTCTATGTACATCCCAGTATTTTATGTACACTTATTTTTAAAATTCTTGGTGTGGTTTGGGAGGGGAGAAGCAATTTGTTTAATTGCATAATATAATCAAAATAAGTCATAATCACTTTTGTAATTTGCTTCCAGTGAAGTTTATGTTAAAATGTGTTTGAAGATATGTCTGTTTTAATTTTGATATCTATGATAAATTCAGGAGTTTTATCTATCCTAATACTGCTTTCATCATTCAAGTTGAACATCCGGCATTTAGTTGTGAGACAGATATATCTGCATCCACACTTTTCAAGCTCATTATTACAATGCAAACTTTTAATGTTATTTTTCTTTAGTTTCTGGACTAGAAGTTTACTATTATTGATTCTGCATTCAAAAAATGAGACCGTGGACATTTTTTATTGCTTTTTATTTAGATATTTTATATTTCAAACTATTGACATAATTTAATTTTCACATTAATTATTGCACGAGTGAGCTCAATGCTGGAATAATGATATATGTCAAGAGACCATAAAAATGGTTGGAGTTATATATAGAGCTTGCAAAATAAGCTCTTAACAAGCTTTGAGAATATCCCCAACCACAGACCAGTTTCTGCTACTGGTGTCATCAGTGAGGTACTAGTATATTCAAAACTTATTAAGAGCTTATTTTGTGAGCTCTATATATAACATTTGTAAATACAAGCTTATTAAATTAGGTCATGTGACATCTGACTTGATTTTTTTTTTTAAATAGTTGAAGTAAAAACAAACATGAAAAAAGATTAAGATGATATGGCCATGTTAAAATAATAAATAAGAACCAATACTGAGAGTGGTGATTGATTGGAACCAGAGAGAGGAAAAATAGAGAAAGTCTGAGGAAATGATAGTGTTGAACAATATCAGAAGGAATTATTATTTTTTTTTGGAGATTATGAATAGAAGAATATCAAGGGCAACATAAAGAAGACTTTTGATTTACTGTTTTTGTTTTAGATTGTTGACAATTATATCACTGACAGTTTATATCCAAATATATTTTACTCAAAGCTGTATTCATAAACAAATTAAATAGAAAAGTTACTAAAAAAATTTAATGATTTATAGAATTGTGATTAATGCAAGTAAATGATTTATTGTAATTTCTGAAGTAAATAAAACATTCTTCAGTACGATTCAATGAAAATCACTTTTCATATCAAATAATTTTATCATTCTAATCATTTACAACTGTTTTTGAATGATTTTCATCAAAATCTTATTCACTAATGGCATTTCCTTTCTAGTATATGAGATAACATTGGTTTTGATTTGCATATAATTTTTGTCATTTGTGTTTTATTGTTAAGAATCATTCAATTTCTTCTATTAATGCAAGCTATTTATATGGCTATATACTACCTATTTGATTGTTTAAAGCTTTTTAGAGTTGCTTCTGAATAAAAGAAATTACAACTACCTATTCATCTCTTTTAATCTTGATCTTTTATTGTTTCTTTGCAAACAGGACTTTTAAATCTTATTCCTGTTTCTTGCAGTCCTCATTCATTATTTCATCCTACTTTTCCGTTCTTCTCTTTGAAAACTTTTTTTATTTGTTTTTAGTAAGTTTTTTTTTTTTTTTTGCTTTCAGAAATTTTGGTGATTTCTTCTGAGAATTATTTGTGGCATTGTAGTTTATATATTATTACCATTAACTGTCATTTGAAAATGAATATGGCTATCTCTAACTCCAGAAAAAGAGAGGCAAAGGAGAACAAAAATTCAAAGTTGAATTTTGCAATGATTATACAAACCAAAGGTCAAATGAATAAAAAAAATATTTGAATAGCTTTATTGCTTGAGAGTTTATAAGAAGTTCAAACCCTAAGAGTACTACCACAAGAATTGATTCTAAGACTTTACATTCAAGTCTGGTACTCTTCTCCTGTGATAAATTCTTAGGTTAGGTCAAATGAATGATAATTGGAAACTAATTTTTGGTATTATATATAGATGACATTAAAGAATGTTATAGGACTAATTTGCATTTTCTCAGCACACTTTTAATGAATATTGGATAGAGTTAGTTAAGAAATTTTCATACATCCTTAAGGATTAAACCTATTTTCTAATGATAACATATGTCTTTCCATGAAACAAATGCAACTACATATATCATATGCTGGTCTTTTAATCTTTTTTTTACAATTTGTAATATTGTGTTCTAACCATTTTTGCATGAGAATTTTTTTAAAGACTTTTTACCCAATTGTAATAGCCTCAGCCATGTCCTCCCACTGAAAGCAATTGATATTGCAACTGTTTTGCATACGTTTAGGTAATCTTTATAATGTAAATGGGATTTGCCACTTCCATGAGAGGTCAGTGACAGTTGCTTTACAATCAGTTGTCCCGGGTTAGCGAGTTCATTTCCCGGCTGATGCTATGACACATGAGAAAAAAAAGTAGAGTTCTTCTCTGGGACCAATTCAGAAAAACATTTATTTGGATTTATATATATATGAAGAACATTGAGATAATTGCCATAAAAACAAATATCCCATAAATTTCATTAGATGCATTTTTTCAATTAAAAGTCATGCATCAACAACAATGAAATGTTCATCAATTTGAATTTGAATTTATAAATTGCCTTCTAAACTTGTTTTGTAGTGCACCAGTAAGTACATATGCATACACATAAATCACACAACAGTATCCAATATTTAATTAACTATAGAATCTACACTATTGTCAAGAATATACATAAATGTATTAATGAATCATACAGAAATCTAACAGATAAATTAGTAAATTAATTTAAATGAAATTTTATTGTAGATGTTTTTTGACATTTTTGGTTAAAAGCAAAAAATAATTTTAAATTATGGCCTTTATTTATTCATCTGTGGATGTTTGTGCTACTACAATTATATATCCGTACGTCAAAATGTAATGATATTTTAATTTTGTACGAATATAAATTTAATTAATTTTGGCTGTTTAGGTTCTTTTTTTTTTAATTTGAATATATTCTCACCCCCCCCTTCTTTATATATATGTCTCTATTTATTGCTGTCAATATTTATTCTTTTGTTAAACTTAGGCATATTTTTAGATACCGAAAATTATTTCCAAAAATTACCACTGAGAGTTATTGCTTCTTTTCATTTTGCTCTTTAATGTGATAGATCTCTATTTTTTTAATATATATATATGAACATTCATTTTAAAACTAGATTTAAATATTTTTTTATTTATTCTTTTCCAACATTAAATATTAGAAATACAAATAATAAAACAAGAACAGCTTTCTATTTTAGTGCCCTCTATTGTAAGCTTGAGTAATCAGTGATTATCAGATTGTAGCATTTAAATCCCCAGATTATTTTCTGACTTTTATCTTTATCAATGAAACTCTGAATCTATCAATGAAACTTGCATAAGCTGGAGGAATGTTCTTAATACCGTAGTTATCCAGGATAAAAAAAGGTACAACAGGTATTAAAGAACTAATAATAGAAAAATATATAGTTCCTGACATGGAACACATATAAATAACTGCTCAGGCAGGTTGTTTTGGTTTTATAATCTTAGAATATTTGAATTTTAAGTTTTTATCTTGAATAGTAAAGTGGAAATAAATCTAGATGCATGACTCCATTAGTAACTGCTTTGAATCTCAAGCCTTACTGATAAATACAAAAGTCATATACTGTATGCGGAGTATGATTTGGTGTCCACTGATTGCTCAAGCTTATTATAGATGTCACTGCATGACTCCATTAGTGACTGCTTTGAATCTCAAGCCTTACTGATAAATACAAAAGTCATATACTGTGTGAGGAGTATGATTTGGTGTCCACTGATTACTCAAGCTTATTATAGATGGCACTAAAGTAAGAAGCTTTTCTTGTTTTATTATATATATAAATCAAATTTATTGTTACCATATGTTTCAAATGCAAATTGCATCCATAGAAAATTAATTTATTTTCTTGATAACTTGAAACTTCATGCTGGATGATTGTGAATTATAATTATATAAAATGTTCTACATAACTTATTTTAGTTTTGTATAATCTTTTCAAATACTGTTGCCTTCTAAAATTTCCAAATGTAATT
This sequence comes from Epiperipatus broadwayi, assembly GCA_028023455.1. Classification (NCBI taxonomy): domain Eukaryota; kingdom Metazoa; phylum Onychophora; class Udeonychophora; order Euonychophora; family Peripatidae; genus Epiperipatus; species Epiperipatus broadwayi. Next base: position 963,170 of record JAQFVV010012612.1, on the reverse strand, counting down.
AATACTGAAAACTTATTAGCTGATGATGATTTTGAGAAAATAATTAAGGCCATCAAAACAATCAAAATGAGATTCAATTTTTGAAGTCATGGAATATGATGATAATCTTTTCAAACACTGATTATAATTATTGCTTGAGCAATTAAATACAATGAACTTAAAATTTAAGTTTCCTGAATAGAATCGCATTCAATTAATGTAAGGGGGGGGGTCATTATATGTTTAAATGAATGAAACAGTTAATCTAAAAACACACACATTTTGATGCTTGAACATTCCATGACTTTCCAAGAATCGATCTCATTTTGATTATTTAAATGGCATTAATTATTTTCTCAAAATCATCATCATATTCCTGTAAAGTTTTAATGTTAATTAAAATTGGAAATTTTCAATGATATCAAAGTACAGTCTTTTATTTAAAATTTTCTTGAATACCTGATATGTTGTGATAAAAAATTAATGTAAATTTAAAACAATTTTTTTAAAACTAAAAGAAACTATCATTTTATGAAAAATCCTCATTTTTCTATGATTGCTTATATATGTCAGGAAGAGATGCTGTAAACAAGTGATCATTACTTGGCTTCAGTGATAAAAATTCTGGAATAATCGTTACAAAATAAAAAAGTATTTGCATTCTGTATTTAAAGTTTGTTAATAAATATTAGTTTATTGGTTTGTTTAAATTCTATATATCTTAATTCTTTATCAATTTCTCTGCATCTCTTATAATATATAGTTCTTATTTTTCCATTTCTCTGAATTTTTATTCAAGATTTTCATCTTTGCATGTGTTTTTCTAATCTGTTCTATATATTGATCTTAACATAGTTAAATAATTAATTTATATCTTTAAAAAAATTTCTTTTATTCTTATTTTAGATATTTTTCAGTGTCTCTATCCCTAAATGCATGCCATGTTTTTTTTAATATTTCAACATTCTTTCTGACATTTCTATTATTTCTAACATTGTCATTGCATCTCATTCTTTTATTCTTTTCTAAATATTTATGTTCCAATCTCTAAAATGTATTCTTCTTCCTCTTTTATTATTATTATTATCCAGTGTCTCTTCTCGTTAATTACAATAATAAATGTATCCTATCATTTAAAATATTGTTCCATATTAATTTTTTTAAGAGAATTCTTAATATAAAAAAAATAAGGGTTAAAATATTTCATGAATTTTCAAAAACCTTTATGATTGTTATTTCTCCTCTATCAATGATGCATCATTATTTGTTTAAATTTAGAGCATTGGCAGTCATCTAGTTACCCAACAACAATGTAGATTATCTGATTAATTATGTCAAATATCATTGCTTCTTGAGTGAAAATCCTAAGTTCAATCTTGCTTGAAACCTGGAAAAATTCCAACTTTTACTAGATATGAAACCACTGTAATTTAAGAGAAATAATATATAGTATATAAAATAAATTAAGTAATTTTTACTGTTGTTGCTATGAATTAAAAAAATAGATACAATATGTTTCTATGTTCTTACTGATTAAATAAATAAAAAGCAATTACTGGCACTCATTGATCTGTTGTTGTATAATATAATAACTAAATTATTGACTAGATTTTTGTCATTATTTGATATTGCATTTTTTTGAGAATGTCTCTAACCAGGAATTATCTCTTCTGGTGATTAATGGAATACCTGTTTCTTATTTTTAGGAGTTATCTCACCAGTGCTTTTATTGATCCTATAATTTCAGGTTATATTTGGAGGCTATCTTTTTTAAAAATATTTATCTAATTAACCATCGCTGAAAGTTATAATAAGAGTAATATTTTTATTACAGAATATTTTGCTCATTTGAACTCTCAAATCATGAATAAATTATATTTTATAACTATAGAAATAAATTCTACAATGATTAAAAAAAGAATGAAACAATTTTATAAATCTTCATTTAGTTTGAAGCCAATATTGGTTTATATTTTTTTTAATGAAGATATTCATTTGGTTTGAATTATGACTGAAATTTGCCTTAATATAATGAATGTTTCTTTAACTGTAATTTTAATTGCTGCCTAATTAAACAACAAAGCTATATGGAAATTTCAATAAATATAAAAGTAAAAGATCAAGCCTAAAACAGAACTTCATTCATCAAAGACATTAATTTCTATGTCATTTTTTTATGTGTGCTCCACATATTCTTATTAAAAAAAGATATTAATAGAATATTAAATCATTTCAATAAATCAATTTTATGATATAGTGTGGAACCTGAATAGCTTTTTAATATCTTTAATGAATATCTGCCAATATAATAAATGCAATTATTTTTTAGTTTGTAATTCATGTTTTTATTTTCCCTTATTAATCATATGTAAATAAGCATTTATTTTATAGTGCTATGTTTTATAAATTGTAATGCATTAAAGATCAGCCTTTTCAAGCTATTGTGCATGCGCTTTTTACGAGTGTTAATAATAAATTAATACTTTCACTCCCAACACAAGATATAGTATTTATGAAAGAATAAAATGAATCCACTTATTCTTTCCAACCCAAATGCTTATATATGGGCAAATCTTAAGTACTGGAAATGAAAGCGTGAGGATAGACCACTCACTTTAAATTACTGTTTATAATACTATTGAACAAATCATTTATCTCTCATATTAATTTTTTTTACAAATCATAACCTAACCAAGATTAATTTTCCTCTATCATTACTAAACACTTAATTTATTGTAATAAAGAAATGTTTATGTGGTCTCCACATTTCAACTGATGACTTTTCGTGGATACTACTTATTAATTTCATAAGTAAATCCAAAATATACTTTAATACTATTCAATTTTAGATTATATTAATATTTTTCATAAATCTGACTTTGTAAGATAGTTCTTCTAGTTTATATTGCCATGAATACCTAAGTGCTATCAATAAGCAATATGACATTTTATGAAATTGTTTAACAAAATTATGTAGAGAATCTTGGGTCATCTAATTGATTATGCAAGGTTAAATCATATTACTCATATAATATTTGTACATAAAGAAACTACATGATAGTGTTCTAAAAATGTATTTTTGGTTAAGTATAATATAGGACTTGATTTTATTATTAATTTACAACATAATATTATGTTGGGAATATATATATATATATATTATACCGAGACAAAGTCGGTATATGGCGTACGGTAACAATATATATATATAATATTATGTTGAGAATATATATATATACTGTTGGAATATTTAATTAAATAATTGGCCAGTATATGTTTTAAAGATATTTAAAAGTTAATGTAAATACTGTTTTAAACTATTGCCAACCTTGCAATTTGAAACCATTTTAAAACTGATGTACCTAGATTAAAAATAAATTTTAAAACTACCTTAATACTTTAGACAACAAAATTATGTTAATTGATCAGAATGATGTAAGCAGATATCAGAAACTTTTTTATCGGGGAAGAGGTTTATGATAAAGACACCTTATCTTAATTTGTAGGCTGAGACAATTATGAACTTAAGATGTATCCAATACATATTTATTAAAAATTAATTTATTAATTTAATATTCTATTTGCAAAATCAAGTAATTGAAATATTTCTATTTAATTATATTTGTTTATATAAGAAAATAGTAAATCATTTGGTCCCAAATATTTTCATCTGACTTATTATAATCTAGCCCACAACTAGAATTTCCAATCTTAAAAATGGGGCTGAATGATACTTAATACAGATGATATATAACTACATCAGTTCAATTACAGTAATGCATTGAAAAGAAAAACAACTAATTATGAATTTGATGGAAATTAAAACAGCCACATTTACATTCCTTTAAAATATTAAAGGATGTACTGCAATCTGCTGCAGTGGCCATGATTTTCACTTTTCAAATGCTTTATGGTATTCTTGTATCTGAAAGCATACATGATTAAACTTTTACATACAATAGAGATGCTTTTATCATTTTCATTTCAATAAATATAAATCAGATTTAAGTATTTAAAACCTCTGTCTGATATTCATTGGTGATATAATTTCCAAGATCACCGAGTATGTTCAATCTTTACTTGAAAGCTAAGATTCTGCCTATGCGTATAATTAATCAGAAATTTATATGCAAAACACTATTATGTAATTCCTAAAAATAGTTTCTTGTTTAAGTTATAGATTAAATGATACAATCTTGAAATTGAACGTTGCCTTTTTAGTATATAAATTGTTGTATGTTTGCAAAATAATCTGCTTAACATTTCTAAAAATCATTGCCACAAATAGCAAACTATTTGAGATATACTTATTGCTAATAGAAATTATTATTTTCTTCTTTTTCTATTACTAAAGATATATTTCAAGCTTTCTTTTTTTTGTCCTGTTTCATTTGGTTTATCTGTAAACCCATTGAGCGGGAAAATTTCTGATCTCTCACCTGCCAATGCCAGAGGAATTACCACATTGTATTTATGTGTTTCTATCATTAAATAAGTCTACAGCTTATCAAAATAAAATGACATGGATTATTTTTCTCTACATTTTTAGGAATTCTATTCATATATTTTGAAATGCCAATATGCATCTAAATGAGAAAATCATCAGAATAATAAATGGCAAATGTAAAAAAAGATATTTTTTTCATTGATATCGAAATATTATTCTATCCATGTAAGATTTTGTAATCTCTTTCATATCTTCATCTCTTCTTTTTTTTTCAAATGATTTTGAGACACAATACATAAATATATAAATCAGAGAGTTCAAATAAATAAACATTGGGTGGTAATTAATGTTGGATTTATTATAATGCTGATAATCATGAATATGACATTAACACATTAGCTCTGTGTTAAATAATTAAGAGTTCGTCAAAGCCCTGGTGAGCGTATCCAGGAGAAATTCTTTGTGGTGAATCAGGATCTTTTTAAAAACTTGCAATTTCATTCATTTAATGCAAACTATGAAAAATTCTCTCCATCAAATACTTTGATAATATATATCCCAAAATGTGTTTTAAATTAATGACAATTTTAAATAAGATAAAGCATAATCTTAATCACTCTGTGTGAACATTGAAGAGCATATAATTATTATCCTAAAACAAAATCTGTAATGATTTAGGTTTTATAATTATCATCTAAATCTATTTAAAGACATTTATAAACATTGTACTACCAATTATACTTTAAATATAGAGCCGTATCTAATCAGTGTAATGACTTTCTTTATAAAATATTAAGTTACTTTATTGTGTTTTCTTATATAGTTTTTATTACTGATTACGAATGAGATTTTATTTATTATCATTATTGTTGTTATTTTACTGATAATTTTTATATGGAAAATTTGTTGTCATTTAATTAGAAGTTTGGCAGCACTTAAATATTATAAATTTATTTTGGAAAAACCAATATAACTATTAGTATTCTGTTATGTTTAGGGCTAAATTAATAATTTTTCATAAAGCTATATTATTAAACAATAGGTCTTTATGTAAAATTTTATATCTCAGTGACATTTACATATAATCAATTATATTTATGGATTTGTAGTATACTCCTTATTACATTCCAACTTATAGGTCATAAACCACTATCTAACATGAATATTTAGACAATTCTTTTTCACTTCTACCATTGTCATGTGATTAGAGATTTGAATAGCTGATCTAAATGAAATATAAATTATATTTAGTTGGGGTGTGCTTACTGTAACATTTATTGTTTAAACACCATAAAATGAGCAATTGATTTTTTTAAAAACAAATATATCATAATTCCAATATATAAATACAAAGGTGAGACTATTATTATGACATGGAGATCAGCTATTCAAACTTTAATTCACCTGATAAAGGATAATCAAATTTTTATATCAGATGACGATTTGTTTACATATGTTCGAAGCTAATGAGGAGTGTGTTATAAATCAATAAATGTGATTCCTTACACTCCCTGTCACTTTTGGTGTCTAAACCTCTGATGCTCATTCCACTCATCTGTATCTTTATTTAATATTTAAACTAATCAATATCATTAATAAATTCATGATAAAATTATTCATGAAAACATATATATTATAACTGCATGGATTGTGCGTATGTATTTATAAATAATTAAAAATATATATTCGTTATAAAGTTTCTTTGCATCGGAATATTTTATTTTACTTATACCAATTTGTTCAAATTTCTGTGATTAAAAGCTACATTCTTTCGATAAGCTTTCAGATTGCCCACTCCCAAAGACAATGGGGAAAGTTTTATTAATTAGCAAAAAGATAATAATTTAAAATGTTAGGACGGTTCTTAATTAAAATCGTTTTTCAGATTTACAAATTCAATTTCTAATTAAAAAATAAATTCAAAGTTAATGAGTTTGAAAGCCTTATCAAATGAATGTATCTAAAATCAATTAATAAAATTTGTAACTTTGATAAGGTAAGAAGCTTTAGCCTGAAGGTATCAAGAGTCAGTATAGGTTGGAAAACAGAGAACAGGTATAAATAGCCCGGAAAAAGTTTTGAGAGAGAGAAGCCATATTTGTTTAAGAGAAATTGCTGCTTGAAGCTACATGCATTTTAAAATTATTATTACTTTAATTACCTAGGAAGAAACCACTTCCTCACTTGCTCGTTTTTTACATCGGAACACCAAGGGTTCGTGGCTATGACCCGGCCTGGCTTTACCTGTGTTCCACAGATCCTTCATAGGGCATAAAAAACTTGCCAAATACAAGCTGCCCTTCCATTTCCTCAAATCACTGACCAGCCTTTATTTTTGTATTTATTCTTAATGCTCATAAAACGTCAGCACTGTTATTTCTCAGTTCAAATAAAGCCCCGCTCTCATGCTCGTATCTTAATGAATTGATTTTATTAAAGTCAAACAATTTCATATTCATTTATCATTAAATAAGTTCTTTAGTAAACAGTAAAGTTATGCCCTAATAGTTATCATGCTTTTCATGAATTGATTTACGAATGTGAAAATGAATCTCACATTCTTTTTTTAAAAAATTAGAATGTCCATGCCAAATACCTTTATTGATTTTTATTTACTTGTTGGGACATAAACACGTATAATCCTCCTATAATATTGTGTGATAGTTATTGGCATGTGATAACGACTGCCATTCTTATTGTAAATTCCGTTTTAAAGACTAGTGGTAATATATATAATCTTAATGACAAAAGTTGAACAAAATATTTATTCTTATTAAACATTTTATTAACACATTTGGTTTTTAACTTTCTTTATTTTTTAATAATTATTTTAATATTAATACTCGCTGTCTGTATTGGCAACTCAAACATACACATATGAATTGATTTATAAACATCCTTAGTTATTTTATATGTTATTAGAATCAGATCAGGGGTCTCAAATCATCATCATCAGTTGAGCTAGTTTTTTGGTGCATAGTCATGTACTGTCGACATATGTCATCCATTGATTGATCTGAGCTTGTGAGTTGGGTTTGAATTCAATTCAGTCTGGGGTTGAATCCTTTTGGTTTGACTGAGTTTGAATCCGACTTCGCGGATGGGTCATGTTGTTCGGTGGCACCTTTTGACCGGTACAATATGTAAAATTTAAAAATTTGTCAATTTAATGTGTTACTTAAAACATCCCATATGATTTTTTGCAATACTTCTTAGGATAAATGTGTATTTCTATGCTTTATTTTTGAAAGCAGATTATTTATTTCCAAAGAGAAGAAATATTGAATGCATGCAATAACAAAGAGTCTATTATGAATACTTTCAAATTATTTTTTCCCAAAGATGCACACACAAAAAAAAATTGAAATATTCAAATATCTTAAGCTTTTCCTAACTTTCAACCACAATTTAATGCATTACATAAAATCATCACTTCCATTACCTATATAAAGACTGTAAAAGAACATTTATTTTAAAGAAATGCAAAAAAAAATTATATGTTCCATATATATTTTTTAACAAAAACTGTAGATTTACTTTCAAAATTAAGTTATATTTTCCCCATGTTAGATCCTATCTCATAAAATGCAACTTTATTCTTTTTTCTGTAATATATATTTAATTGGGCCAGAGCAAGTTTATAATCAATATAAATAATTACTGATATTTTTTCAGAATACTCTATTCTATTTCTGCAAGGTTTTTAATAATATTTTTTTCTTTTTTCTAAGGGTGAGAAATTTACACCCAGAATTTTTAGCAAAGAGCATCATTTGGTTTGATTTCAATTTTCTTTATCATTATATATATATATATTGATTTCAATTTTCTTTATCATTATATATATATATATATATGATAGATATATATTTATGTGGTGCAATATTACTAGTGATTTTCAATTTGATTATGATTTTATTTAAAATATGTGATAAAATCAGTAATCTCTAATTCTATTTTTAATAAACCATCTATTTTAATGTTGTTTTGTTTCATACTTCTTTTAAAGCTTTTCAAACTTATTAAACATCACCTTGTAGTAAGACATTATTATCATAAACACATAATCTCTATCAAAAACTGTGTTGCTATTTTTTTTGCATTTTACTAAACTTTTTCATTTGTTTTACCTTTTCTCTCATTTTTTATTCTTGTCTTTTTTTTTTTTTTTTAATTTACATTATAAATTTTTTTTATTACACTTTCTCTAATATTTTTTTTAATCGTCTCTCTTTTTTATAAAATACTTATTAATAAAATGTATATTATAAGTATTCTTTTTGGTTTACAAAACAAATTTTGTTTTGATTCATAAAACATTCTTTTACTTTTGAGATTTCATCATTTTATTGTATTTTGCATATTATATGGTTTTTATAATACTAATCAAACATTTAAAGATAATCATAGAAATAATGATGTTGATAATAATAAAGATAATAATAATATCAAAACATTGGTTTAGACAATTGAGTTGAACTAGCAGTATAGTGAATTACTCTGTTCTCTATATGACTACCATATGGCCAAACCTGTATCTAAATTCAATCTTTACCAAATACTGTTTTAATATGTCAACCTTGTACAAAGAAAATCTTATAAAATAACTGATGATAGAAATGTACACTTTTATCATAAAACTTAACTGTATTCTCAGTATGAAAAAATAAACATTAACTATGGATTCACTTTCTGTAAGAGATATATTAATACATGGTACAGGCTTAAACCTACATTTATATATGTAATATATGCAGGATTTGAACTCAGACTTTCACATGACCCACTACTCTCAGTGCCATTTCATATTGCTGACCCACCTGATCACAGAGTAGTGGGTCATGTGAAAGTCTGAGTTTGAATCCTGTAAGAGATATAGTAACAGCAACATCACATAACTTCTCATATGCTTTCAGGAACATTTATTTTCACATTTTACTCAGAACCATCTGCTATAAACTTAAGTAATCAATATAACTAATGCTTCTAACAGACACATTCAATTCTTTTATACTATTCAAGCTAATAACATGAATTTTGTGTTAAAACCTAAACTGAGGTTTCTAAAATGTGTAGAAAATGATCTGATGGCATATCTTTTTTACTATAGAATTAAATTAAGACTGGGTTTGAGTGGCTGCTAAATGCATAAGTGCATTAGTCTACATTTGGATTCTAGTCTAAGTAAAATTTAGAAATTAGTCTGTCTGGAGATGGGAATTTATAATACTATACCATTTGGTGTCCATCGATTATTCAATTCTTACAGTAGATGATTCTAGAGTAGGATAAAACTAATTGCTCTTGTAAGAGTATAACTAATGGTAAAGGCTGCTTCATATTATAATCAACTCATATCTGATTAATGCAGATTAATCTAAGATCTTTACAATCCACATAAAAGTTATATATGCATTTACCAATCAAACATTATATAGCTGGAATTATATTTAAGTCAACTACATGAAATAAAAACCAAAGCTTATTGTAATACTTATTACCTAAAAAAAAATTTTATACATCCAGGTTTGATCCTGATCTTGACCATGAGAAATAGATATGCTAATCACTAAGATGCAGGTTCCTTAAAAATAATAAAAAAAGACATCAAGAGGCCATCCTCATCCCTAAGTATTAAAACACTAAATTGTATTAAAGCAATAACAAGCAGTGGAGAGCCAATACTGATATTAAATATTAATCAAATGCTTTGTTGCTTAGCAATTCATAAGAGAACTCGACAGATCTACCACTGCACCAATCTATTTATAGTACTCTAATATTCATTGGCAGTTATTGCTTTATTGTAGTGCTTTGTTGCCTAGTTACGTCAAACTATATTTTAAATGAAAGCTTAACATATGTAGTAATAAAACCAAAAGTGTTATTAAAATAGAAGTTTTATTTTTCAATCATCCATTTTTAAAATATAATATGTGAATAAAAAGTGAAGTATAATTATTATTCATATATTTAATATTTTATTTCATAGAAGAAGAAATGGTTTTGCGTTTAAGAAACAGTCGGGCTGTGCTTATAATCAAATTATAAGCTCTTATTACACGCTAGAAGCTTAATTAAATCAAAAAGATTTTGATGACATTTATTTTACACTAAATATAGAACTAAAATTTATATTAATAAATGTTATTAATATTTATATATTTTAATTATTTTTAAATGTATTCACTTGTAAATTAATTAATTCTCATAACTATATTTTTAAATGCATCAAAAATTGTGCTCGTATTATTATTTTAATCAAAACATTGAAAAGTACTAGTAATCAGATCTGATTTTATAAATAGTTATTTTTATTATCGTTTATGTATTCTTTAAAAAAAATTCCATGCTGGCAATTATAATTTCTGCGCAATAATTTATTTTAAATATTTTCAACCTCCAGATTTTGCTTAAAATAATCAATAAAGGCTTTGAAATATACAGACACGTCTATTACTATTTTATAACAGATTCGGCAATTATGAAACAAATGTGGAATTAAAATTCTCATTAAATGATCAATAAAGTATTTATTGAAATGAATTTTGGATAATGGTCTCTTAAGATGTTAACTTAATCTAAAATACTGCATTATTTTATAGTTTTTTTTATAGATACTCTGCTTGGTGTGTGATGTGATATGGCTACTCCTTTATCGAAATCAGGAATCTCTCAGCCATTATGTCCAGAGAAAGCAGTTAGCTATCTTACCTACCCTTTACATTCCTCACCCTAAGTTTTTCTCATATTCTTCTCTATCCTGCTCCATCCCATTTCCACAACATCATCTTTGTCCACTCTATGGCCTTTATACCTAGATTCCCCTTTGGTTAAATGCAATGGTAAAGTGGCAGATTCAGGAACTTTTAAAGTCCATGGTTCCACTTATCACTTCTGGGGCTTGAAATTTTAATGACCTACAGAAAAATAAACTAATCAATATATTATTTTAAAAGTAAAAGTGCAGTGCTAATCTTTAAAGGAGTAAAGTAAATTTTAATTGGAGATAGATTCTTTTTTTCTCATTCATGCATCTTATATATTTTTTTCTTACTGTTCTTTTTGCCTTAAATTACAAATATTAACCATCAATTATCTTAAGTCAGTGGCTACGTAAAACAAATATATTTAATTTATAAAGAATAATTTCTACATGCACAACATGTTAGAGTAAATAGTGTTTAAAAAATTAAGCAGTAATGGTAAAATGAAATGATAAGTCATGAACTCAATACCAGTAAGAGAACTACATTTTCTGGCTAAATAATATTATAGTGATTACAAAATGGTAATAAATAAATGATTATTTGCTCAGGAATTTATAAGAGATTTAAGTACTGGAAATAATAAAGCAGGACTGTGAATTGAACATATTATTGAGTTCTCTATCTACTTGAATCATGCTAGTTATTACCATCATTTATTTTTGTGTTTTGTGCATCAATGAATTTCATCAACTAATATAATGTTAGGACTTTATTTTTTACCAAGATAATAATTTATCAACTATTTTTACATTGCTAGACTTCTTTTCTGTAGAGAGTATATCAGAAAAAAAGATTAAGCCATTTTATGACCTGAAAATTTTTTTAAGGTTCCTCTGATCATGGATATAGTAGTTGACTGTAAAAAATATCAAAGACAAGTTTCTATTCTTAGAATCAAATCCATATCTCCTGAGTAAAATGTAGTTGTCCTAATCATTAGACTACATTATGCCATCTGCAGAGGGTTTAATAAGTTCAAATATAACTTTAATCTTAATGTTTTCTGGTCAAGAGATTGAGTTATAGTCATGATTTCAGATCTTAATATTCTTACATCATTTTTAATTGTTTGCAGTTTTCTCTTTAAGGATCATTTAGTCAAATATTAAAATAATACTTCAAAATATCAACAATTAATAAATCAAAAGTTCTTAATTGTTTCCTTTGTCTCTTAGCAGAAATTATCATTTTCTTTAATTATGGCATTAATATTTTTCTTACTGTATTTCTAGTAATTGTTTGACTTAGTAATTCTGCATTTTATTTTATACATTTAAAAATGTTATTCTGGAAAATATTTAGACTTCTGGTAAAATCTAGGGAAGGTTTATGACACCCATAAGAAAGTTAAGAATGACTATAACTACGTTTTTGTCGTAATTCGGTTATATCCGAAGATTTTTTTAGAATTATATCTTACACAGAAAAATAGAGAAGAAATGTCTTCTCAATATAAAAAATCACATATCATTTTGTATGAGCTAGTGTTAAATGCTATATTATATATATATGCACACATTGTTTATTTTTATCTGTGCAGTATTTTCTACCTGCTGAATGTATAACATAAAGGTGTGGATGTATATATATGATTCAGGCATATTATCTTCCTATCTGAAGTTGTCTATATACAAGAGTGGTCTTAAGAACTGCAAGACTAGATTGAGAACATTTTTCCTCAAATACTTTAAGCTTATAGTTCAAGATCTGTAAGAGTTTTACAGATATAAAAAAATGTATTAAAGACTTTTATCTCTATGGTAGAATGGAAAACAATAAAATTTGGGTTTACAAAGTATTTATTAGATCATATGGGTTTAAGGACATAAATTCTTTGAACTGACTTTCTTCAATGTTGTTATCTACATTATATTATATCAACACTTGCTTTTCTGTGTTTTCTTAGATAGATTTGTTGGGATACTTTTCCTGTGCTTATGTTTTCCTTTTTTTTTTACGATTTTTTTGCCTTATAGCTATATTTTTTTTGGATGCCCTATAATTTTTTATTCATATTTCAGGATCCATGGAATTTTTAAAAAATACAACAAAATATTAAAAGTCACATTCATCACTTAATAGATAAAATCATAAGAGTCTATATCTAATACATACAACACATGATATGTCACAAACAATTATATGGGCATCCCATTACACCTGCTAAAAATAATATACTTGGCTTATATTAATTTATTCATTCAAGATATTTATATAATATGACAGTATTTATTGTTTCTAATTATCTAGATTTATATGTATAAACTTTAAATACTTGAATCTGATTGTGTGTAGTATTACTATGGTTGCTAACTGGATTGGTCTTCTTAATTTTAATTATTTTATAATAGTATAAACATCAGTTTTGTCTTTTTAATAAAAAATTTTAAAAAAAAAACAATAATTAAAATTATTATTATTATTGGAGGAAAAAAATTCAATGTGGTGTTGGGTATGTGTTGTAGTGTGATGTTATATTTATTTGATAATCTTAGAGACAATTAGGCTAATAGGGATTCTGTTATAAGTAAGAATTAATTGGAAGCATTTGGTTTAAAGATGTTTCTAACTTTATATATTTGTAAATAAATAAAAGAGTGATTAAATAACTCTCTGCATGCAATGGCATCTTCAACAGCTTCTCCCATTAAATGAAAAATCTTTAAGTATTAATCATCAGATTATCTAATTGTCAAGTTATGAGAGTTTGAAAATTTTTTGATTCTTGTTTCTAAGAAAGACTAGAGATCAATTTATTGGTCAATATTTGGTAGTTATTGGATCAGCTATTGACAGGTACCTAAAAATAAAGTCTATGCTTTTTAGAATCTGAAAAAATATTTAAGTTTTATTTCATATGAATTTGATTTTAGTCAAATGTATTGTGCTAAATACTATGCCATAACATATATAGGTGTGTTGTTTTATTTGTCAGACTAGTCATTCAGTCAAAATTATGATATATATTCCGTATATATAAATTATAACAATAATTTGAAAAATTTCTTAATCAACAATATGTAGTTGTAATATCACATTGTCTATGTGGTGTGTGTGTGTGTATGTATATATGTTTTATGAAGCATGTTTTCGGGATTAATTGTGTTTATTAGAGTAAAATAAGATTCTTAAAATTTAAAATAAATTATATGCTTCATAAAACATCTTTCATCTATGAAATCATTTTAATATATATAAACAACTATGTAATCAATGAACATAAAGTATAAAAGAATACATATTAAACATTGCCTTCCATTATACTAGTAATAATAAAAGAAATAGAAAATCATATAGCATTAAATACTAACTTAGAAAAAGTAATTTATATGAAAATTCTCTCACGACTATGGTCAAAGTATAATTTTAATGTAAATTTGTTTTTAGTTAGTATTTAATGTCATATGATTTTCTATTTTAATAATATCTATATGCTGTTTATATATGAAATTTTAAGAAAATCTTCAGGGAATTCTTAATGAAATTGAAATTTTTATGATCAGGTGCACTTTGATCAAGTTATTCAAAATACTTTTAACGACTTTCAGCAACTTGATCTGGTAAATGCTGATATTGAAAAATTCTCTTGTCTTTTGAATGGTGTTTTCCAAAGCCTTTTTTAATGTCATCTTTTAATAGTGAAAAATATCATAGTTATATTGCTGTATTGTATTATTCAAATATTTTTTTATCCTTATGCTAATTGTAATTTGATTTATTTCAATGTTTTGAACGTTGTCTAAGAAGAGATTTTAATCAGTATATATATGTAGATAATGACTGAGGGTGCTTTTGGTTGGTAAAACCAGATTCAAAGCACTCATGAGCTGCAGGATGTATTGTATAATTTATATAGAATGTTAATTTATGTAAATTAATAATTTATATATTTCATTTTTTAGATAATTGAACACTATTTTCTTTTTTATTGATTGTGCAGGAGCTTTTAGAAATAAACCATGCCTCTTTTGTTAAGATCCTCTATACTGAACATGATGAGAGAAAGCAAAAGATAAAAGAGATGGGGTTTATTTCTGGTATTTTCTATGCAATAAATATAAAAGAAAATAGTGTTCAACTATCTAAAAAGTGGTATTTGTAAATTATTAATTTACATAAATTAGCATTCAATATAAATTATAAAATTCATCTTGAAACTCATGAGTGCTATGAATCTGGCTTCACTGGTCAAATGCACACTCAGCCATTCATTGTATATATATATAGTAACAGTATGGGTTTCATGGGATAAAACAACATAGTAGTGTGTATGCATATATATATATGTGTGTGTGTGTATATATATATAAAGTTTAAAGGAAAAGTAGAAATAAACACAGTCAAATTTTTTTGTAGATATTTTCTACATTCCACTGGAATAACACAAAGGAGTAAATAATTTTGAATTTAAAATAAAATTTTACTATGAAATAAATATTTATAAAGGTATAAATAAATATTTTTATTGAATTCTGATTTTGAAATTAAAACAAACATGTTTTATATTAAAAGAGATCTACTGATAAGTGTAAAATCCACTATCTATTTTAGAAATATTTTTTAATTAAAACTTGTATAACATTTTGTAAAATTTCTGCTATCTATTTTAGAAATCTTTTTTTAAAAGTAAAGCTTATAGATCATACTTTGATAAAATTCAAAGTTGCTTTTAAAAAGATTAAAGTAGATTTAAAAAATTGATAAACATTTTTGGTTAATGAATTTTTCTTTCTCACCCTAGCTATAAAAAGGGTTGATAAATAGATTATAGGGTTAGTTGGTTCTCCTAGAGTACTTAAAGTTGGTCAGTTGGCTTCCAGAGTTATACAAAGCTATCATGAAGATGTAAAAAAGGCAGCAGCTGCTACTAGTTCACTATGCTGGAGTTTGGATTCACATAGAAGGAAGATCCAACTTTTCTGTGTTCTCCATAGCTGACATAGTATTAATGGCTGGCATAAAGTCCAAGTGGAGCTGATTGAATGTCAACAGTTACCTGAACTTACCTTCCCAATGATGACTATTAGGCTGTCTCACCAAGAGAATCCTTTAGTTTGCTGAAGAATTAGTTTATATATGTGCTGATTTATTTATATGCAGAGAAACACAAATAAACATATATACATGAAGCACTGCTGGTGAGTAGTGTTATATATATATAATGAGAATGAAATTTTAAATAATTTCTTATATGAAAAATGGCATTTAAAATCTATATATTTAAAAAAAACAAGTAAAATTTTACTTGAATGAAATGATTGATTGATAGATAATTTTATTTTGGAAAAGAAAAAGTAAACTCCAAAATCTTTTTAGATTAGAAAAGAAACTTGCTAGAGTATTTTTCAAGATGTTTATAATTAATCAATCAACAATAACCTGTCAAAGGGTAATATATTTTTTTAAAAGAAGGAAAAAGAAAAAAAATTGTATTGACTATAAAAGAGAAGCTAATTAATAATTTTAATTCATATCATCTATATTTTTACATATACACATGTATGTGTGAATTTTGTTTATATTTTCCAAATGGAATTTATTTTTAATAAATTTATCATTTTGACAAATTAAAATATATGGTAGAAAATGAATTTCATTTATATGTTAATCAATTAATATACCGCATGTCTGTGTGATGATATATATATATATGTTTTATGTAAACCTTGTATGAGGTATCTGTATCATTAAAACATGATACATTAAAATTTATTTTATTTATATCTGACAATTCAACTATGTTAATAAATTATTATACCATGCATCTGTGCAATGATATATATGTTTTATGTAAGCCTAGTATAAGTTATCTGTATCATTGAAATGTGATAAGTTAATTTTTTATTATTTTATATGATGATTGAAATATATTCATCAATCATACTGCATGTCTGTGTGCATATACCAATGTGTGTCACATAAATACATAAATGTAAATTTTAATCATTTATTTTTTATGTGATCCAAATATGTCCATAAATTATATTGCATGTCTGAGTATGAATATACATGTTTTATATTAGTCTATATAAGTAAATCAATGTAATATCTTGGATTTTGTTTTTATGTTAATCAAAATCAGAAGACTTAATTTATATGTGTATAGCCATATTCTGCAGATTTAATCTCATTTTTTTTATTGTTATTAATAAGTTTATATTCTGTTGTTAAAATTACTCCAATGACTTAAATCTAAATATTTTTAGGGTATTATGTATTGCGTCATCTCTTGTTCATAATAACAGTTATAGAGCTTGTGTTCTCTGAGCTAGATTCATGCATAATTATCTATTATATGAAAATGGTGTACATTAGTGTATGGGCATTCATTTTATGATGATGATGATTATCATCCTGGATTGGCACAAAGAGTATATTCTTTATAGTCTATTCACTACATTTTAGTTTAGTTTAGTCTCTATTAGACATTAAGTTTATAGTGGCTAGTACATTAATGGTACTAAATATGCAGAGCTTTGATGATGATCAGCATGTTTTAATATCCCAACATTATTGTTTTTATAGTTATATATATTTCTATTTATGAGCACTTAGTTTGTTCATCCAAATTAGGTTTAAATAATTGCCCCAAGCTGGAAAGGCTAAATAGCTGGCCTGGTCTACAGTAGACCCAGTTCAAATCCAGTCACAAAATTGACTGTTTTATTTTGATTGCTAATCACTCATAACTGATGAGTATTACTTATACTTATTTCTAATGCTGGTGAACTTAGTTAATTATATTTATAGTTACTCTAGTGAGTTAATTGGGCTGATCTCACAGAGTGATCTCATGATGTGATCTCATTCTTTTACATTGATTTATAGTCAATCATTTTATATTCATTACTTTTATCATTACTTTATAATTGATCTTAAATTTGTGTTGATTTTGGTTGATAATGATTTGCCATCATTCAGGTTCACATCCCAAATTATCCATCCTGTTACAATATATATATATATATATATATATATATATATATATATATATATTATATATATATATATATATATATATATACTGAATAAAACTTCTTCTTAACCAATATTTAAAACATTGAAATAAATCAATACTGCTGTACATTGAATATACTTATTTTACAACCATTTGTCCAGTGTTTTTATCTACATGTAACTTTAAAATAGATTTGTATTTATTGTTGATCATGTATTTGTTTCAAAAGGCAATCAGTATATATAAGTCAGCTATACATATATGTGTCTGCAGGAAAACAGAAGAGAAGAATATTGTAAATAAATAATTATAAAACCCTTTGAGGGCAGTAGTTTTCTATTGTTTTCTGTTTAATATGTATCACTCAGCATACAGTGTTTAAAATTTATTATACAACAGTGATCTGACATTTAGATTAAGAAAGAAACATACAGATTTCAGTTTAATCAGATAGCTTGTATAGTGTATTTAATATTTAAAAATTTTAACAAATGTTATAATCACAATGATGATGTGTGGCATATAAAAACCAATCTAATAAATTACTGTGACTATATAAATAAATACAATTTAGAGATTTTTTATTAATAATATATTTTAAAAAATTGAAAGCTTTATGTAGGGATGCATAAAAAGATTCAGCATTCGAAGTGACAGAACTGAAACCATAATCCATGAATTATATCACTACATTAATCCATGCAGTAAATACTAATAATATTTATATAGCTTGAAAGTTAATTTTTGAGAATATGAAATATATAATTTTCTCTTTTTTGTTTTTAATAGAATAGCATTAAACACATTAATTCAATGTTCTTTCTTTTATCATCATGCATGACAGCCTCATTTCAAACATACACATATGATTAATTGTTCAAGAAGTCTTGTGGTGTTTGACCACTCAAGTTAATACATTTAACATGCTCTCTTAAAACTGAACTGTACCTAGTTATCTTTAACTCAGATGTATGCTACCTTGACTCAGCACTTCTCGTTTTCTTAGTCTCAATTTTTAAGCTTAAAAAGTTGAGTCATGATATATGACTTTGATTTTTTGTTGACTATTTATAGTCTTTGCTTTAAAATCTTAAGCAATGTTATATTGCTAAGGCTATTAATATATGGTTTGGCTGAAGATCTCTCAGCCCCATATAGCTATTTAAGTTAGATAGCTGGGTTTGAAGACATTTAGGTGTCTAAAAATTTCATATTTTCTACTTAATAGTTAACTTTTAGATAAATGCTGGCTTTGGCTTGGTATTTTTAGATCTAGTGTCTGAAACTAACCTAGCACCTCACTGAGGAGTGCCAAAGCATGAAATCATTGATCTGAGGCTAAGGAGTAGTTTTCAAGATAGAGATTTTTAAATGCCTTCTGGCATCTATCAATAAAGCTTGTTAGAGCAAATTAGCAGAGCTCTTTATTTTTTATAACAATGAGTAGCTTGGAAATGCTATAAGTAACTCAGGCAGGATCATCAGTGCTTTTTGTAAAATTTTAGGCCTAAATTTGATTAGTGCTTTAATTGTTATATTAAAAGTATATCATCAACAGTTCTATTTAAAAACATTTTTATTCTACTTTTCTGGTACTTACCTATCAATATAAAATCACAGAGAATATTGCAGGATGTAGAATTATGTCTTTAGGAATAAAGATCTTTAGTTGCCCTTTTTTTGTTAGTACTATCTTTTGATGAAGCCACATCTACAAATGAAAGTTGATAAGAAAATGCTAATCAATCACTTTGTTGTCAGCTCATTTAAAATATATGTTTGGGCAAAAAAAACAATCTGAAAACATGAAAGTAATGAAATTTATTTAGAAAACAGAAGTGATACTATATATATTTTAGTATTTATTAAAACATGAAAATAATATATTTTACTTAGTAAACTAATGTGATACTATTTAAATATTAATATTTATGATGAAAAAATAAAAGAAACCTGATATTATTTACATTTTAATATGTAATGCAAATCAATTAAAAAAATACATCTGAAAAAACAATCAACCATTAAAATGTAATGGTATATTCTCTTATTCTTCTTTTTCACCTCTTTGCATATCTTCATTTATTCATATATATATATATATATATATATTGCTTATAATAGTTTTTTCATATACACTTCAATGCAAACAATTTTTTTAAAAAACTTCTTTATTTTCCTTACAATTTTGACTGTCCAGCAGTCTTCATCAGAGCTTTATGCTTCTCTGCTTTAATTAAAATAGTTTTGACTGTCCAGCAGTCTTCATCAGAGTTCTATGCTTCTCTGCTTTAATTAAAATTAATTTTAATTAATTTTAATTAAAGCAGAGAAGCATAGAGCTCTGATGAAGACTGCTGCACAGTCAAAACTGTAAGGAAAATAAAGAAGTTTTTAAGAAAATTTGTTTGCATTGAAGTGTATATGAAATAACTGTTATAAGCAATATATATATATATATGAAAATGTAACTGATTAATATTCTCGTGTTTGAATAAGTTTGTAAATATCATTCAGAGATCTTGACTCAAGCATTATTGATATATTTTCTAATACATGTTATCTTGATGTCCAGTACAGTCTGAGTTCTTTCAAATAGCTTTATTATTAATGTAGGAAAATAGTGAAGTTTATGATGTACCTGTAATTTAAAATATATATCTGTTTGTTGTAATTTTTGCCATAGACATTATTCACTTTTCTCCATTTATGGAATTCTTTATCCTCATCTATAATTTAATTTCTTCCACAATATTTACAGCAATCTGTTTAATGGAAATATTTTTTCCCAACCATTACATGTTATTATTTTCTTTTTTGCAGGCATATCACTTTAAGAAACTGATATTATTTTCATTCTAAAAAAAATAAAACTGAATATAAATTTTCATGGGTAGATGGTGGCTCCACTAACAGGTCATAAATATCAAAGAACAATATTGATTTTTTTTTTTATTCTTCATTACAGCATTACTAAATGCCATTATACAATTTTTTGCTTAGGTATTTTCATTAATGGATAATGATGCAACTCTTCTGTAGATCTGGTAGATTTATCTTCTTGCACCTTTAAAAAGAGCTCTGTTCTTAGGAAATGTATAATAGTAATAATATCATCATCAATATATTGAAAATTATTGATATTTTCTCTTATCAGTTTTGAATTCACATACTACATTCCTTTTTGCTATATTTTATTCTATTTACTAATTGTTTTAATTGCACATAAATTATTTTTACTGCTGATCAAATATGTAATGTTTAGGAATAGGAATATTTTGTGGAACAATCATATCCGAATACATTACTAGAACAAATTGCAAGTAGATTTGAAAGAATTATTTTCAAATAAACTTGAAAGTATGTTTATCCCTTCATATATCAATGTCAATCCATTTCATCTGATAAAAAAGTTATCCTCTTTTATCTGAACTTTGACTGTCAAGCCTTGACAGCCAAAAGGGCTGAAATTTATATTAGCAGGGAGCTTCGTTTCCTCGAATCTTTGCAATTTGTCCTAGTAATATATTTGGACTTGATTATTCTGTGAAGTATTTATATTTCTAAATATTACATATTTGATCAGTAGTAATTAAAATTATTACTTAATTTAAATTAATATTTGAAATGATAAGCTGGAGTGATTGGTTTGTAAACTAATATTGCCACTAATATAAAGTTTCATCCTTTTTGGCTCTCAGTACTTGATTTATTTACAATGTATACAATTAGAGGTCAGACAAAAAAAGATATATTTTTTTCTCAGACAAAATGGATTGGCATTGATATTTGAAGGGATAAATATCTTTTTAAATAGCTCTTTAAAATCTGCTTATAATTGAGCCTAGTAACATATTTCAATGAGATTATTATGTGAAGTCATTTCTTTCTTTTTTTATTGCACAACTTGAAATTGTATTTGATAACATAGAGTTTTTTTAAAGTCAGTGATGATATTATTTGTTTCTCTAATTCATGTTCACTCCCCATCAGACTATCTGAAAAACATCTATTTTTTTAAAGAAATTGTAGAATTTTATGTAGATCAATCATTAATTATTATTAGATTCAAATCTCATTTGCTGTTACCACTGCATATGTAGACTGTTTAACTCAGCAATAGATGTGAAATGGATATGATGAGTAAATAAAGATTTAGTTATGTTTGAATTTAAGTGCACTGTTTTTTTTATCCATGTGGGCCAAATGTTATTTTATCATAATATTGTTTTTATGCTAAACTTGCTTTTTGTTTAGTCATTTTACCGTATTATTATTATTTTTTTTTAGTTTTGTATGTTATATAAATAATTGTGTAGTAAAATAATTTTTTTAAAAATAATAACCAAATGGTTTGTTGTCAAGTGTTCAGAAAAAGTTTGAGTGCCAGAAAAAAGAATTAGAGCCATGACCCAATGATGTTAAGCTCCAGAGTCCTGATTTTATCATTGCACTAAATCATGCAGTACAATAAAAATAATTATTATAATTTGATTTTCAGATGCCAAACGTTCTGCACTTACAAATTTTATTAAACTAGAGATTATTTCTAGCCCAAATATAAACATTGAGCCTCAATTAAAAATTAACATATCTATGTTTTTTTTTTTAAATTATATATAAACTCATTGAATAAACTCAATTTTACCCCCAACTTCCATATGCAATATCTTTTAAGATATACTTAAAACTTCTACTCCACTACACACTTTTCGAAATACAAATAAAGATATCTGAAAAAGATAAATGCCCGCTCCCCTTTCTGTTTGTGCTAAACCTGCACTCATCAGTTGGCTCAGATCTTCATCTCTTACATATGTCTATTATTTGTTCAGTAGTTATTCATACCAAATTATTACAATTTGATTTACAAGTATCAAATTTTCTGCACTCTTGGAAATCATTTGTTTTTGGGGTTTTTGTCCAGATATCTTCATTCATTTTTCAGGAATGTTTAATGGAGTGGATATTTTAAATATATTTTAAAAGATATTACATACGAAATAAGAAATAATAAAAATAACTCTGCTGTTGTTACTGACAGAGATAATAATATTTTATAATATTAACAAATAAATAACACATGAATGTCTAACACTTTTGATTTAAGTCCTTATCAAGGCAATAAACTGTAGAAAGTAATCGATAAATGTCAAAATGGCAATTATATAGACCAGGATGAACTAATATGAAAATAAAAACCTAGTCAATTTAGAATTTACTGCATAAAAAGTATTTTTGATTACATATGATTCTTTAATTTTACACTTTTTATCCTGCAGTTCATGTATTAATATCTCAAATGATTGTGGATGAAAAATATGCCTGATGGAAAATTGATAAATGTAAAAAGCAGAATAAACTAGATTGTCAATTAAAGCTTTATTATACATGTGATTATGTTGCATTAGATGGTATTTCATATTGGTCTTTCTTTTACTGATATGTACAACAGCACAACCAAGGTGTTGATATAAAATAGAATACACTGCATTATTCTCATTATCAATATTAGTACAAAATTTTGTATTATTTAAATTTTTATTGAGATTAGGTAGGGTTCTCCAAGCAATATGAAAGTCCAGTATGAATACCTTAATAGCTGCACTTTGGACAATGGAATAAAAGCCAGAGACACTCGTAGCTTATCAGTTCTTTTAATATTCTTATTGTACCATAACTTTTTATAAAAATTATCAACTAACAATAATAACTTACACTTACTATAACCTACTTGAACCAAATCCCAAACATAAGAATCTATATTGCCTTTGTGATACATTTCACATAAATATAGACATTGATTGCATAATAAAAAATATTTAAAACCAGCCATTTTATGATTAACCAGTACATTGGAACATGGATGTATATAACCTCTAATGGAAATATGTTTAACATTTTGTGCAAAAATATACCATCCAAATATTATATCTGCGTATCTAGATATTTAATTGAACAATTATTCTCATTATCCATGATAAACCCTATTTATTCTGTAAATTATCAAAAACAATTTGTATCACATATTGCTATGCATACATTAATACATCGACATATTTCCAAAAATAAACTACTTAAAATCCCACTTATTGCCAAACCCATAAGTCAACTAGAAGCAGTAATATCTTTACTAATCCAATTTAAGACATCCATTACAAATTTTATCTTATCCAAAAACATATAAGATGGATGAAAATGCATTATTCCATGTATTAATCATTAGCTGAGATTTAAAGTTTATACTGGGATAAAGATAATCTCTGGTTTAATAAATGATTAATAATAAGCATACACGTATTTATTTAAAGTGATTAGTGTCAAAGTTGAGAACATATAAAATTTGAGCTTGTAATTCATATTGTAATAGTTTGATATGAATAAATACTGAACAAATGATGAAAAAGTATATAAGAAATTAAAACCTGTACTAAGTAGGAGTACTAGTTTTGCATGAAATGCGAATTACGGTCGCCAATTATCTTTTTCAGATGTCGTTATTTAGATGTTTCAAGAATAGATAGATGGTGGAATAGAAGGTTTAAATATATCTTAAAAAGAATTAATTAAATATGACTATTAGTTAATATTATAATAAAGAGTATTGAAATAAGCAATTCATTAAGAGAAATAAATCATGTTATCGCGACACAACTTGTTTGGAAGGACATTATTTTTGATGAAATTAACTAAAATTACTCGCATCCACAATTTCAAATAAATTCACAGATAATTATAGCGCTTAATTTCAAATAATTTGGTAACTATGCCAGACGTAATTTAAAACTATTTTATTAGCTCTTTCAGTTCCCTAAACTAGAAAATATACATTTTAAAAAGTTATTTATGACTAATTTTAATAAATGGGAATATTATATTTATGACAGTAAACAATTTATAGCTTTTCAAAATTTTAAACTTTATTTTTTAGCATTATCAATTATTTATTAAATACTTATTTTGAACTAAGTATTTAGTAGTGCATTTAATGATAACATATTTCTCTTCCTATTAATGACTAGTAAACTTTTGAAATATATTACAAGTAATTGACCTCAGTTAACATTGTTTTCTTTTTAAAACTGAATCTGAATACTCTTTTTATGTTTTGAACTTCCACATCATTATTTATTTGCTTATAAATGGTGCGTGGTTGATTTATTTCTGGAACGCTTCTAATGTTTTTTTACGTCGGGGAGGGGGGTAATTAAAGGATGAAAATTTCACTATTCTTATAAATTATATGTACAGTAAAATTAGATTTTAAACTTTAGCTTTTGCATAAATATGTAATGACAAACATGGTTTAATGCGCTAGTAGAACGGTGGACGTTAGAATTCCAAAATCAGTAATCTACAGATAGAATATTTCCTGTGCTTTCAAATAATAAATCATTCAATTATATTTTTTGTCTAATAAAGATTTAGTAAATATGACATGAAATCAAGCTTTGTATCATGATAATATCTATTTAAAAAATTGAAACAATTGATTCATAATTAATGGATAGTAAGGTAAATTTAGAATCCAAACACTTTTAATGAATATTAATATTTGAAATATAGGCACTCTTCATATACCTGGAGCCTAATTGTAAATATGAGATTTGAACTCAGACTTTCAAGCACCTTTCAACTATTCACACTATCTTATATCACTGCTACACATGATGTGTGTGATCATGTGTATCAGTGATATGAAATAGTGTGAATAGTTGAAAGGTGCTTGAAAGTCTGAGTTCAAATCCCCTATATTTTAATGAATATTAATGATTTTATTAGTCCTTCATTAGACTAAAGATTGTCCAATACTGAATAATATTTCTATAGTGTGATTTCACTACACCACTCTCATGCAAGATCAGGACCAGTTTCTATCTGCTTTTAACACTTTATGGAGGGATGCAATGTGAACCTATGACCAAAGAAAATCACACTACAGACATATTATTCATTATTACTTTTAATGAATGTTTATAGATAGATTCACATCATAACTTTGTATGTTTCTTATAAAACATAATCATTAAGATATCTGTGTTGTTTGTCATTATTGATTCAGTTAAATGTGGAACTGAACTAATAGTTATCATTTATAAGACTTTTGAAATTGAGCTGTAAATGAATAATCACATATGTCAAATTAATTGTGTCACTTTAAGAAAGTTAGATTTTATACAATACATTCTAACTATTACATCAAATAAAAGTAGATCATTTAGTTACCTTAATTAGAATGGCCCATTTTTTCTAAGACATTAATGAATGAACTAGCATTAGTTATATAAATAATTAAAATGGTCACCTTTGGTGCAAGACTTTGTAACTATAAACCATTTAATATATTATAAAAAAGTTTTTTGGCTTCATAAAACTAATAAAAAGGATAATGGTGAATATTATTCTAAAACCATTTTTCTCATCGATGGTTAATGTAGTATCATCTGATCTCATCTCATTGGTTTGACTAACTTAGGATTTCTATCATTTTGATAAAAATAAGTTGATATTTGTTTGATGACTAATGATTAAATGCTTAATTGTTTTAGCTATGGGATCAATAGCTGACATAAAATCCAAGACTTATTTAGAATAACTATATAAAAAATATCCATATTCCAATCAGATGTGAAATCCAGATAGATCATGGATGTAACAATAAATGTAATAACATTATGAGACCCCTATATAAAATCACTGTTTTCTTTTTTCTTGTTAATCTAAAGTTCTTTTAAGCTTCTAATGGAGAGAAATTCTATATGCTGGTTTCATCACTGAAGGCAAATTACTGTGAGTTAGAATCTCATTTTATTCTCACTTGTGCAGTATAATATACAGAATGCTATTAAGGTCAAAGCATGACAATCTTGAATCTTGATCTTTTTTATTTACTTTACATTTATTTCATCATCATAATTAAAATTTTCATACTTGGATAAATTAAATCTCCAATTATGGTTTTTCAATTATGAGTTTTGCTTATTTCTTTTAATCACATGATGATACAATTCTATGTAGTGCTACCAAATGGCTAAGACTTTGTCATAGAATTCATAGTGTAGCGTAAAAGTATTAATTCAGTTAATTTATCTTACAAATAAAGTACTTAGTTTATGAATATTGGCAATTAGATTGTCATTTTTAATATATTTTGAAGTCTGGATTTGATTCTAAAATGTTGCAGCTTTGATCTCAGAATGAATGATTTCCAATCTTGTTGCAGGTTATCTGCATTGTTTTTTAATCTATTAAGAATTTAATGTTTGGGGTTTTTTTTAGTTCAGTTTTAATTGTAAAATTAACAACTTTTTAAAAAAATTCATAGATATTAAGCAAACTATTTTTTTTATATATTTAATTTTTGCCGTGTTCAAATTGTATTAAAATAATGTCAATGTTTCAATTGTTCCACAATCTTCTTCAAAGTTTGGTATTTCCTTTATTGTCTAACAAAGAGAGAGAGAAATGGTCAAAAAAAATATTTATCTTAATAAATAAAAATAGTTTATAAATATTTCTAAATTAAAATATAAATGTTATGTATAGTATTGTTTCTTGTTGGAAGCAGATTCATGTTCCTGGGTCAGAGAGTATTCCAATCAAACATATTTCTTGTCATTCTCTTAGCAATTTCTTTTTTGTACTTAAGAGTTATTTTAGAAACATTAATAATTAACTTTGTCTTCTAGAACTTTCTTGTAAAATAATGAATATTTCAAACATTAAAATGGGTCAAAATATATCTCTTTTGATTTCATTAATATTTGAATGACACTGATAATTTTAGTAATTGGTTTAAAATATTTTTTTAGATATGTTGTAGTAGTGGCATTAATTAATCCTATTATAATGTTCTTGAGATCTATCATAAATTATGTAATGCTGAATTTAAACAGGCAAAACTCTCCATGCAGCAGTGCCACTCAGTGCCAACCAGAGTAATCAATGGATTCCAGAAGGCTTGTGCATAAAATACTCATCTAGTGCCTACTCATCCAATATCGCCAGACTAGTTTCTGGCTTGTAGCCTTCATCAGTTATGTGCTAGCATTAGAGATGGTGATCATGTGATGTTTAGTTGTTTAATGCCAAATTTGTTGTATGAAATAATCTTTTGATAATAAATATCATATAGAAATAACAAGTTAGAAGACTTATCCTATAATATTATCTGTTTGCGCAAAGAATTTTACAAATCATAAATGATTATATAATAATAATTGAATGGTTTATTGATGAGGAGTTGATAAGAAGTTCAAGCATCAAAAGTAACTGAGCTGAGGAAATGATAATGGATCTTCAACTGCAAAAATTGCTACTCTACTACCATAAAAAATAAGTATATGAAAAAAAAAGCCTCGGATATTAACATAGTATTGATAATCTCTTAGAGCAATTAATACAAGTTTTTAGAATCTGTAATAAAAAAATGTAATAATTGTAATATTAAAACAAAATTATTATGAAGAAATATGAACAAATTTTTTTTTGAAAGTTGAAGACATTGAGAAGTTTATTATTGTCAGAATTACAATATTTTTATTATGATCTTATAAAAATCAATATTAGGTCTTGTGAGATTTGACACAATGGTAGAATAGAAGAATTAGAGATAAAGGTTGGAGATTGATTTACAGCTGAATACTTTTTTAAAAAAAAATCTTACATCAAATAAAGAGAGTGGAACAAATGTGCTCAAATGTCACATGGCTTCTTTAAAAACTGTGCATACTATTAGTTTAAATTATTTTCATTTAAATTTGAGATATTTCCAAGTTGATAACTTAAAATAAATCACCTTTTATTTTTAACAAATTATATTTTTAACTTGCTTGATTTCATTTTAATTAGATGTTATTTCTGATAGTATATACATCATGCAGTGGTTTATTTTATATATGTGTGTTTGTGTGTGTAAATAATTAATGATCCATTGTTTATAAATTGTATTAAATCATCTGATATGAAAAATACCTAAAAATCATTTCTAAGCTTCTTGAAAAAATTTTATTTAGCTTGGATTTGAACCCAAGATCATAGGTATGATTGGTGGATGGATCATTTCTGCACACAAAGCCCTTTTAAATAATTATTTAAAAAGATATATTTTTAAAGTCAGTCCAACCTTTAGAAATAAACGTTTTTATAATTAAATATATTGCTAAATTCATTGATATCTATAAATATGATAAGAATTTCAATAACAGTCTATATAGTTCCAAAAATTTGGAAAGATTGGCGTTTTATGTTTCATCTTAAGCATTCCAAAAATTTTATGTCTTTATTAACATTTTTGTTGCCATTTTAAATAAAAATAACTTCCATATAAACTGAAATTGCTAGGTAAAACAAAATGTATGGATATAATGAAAGCTGTACTATAAATCAAACAAAATAAAAGAAAATTATTGCCTAGTTTAATTTTTAATATCATAATTGTAATTTCAGATTTTTTTTTCTTCACTATTAATAACTATGTAAGATTTAATACGCTTGACGTATATAGTGAAATTAAATTCATAAACATTACAGTAATATTTCTTAAGGCTAAGCGCTTTCAGAGCCCTCAACTCCATATTTATAGCCTCCCAAACATAATAATTTATGCAAATCTATGCAAGCTCTTTATATTGTCCATCTCTTTGAAATAGAAAAGCATGTATCATTCCTGTTTATTGCCTTCAAGTCTCTTGCATAAATTACTATGTTTGGGAGGCTATGAATATGGAGTTGAGGGCTCTGAAAGCACTTAGCCTTAAGAAATATTAATGTAATGTTTATGAATTTAATTTCACTATATACGTCAAGTGTATTAAATCTTACATAATATCATAATTGTATTATTAGAAATCAAAAAACATCAAAGTTCATTGCAGCAAATTTTATTTCTATCTAAAAATACTTCAGTAGCAAATGTGTTGAAAATAGACTAAGAAATTATAAAATCATTTTATTAAATGATAAATATTTATTAATTATTCCAAATTGTATGCCATCAAGAATTTTAAGATAGTATATTTATGATTCTAAAAGATCATTTTATATTTTTAGAATGTCATATTATTTTTAGTGCTTGTATTTTTTTTCTTTCTGGAAATGAAATCAATATAGATCATCCTTTATCCATTTACTTAAGTTAATCATAGTGACACCAGAATTTTTTTCAATATAGCATCATTTAAATTTCTCAGTTTACTATAGCATAAACAATAGCATTTTTCTTTTCCAAATTACTCTAGCATCATCTATTGTAAGTTTACATAAGTCAGCATTTATCAGATTGTAATGTAATTTATTGATCTCCATTTTCAAGCCATAAGTTGCATTGTTATCTGGTAAGCACCAACTACTTATAATAGATGGCAGTAGAATATAAAAAAGATTTTGTTTACATTACTTGATTCAGATGCTTGTTCACATAAAATAACTATTTTTTAGAAGTTTCATTTGAAATATTTGATTTAAATGGGACTCGACTAGAAATGAACCTGAAAAGAAATTCTAGTAAAACTTAGCCATAGAAAATGATAGCATTGCTTTTAAAAGTGATTAGACAACACCAAAAATATTTTAAACTGGTCCAGAAAGACATGTGTTTAAAATATTTTGATTTCAAATTCACTTCATACTTCAGATTTACATAAGCCAAAGTAAGATACCTGTAAAACTGCTTTTTGAGTAAATATTTTACTGTTAGAAATCACATAAAATACTCACTTTTTGAGTAAATATCATGACAGTAATTATAGCTATCTGGAAAAAGAAAATCTTTAGCTTTAATGTATTATCTCCATGATTTAGAATTCACACTTAGGCTGCCTCAATTATCCAAAGTCAATTAGACCAAAAATTTTGTCAGAATTAGACATTCAACCAGACCTGGGCCCTAATAAATCTAAAACAAAATGTAGTACCGATGATGAAAAGAATATAAAGTCTTAATGTAATTGACATGAAATTAATTGTTTTTTTGTTTATATATATACAAGTGTAACCTCTGATTTTGTTGACTGATCTCCTTTAAGATAGATATGTAATTGTCCTTCCTTTTGTAAATGATTCTTATGGTTTGTGAATAAAATTTCCTTTTGAAAGATTATCCAAAGTCTGCATCATTGTTAAAGATGTGAGGTAATCAGCATGAGTGTGACAAGTGGCTCATTAATCAATATCATATTATAATTATTCTTCTTTTAAAATCATTGCATCCCTACTGTTTGACTAATTCAGATTAATTTAAGACTTTTTCCTCTAACTAAATACCCATTTAATGACTATTATTAGATGTTAGTCAAGTTGGCTATGATATATTTATCTAAAATGAGTTTTAAACCTGTTTAAGTCTTGAAATTTTTTCATGGTTTACCTGTAATGAATTTAAACCTAGATCATAAGCACTTTTAGGCAATGGAGTCTTTTTTAATAGTTAGGGATACATATCATTGATACATATTTGTATTTTAATTGAAGTTTTTCAGATAGAATATATTAAAAGTTTGTTTTATAATTTGTTTTTTAAATTATCAAACAACTTTGTGTTTACTTTTCTTTTTAACTTATTCAATAATAAACCAAGAAAAGAAATAAAACTATCATGAAAATCAAAGAGTTTTGGCATCTTGAAATTATTGTTTTGTTTTGTTTTTTAAAACATTTTAATTCTAACTAAACAACTTAAAAATGGAATATATATCACTAATGGTATTTCCTGCTTCTATTAACAGTAGGTTTATATAAATAATGGGAAACGTTTGTCGCGATTATGGCAGCAAATTAGCAGAATACTGGATATAAAATTATAACTTAGAATTGATTTTTAGTTAGATTACTTCCTTTGATCAGAGTTATTTAAATACATAATCAATATAAAATATTTGGTTAGGTGCAAAATAGAAAACATAAAAGAATTTTTATTATGTTTCATCTAATGAATTATAATGATTTTCTGTTAGTAGATTAAATTAAAAGAATTAATTTAATAGTTGTCAGTATAATCAAATAAAAAATACATTATCTGTTTATATCAAATCAATTGTTACATTTTAATGTGTTTGTGCAATTAAAATTAAAGATGATTTTTTTTTAACAAAAAAAACAAGCATTCAATCTTTATTGTTTAAAATTATGTTAATCATTATTTTTGACATTTTTTGCAGCACTTAACATATCCATCCGTTATGCCCATGACTCAAGGCTAAAATAAATCTTGAAATTTTCATGATTAAGATTTTACTTTTAGATAGTTGGTTCATAACCAAGCATGCTAGCCATCCAATAGGAATAAAGCTCTCAGATTAATCTGTATTAGTCAAATGCGCATGTGCATTATTTCTAAAAATATAATTGCAATATGATGAATTTTCACTACTAGTGGAGAAGTGGTCATGCACTTACAAATGGTGAGCTCTTAATTATCTTTACCTTTTGCAGTTATATTTGTCTTTGAAAATGAGAATTTTTTATTAATATGTTAAAAAAAAAAATGAAATAGGAAGAGAAGAGAAGATCGTGATAGCAATCAATAAATTGGTTTAGACTCTTTTCTCCAGATTTTTATTTTATTTTGTTGTTTGCAAAAAAAAATGATGATAATCTAACATTTTCATGAGTGCTCATTGTTGTCAAAGCTATTAATAAATTTTGTAATAAACTTCTATTAGTTATTGAGCTTAGTATTTTTTATGCTTTTGAATATCAGACAAATTTACCACACAGTAGCAGAAGGGTTATTTATGAATGAATATCGAGGTAAATTTGTTGTTAAATTTTAAATATAAATCCAACATATATTTTAGTTATTTTATTAATAAAGTCTGTTAAATCCTCATTCATTTATTCTATTATGGATCAGTATGTCAACTGATATAGCACTACCAATTTTAGCTTGTATATGATGTATTCATTATATTTTAGTTAGTATTATTTTAAGTTCCTATTTTATAATTTATAGGGCACTAATAAGAGCTAGGATTCTTTTTTTTTTTTAATTTATTCTTGATTGTATCGGTATTAATTAGAGATTTGAAGCCATGATGTATTAAAAGCACATGATCACCATTTCTTATGCTAGATCATAACTGTTATTAAAACAGGCAAAACTCTCCATACATTAATACCACTCAGTGCAAGCCAGAGTAATCAATGGATGTCAGAAGGCTTGTGCATAAAATCCCTGTCTAGTGCCTACTCATCCAACTTCAATGGATGCCAGAAGGCTTGTGCATAAAATGCCTATCTAGTGCCTACTCATCCAATTAGATGAGTAGGCACTAGATAGGCATTTTATGCACAAGCCTTCTGACATCCATTGATTACTCTGGCTTGCACTGAGTGGGACTACTGTATGGAGAGTTTTGCCTGTTTTGATGTATAAACAGTCTTTTTATTTTTTTTTTGACTCAATATTTTTTTTAATCATTATAAATTTCGAATCTTTAGTTTGGTTTGAAAAGTCTCTATGTCTTGGCATTTTTCATCATTATAATTTTGGGTCCTCATTTCAT
The DNA here is from genome assembly GCA_028023455.1 of Epiperipatus broadwayi. NCBI lineage: Eukaryota > Metazoa > Onychophora > Udeonychophora > Euonychophora > Peripatidae > Epiperipatus > Epiperipatus broadwayi. The sequence continues at coordinate 929,513 of JAQFVV010012612.1, read as the reverse complement.
AAGGCATACCAAAGAGTTTATCTTGTATCTTATTCAGTTTTTATTCTATAATAGATTGGTTTCTTAATTTAAGTTTACAAAAGTGTCTTTCCATTACTCTCATTTTATATTATTATAACATATATATGAAGTATAAATTCATATAACACTACAAAATTTTACTAAATTTCTTACACAATCATGGTATCATCTATTAACAAATAGACCATGGTTGTAAGAATTTTAGTAAAAATTTGTTGTTTTGGTTAGTATTGTAGTGTTGTATGAATTTCTATTTTATTTTTAATTTCTAATATAATATTGGACAGTATTTAATATTTACATATATAGAAATCTGTTCTTGAAATAATTTTTTGTTTACTTGATCGAGAATATTTCAATAAAATAATTATACATATTCCTATAAATTCTTTATAAAAATGATTTTATTACTGAATTAATTTTAAAATATACACTTAACCCTTAAGAATGATTATAATAAAAGAATTGAAATATTGAAATAATTGTATATTTTAAAGTTGATTCAGGAATAAAATATAATTTTTTCAAAAATTTGAAGAAATCTTTATTTCATATATATATACACCTACATATATCTACACTGATAATTAAATATTTTAATTAACAAGACTAAGAATATTTAATATGACACCACTAAGCACCACATGATCATCATCTCTTATGCTAGCACATAACTGTTATTAAACAGGCAAAACTCTCCATACAGTAGTGCCAGACTATGCCAATCAGAATAATCAATGGATGCCAGAAGGCTTGTGCATAAAATCCCCATCTAGTGCCTACTCATCCAATATCCCCAGACTGGTTTCTGGCTTATGAGCTTAGATTGAAATTATTATTGTGTTTTCAATTTTATTCTCATAGTTTTGTAGTTAAGTAGAGATAAAAAGTGGCTGCTGGAGGGTTGCATTAGATCCTAAAATCTAGGTGCAGTTCTCTGATCCAAGGCTCCTCACTGATGAAGGCCATTAGTAGGCACTAGCTGGGGATTTTATGCACAAGTCTTCTGGCATCCATTGATTACTCTAGTTGGCATAGTGTGACACTACTCTATGGAGAGTTTTGCCTGTTTAGTATTTAATATGGTTGTTCATAATATGTTGTAATTGAATTCTTTAACAGAAATTCACTTATATAAGGATATATTTAAGTGTTCGTTTTTAGATTATCAATTTGATGGCAATAATATATATATATATATTATTGTTATTAAATTGATAATATATAATCAGATATATTTTTAAAAATTTGTGTAAATAACAGAAATTTTTAAAAGCCAACTTATTTATCTGTTACAATATGATATTTAAACTTAGAATAAGTTCATAATAATGTAGAATATATGCTTATGTGTATATATATTTAGGCATGTTTTGACGAAGATAAGCCATATCGAAAACATGGCTTAACAAATATTGTTTTATGCTAAAATGTATTACTGTAATAGTTGATAATTATCTACCTACTTTTGTAGATTTTATTATATATATATGTAAATAGAGGGATTTCATCTTAGCATTTTTCAGTCTTTATCCTCTACTCCAAATCCCTCTATTTACTTGTATAAAAAACATTTAGTACACTGAATAAATAGGTTAATTATATATATATATATATTGCTGGATAAGTTAATTTAATTTGTCTATATAAAATTATATTTATAATCTTTATTTTGTAATGAATAAAAATTCTATTCTATATTATTTTGAAGCTCTTTATTGTTTATAAACATTTTATAAAAAGACGTGTTATATAATTTTTTGTAATATAAATTGTTAAATTATATGCTATTTATTTTGAATTTCTTTATTGATTTTTTACTCAGGTTTTAATCTTTAAGTTTTAAATATGTAAAAAAACTGCATGTATCATGTTCATTCTCCCAATGGTGTTTTCTAACCTTTGACCTTCTTTAAATTTCACTTCAAACCCTCACTTTCCTCAACTTGATGTTTTTATTATGCCTGTTTTTTTTATATATATATTTTTAAAAACACTAAATATTAATTAACACTAATTTTTATTCTTTAATACTAAATGGAAATAATTAAAAACATAAATAACAAATAATATAAATTAAAATGATCTCTTAAATATCACCACCCCACTTCAGATTTATACTAGTCTTTGATTGGCCAATTTTTATTGGACATTAAATCGTTAATACTTTATTAATAATCTCTTTCATTTTATTATAATAAAAGTAAATGATTAATTAAACAAAAATCATTATTAAAAAATCATTTATTTGTAAAATAATAAATAATTTTATTTTGTGGGAATAATGGCCATTTTTCAATTCTTTGTGAAGTTGTCCACTTGTATTATCCAAAGTTTCCTTCAAAAAAAGCAGGCAGTAATCATAGCACGATGTCACTTGTAAATGCACTGAAACCAAGTATTATTATTTATGCAAATATTGTGATATTTCTTATCTAACACAGCTTTCACATATTAACTACGTGTCTAGTGGCGCCGCTCGAGCCGGCATTCAACATGGAAGACCGCTACTGACTGCAGCACACTTATCGTCCATGATTTGGAACAGAAGTGATCTCTCTCTTGTAAGTACAATTTAATCTCTTCAGCACATAAGACATGATTTTATTGGTTTGTTATAACCAAATACTGATTCTCACTTATGGAATGTTTAAGCCTCTTCTATCATTACTTTTATAAATGAATCACTTGCCATTTAAATTAAACTTCACTAAACACATTATTTGAATTAAAATTTACCATTCACTTGTATGGTATAAATCAAAGTCACAAACCCATTGCAAACTTGGTCTCTGAATTTTAACATCCTTTCACTGTTAATTGAAACTTAGAAATCACTCTCCTTTTGCACCAGATGTTTCTCATAGTTTTAGAATCTCAGGAATTTTTATTCTCGATTTATCTAGATTGCATAATTACTTTTTCTGATTGCTTAATTATTTATGGGATTGAAGGTTTTGCATTTAATTGCAGTAGCTCAGTAATTGTTCTGCTGTTGCAATAGAATAAAAAATTTATCGGTTGTGTCTATTGCTACATGTATTGAAATGTGCACTTTTTTAGTATTATTATTTTTTAAAAAATTATATCACCTTTGCATTAGAAAGGTTCCTGTTATTATAATTATATATGAATATTGATATACTTATAGAACATATCACACTTGATATATGTATACAATATTATATACTTATTACTTTATGTATTATTTTTAAATGACTTTCATAAGATTAAATAATTTGCAGAATTTGCATTTTATATATATATAAAAGGTCCGTAATGGGCTATAGTAGGTAATAATAACAAAATTTGAATGTAAAACTGTTTGCACATATTCTGAGAAATTGAATAGGCAAGATGATGAACCTTATTATTTCAAATAATTGTTACATTATAAGGATAAGCAATTTATAGCATATATTAATATGTAGAAAGGATAAAAAAGGGAAGTCATTGCTATATTGTGCATGAGTCCACACTTCTGCTGGTAAATGAATTTGTATGTATATGAAAACAAAATTATTTATTGGCAAAAGTTATCAAACAGTTCTCAGATTTTTCTGTGTATCTGGTTGAATGTTATTAGTATTATTGATTAATGTTTAAAGTTGATCTCACCTGCCATCATTCATGTAGTTTTGGTATTCATACATGTGTTTTGGAGCCATTGTATTAACTGTTTTTAGAGACACTACAGATAATCTGACACATTATTATTTTATTCAGTATGAAAATTATATTTTTTGTTTTATCCAAACATGATATTCGATAAAATAATTAACAACTACAACATGTAGCAGGTGATCTGAAATCCTTTTTTGTTATCAAATGTTTCAAACAACATATATTGAACCATTCATAATATTCAAGTGTGAAATCTGGCTAAAAACACACAAGAAACCTGATAACTATAATTATATTTGTGTGTATATATATATATATATATATGTATTCAACCAGGTATTTGCACTCCATTCTAGCATTATAATATATATATATAACCTTAATTCCATCACACATTTTTAAATATATAAATATAAAGTTATCGACAATAAACATATATTTCAAGTTTATGTGATAAAATAAAGGTTTCAAATATATCTTTAAAATATATTACACATGGAAAAAGTGAGATGAGGTTGAGTTATGAAATTGATTTATTCCATGCATTTATTTACAATTAAAAACCACATATATTAATCTTTAACTGAGTTTAAATTTTATATCTGAGCTAGGAATAATATCTCATTTAATATTTAGAAATAATCATTACTTTATAAATATGTAAATCAAATTGTAATAATATATATATATATATATATTGTACACATAATTAATCAGATAATTAAATATGCCATTAATGTTTTGCTGCCAGTAAAAATTGCATATTTTACAATAGAAATAAACTTTGTATCTCAGATTATTGCTATAAGAATATATATATTAATGTTAATTGATTCTTTTAATGAACATCAATTTAATGTCTATCAAGTTTTTTTAAATAACCATTAACAAAAGTACTATTTATCTCTCAATCAATTTCATAATTTTAAGAGTATCTGGTTAGTTTAAAATGTTGGGATTAGGCTTATCTTGTTTAATATCTTATCTATAATGTATATCAAAATGATATGAAAAAAAAATCTTTTTAATATACATTATGAATAGAATATATTTAATCTTACAAAAAATGCAGAATCCTTTTTTCCTAAAATTAATTTATATCTATAGCTCTTTTTTTATTATTTTTATCATTAGTAAAAAAGTTTATGCTATAATATAAACTTTCATTTATATGTGCAAAACTATATTCATATTTATGCAAAAAGATATGTAGTATGATGAAGGTCAATATTTAACCTACTATGGTGCATTGTTGATTTTTTTTTTATATAAGTTACCTTAATTTGACACAAGAAAATTTTAAAATACTAAGCCTACATTATATTGCCATTCATTGCAGATTTGTTTGCATATGTAAGTAAACTTACATATGTAAACAAACTCTCTTTTGGGGATATTATATTTACAATAAAGTGTAAAGCAGTATATAAATAACACACTACAAGGTAAATGTCTTCCAGCCATCCTTCTTAGAGAAATAGTGAAAAAGAAGATATAAAATCTCCAAGTTAGCAGATTCTGGTAATAAAAATTTAAATGGCTTTCTGTACTTATTTTTTTATCTGGCTAGATATTTCTAGATATCCATTTATTGACCAATATTGGGGTGGTTTGATGAGTTGATTACAGGCCTTCTATCTAAAGAAAAATTTAAACTTAATTAGAACCTTTAAAAAATATTTTTTTCTGTAGCTAATGTTTAGATCTAACTTATGACCATGACAGGATGAATCATTACAATTACATCCCGAGAGATTTTTTTGTTAAATGTATATACTTTTGCTAACATATGTAAAAAACTCAAATAAGATATTTTTAACTTTTATTTAATTTTTATAGCAAATTAATTATAATTATTGAATTATATCTGTTTACAGAAAAAAATCTTGAATTTCTAGAAAATATATATATATATATATATGGAATTACCAATGAAATTAATATAAATAATGAATGAAAATATTCCAAAGTTACCATGAAATATTTTATGCTGTAATTGACATTTTGATAACAGTATAGATATTGACAAAGAGAGGAATTGTATATAATAATAAAAATTAACACAGTTACTTTGAATAGAGGATTGTTATTTATCTCACATTAGGAATCAATCTTGTATATGCATTTAAGCTTGACATTATTAAAAATTAATATCAAAAATAAATTTTAATTTGAAAAAGATAATTTATTGGATGGGGGATGAAATTATAAAAAAAAAATTAATAATAAAATAGGAAAAACATAGAGAAAGAATGATATTTAAAATTTTGGATATAGTAAAAAATAATGCAGTTATCATAAAACTGAGATCTCTAACGGATATAGAAACTGATTTGGTGTAAGATCTATATAACTATGCAAGACAATAACTTAGATTCAAAAATCTTAAGATTTTTTTTTTAATTTCAAGATATTAGCTTGAATAGTATAAAGGAATAAAAAGTGTTTGTTAGATGCATAATTATATTAATTTCAGCTTTGAATCCTAAATTACTAATGAAGGCAAAAGCCAGAAAGGGATTTTTATAACACTATACTTTCAGTTATCCAGTGCATTATTCAAGTTTATACAAGATAATTCTAAACTAGAATGAAGAGAACTGCTTTTATAAATAAATGTAGAAGTTGAAAAAATGAGGTGAAAGTTTAAATGATCTATTTTATATCTCACTAGTTCTCCTAAGTATATCATCACAGAGAAATAGTGAAGTCATCATTCATCAAACTATTTTATTGTGTTTTCTTCCTTGAGTTAGATACCTGTTTTCTGTCCATTAATTAAATGGCTGGCTATCTGAAAAAGAAATCCTATGCCTGCTTGTAACCTGAAAAAAAAAAATGTCTTGGATTTTACTAACCTAAGTTTGAACTCAAATTATGGGCATAAAGAAAAATGTACAATTGCAACAAAAACATTGTATAAATGTTATACTTTGTAAAATACATTAATACAACAGAAATTCTGTGTTATATGGTATGGAGATAGACTAACAAACTCTTGAGTTCAAAGTACCGGGATTGTGACCTAGGTCTATCACTTCCAGCGCTCGAACTTTTATGAACTCCTGAATAATAATGATTATTTTTAATACAATAGAATAATTTTTTTTAATGGAATCATTTCCTCGTTTTTTTTTTTTAAATGGATTTCTCTTTTTTATATTTTTTGTTTTCATTTTAACTTTTTTTGCCTAATTAATAATATTTATTATTATTCTACAAACCTGGATCTTAAAATCTTCCAACTTTTATTGTTTACACAAACTTTTATTTCTCGTAAAAACATGTGTTTTTAAAACTGTAATAAAGAATTATCCATGAAACAAAACATGAACTATATAGTAGTCTTAATTATACGTGCACAGTCTGACACATATGGAAAAACTATTTACATATTAATGTATTATAGTGTGTTTTATTGACTTTTATAAATGTTTGATAAAAATACTTCTATGAACTTCTGATTTTAATTTAATCTTTAATTCAAATCAACTTAAAATCATTTTAATAAGAATTAGAAAAAATAAAAATATCACGCTGTCTTATCATCTTCAACTTGAAAATTATCTTTAAATAAACTTATTTCATCATCTCTGTAGATTTCACATCTCACTTGTTTCTTTATATATATATATTTAAATATCAATAGGATATACTTAAAATAAAGCATTTCTAATAAAAATAAACAAATATCTTATTACCTCAAGAGTTCATAAGAAGTTCAAGCGCCGGAAGTGGTAACTACAGTCATGATCCGATCCGAGTACCTTAAACTCTTGTGTCTATCGCTTTAATACTGCACTAAACCACGCTGAGCAGTATTTCTGATGCTAATGACCAAACAATGGAATAATATTTTTAGCTAAAGCAAGAAGTTGTTAATACTCCTGTTATTAATATTTTTAAGTAATTATTTCTTTTGATTTTATATATTCGTATGTGTGATAAATGACAGCCCACAACCTTCGTGGGCTTTAGACCTGGATATTTGACATATTTTGTATTTATTTTAAATAACTATATAGATTTACAATAATAAAACTTACAATAATATCAAAAATTATTTCCAAGTTTATTTCTAGTTTTTTTGTTTTTTTTTAAAGTGTCATAGCATCGACCGGGACGCGAACCCGCAACCCGGGCAACTGCCTGCAAGTGCAAGGCAGTCGCGCTGATCTCTCGACCACCAATGCAAGACTTAATTTTTTCACTAACTTTAGTAAATAAACTTACTTATGCGATGCAATGCATTATGTCTTCTCTTTTCTTGGAATCAGGAATTAACCACTATGCCCTAAGAGACCAGTTAGCCAACTTACATTCCCTTCCCCTTTCCCATCCAAAGTTTTTCCCACATTCTTTTTTATCCTGCTCCATCTCATTTCCAACACATTATCTTTGTCCACTCTATGGTTTTTATATCAAAATCCTCCTTATCTTTTTCCAAACACAGTTTAAAAATCAAGAATCCACTTTCTGTATAATCACTTTGTTTATATTTATACTCTTACAACTTCATTATTTGTACTCTTTCTGCTTGTAAGCATTTATATTCAATTAACAATGTCTAATATTTTCTATGCCTTCCTTACATAATTTGCAGAATAAATCACCCACATTCCTCCATTTATGTGTAAATTCCTTTGATCCTAATGATCCTGTTCGAGCCTTAAACAGTAAACTACTTTTATTGTTATTATTATAAATTAATTTGCACCCAATATTCTGTTCACTTTTATATATATTTAAACTCTTTTACTCTCCATACTATTTCTCCATCTCCCTATTTTTTATTAATGCATCTATTCTTCTATCCCATTCCTTGCCACTATAACACTCAACAATTCTAATAATTATCAGACCTTTTGTATAAGTATACTGACATTAAGTCTTTATCCAAATCTTCTGCATATCATACTATCTTTTTCACTCATCTTGTTGCCTGTCCTTTACTCATAACCCCATTCTACATACTATTTTATTATTCTCTTATTATCCATAAATTGCAATCTACCAAACATTTTCATTTTACTTTTTGCATCTCTCATATAAAAACTTGACCCTCCCATTTCTCCTTGAATTGCCTTCTTTGCCAACCACACATCTGCATCATTAGCTAAATCATTTTCAGCAGTGTTCAAAAAATTGTTAGATAATTAAGTAATTCTTGAGTAATTAAGTTTCTTTGCATTGTTTTAATAAATTTTCTGGCCTGTTTTTTTTAGATGAATAAATAGTGACTGTTATGTATAAATAGTTTGATGGTGAGACAGATAATGTCATATAAATCTAGCAGTTTTTTATTGTAAATTGCATTTATAAATCTAATCAGGCTTCTTCACATGCCAACAACTGTTTTGTGAATATTTTTTATGAACAGGCAAAACTCTTTATACATATTGCCACTCAATGCAAGCCAGAGTAATCAATGTATGCCAGAAGGCTTGTGCATAAAATCCCCATCTAGTGCCTATTTATCCAATATCTCCAGACTAGTTTCTGGCTTGTGGCCTTTGTCAATAAGGAGCCTTGGGTCTGAGAGCACTGCACCCAGATCTTAGGATCTAATGCAACCCTCTAGCAGCCACCTTTCTCTCTATTTAACTACAGAACTATAAGTCTTAAATTGAAAACACCATAATATTTTTAATCCAAGCTCATTAATTTGCTTAATAGAATAGTGGTGGCTATGGTTATTAAAGAATCAAAGACACTGAAATGTATAGGTACTGAACTGAGTTCAGACCTATATGACTATATAAGCTAATGAGCTTGAATTGAAAATATTATGGGTTTTTTAATTTATGACTCATAGTTTTGTAGTTAAGTAGAGATAAAAAGTGGCTGCTGGAGGGTTACATTAGATCCTACAATCTAGGTGCAGTACTCTCAGATCCAAGGCTCCTCACTGATGAAGGCCACAAGCCAGAAACTAGTCTGGAGATATTGGATGAATAGGCACTAGATGGGGATTTTATGCACAAGCCTTCTGGCATCCATTGATTATTCTGGCTTGCATTGAGTGGCAATACTTATGGAGAGTTTTGCCTGTTTTAATAACAGTTATAAGCAAGCATAAGAAATGGTGATCATGTAATATTTTTTACGATGATGGCTTTTATGCAGTAAGTTTTCTGATAAATCTTTCTCAAATATATTTCAAGTTTTGTTGCTTTTTGTAGTAAAATGATTATCACTTAAGTTTTGAAAGTTCAAAATAGGTTAGAAAATTGCTTTTAAATCATTGAGAATAAAATCTCCTTTTGAATAACTATGGAAAATCTGAAATTTTCTGTAGGTACTATATATATTTTTTGCTTTCTGTGAAATTGAGATTGTACTTCTTTTACTGTAGCAACAATTTTGTCTCCTGGATAGCATTTTTCTATAAATCATATAATAACTACATCTCTTGCACTAAAATATTTTTATAAGCACAGTCTTGACATCAAATGATATTCTAATACAGTAAGTACAGATAATGTTTAACAATTGGACATACAGCATGAATTCTTTTATTCTCCCTTATTTGTGAAAAACTCTAAAGAGATAATATTGTATGGTTTTTTAGTATTTCCCAGCTTGAAGAAATATGAGCAAAGAGTAGAATTTTTCTATATTCCCAAAAAATGTTATAACATCTGCACTGACTTTTCCAATGCTTCCACCTATGCAATTGATGAATTTTCTCCATAGAAAAATAATTAAAATATATTTTATCATTTCTAAGATTCAGAACCTAATACCATTTATTACATCGTGAATATTTTCACCATTATTATAGTCTTATTAATGTCACTCTTAGAGGAAATATATTGTTGTTGGGTTTTTTTTTTTTCCAAAGTTTCAAGTATTTTTTTTATTTATGTATTTTTTTTTTTAATTTTCCACAGTGAAGTTCATGAACTCAATGTTACTTGGTTTTGGGTTATCCATTTGAGAATTAGGATGTTTTGTTCATTATGAGACATATCTGGTGTCACAAGTACTATTATTCCATAGAAAATTGCATAAATTCTTTGATCAAAATTTGCTTAAACAACAGCCAATTACTTTATTTTGAGAATATTACAATAGATAATATGCATATTTTTCCTTACTTTTATTTTCATATGATTTTATTGAACGTTGGTGATATATTGTCTTGTCACTTCATTGCACTTTCAAATCAGTTCTAAAATTCCTAAGAAATTTTTATTATAGCTAAACTTTTAGATAATAAAAATAATATATATCTACAATCTACTGCAAAAGTGATCTTTACTTAATTGTCTCATATTGAATTTCCTGTTACAAGTCTATCAAAATGAATTTCCAAACTGAATACTGTTTCATTTCCTAAGCATTATTTTCATGAGGAGGAAAGATATCTTACAACTTTTATTTCTAGGTGAAAATACTGAACTCTTAAGTTTTTGCTCTTTGTGAAACAATTTTTTTTTCTTTTGATGTGTCCCATATTAACCATTATTAAGAGAAATGTTATTTTGTTCTTTTACCTTTTATTTTCATATAGAATAAAGAATTTTAAAATTCTCTATTATTAAAACCTCTTGACCTTTCCTTATAAATGTTTTGCAATTCTTGAAAGCTGATAGTTTGTATTATTGCTTTCACAGTTACTTGAGATTACTCAGAACCAAGTATCAGATCATCATATTTCATACCTGGATTTTTGATATGGTTTAAAATTGAAACATTAAATGTATCATATTGTTTCACAATCATTCCTTCCTTAGGTTTTTTACTTGCAACTTTGCTTCAGTTGCAACAAACTCATATGGAATAGTCACTTCTTCTTAGAATGATTTTTGAGCTTGTAGATTCTTTTGATACTAATTTTCTATCTGGATCTTAATGTAATAACTGTTATCATCATCACATTCAATATGATCAGCATTGAAAACTGTATCCTTTTCATTTTCAGATCTCAAAAATTTGTTTATGGATTGAAGTCTCTATGATGCTTTGGCTGTCTTTCAGATTTAAATTTTCTCTCCTGAGTTCCTGATTTAATTTGCAGTTTGGATTAAACATAGGGGTTTATTCATTTTATAATCTGAAAGAATAGTTCTTATTAACATGGTTTTATCTGAGTAAATTTGAAATAAAAAGTAGTTTTTTTGTCCTCTTCATGGAATAACTGTTGAAGGGGGGAAAAAAATACTGGATTTAAATAAAAGTTATAAAATTAATTTCTATTTAGTTTGTGTACAAATAAAAAAAAATATTTATATATTCTTTAACTTACTAACCAGCACAATTTTATTTCAAATCAGGTAGATTCTTCCCAAATAAACTTCATAGAAAATCTTCAGCTTTTTAAATCAATTTTATCAACTAAATAAACCTAACGAAACTCCTTTAAATTTTGTATTTTTGATCAAGAGTTCAGGACATCGCATTGAAAAATAAGCCCAATAGTAAGTTATTTCAATTATTATCAACCAGAAGGATAATAATTTCAAAATGAAATTTTGTTTTAGAAGGTAATCATCATTTTTATAAGTAAAATAAAATAATTACTTTTTGTATATATTGAAAATTTATATATTACACCTGGGTTTCTTTTTATGTGATAGATATGTTCCACAGAAAAATCGCATAAAAAAAATTGCACAAAAATAGACCCTAGTTTACCTTGAAAAATTTGGGATACATTCCATAATTTTCAAAAATTGCATAAAACCAAAACAACAAGGTAAAATTACTTAAAATTCACATAAGAAAAATAAGGAAATAAAGTATGACTAATAAAAAAATTTCAAATATTTGAAAAAAATTGATACAAGACAAAGTTTTTTTAGTTTTTTTATTAACTATTTAATTTTATTCAAAACAATATGTTTTTATGTGTAATTTATTTTACATTTTTTCATACATATTTTAATCATTATCACTATTTGACAATATGTGGGTTCATTTGTGAACTGGTAAGAAATCAGATTCATCACAAGAGGAAACACAAACAGCAGAATTAGCACCAACTTTAGTCTCATGCTGTGTTAATGATTTTCTGGTGACAATGTAATTGGTGATTAAACTTTGAGATGATGATTTTACTAATTGTTTATGAAGCTCATGATATCCAGACATACAACTATTTAGCTCTCATCGGAATTTAAGAGCTCATTCATAATTCATGTCATTAATAAGAAAATGATTTTCCAATTGATTAGAAAGTTGAAGACTTTCTCGAATCATTTTTGCTGTGAAACGAACAGGTTCCACTTCTGTTTCATTATCTTTTTCTAAATCTTCTATGGTATCTAAATTTATTGCCAAAACTTTTTCCAACAGGCATTTAAAGTATGTAAAATTTAATGCATGTATATAAAACAGAGAAATCCTGATTTTAGTGAAATATGAACTTCTTTATTGCGTAAAAGAAAACCGCATAAAATGATATTAATAAGAAACATGAATCGCATAACTTCAAAATCACATTTAAAAATCTGTATAAAAAGAGACCCAGATGTATATAATAAAACCCAAGAGTAATATGGGCACCTAATAAATTTTCTATCAATATCATACATTACACAGATACATGTACACTTTATTGAATTCTATAACTCTTTATGATGAACTAAGCCAAGTCTTGTAGACATGTAGAATAAATGTCTTACATTTAATCATGACAATGAAAATCCATTTTCAAAAGAAGCTTCTGGACATCTGTGTTACTGTCTAAATAAATTGAATAAAGAATTAATTTTGCTTTGCTCAACTATGCAAATTTTTACCAACAAAATTTAAAGATACCACTAATTGTTTTCAGTCATGAGCCATGTTATTAATAATGTTTACTAAATTTGAACTTTAAATCAAAAAGCAATTTTTTATTTAAATGTATCAAACAGGCCTGATTTGTCCATTGGCATAAACAATATATGAATATGATAAATGACAAAAATGCAACAAAAAAAGTGATATGATGAGAGAATAATGTAATGTCCCTAATAAAATAATTAAGTTGAGTGGCCAAAACAAATGTTAATATTAATAAAGTTGTTTTTTGTCTTCTGTTCATCTTACCTATGCTATCTCTCTAATCCTAGAGCATCCTACTTCTTGTGAATGCTATTTTAAAATACATTGAAAAATAGGTTTATTAATTCCCAAACTGATTTTAGACAGTAAACAATTGTTTTACAATTATTAGTTAATCCAAATTATTAGTTCATCCAGCATATTTCATTCTAATGTTGGGTTCATGATATTGTGATATTCAGTGCCTAATCAGATAATACCTACAACTTGAGTTTAACATTTAGTAACAGACAAACTTATTGTTCTCTTTTAGCCATTTTTGAAAAGGTTTGAGTGTGGTAATAGTTTTTTCTGCATTATATCCAAAATGATGATTCAATAACTTGGCTCACAAAAATATTTGTGTATTTCACAATTATTAATGCTTATTTTAGTCATTATCACTGATTGACTCATAGTTAGTGTTAATATTCATGATCTGGGTTTTAAGCTATATTTAGACTTGATTTTTAAGTAATAGATATATTCTAGAAAACTCAGATTTTTTGTTAATAAACTGCAACATTATCCAATTATCCTTCCAATGTTAATCCATTTATGAACATCTGTCTATTCTTGGAAATATAGGAGAGATCTAATGTATTATCATTTGGATAAATGAATATTGATATAATAACTAAGAGAAATAAGCATAATATATTGTGCAATCTTTGTTGTTGGGTCATGATTGACTTTTATATTTTTGATGTTTGTTTACTTTCTAAGTTAAAATTGTTTGACTATGTCTACATTTTCAAGTCATCAAATGTAAATGAAAAAATTAGATTAATGAAATTCAATATCATTTCATAAGAAGCTGTTTTTAATAAAACTGTGATTTCTTTACTCAATTTTTTATATGTGTGTGGTCATTGATGTTTTATAGATGCTTTTAAGATATGTAAAAATAAAACTTTATGTGACTTTCTTAGCTTACATTTAATATCTGTTTCAACATCAATAATCTACTTTACATGACTCTGAGCAGATTCTTTGGCCAATGTCTAGTTGTGGAAAGGAATCATCTGGTATGTTTTAATTATTTATGCTTACTTAGATGACTTTAAAATACAGTAATATAAAATGGATTATTGTTGTTGATAGATATATTTTTAAAGTGATTAAATATTATTTATTGTTCAACTTGGACACAAATATGATTATACCATTTTATCCATATTTTATTATATTTGGAATCACATTTTACTTTTGAATAAATATTTATTAATGGACAAATATTTTATTAAATGACTTGTTGGATTGGCTTCAAGTCAGCTAACTAGACTCCAGATATAGCTCTCTGTTTTTATGTATCTTATGCAATATAAAACCCTATTATTTAACTTATGTGTAAAATGAAATATATTTGTAGCAATAAGAGAGACAAACTAACATGAACGTGTATTTTTAATATATGATTAAATTATTTATATAATTGCAAATTATTATTTCAAAATGTGTATAAATTATTTAATAAATGGATATTATTATATAAATGAAGTTAAATGACAACCAAAATGTAATGAAGTATTACAATTAGTGAGAATAGTTTTGCTCCTGAACATAAATAATAAAATAAAAGAAAGTTTTTACAGAATATGATGTAACCATTTTCCATAGCATTGAGAAAGACTTCTGAAGTTCTTAAAAATATTCTGGTCCAGAAACAAAAAAAAATCATCCACAAAAGTAGTCAGTTAATATTTTTAATGAAATATCATTCATCTTTTTAAGGCTTAGATGTCTTATAATATTATTGCGGTGATTTTTAAATTAATGGTTAAAATGTGTGAAAATTAGAGCTTTTTTCACAGATATTTATCAAAGATTGATCATTCCCAACATGTGTGTACTGATTTTTTTATCTTAATCAAAATTAATGTTAGTAGGAGGGTGAGCAATCGAATAATGGATCTCCATAAAGCTGATGAATTGAATTTCCTAACATTTATTTACGTCTGATTTTATTACAATTTTGGCTGATTTTTATAGTATGAATTGTATTTCTTCAACCTATTAACATTTTAGTATTATTAGGGATTTGGCTTGTATTTTAAAAATATGATTTCAAAACAAATATAATTGACTTTTGACTGAGAGTTATTTTTATATTTCTTAATTTTTTTTGTACTTGACAAGACAGAAGTTTTTAGTTTCTATAGATGAAATTATCAGCTCTGTAAAAAAAAGATAGGATAATGACTTTATTGCTCAGGAATTCTTAAGAAGTTTGAGCATCCGATCTATAAGTGCCAGAATATGATGAATGCCAACTTTCTAAGAGAAATTTTATTAGGGATGATAATATGGCTTAAATGGAGGTAAAATAAGAGTCATAGATCACATGACCCTATACTCTTAAGCTTGTAAGTTATAAACAATGAGGATTGCCAATTTCTCAACAAGCTTTGTGATAAATGCTTAGCCAGAGCCAGCATTTAAAATATCTCTGCCAGGACCCCCCCAAACCTCTGACCATGGTTTGATGCTTTGGCACTCTTCAGAGAGGTGCCAGGATATTATCTGAACCTACCCTTGCACCTCTCTGAGGAGTGCCAAAGCATGAAACCATGGTCAGGGGTTGGGGCGGGGGGGGGGTTCTGGCAGAGATATTTTAAATGCTGGCTCTGGCTAAGCATTTATCACAAAGCTTGTTGAGAAATTGGCAATCCTCATTGTTTATAATTGCTTTAAAATCTTTTTTTGTTAGTTAAATATATTATTTTCAGGTTTCTTTTCTAAATAAATTATTCTATTTTTATGTTTTCAAATATATATTATTTTTATACTTTTTTATTTTCCTTCATTTAAAGCATTTTCCAGAATCACTAATAAAACTTCTCCTGAAATGTTTGCATCCTTTATACTTATTGAAGATCTTTGTTTTCAATCATTATTTGTTTTTTAAAGATAATTTTAAGTTTGTTTTCTAAGATTATATGAATTTTATGTTTTCAAACATAATTTATTTTAATATTTTTTTTTTGTTTTTACTTTTTTACATAAAACTTATTAATTATATATTTTTTTTTGCTAAAGTGGTATGTGGATCATGGTTTCATTCACTGGTAGAATAATCATTTATTGAAAATAACAAGAAATGCAAAAATATAATATATAGCTTTCAGTGACATCATTTGAATTTTAGTTTTTTGTCATTTTCATTCGTATTTCAATTTCTAAAGTTTATTTTCAAAAGTATAAATTTCACTTCTTTTTTTTAGTTATTTTGTGACATTTCAACATTTTTATATTATATTTATTTATAGGATTGTATATCTTTCTGCTTATTTAAAACAAGTAACTGTGATTTAAAAAATTATTGTATGTATATATACAACTTGATTTATTCTTCATTTAAATTTTTATTTAGGATCGTGAATTTGTAGAAATGGAAGTTCCTTATAATGGTGCCCCAAATAGGCCTTCATCAACTCCTCCTTTAACCCCTACACCTTCTATATCTTCCCAAGAAAATACTAACAAAATAACAGGATGCTGTGGACGGAGGCGGACAGCACGAAAATATCAGGTAAAAATTTTCTAATTTCTTCAAGATTTTACTTGAATATTATTGTTATAGTAATAAAAAAATAAATGATTTAACTAGTTTATTTGTTTATTTTTTTATTAATACATAACTTAATCATTTTCATTATGAAAATAGAATTGTTTAAATAGTATGGGTAAATTAATTTAATTTAATTATAAGCCACTGTACTATCTATCATTAAGGAGTTTATTGATCATACTATCTGGAGCAGGACAATTGTTGAATGGCTTCCCTGTGTGAGCATTACTGATATTGAATGTTTGTGTGATTTAAATTAATTTCTGGATGTTTTTGTTTTATTCCTCCCCCCCCTACCCTTTTTTAATTTATTTTCATCACATGTTTATCAACAAATCAATAATAATAATTATATTATGGAAATGGGTAAAAAATTTAGAAATATATTGTAAGATCATTCGGATTTTTTTTTTTTTTGAAAACTTAAATATTTTATGATTTATTTTTATATTTGATTTCTTCTAAATTTAGGTTTAATTGGAAATGTTGTTGTAAGATACTTCTTCACCCCTATTTTTTTTTTTTCAAATCATGTTTATTTTACTGAATTCATAGCAAATATTTTATAAAAATTATTTTATATAATCACTGTCAAAGTAACTCACAAAATATACAAAATTAAAATAAGAAATCCGTAAAAATTCACACTAAAGTTTTTTAAAAAGTTACTATTTATTTTCATATTAAAAAATATTTAAAATATTTATTATGAATTCAATAAAATAAAGATTTGAAAAAAATTGTATAGATGAAGAAGTATTTATGAATTTAGTTAAAACTGAATTGCATCTGGAAAGAAAATTGGATTTTTGGATTTTAAATTTTATTTTCGTTTGTAGATTTATGATTTCAACATTCACAATAAGATTGACTAAAATTTACTTGTAGAATAATGAATATGTGTCTTGAATGTATTTTGATGTATTAACAAAAGTTATCTGCACATTAATTGATTTTTAAATAAGTTTGTTTGTTTAATGTACATTTAATTATGAATTAAAAAATTAAACACTATCCATACATTAATGCATGAGTCCCCAACCCTATGCCCACGAGCACCAAGGCACCCGCAGACCATTTTATGTGTGCCCACCACTATCCGAACATGATAAAAAAATATTTATCTGACACAAATAAATTTAATTTTTAAAATTTCTTATAAATTATTGTATTATATTGTAATCAAATTGTAGAGCATACTATACTTTTACAGTGTTTTTAAAATATAAACGTTAATTATATGTTAAAATTTTATTTTTGAAATAAATATTTTTTTGTACATTATGTGTATTATTAACAATATCCAACTATAAATTTACATTGAAAAAATAAATGGTGCCTGCCATCTGGCCAATATTATAGAATGTGCTCTTAAGTGCAAAAAGGTTGGGGAACATTGCATTAATGAGTAATAGTTGTGTTGAAAGTTTATAAAATCTAATAAATATATTTAACTCTAATTGGACTAATTTTTCTGCTGTTATTGATTCACATCATTTAATAGAGCTATTATTTGTTAAAATAATTTTAGTTTATAGAAATTATTTTAAAAATATTAATACCAAAAATGTAAAAATCAATTAATTTTAAAATATAAAAATCCTTGCCTTAAATCTTAGAATTTTACAATAGAAGCAGATCAGTAATTATGTCCACTTATGGCTAAGAAATAATTCTTATATATTTGATGATCAAAAAATTAAATTTTTACAAAACAATATATTAGAAATTCAAAGTATTATTTGGAAAGAATTTTTGTAAATAATTTATAGCCAGTTTTAAAATATTTATGTTTCAAATTTATTACATAAGTTGATATTAATAGACAGGGTATGAGCACAGACCCTCACATGACCCACCACTCTCCACACTATCTCATAACACTGATACACCCGAACACACACATGTCGAAAAGATAAATACTCACCAATATACGTATTTCATGCTAAACCAGCAATCATCAGTTGGTCCAGATTACCATCTCTACACATATTTGCTACAAGTGCTCAGATATATATTAAGATAGCAAATCCTCCTACTTTAATGGACAGGCTTCAATCTACTCCACACTCCAACTCTTCAACCGTCCATCCAATTGAAAATCTGAAGATGGAACGCTCAAAGGCCACCCTGAGGCTGAGATTATTGTCACACCCATGTTGACCTAAGGTCAATCGGACCCCTCATGTACAGGACATAATGATTGGCTGGTTTAGCATGGATTACGTATATTGGTGAGTATTTATCTTTTCGACATGTGTGTGTTCGGGTGTATCAGTGTTATGAGATAGTGTGAAGAGTGGTGGGTCATGTGAGGGTATTACATATGTAGACACAGGTATATATAAGCCTGTGTATTTCAGCTATTACATGTTAGAGATGTCTGCCTATCCCTTGTATCTGTATTTAATGGATTATGTCCTGTACATGAGGGGTCAGATTGACCTTAGGTCAACATGGGTGTGACAATAATCTCAGCCTCAGGGTGGCCTTTGAGCGTTCTATCTTCAGATTTTCAATTGGATGGACGGTTGAAGAGTTGGAGTGTGGAGTAGATTGAAGCCTGTCCATTAAAGTAGGAGGATTTGCTATCTTAATATATATCTGAGCACTTGTAGCAAATATATGTAGAGATGGTAATCTGGACCAACTGATGATTGCTGGTTTAGCATGAAATACGTATATTGGTGAGTATTTATCTTTTCGACATATGTGTGTTCAGGTGTATCAGTGTTATGAGATAGTATGGAGAGTGGTGGGTCATGTGAGGGTCTGTGCTCGTACCCTGTCTATTACATATGTAGACACAGGTATATATAAGCCTGTGTATTTCAGCTATTATAAGTTGATATTGTTATGACGTCATAAAAATGAAAAATTGACTCTTTTCTATTTAAGGAAAGTGTTTATTGGAGAGGTAGTGAATATTTTATATAGCATTTAAATAAGTATTTTAAATTACTATATTTTAGAGTATGAAATTAAATAATTTTGAAGATTTTTTTATACACTATAAAATAGTTTGACTTCTAACAATAGAACACTAATTATGTAATAAGCATTAAACTGAAAACGTTTAATAAATATAAGTTGTATGAAAAATAGTATAACTATAGGTTACATATTTTCTTAAAAATTTATTTAATAATCAATGAACTTTACTAGCACAGGGTCAGATTGTAATTCTATTTAGAAAGTAATAAACCTTCCTCACTAGCACCATACATATATTTAAAAATGAGCTGATTTGGAAAGTGGCATCATTTGTCAAATTATATCTAAATTGCAGTAACACTGGACAACAGCTAAAATATGATTGAGAATTTGGCAAAAATTAACAAAAATATTCCCTAATGTTCAGTTGACATCTGTATGTATATATGTAAATATTGAAATTAAAATGGGAATTTTCATGTGTTTACTTAAATTTTGGATATAATGTAACAAGGCAAACAACCAATTAAAATTGAAAATTGTAAACCGAAATAAATCATGCCATCTCACAATAATATTTTTGCCTGATTTACCTTTAAACTAAAAGTAAAACTATTTTTAGTTTGATACACTAGATATTATAAGAATTATAAGTCAGATATATACCCTTGGTATGTATTAAAACTGGATAACCTTTTAAATATTTTTTACAAGGAAACTAGCCTCTCTCATAAAGACTTTTATATATTAATTACAAGATTTTCAAAGACTTTATAGATATAAATATTAAATTATAACAGGAATTTTAGTGTATTTACCCAAAATAAAAATAATTATGATTATAACCACATAAAAAACTATTTAAAATTGACAAATTTAAATTAAAATCACATCAACTAGTAATAATATTTTTATTTGATTCACTCTTAAACTAAAAGTTGTACCACTATTAGTTTTATACTGTACATATTATATGAATCTTAATCAGACATATATAGTTAAATGACACACAAAATATATTATGTTTTAGTGCAATTTTAGTCTGAAATTGCCAGTTTTTAATTGGTTGTGTACTTGCTTATGTCATAACTGAAGTTTATTAGACAAATACTTAAAAATATCCATTATAATTTCAAACTTTTCATTTATAAAATCCATGAATATCTTTTAACAAATATACATAATTTTATGAGAGAAGTTTTTTTATTTGTGAAAAATATTTAGAAAGTTATAATCTTCCAGATTTTTTACATATAAAGTATATATGTCTGATTTATAATTTACAATATGTATAATATTAAGCTAAAAGCAATTTCACTATTAGTTTAAAGTCAATCAAAAAATGCTA
This sequence comes from Epiperipatus broadwayi, assembly GCA_028023455.1. Lineage (NCBI taxonomy): Eukaryota > Metazoa > Onychophora > Udeonychophora > Euonychophora > Peripatidae > Epiperipatus > Epiperipatus broadwayi. The sequence goes on along the minus strand of JAQFVV010012612.1, from coordinate 907,983 downwards.
TTACTAGATAGTTTGGTTTCACTCTGTAATAGACAGTTTTAATTGGTTCTTCTTGTTACCTCATAACTGAAAAGTATCTAGATAAATGTACAGAATTTTCCATTATAATTTCAATACTTATATCTTTTAGTCTGTGAAAATCTTTTAATAAATATAAATATTAAACCATAAGCATCAATAGCTAACTGGTTATTACAAGTAAATTACACAGTGTTTGTGCTTAAGCAAATCAATAGAATATCAGCATTCTGTTGTTAATATAATGCTATAATTAATCCTAATTGTAGTGTTGTTTTTGATAACAGATCGTTGAAATTCTGTTAGTTTCTTTAAACATGGTGATTGTGCTGATGTAATATATATATATATATATATGTGTGTGTGTGTCATATTATTATTACTATTTGCGGGATATTCCGTGTAGTTAAAAAAAGCTAAATGCTGACGTTTCAGTACAATAACAAGTACCTTCCTCAGAGTATTCTCTTTCTCAAATTATAATAAGCATTCTTATTATAATTTGAGAAAGAGAACGCTACACGGAATATCCCGCAAATAGTAATAATAATATGACATCTTTTATCCGTGAAAATATTAGAATTAACATATATATATACATGGAATTTTCAATAAAAAATAATATTTCACTTTCTACATTGCATTTAAATTAATAAATTTTATAATGAATACATACAAAAGGCAATTCCTCGTTAAAAAATATCCCATTAGGCATTAAGTATATTTTGCAACAATACAATATCATCCATTGATGGATTTATTTGAAGATATAGCTGGATTCAATAGATTTTAAGCAATTAAAAACTCAATACTAAATAGTTAAAAAATAAATAACTAAATTAAAATAAGTGCGAATTTAAAATTAAACAAAATTTTCCCAATGATGATGATTACTAGTATTTTAATTGAATATATTAATTTCAAAATGAATAAAATATTTATAAAAATAATAATTATGTAAAATTAATAAATATATGAATCACTATATATAAAGCCTGTAATTTTTCGTATAATATTTAATACATTCAGTTATTGTTTAAGATCCTAGGGAATCCTATTGAGTTTACTTTTTCATTTCTTAACTTGGGAATATATTATATTTAAAAATTTTATATTTTTAAATATATTAAAAAGACAAATTTATATTTAAGGAAATTAGATATAAAAATATAAAATTCAAAAGTGTATGTGTAAATGTAAAAATATTCGTTTACACTTTTTTAAAAGAATCAGAAAAGAAGCTTAAGTTAAGTAAATAAAAAGTGCATGTAAATTAAAACAAACTATACTTAGTTATACTTAGTTAAGATCTTATAATCAATGGTTTATTTTGGTATTCTGTTTACAAGGAGACTCTAAAAAAACAGAAAAATATTTAGTAATTAGATTAAAGAAAACAACTTTTAATGGGATTTAAGAATCAGATAAACATGTTTTTGTCAGACTTTAGAAAAGCTATATGTAAGAAGTTAAGATTAGTATAGTTGATCCAATCATTCCTAGTTCACAGATAGATTAATTCAGGGGCATTCATTCTTTTATACTTCTAGAGAATGTGTGAAATTATGGTACAGTGTAAAAGTAAGTTTAAGAAGGAAAATGACTATAAGAAAGACAAGTCACTATACTGTAGTAATGACCACCCATATAAACAATTAATATACTTAGAAGGTAATTTTAATATTAAATTTTATTGATATGTGTCAGGGATGCTGAATAAGAAAGGCTTAAAATAAAAGTTTTATTATATCATGATGAGCAACTTTCAATACCTTAATCCTGATATCATACTCATAACAGTGATTAGTGGATGAGAGAGTTATGGGTAAAAGATATAGTATAAATTTTATGTAAATATATACAAATGAGTTATATGGCTCACTTCTTAAAGAGAGGGAAACATGATTTTTTATTTATTTATTAAATTAACATTGTTGGTAATATGCCAAGCCTTCTTTATTTTGCATTTAGAATCATAATGCTAACTGATATAGGCTTGATTTGTGGCTGAGTTTGATTTCAGGCCCTAGAAATATGGATTTGTGGTCTGGATTGACTTTAGCCTTTCTATAAAAATATTAGTATTGGGATAATCTTGTTGCAACACTGGCACAAGATTTTTCAAAGTAAACAGTACTGAAACTAGTTTGACTGCAAGAAATCTGGTAAACAGTATGGGGGTTATGGCGAATTTACCTTTAAAATTATTAATCAACCAGTTTACAGTAGGTGAGATTTGAAAGCTGATTCTATCTGATCAGAGCAAACTTTTTTACACTTCAGGAGACTTTAAGGATATAGGGGTAATATCCAGGGCTTGATGTCATATGGTGTAGATCTAGTTCTGATATTCTTGTAGAATTTATTGAGAATATTGATAAGTATCCTATATTTGTACTCATTAATGTATTTTTGAATCTTAGACTTATAGTCTCATTCTAACTTGCACAAATTTAGATTTCTATGTAGAAATGTTTTCAGACAGCCATACTTGTGTGAATTGGTAGTTATAAATTTCAGATGTGTAATATCTCTTGATTTCAATGAGTTTGATTAACATTTTGTAATTTCACTGAAAACTATCCCTTTGGATATATAAATTGACAAACTTTATTCCTTTGAAGGAATCTTCATGTTCTATAGTCCAGATTAATGCAAATTTCTCTGTGAGATCTTGTTTGATGTTGTTGATTTGGAGCTCTGGAGCACAGGTTAATACAACATCAACATATCACATATATATTATTTTTTGTGTGCATTCCAAGTATTTGGAGAGAATATCAATATAAGTATTATTCAAAACAATACTGGATATCATTCTGCTTGTTGGTGGTCCCATTGTCCAGCCTTTTCCCATAGTGTAGTGTTGTCTATTGAAGAGAGTAGTGATGTCTTGATCAATCCAATTTAGTAAATCAGTAATAAAGCTGTTATTAATTGTTAATCAAACCTATTGAAATCAGAGGTATTATACATTCTGAATCTATAACTCTCCATGCACACATATGTTGGTCTGAAAACATTTCTACATAGAAATCTAAACTTGTGCAAGTTAGAATCCGACTGCAAGTTTAACATTAACAGATACATTAATGAGTTCTGCCTTACTGGGTACAAATATAAGACACATCAATATTCTCAATAAATTTTACAAGAAGATCAGAGCTAGATCTATACCATCTGACATCAAACTCTGGATATTGTTCCTTTATATTCCTAAAGTCTCTGAAGTATAAATAAAATTTGCTCTGATTCATATAGGGTCAGCCTTTGAACTTCACTCATTGTAAATCAGTTGATTCTAAAGGTAAACTTCCCACTGACCAACTCCCCCGCCCATACCATTTACAAGATTTCTTGCAGTCAAACTAACTGCAGTGCTATTTACTTTGGAAAATCTCTTGCCAACCTTCCAAAAAGATTGTTCCAATACCAATACATCTATAGAAGGGCTAAAAACAATCCAAACCACAAATCCATATTTCTAGAGTATGAAAACAAACTTACCACACATTGGAGCCAGCTAGTATAATTCTAAACATAAGATAAAGGAGACTTGGCATATTGTCAACAATGTTACCTCAATAAATAAAAAAGAATCCTGTTCCCCCTCTCTAAAAAATGGACCATAAAACTCATTTGTATATATTTGCATAAAATTCTCATTATATCTTTTATCCACAACACTTTCATCCACTAGTCATTCCTATGAATATGATATCAGGGGTAAGATATCAAAAGCTGCTCAGCATAATATAATAAAATTTTTATTTTAAACTTTTTTTATTCAGCCTTCCTAACACTTATGTTAATTACAACTATATAGGAAAAAAGTTAACTAATGTATATAGAATTACTACTTTTATTGTAGACATGATAAAAATATGGTTTTCAATAATATGTATTGAGTAAACACAGAGTATACTATACATGCTCCCAAAATGTTCTATGCCATACCCTACATTTAGTATCCTGAAAATGATATTAAAACAAAAGCCAGCTTTTTTGTCAGTCCTGATAGAAATTTATTCCTGTTTCTCAAAAGTTGTTCTAGTTGGCTGAAGAGAAGCATTATATCATCCAAATAATTAAGAGAGACTCAAAGTTGGAGATTAATTCCAAATATGATCGGAAAGGAAACCAAAGGTTTGCATAAAAGAAATATTAAAAGAATACCATGTTGAAAACAAATGTATAGTTGTAGTCAAGGACTTGGACAGAAACTGTATTAATTGTTAAATCTACATAAGATTATTTTTCTTTGATGTATTATAAATGTACTTAGGCTTAAATTTCTTTTTTTTATTTAAATTTTTTTATTACCATTTATCACATCATTCTTATTATCTAATACATTATTGTAATACATATTGATTTTTATTTACTGAAATTTGTATTTAAATTTTGTTTTATTTCTTATCATTATTCAAAGAACTGTAGTAGCCTTTGAATGTTCTGCATCTTTGAATTATGATGAAATCCACATGTGTATTTGATAATAATGTCAGTGTATAATGAGTTTGTTAGAAACAGATTGCAGGTTAAATTGATTATTAGAGACTAGACATTGTAGCTTTTTTATAAATTAGTCTTTGTTTTCTCTCTCTACTTTAGAATATTTTTCTGACATAATTGTTCAGGGTTATATTTTTATTACCTCAATGTAACATATAATTGTAGATAATTTTAATTAATTAAATTGTTTTAAGCCAATAAACATCACATGACCACCACTTCTTATGCTTGTGTATAACTGTTTTTAAAACAGGCAAACATCACTATATGTATTGCACACACAGCAAGCTAGAGTAATCAATGGATGCCAGAAGGCTTGGTCATAAAATCCCCATCTAGTGCCTACTCATCCAATATCCCCAGACTAGACCCCATATGACTATATAAGCTAATGGACTTGGATTGAAAACATTAAGGTGTTTTCAGTTTAAGACTCATAGTTTTGTAGTTAAGTGGAGATAAAAGGTGGCTGCTGGAGGGTTGCATTAGATCCTACGATCTAGGTGCAGTGCTCTCAGATCCAAGGTTCCTCACTGACGAATTCCATAAGCCAGAAATTAGTCTGGGGATATTGGATGAGTAGGCACTAGATGGGGATTTTATACACAAGCCTTCTGGCATCCATTGATTACTCTAGCTTGCTGTGTGTGGCAATACGTATAGTGAGTTTTGCCTGTTTTAACAACAATTATACATAAGCATAAAAAGTGGTGGTTATGTGATATTTATTGGCTTAAAACCATCCTGCCTAATAGGATAGTGGTGGCTATGGTTATTAAAGAACCAAAGACATCCTATCTATAAAAAGGTTGGAAAAAAGATTAGGGAGGAGTTTTAGAATTATACAGATTAGGACAGAACTACAATGAAAAAATAACTGAAGGTAAGGGAGTGGATCTAGTTGCTGCTAGTGCAACATTTGAGGAATTTTGATTCATATGAATGATAGGGTCAGCTTTCTGTATTCATTATCCTGTATATAATGTGTACTAGACAACTGGCTTGCTAAAAGTCTATCAAATAATAGACTATATGGAGATCACTGCAAGACAACAGTTGCCTGGATTATCCCTTTCCCTATGATGACAAGAAGCTAGTCTACTGTTTAGAAGATACCAGCTTACCCAGAGAGTCCATCAGTTTGCTGAAGAATTGTATATATGCTGTTTTATCTATATGCAGAAAACCACAGATAAACATGCTGTGTCATATATATAAAGTTCAGCTGGTGAGCTATTTTAAATAAATCCTTTAAAATGACATTTAAAATATATAATTTAAAAGTAAAACAAGTGAATAATATTTACTTGAATTAAAAGTCTAAAAGTAAAGATTTGATTTATAGATAGTTTTATATTAAAAAATAGACTGAAAGTGTTTCTAGATTAGAAAACAAAGGAGGTTGCTGGAGTATTTTTAAAGACATTTATAATTAATACAGTAACTAGTCAAAGATGTGATATTACTTTTTTAAAAAAAGAAAACTTTTATAAAAGATCATCAAAGAATTTAATAACTGATTTGTATTTTTTTTTTTACAGATACACATATATAGGTGTGGATTTTATGTATATTTTCAACATGGAATTAATTGTAAAAAGGTTATTCATATGATATAATTGTCAGTGTGTGCACATATTTTCATGTGCATATATATATTAAATTACTCATTAAAAATGTTTTATAAAAAATGAATTTCATTTATAGATTTATGACAATTCAAATATGTTTATAAATTATTATACCACATATCTGTGTGATAATATATATGTGTTTTATGTAAACCCATTATGAGGTATTTGTAAATCACAACATAATAGCTAATTGTATATTAATCAAAATCAGATTGCTGAATTTATATTTTATGACACACTCAACAGATCTTAATTTCATTTTTTATTGTTATTAATAAATTGATATTTCATTGCAAAATTATTTCAGTGAATTAATTTAATCCTAAAATATAAATTATTTATAATGTATAATATTTCTTGTTCAGAATAATAGTTATAGAGTTTTCTATTCTCTGAGCTAGATTTATGCATAATGATCTATTACATAAAAGAGATTTATATTTAGTGTTTTTGGACATTAAATTGCTAATGATCCTGGATTGGCATAAAGGGGACATCCTTTAAAATCCATGCACTATATTTTATTTAGTTAGTATTTATTAGAAATTAAGTTTATAGTTGGCCAATACATTAAAGGTACTAAGTGGCCAGAGCATTGATGATGATTAGCATATTTTAATATCCCAGAGTTATTTTTATTGATATATATTCTGATGGATTCACACTAAGTTTGTGCATCCAAATTAATGTTTAAATAATCTGCCCCAAGCTGGCATGGGCTAAATAATTAGCCTGGTCTACAGAAGACTAATTTCAAATCCAGACACAAGATTGACTGTTGATTTATTTTTATTATTGATCATTTATGATGATGAATGAGTATTTTTGTCTGTACTGCTCAGTGATCTGTTCTGGGTTGATCTCTCATGCTCATTCCTTTGATATTAAATTTTATATTTTGTATTGAACTGGTGTTGATGATGATGATGAGTTCCATCATCTCAGGTTGTCTCTAAAATTATCCATACCATACAATATATATATGCATCATTTGCATATATATATATATATTGAAACCATACAAGAAAGACTTGTCATGATCTCAGTGGCAATAATCTGGAGAAAGTCAGTTGAGACTATATGTCAATATTGTCAAAGTTTAATAATATTTCACCTGACTTGCACTTTGCAATGCATACAAATTTTTATATATTCCATATAAGCTAAAACTTTTCTATGTTTTAATAATATTCACATTCAATAAAATAATTAATAAATTTCTCAGGGTTATTCAATAATATGTGTACTCTTAATCTTATTTTATTTTATTACTAAAAATCTTTGCATATATATTGTTTCCTTACTATAAGAATTAGTTAAGAGTAATTCACTCTGTGTTTTAAAATTAAGGATAGCAATTTTAAATATAAAGTTGATTAATTATTTATCTCTGGATTTTATAAAGTAAAAAAATAAATGCATGTATGTAAAGTATATTTATGCATTTTAGGATATGACAATGTAAAAGGGATTTTATGTGCATCATCTCTTTATATTTCAGATAGTATTAATATAATAATGATGTAATTAATCTAAATAGATTTTATGTGTAATCTAGTATCTCAAATATGATCTTTGATATCGTGAACATGCTGTGACGATGTTCCTTTAATAAAGACAAAAGAAAAATATTAAAAATTAACAATTACTTTATTACATAATATATCAATAGACGCGACACGTGTTTTTCCATTTCAAAAAAATGGTCAAACTGATTTGCATTTATATTTGCATATTTGTTATTTAATAACACTACGTAAAGATTTATTACTTTCGTTGGCCATGAATATGAGGGCAAACCTCGAAAGCGCTTGGCCCATTTAATAGTTTTAAGCGAAATTTGTTTTGTTTATTTGGAAGCTTCTTCGTCAGCGAGTAAATCGTTTTTAGGCTATTACATAATATAAAATAAATGATAAAAACAAATAATAACCAAAAGAAAATTATATAAAATATTTAATAAATATTAATACTTGTTTTCTAAATCTAATTTGAATTTGGGACATGAAAAATGTACTATCAGACAGTGTTGCAATGATACTAACATTAATTAGGAATAGGTTGTTTTTATTTCAAAAAATAATCCTCAATTCAAATAATGGACGATAATAATCATCATCATAATGATCAATGATAAATGTTCTATGTGGTCTTTAAATAGTTTGTTTCACTAACTAATCAACTATTAAAACATAATAATGGTTGAGAAGTTTTCACTCTTTTAAGAGAAGAAAGTGCAATTATTGCTTAGCATTACCTAAATGATATTTACCATAATGAGCTTATATACTTTGCATCAAAATTCTTGACCGGATTCAATTGCAGGCTTAAATGTTAGGAGTGCTACTCCACTAACAAATATAATCACACACCATGTAACAATAAAAAAATTAGCACTAGCATGTAAGAATGATGTATAAAATATTTCTTATGGATTCACTCATCTAAATAATGACGATTAATTCCATTTTAACTTTGAGATTGAACTTAAGAACCCATAAAACATACAATAATTGCAATATAGTATTGTTTTATAAAAGTTTAATTGTTACTTACATTTATACAGCCTACATCTAAGGTAAATCACATTTACTCCCATTCAGTATCATTAATAATAATATTAAATAAAATGTACATGGCATAGTAATGTCTGAGAAGCTTTATTACATTAATAATAATAATAATATTAACTTACTAAGAAAGAAACAATTATATGTAAATGCTTTAATTATCCCAATGAAATATTTCAGAGTTCTTGGGAATTTACAAACACTTTTAAAATAACAGCATCATAGATTATGTAAAGCACAAATAATTTCATTTCATAATATAATCCTTTCTGGAACAAAACATGAAGATTAATAAATTTCACTTAGCATATTTGTTAATCCAAGATAATCTATATTTAACACATTATTCATGAGTGGCAATTAGCATTGATAATCCATAATGCAATTCCTTTAGCACTGGATATAAATTTGTATTCCAGTTTATTCCATGCAGCAATGTAATTAATTCTTTTGAACAGATGCTATAATTTTATCCAAAGGATTAGCATTCGTTACTTCTTTCATTTGAGATATATAATTAATCTATTCATTTATAGATCTTTAATTCATGCTGCTAATCATTATGAGTGTATCTCTGATAAAGCAAATAGTTTATCATCCATAACATAGCAAAGCAATTTTTATTACTTTTTGAATCAAAGTTTTTTTTTCTAAGCAACAAGTTTATGGAGGGATATTTGAGTTTAAAAAAAAATATTGTTTAATGTTTTTCCTTACAAAATTAAAGACAAGACAATTCACAACATTGAGACGAATATACATCTTTTCTTGTGGTGAAGAAAATAATTATTTTTACAGTAATTTGGAAATAAACATCAGCTACTTATTTGAAGTTAATAAATATAATTTTCTAAATCTATCAGCTATTTATCATTATTTTCAATTGAAAGCGTCCAGCAATTTATTGCTGAAATAATAAGACAGCATTTCATAAGTCAATTTGTCCATTTTTCCACTCACACTTGACTGTAATAAATGAGATTAACTTGAAATAACGAATTAATGAATTAATTAAGGTTGTTTTCTGTTTTATTTGTTGTTATCCATCTTTCTTCTAGAACGATGAGAAATCATTTGCCTAGCAAAATAAATGCCTAGCTGTGTATAGAGCAATCAAAAGAACTATTTAAAAAATTGAACTTGTTTAGGTCCTGATTGCAATAAGAATTTGTGAAGACTGTCTGATTTTACAAACTTCAGCTTTTATACCAGTTATCATATGATGTCTGGATTACAGAATATTCTCCATCATACATTGGGATTTCTTTGCCTGTGTGTGAAATATTGTAAGAAATCATCATGATTATTATCAGGCAAAATGCTAGATGCTGATATTTTTTGAATCAGTGCAGTAAAACTTTATGAATGACTTTAAAAATGAATAATAACAATTTCATTTTTTCAATTGCTTCATCTTTACTTTCAGATTTAAAAATATTACAAATATTTATTCCAATTAAATTTAAATAGGCTTTTAAATAAATAATTCATTATTTAATAAATATTCTAGTAAACTAAACCAATTAATTTTATTAAATCAAAATATATAAGCTTCCATGTACAACCATGCACACGAAAATATAAAAATGTAAGAACTTTTTATTCTACGCGTAAATAAAAATGTTATCTGAATATAATTGCTTTACTTTACAATATTTTAGAGTTGAAATGTTTGACTTCTTATTCTACATTTCTGTATGAAATTACTTGTTTTATGTGTGTGATCATTTCTGTCTGTTTATACCATTTGATATCTTTGTTCCTTAGCAAGAATGAGGACAAAAATATACATATATATATTTTATACAAGCTTGGAAAACCTTTCAAAAATGCTGTATAAAGTTATATAGTTCTCTTAAACATTAGTATGAGAGACTGTTAAACATGATATTTAATATTTTATTATATAAGATGTTACACAATCAATGACAGTGAGAATATACTTGCTTAACTATAAATATTAAAGCCAATAAACTTTTTATACAGTGATACTGTAAGGATACTATATATATATATATATATATATATATATATATTGTGCCCTTGTCTGTAGATCATAGGTAGGGTAGAAAGGTCAATTATGAAAAAAATTTTAAATTTTAAGTTATATTTAAGTGATATAAAAGTAATAATAGATTTGTAATACAATTTTAAGCTAAAATACCTAACAGATAACAGTATAATAAAGTATTTTAAAAAGTAAACAGTTAAATAAAGTTTTAATATCATTGCTTATGGTTGTGAAAGCTGGCCATACAAAATAACACAGCTATAGACAGTTAAAATTATAGTAATGATTAGAATATAATATTTTCAGAATTAATAGTTTAAATAAATGAAATGTAATATTATAATTTTATTTATTAGTCAAAATTAATAGGGTATATTTTTTATTAATAAACTTCGGGATGGTGAGAATTATATTTGGTCCTATAAGTTTCAATTTATTTTTCAAAATTTAGAAAATACATTAGTTTTGGTAATTTAAACCGAGACATAAATAAAAGATTATTTTTGTAAAGTGAATAGACACGTGATCGTATATTATATGCCTTCACGCACACACACACTTGGTAAATAATAATAAAGTTTGTGAATTTAAAACTAGATATAATTGTCATCTATCATAAAAATTAAAGTTTAAAATATTATAGATTGTCTTAATAATTATTTTAAAGATCAAATAATAATTTTATCAAACTATGATTAAATTTAATAATATTAAGTTAAAGTAATATTCCAGACATTACGTCATAAATATTTATTTAAAAAGTACAATTTATCATCCAAAATAGAATGACTAATATTGTTCGCGCTAAAAACAAATATTGACCAATCAACGGATTTAAATTGGCAAGAAAAAAATCTAAGATAGACAGAAGCGGGAGATGGAATGTGAAAGTTGAAGAGGAAGGTAACCTTTTTGAATTGCTTGTAACATCGAAGCTGAAAAAAGTAATATAAATTTATAAATTAATAATTATTCTAAAGTTAGTCTTTAACAGATAATATAATTTTGTATCCAGAAAGATGATTTGCTAATTTCTACGTGATCTTACCAGTGGATTTAATCAAATTTGACCATTCAGCCTACAATAAAATGGAAATACCAAGAATAATAATTGAAATAATTATTGAAAGAAAAATGAGTGAAAATTGTATAAGTTTTGTATTATTTGTGCTCAACCAGAAATTAAATCCTATAACTTGGAAAAATACAAAGGAAAAGCTGTGTGAAAATATAAGAAAGAAACTATTTGCTATCGAGAGAATCTTATGACGAACATTTGTTTTATAAGTATTTAAAACTAAGTCATATTTCTCTATGAAAAATCATAATAAGCGTTCAAGTATATAGAAAAAGAATGAGGAAGAAAAGTATGTTATATTAAAGGAAAAACATTATTTAAAATATAGTTTCTAAATTAAAAATAGAAGAAAAGCCATAGTCCTGTAAAAAAAATGCTATATGAATTTACTAAGAGGAACTTGGATTTTTATCTCATCATAAGAAATATTAAAAATATTAAATGGAAGAAATATGTCTAAAAAGATATAAAATTAATCACTAAGTGGAAAAATGGATCCAGGGAAATAAAGAAAAATTTATTGAATTTTTAAAAATAAAGTACAAGATGCATCGAGGGAAAACCAAGCGCGCGGGGGAAAAAGCTAGCAGACTATGTAAAGGAGATCTCAAGAATAAGTGGAAAAAGATGAAGAAAATTAAGGATCATCGTCCAAGAAGAATTAATAAACAGAATTAAAAGTTTAAATTAGAACATTAAGTGACTGAAGAAAATAAAATATAATTTTTTTTTTAGCTTTGCAATGAACGATTTTCCAAGCGAGTCCAACAAAGCTGTATCGTAAATATAGTTTTAATTATTTTTTTTTATTGTATTTAAAGTATAAAATTTGAATTAGCTTAGGGAAACATATAAACATAAATTTTATAATAATTATATTTAAATATATGAGCTAATGGAATGAGAGAAATATTAGTATAAATAAAAATGTGTGTATGGAAAATTTTAAATACCTACTAGAAGTCCTGGAATGGAGAAGTTTACAAATACGATCCAGAGGATAGAGATCGTTGGTAATTTTAATATTATTGGTAATATGTAATATATTTTTTTTTATAGGTCATCTATTAATGAATGAAGTATGAAAGATGTTAAAAGTTATAAGTACACATTTATCCAACATCAAACATATATTTAAGAGAGTAGTAAAATTTTAAAATGTGCATGCAATAAATAATCTAAAAATGATTAATAATAAGTAGCATATTAATTATGTGATTCTTTTGAGTTTTATATTGAAAATATTCAAATAGTTTAGAACAGTAGAGATAGAAATATACGAGAAGTATAGTAAAGAATTTTCTTAAGAATAGCTGTATAGTTAAATAAAAATGAATTTTATTATTATTAGCAAGGTAGACAGAGAATTTGTCGATGTAATGAAGAGATGAATCTGAAGAAATCAATCAGATAGTGACTTGGGAGTACTGATGTCAAAGGAAACCAAGAGGATGTTTTATTAAACTATAAGGAATGAAATATGTGGATCATAATTATTTGTGTGACTTCAGTATAGATAACTTCGCCCTATAACTGAGCACATATATTCTGGACAGTGTTTTTACATATCTTTGAAACTTTCTGATGTGATGAAGCTGAAGAAATAGCTTTAGCATCCTTCCAATACTAGAGGCAGATAGACAGATAAAAGTCACTCCTCTATGGCGTCCTTAAATTCACTGTGCCATGATTGTCAAAGTTTTATAAAGGATAATATCTTGTTTATTTTGATCCAACGCATCTATATCTTCGCTATCTTGATTTCATGAAAATACATCGTCAGGGAGATAATTTTATAGAAATGATACATAAGATAGAAAGTAAGTTAGATAGTAGTTATGTAAGAATAGTTATTTACTAGAGTAAAGTAGAATTGTATAAGTCCAAAGTGAAAGTATAAGTATTATAAAAGATGAAGAATCATATGATATAATTTTAAAACCAATTGCTAAACTGATATAATTTTAAAGGAAAAACCTTAGAATTAAGTTTTAAAACAATAATAAGATTTTAAAATATTGTACGTGAGATTTAGTAAAAGAGATTGCATGTTTATTTGGAAAATGAGTTAAAGAAATGTATAACAAAAATGTGTATTTGTACATAGTGTGTGGATAATGTTAATTGCTATATAAAGTTAAGGATGGGATCAAAATTTTATCAGTAATTATATTATGATTGATAATAAAAGGAACATGAAAATATCATAAGGATTAAATTCTGTAGGATTCCATACTAACAAGAATAAGTATAATTTTGTAATTTTGTATAATTTTACATAAAAGTAAAGATCTTATAGAAATATAATTTTGAAATATAAGGACATAATGTCAATAGAAAAGTTTAATGGATAGAAATTTTGTGTATTCAGCTAAGCTCAAAACATATATCTAATAATAAAAATATTGTAAAATACTTTTGTAATTATTAATGGTAAAAGGGTAAAAAAATAAAATTCGATAATAATAATGTTAAGACATCAACGGGTATAAATAAAAGTTTGTGATAAGTAAATAGGGATATCCGCTGTAAATAATGTACAAAGTGTTATTTGTTATAATGTTAATAAAATGTTATAAAATTTTATTAGTAAGCTTTGTGTCTTGGTTGTTGTTTTTCCTACACATGAAATGCATGAAATCACAGAGCACGTTTATAATTAAACATGTTTATGATTTTGCACAGGATAATAAATATTAGAAATTTTAATAATTTATTTTGTTTTATTTACATAATAAAATGAAAGAAGTATAAGTAGAACAGGTATTGGTCATGGGTTAATTGCCACAATATTTAAGTAAAATATATGCGAACGTTACCACATAACTTTTGATTGTCAGATTAATAAATGTTACCACGAAAATATTTAATACATCTAGAAAGAAAAGAAGATTATATTATTTTATTATTGTCATTGTTCTTATTAATTAGTTATTCGTTACGTAGTGAACTATGACATAAAATTCCCTTATCATAGTTTACTATGGCAATATGAAATCAGTTTTAATTACAATTTATGAACCTGAGATTTAATTATTTATTTACTTATCGATTTATCTATTTGATTTGATATGATTTGATTAATTTAACTCTATTTTATTTAATTAATTTATTTTATGTGAGCTAGATTTTATTTTAAAAATATTAAGATATGATAAAAGTTTTAAAAGTCGTGGGAATGCTATTAGTCAATTATTTAGGATAGTGTTCTTATGCCATTGGGATAGTATCTCAATGATCTCTCGTCTTGTTCCTTTGTCATTGCTCCAGGTCTCATGGGAATAATAAAAGATGTTTATGTTGATTCATTTCACAGACATAACTGTGTTTATAAAGTTATGAGCTAGTGATTATTTTATTTAAATTATAATAATATATTTGATAGACTGAGTTAGATAACCCGGAATTATTATTAATGTTAATTATTATTGACCGGAAATAAATAAGTAAAGAAAATCCGGAATAGTTAGTATATTCTTGGCATGTTGTTATTATTATGGAGCGGGGGAAAGGTTACAATATATATATATTGTCTATACTAGACTTAATGTAAATATAAGGGACTTGAACTCAGATTTTCAAACTCTCCACAGCTATCCAATCCATTTTATACAACTGATAAACATGACCACTTACATGTGAAAAAAATAATTGATCTCTAATATATATTTCATGCTGAATCAACATTCATCAGTTGGTTCAGATCACCATTCCCACGCATATATACAATCACAGCTCTGTTTATATTAAGATAGAAAATATTGAAACTTTAATGGACAAGCTTCAATCATCTCCACTCCAATTCTTCAACCATTCATATCATTGAAAATCTGAGGATGAAATGCTCAAAGCCCTTGTTGATGTCAATATGAATATGACAATAATATTGGCATTAACAAGGACTATGAGTATTTGGTCATTGGATATGAATGGTTGGAGAGTGGAGAAGCTTGTTCATTAAAGTTTGAAGATTTTCTATTTTAATTTAAACTGAGCAATGATTGTATATATGTGTGGGAGATAGTAATCTGGATCTACTGATAAGTGCTGGTTCAGCACAAAATATGTATATTGGAGATCATTTATCTTTTTCACATGTATATAGTCATGTGTATCAGTTGTATTACATGGATTAGATAGCTATGGGAAGTTTGAATATTGGAGTTCCAGTCCCTTTTATATATATATATATATATATATATATATATATATATATATATATATATATATATATATATATTGTAACCAAATTAAAGTAGTCCAAAACATATATATAAGAATTATAAACAAATTATGAGCAAATTATTAATAACAAGTATTATATGAAATCACGTGAAGTGAGTACACTAGTAATTCAATAAAATATAACTCAGGTATACAGGCAGTAGGTTTTATCCACTTTCATTCCTTGGTTTGATGTTAAGTGCATGTTTAAACAAATACTAAGTGAATATGGTCTAGCAGGGCGCCACTAGATTATCTGAATCTAGACATGGTTATATCTGATAACCTTTTACATGTACCGGGTTTGAATCCCTTCTTGGTACTTTATTTATAATAAAATGGAAGATTTTGCTTTTTGAGCCATATCACTATAAGCACTAATATTTAGGTAAAAGTAAAACATCTTTAAACCAAAGTGGAGTATATTAGACATAAATCATTTCTCAGATCTTAACATAACAAATGTGTTTCAATATTTTTATAAGTTCACTAGCTCAGATTATATATAACTAATTTAGGATGGCAATTCACTCATCCTTGCATGAAATAGATGATGGGATGTGGTTATAATAATACTAAGAAATCACTAAATATTATAAAATCAATATTTATTTATGGCCTTTAAACAGTTAAACAGCTCATTAATTAAAACGTTGATGACGATGATGATGATGATAATAATAACAATAATGACAAGGGTTTCAACTACAGCTCTAGGACTAAGCCTAAACATAAAACTAAATTTTATAAAGAAATGCATAATTATTGCTTAATTTTAGCATACTTACTTATATCTTAAATAACTAATATTCAACCATTGATGATGATGAATAATCACACTTAACAAAGACTACACTTAATGAAATATATACGCCTCGTTTAATAAAACAAACTAATATTTATTACTACATTTCTAACATATACATAAAAATTTCTAGATAAATATGAAAATTGACATGAATAATAATAATAATTGATTATATTACAATCCTCAGATTAATTTTAAGTTCTTCCCCCTTTCCCTTCAAATGTATTTTGTATTAAGTTGGACGTCACATTGACCATGATTTTCACTCCATGAGAAAAGTATTAAAAAAAAATATTATCTGCTCATTGGCACACATACTTTAAAATCCAACATGTAAATAGAATGTAAAAAAAAATGTTAGTAAAAATTGAAAGAGCAAGTTTTAGAAAAAAGTTTTAAATTATTTTCTCCCCCTCCCTTCCAAGCGCTGAAATCTATACTGAACTTGAAACAAAATAATCTAATATTCTAATACTACTCATTATTCCACATTCACTTCCAATTATACACATATAAAAATATTATTATGTATGTGCGTGTTTTATCCCATGATAACAAAATATTATTTAAAACCAAAATAATAATATATTAGTTAAAACTAAAATCATAATACCATAAAAAAAAATTGTTTTACACATTAATATTGTAAAATTAATAAACAAATAATTTTCATACATTCAAGGTCATTTATGAAGCTCAAAGTTATTATTAGTAAGACATTCTTGTTTTAATCGATCTGAATAGTCTTTAAAAGTTCTTTAAATAAAATATACCACTTTATTGCTAAAATGTTTATTAAGACTGATATCATAAAGAAAATAGATATAAAAAGTCATATTACCGATCTTTTGTTTGTGGCGAATTTCCAAGGGTTCAAACTTGTCTTGTATAATGTTTATATTTCTGTAGCTACCATTTCCGTTTTACTGGGAACAATCTCTTTCTTGAGGTGGATAACTATTTGATGATGATGACTCTATTGAGGTTATTTGCTTTAGTGGACAATTTGGAAATCATTATAGTAAATTTTCTTCTCTTCTTGTCAAGCATGTGGATGAAATACAGCAGTTGTTTTCCCATTTGTAAATTTTCTTGAGTTTAAAATCAGTTGTTGGAACAATTAATTGGACTTGATGATTAATATTTATCAGTAGATTAATTCATCTTCTTTGAATGCAGGTGAATGCTTTCTTTCTTCTATTAAAAACATCTTATTTATCTGGTCAGTTGAAAGGTGTAGAATATTATTTTAGACACATCTTTTCTTTCCTATGTGATGTGCAGCTTCCCCAGATGGTCCGGAAAATGGAATATACATATAATTTTTCTAGCCCGCCATCTTTTATATTTTCAACGTTCAATATTATAGTTTAATAATCTGAATCAATCACAATAATAATCTTAATAATAATTCAAGACAGCTTTTTATATCCAATTTTTAGCTACCTTAACCAATCAGAGATAGCATCACTTGCTATTTTTGGACAAATTTGTTTTAATTAGATCTCTAATTTATTTTCAACTAAATTATTTTTCAACTGAAAAGTTTAATCCTTTTTCCAGACACTTTTGTTTAAAAAAAAATAGACTCAATTCTTATTTCCTTTCTTTTGTTTTTTCTTTCTTTTTAACATCCAGGTAACACTTCAAATCTTTGAGCTTCCTTCTTTAGATCTTGATAAGGCAATTTCAAAAATTATAGCTCCAAAGTGACAATCATTTACAAAAAAATTCACTACAAAGATCGATATCTGATTAAACAGATTTCCTGTTTTAACAAAAAAAAATTGTACAAAAAAAAATAATTTAACAGATTTAATACTTCCTTTTCTTTCAATATTTAGGAAATGTAAAATTTTGTATGTAATGTACACACATCCTGCATTCTTTCAAATCATTCATAAACTAACCTTAAATACTATAATTGCTAGCTTAGTAATTATAACCCAATTATTTAATTAAATCTGTAACTTTTAAATCCCACTTATAATTAAAGAAAAGCAAAATAAAAGTATAGAATAAAATGTTAGAATTGATCAAGCATAGCTTAGTTTTAAAGAAAGTTAAAATGTTGAATATTTGAAATATAAAACAAATAAATAATTTACACATACATTGCCTATATGTATGCATTATAACTTTGCTTTTTAAAGAAAATTTAAATATTAAATAGTTTAAATGTGTGTATTACCTTTCTATCAACACACAAACAAATAAAGCATATAATTGTTGACCCATTCTTTGTCTAAAGTGTTTAAGATTTTGATCTGGTAGGGTTTGAACTTGGATGCCCTACAGCTTCATTTATGATTATATAAAAATGTGATGATGATTTTTGGTTTACCTTTTCTACATGCACATTACTATAAATTTGGCTAGTGACCAAATTGTAATGGCACAACTTTCTCCCCCTTCGGATAAAATCATCAGCACTTTTGTTTTAACTATATTTAAAAAAAAAATCCTAACTAATAAATACACTAATAATAATAAACACTTATAATATATATAAAAAAAAAAATTAACTACTGGTAAATATATTTTTCATTAGAAAACCTAAAAGTAATTTATTTGGAGATCTTTGCCAGGCTATTCTGCTGAAGTATAAGGGATCAAACTCCTAGCATTATAGGTCCCCTTATTCCCATCAAGAGCAGCAAGCATAAAGGCATTCTCCCCTATTTTCTTGGTAATTTGGAATGGCTTTTTCTTTTCAAATCATATTGTGGTCTGCATAAAATTGCACATGTACATCCAGTCCCTTTTTAATATTTCCATTTTTCATCTTGACTGGATATTTATAAAACATATCTGGAGGAATTATTTTATATAACCTCCTATTACAAACTCCATTTAGAAATATGGACTCTTGGTACCATACATAATATGCCTTGAAGTTTTTAGAGAGATTGACTCTCTATACCATACATACTTTATTTTTAAACTTTCCAGAAAGATTGACTCTCTGTACCATATATAATTCATCCTTAAATCTTCCAGAGAGATTGATTCTCTGGGCCATATATAATTTATTTTTAAATTTTCTAGAAAGGTTGATTCTCTGTACCATATATAATTTATTTTTAAATCTTCCAGAGAGGTTGATTCTCTGTGCCCTGTATAATTTATTTTTAAACTCTCTAAAAAGGTTGACTCTTTGTACCAAATATAAGGCACACTTAAATTTACCAGAGCATTTAAATTTTTCAGAGAGATTGATTCTCTGTCTGATACACACTGGACATTTACATTTTTCAGAGAGATTGCCTCTCTGTACCAGATATAACTTATTTTTGACTTTTCCAGAGCAGTTGAATTTTTCAGAGAGATTTGGACATTTACATTTTTCAGAGAGATTGCCTCTCTATACCATATATAAGGTATCTCCAATCTATTTAAGAAGACAGATTTTTGAAACCACACATGCTGGTTTGTTACTAGATTGAGAACTACAGACTGTTGAAACTTTTGTTCTCTTTCTAAAATAACTGGTTTCATCTCCCTTATTGCCTCTCTTAAATCAATCATCTTATCGGATGCATGAAGTTTTTCCTCCAACTCTCTTTTCCTTCTTTTCACTTCATGATCTATCCCAATCTGCTCTCTGTCCATCACCTCATGTATTCTTTTTACTGAGAGATTAGATTTTATGGCTACTATTGGCCTTTCCACTTCTTGTGATCTACTCTCCTCTATCAGTATATTAGCTGATTTACCTATTTCTTCCTCTAATCTCTCGCTCCTTTCTCTATTATCAGTAGTCTGACAATCTAGCTTATCTTTTAACACTAGTGATCTTTGACTACCTTCTATTATGCTCTCTATGGATTGACATATCCTTTGTCCTAGACTTTCCATACTTTTCTTACTATCTTCTCTTAGACTTTCTATATTTTTCTCTATCTTTTGTTCTAGATTTACCATACTTTTATTATTTTTCTCTATACTTTTATTATTTTTCTCTATCTTTTGTTCTAGATTTACCATACTTTGCTTACTATCTTCTCTTAGACTCTCTATACTTTGCTTACTATCTTCTCTCATACTTCTGAGCATCTGCATTATCATGTCCATGTCTGATGGTGCCATCTTTGCTATTTGAGCCTGGCCCACTTCTGACTCCTCATCTACTTCCACACTTGAGGCCGTATTATTGCTACTAACATTAAAGGCATCTTCCTCTACTTCCTCTCTTTCCTTTTGTGTTTTTAAGAAAACCTCCCCATCCTCTTCTTCAGTATGAAAACGATCACTGATTCCTGGTATTGGGGCACCTTCCTCTTCCATAACCTCTTCCATACTATAATTTAGTTCACTCATGTTATAAAACTATGTATATCCCATCTGTACTTCCCTGACCATCAAAAATCCACACATCTTCTCCCTGTCTGACACCTATTCTGACCAACTGACTGATTTGATTTTCACCTTATTATGCATTTACAAATACAACAAAAAAAAATTTTTAATATCCTTATTTAATGAACTACACAACAATAATCTATATAGTGCATGTCTGTCTGTAATAGCCCAAATTATACATTCATCCATTCTCCCAGAAATCCGACAGATATTGACAGTCCACAGAATGACTAGCAGTTCACAATCTTGAGATAAATAAAAGAATTCAGTCACAGCACTATAATCACACAATGCATCACGAGCACTCAGAAGATCATCCCAATTCGATCACTATTAACTACCACAACCCTTGATTGAATGAAGCAAACTCTGTTGCAATAAAAGAACTATTAAGTCTTAGGGGCTAAGATAGATAAACTATGCCTTGCTCTCTCTCTTGGAGTCTTATGTGGCAAGTATCAAGGAATGCCCTGCTTATTATAGACTACAAAAACGAAACCTTGCTCTCTCTCTTGGAGACTTATAGGCTGATATCATGGCAGGACTGCTGTTAACTGCTTCATGATAAAATAAAGATAACATATAAATTGGGTTGGAGCAGTGAATGGGTTTGATCATTCATAAGTTACACGAAATACATAGCATTCTCAAGGCAATGACAAAACTCCTCACTCATCATCAAAACTGCAATCTAACCAACCAAACTCCAACGATCAACCATCCAATCAAACCTCTAAAATCATAGACTTTTTACAAAATGAACTCCCCAAACACACATGAGACTACTATTCCATAATTCATCACTATTACTATGCCTATCCTATCTGGCAATAAATCATTTTAATGTTCCACAAAAAAAATCTATTATTTATTTCACCTTTGTCTTAAGTTGTGATATTCATCTCTATTTTCAAAATTGATAAAAAAAAAACTAAGCTGTTTTATGGCTGTACCCATTTTATCATCATCAATGAAAAATTAAATCATATTAAACATCATCATCTAAAATAAGACTGTTTGGCCAAGAAAATTTTGTAAGACAAAAAAAAAAAAATTTTTACTGAAAAAAAAAATTTTACTAAAAAAAATTTCTCTATTTTTAACCACACATCTCCCATCATTCTATAGACTCTCTTTTTCAGGTATATGGTAAAATATCAGGCCCCAGTTGGGTGTCCATTGTAACCAAATTAAAGTAGTCCAAAACATATATATAAGAATTATAAACAAATTATGAGCAAATTATTAATAACAAGTATTATAGCAATCACGTGAAGTGAGTACACTAGTAATTCAATAAAATATAACTCAGGTATACAGGCAGTAGGTTTTATCCACTTTCATTCCTTGGTTTGATGTTAAGTGCATGTTTAAACAAATACTAAGTGAATATGGTCTAGCAGGGCGCCACTAGATTATCTGAATCTAGACACGGTTATATCTAATAACCTTTCACATGTACCGGGTTTGAATCCCTTCTTGGTACTTTATTTATAATAAAAATGGAAGATTTTGCTTTTTGAGCCATATCACTATAAGCACTAATATTTAGGTAAAAGTAAAACATCTTTAAACCAAAGTGGAGTATATTAGACATAAATCATTTCTCAGATCTTAACATAACAAATGTGTTTCAATATTTTTATAAGTTCACTAGCTCAGATTATATATAACTAATTTAGGATGGCAATTCACTCATCCTTGCATGAAATAGATGATGGGATGTGGTTATAATAATACTAAGAAATCACTAAATATTATAAAATCAATATTTATTTATGGCCTTTAAACAGTTAAACAGCTCATTAATTAAAACGTTGATGACGATGATGATGATGATAATAATAACAATAATGACAAGGGTTTCAACTACAGCTCTAGGACTAAGCCTAAACATAAAACTAAATTTTATAAAGAAATTCATAATTATTGCTTAATTTTAGCATATTTACTTATATCTTAAATAACTAATATTCAACCATTGATGATGATGAATAATCACACTTAACAAAGACTACACTTAATGAAATATATACGCCTCGTTTAATAAAACAAACTAATATTTATTACTACATTTCTAACATATACATAAAAATTTCTAGATAAATATGAAAATTGACATGAATAATAATAATAATTGATTATATTACAATCCTCAGATTAATTTTAAGTTCTTCCCCCTTTCCCTTCAAATGTATTTTGTATTAAGTTGGACGTCACATTGACCATGATTTTCACTCCATGAGAAAAGTATTAAAAAAAAATATTATCTGCTCATTAGCACACATACTTTAAAATCCAACATGTAAATAGAATGTAAAAAAAAAATGTTAGTAAAAATTGAAAGAGCAAGTTTTAGAAAAAAGTTTTAAATTATTTTCTCCCCCTCCCTTCCAAGCGCTGAAATCTATACTGAACTTGAAACAAAATAATCTAATATTCTAATACTACTCATTATTCCACATTCACTTCCAATTATACACATATAAAAATATTATTATGTATGTGCGTGTTTTATCCCATGATAACAAAATATTATTTAAAACCAAAATAATAATATATTAGTTAAAACTAAAATCATAATACCATAAAAAAAAATTGTTTTACACATTAATATTGTAAAATTAATAAACAAATAATTTTCATACATTCAAGATCATTTATGAAGCTCAAAGTTATTATTAGTAAGACATTCTTGTTTTAATCGATCTGAATAGTCTTTAAAAGTTCTTTAAATAAAATATACCACTTTATTGCTAAAATGTTTATTAAGACTGATATCATAAAGAAAATAGATATAAAAAGTCATATTACCGATCTTTTGTTTGTGGCGAATTTCCAAGGGTTCAAACTTGTCTTGTATAATGTTTATATTTCTGTAGCTACCATTTCCGTTTTACTGGGAACAATCTCTTTCTTGAGGTGGATAACTATTTGATGATGATGACTCTATTGAGGTTATTTGCTTTAGTGGACAATTTGGAAATCATTATAGTAAATTTTCTTCTCTTCTTGTCAAGCATGTGGATGAAATACAGCAGTTGTTTTCCCATTTGTAAATTTTCTTGAGTTTAAAATCAGTTGTTGGAACAATTAATTGGACTTGATGATTAATATTTATCAGTAGATTAATTCATCTTCTTTGAATGCAGGTGAATGCTTTCTTTCTTCTATTAAAAACATCTTATTTATCTGGTCAGTTGAAAGGTGTAGAATATTATTTTAGACACATCTTTTCTTTCCTATGTGATGTGCAGCTTCCCCAGATGGTCCGGAATCGATGGAATATACATATAATTTTTCTAGCCCGCCATCTCTTATATTTTCAACGTTCAATATTATAGTTTAATAATCTGAATCAATCACAATAATAATCAAATAATAATTCAAAACAGCTTTTTATATCCAATTTTTAGCTACCTTAACCAATCAGAGATAGCATCACTTGCTATTTTTGGACAAATTTGTTTTAATTAGATCTCTAATTTATTTTCAACTAAATTATTTTTCAACTGAAAAGTTTAATCCTTTTTCCAGACACTTTTGTTTTAAAAAAAAAAATAGACTCAATTCTTATTTCCTTTCTTTTGTTTTTTCTTTCTTTTTAACATCCAGGTAACACTTCAAATCTTTGAGCTTCCTTCTTTAGATCTTGATAAGGCAATTTCAAAAATTATAGCTCCAAAGTGACAATCATTTACAAAAAAATTCACTACAAAGATCGATATCTGATTAAACAGATTTCCTGTTTTAACAAAAAAAAATTGTACAAAAAAAAATAATTTAACAGATTTAATACTTCCTTTTCTTTCAATATTTAGGAAATGTAAAATTTTGTATGTAATGTACACACATCCTGCATTCTTTCAAATCATTCATAAACTAACCTTAAATACTATAATTGCTAGCTTAGTAATTATAACCCAATTATTTAATTAAATCTGTAACTTTTAAATCCCACTTATAATTAAAGAAAAGCAAAATAAAAGTATAGAATAAAATGTTAGAATTGATCAAGCATAGCTTAGTTTTAAAGAAAGTTAAAATGTTGAATATTTGAAATATAAAACAAATAAATAATTTACACATACATTGCCTATATGTATGCATTGTAACTTTGCTTTTTAAAGAAAATTTAAATATTAAATATTTTAAATGTGTGTATTACCTTTCTATCAACACACAAACAAATAAAGCATATAATTGTTGACCCATTCTTTGTCTAAAGTGTTTAAGATTTTGATCTGGTAGGGTTTGAACTTGGATGCCCTACAGCTTCATTTATGATTATATAAAAATGTGATGATGATTTTTGGTTTACCTTTTCTACATGCACATTACTATAAATTTGGCTAGTGACCAAATTGTAATGGCACAATATATATATATATATATATATATATATATATATTGTAACAATATTTATATATATATATATATATATATATATACAGAATCAGTTAATATTGTTCTAATTTATTCATTGATTTTATACTCTCTATATAATAACATTTTAATAGATTAGTATTACCAAACTCTCCCTACAGTAGTTCCACAAAATACAGGTTTTAGAGTTTGGTATTCTTATTAACAGCATGTGTAAGCATATGAAATGATGATCATGTGATATTTTGATGATTTTAGACTAGTAATAATGGGTCCTACATATTTTAATACTCAAAACTCAATATCTTTTTATGTGATGATAATGTTATAGATTAATATCTTTTTTAAATTGTTTTTTAATACACAGCAATTGTACATATATATATGTTGATGTGAAGATTTTCATGGGTTGCATAAATAAAAGACATATTTTGCAGGTTCATCCATGTTAAAAAATTTAAATATTGATATACCAACATTTTGATTTGATCATTCAAGTCATCCACTGGGTGATAAAAGGTAGAAAGATGGTTGTAGAGGTGCTACAATCACTGATTTGAAAAAAATGTTAAAGTATTTGGAAAAAACAACAAAAGCCATTATTAATAAATTGCCTATTGAAACAGATAAAAAATAAAATAATCTCTCGTTAAAAATTATGTGTCTGTCCAAAATTTTATGGACTTCCAAAAATTCACAAACCAGATACCCCCCTTCGTCCAATAGTAAACACAATAGGATGTCCAACTCATATTTTAGCTAGATATTTATCGGATTTCATTAAATCTACAATCCCATCTATTAAATCATACATTAAAAACTCTTTTCATTTTATTTCTGTTTTAAAAAATTTTTAAATTAATGCTAATGACATTCTGGTCAGTTTTGATGTTGTATCTTTGTTTACAAACATTCCAATTGATGAAGCTTTAAATATAATTTCACAACGTTGCAATTTACCAGATCATATTATTGCTTTGATTAAACATTGTCTCTTGAACACATATTTTATTTACAATGGACAGCATTACAGACTAGTTTTTGGTACTCCTATGGGCTCACCTATCACAGGAGTAATAGCTGATTTATTCATGGAAAATACTATTGGAAAATGTAGAAACTCATGCTTTAGAATCATCATCTTTAAAACCTCTCATTTGACTCAGATACATAGATGACACTTTTGTCATATGGCAACATGGAAAAAATAAATTACATTATTTTTTTTTTACATTTAAATAATATGCATCCTCATATTAAATTTACAATGGAGACAGAGTCTGATGGAAAACTTTCTTTTCTTGATGTTCTAGTGACCAGAACACCAAATAGTTTATCTTTTTCGATTTACAGAAAGAATACACACACGGACAAATATTTACATTCTCATCGTCACCCAACTCAGTTTCTGCAGCCAAAACTCTTTTAAATAGAGGAATTAACCTTTCAGTTAAGTCACATCTGAAAGAAGAAATAAATCATATTAATAGTGTTTTATAAGCAAATAGTTATAATTATAAATTTATAAAAGAAGACTTTATTTCAAGCCCAAAATGGACAAAATAAGAAACAAAAAGATGATAAAACAGCTATTAGGATTTGTGTTTTATATGTAAAAGGAACTACAGACAGTATTGGACATATATTAAAATGCTATAATATAGATACAGCATTTTCTACTCATCAAAAGATCAGCAATATAATAACCAAGCCTAAGGATTCAATCCCTCTTGAATCTCATGGTGTTTATCAAATCTCATGTGAAAATTGTAAAGCTTCTTACATAGGTATGAGTAATCATCGCATCAGTGTTAGGAGAGATGAGCATGCTAATGCAGTTAAACAACACTCATCATCATCAGCACTCTCACTCCATACTATAGATTCAGGTCATAAAATTGATTTTTCTAGTACCAGGATCATATTCAGATGTGATAATCTATACCAGTGCAAAATTAGAGAAGCCATTGAGATACTTAAAAGGCCAGATTGTATCAATAAGTGAGATGATACATGCAAACTTCCTCCTATTTGGAAAGATTTTTTTAAAAAAACATTCTTAATTTAACATTTTTGCTATTGGTGGAACTTTAACATTTTTTTCAAATCAGTGATTGTAGCGCCTCTACAACCATCTTTCTACCTTTTATCACCCAGTAAATGACTTGTGTGATCAAGTTGAAATGTTGGTATATCAATATTTAAATTTTTTAACATGGATGAACCCACAAAATATGTCTTTTCTATATATATAGTAATAATAATAATAATATCATATGGTACTATATGGAGAGTTTTGCCTGTTTTAATAATAATAATAATAATAATAATAATAATAATAATAATAATAATAATAATAATAATAATAATAATAATAATAATAATAATAGTAATAATAATAATAATAATAATAAATGTAATAGTAATTACCTATTATATACAGTCTTTCAATTCACAGAAATAATTTCTAGTAATTCCTTAACCCTTTTCAACTGCCATTAAATTAAAAAAAAACAACTTAGGTTTATGAATTTTATGGTTTGCCTAAAATTCATAAACCTGAGGTACCATTGCAGCCTATTGTGGATGCTATAGGTTCTATCACACATGCTTTAGCTAGATATTTAGCCCAATGCTTACAATCATTGACAGATATCATTCCATCCAGAATTTAAAATCCCAATTCATTTTATTTCTATATTTAAAAACTTAAAAATAACTAAAACTGATTTATTGTTTCGTTTTGATGCTTCTTCTATGTTTACAAGTATTCCTATTGAAGAAGTTTTAATATAATACATCAATACAACAATTTACTTGATTTTATTATCCCATTAGCAAAATGTTGTCTTAAAAATACATTTTTTATTCATGATTTTCAAAAGTATAAATAAATTAAAGGACTTTCTATGGGATCTCCATTGTCACTTCTAATTGATTATCTCTTCATGAATAATTTTGAACATCAAGTATTAAATGTAGCTATTAAGAAACATTCTGTTTGGCTCATATATATGGATAATACGTTTGTTATATGGCCTTATGGTATTGATGCTTTGAATTCTTTTTTTTAGACCTCAAACATTAGTTTTTGAATATTTTCAAATCTTAAATATTGCATTTCTTTATAATAATTTAACAAATAATTAATGAATTGTTTTAGAAATGGCTAGAAATCCAGATACCCATACAGTAAGTGAGGCTATAGGTAGTCAAACTTTATTAAACTGGAATATTTACAATAAATTCAAAATGAATAAATTGTTGATTAAATCAGAAGTGCTAATAATTAGAAATATATAAAAAAATTTGCTACATTTATGTATGAATGAGTGGGCACATGTATAAATAATACAAAATTAGAAAATGTGATAGAAAGAATAACACAACAATTGCTAAAATTTTAGATAATTAAATATTTAGATTTTGTAAATATTTCTAAAACAACAGAATATAAAACATAATGAAATTATTAATATTAAGAAATTAATAAAATTGTATTGATCTAATAATATTTATTGATAAATATTTATTGCTCTAATAAGGTTTCTTAATAAATAGATAAATGCATTTTATTTATTTATTTATAATAAATTTATATTAAACATTTTTATTATTATTATTTTACTCTTTTGTATTTCAAAATGAATATACATTCTCTCCAATTGAGAGAAAAATTATAGGATCTTATCTGATTATTTACCTTACTATGGAGATGCCCCGGAAATCATCTATCAGGAGAGATGTATTGTGGAAAATTTTGACATCGTAGGAAAAAACTTATAAATACCAGCAAATTAAAATGAGAGATCAATCTTAAAATTTTCAGTGTTGTATAAAATCAGACATGTTTTTATCCAAAATTGCCATTTTTGTAGCTACCTACCCAAGGATGATGGAGAAGAAAACATTATCTGGGAGTCTGTCCTAGACAGGGTCAGATCTCTGCTCCATTTCAGCAGCAGTAATAGATGATATATGTTAAACTAAAATAAGAAAGGAAAAAAATGCCTTTTTTAAAAATAAAAAAAATTTCAGTTAAGAAAATTTAAAATTTGTGAGATTGAAATTCTAGAATATGTGACTAAATTTGTTTAAAAGATTAAACTGCTAAAATGTGTTTCTCTGATTTCAAATGAATATGCATTTAATAGGTATTCCAGTAGAATTTTGATTTGTTATCCCAGCATCTTATGCAGCAAATGAAGCATTTGGCAAAGGATTATGGAAGTGCCTCATATGTAAAGGAATAAATAATATATTGATATTGAATAGAAATAATTGAAATAGTTTTTTTAAAAATATCATAAGCATGAAGTCAGTATAGTGATCAGAATACTTGTTTTCACAAAGAGTTAGTTGAAGATTTTATGTGTTTTATACATATGACTACCAAAAGAATTAAAGAGATTAAAGGTATTCAAAATATACATTTAATATTTGAGATAAATAGTTTCCAAAATGGAGTGATTCGATTGTGATAAATTTGGGAATGTTCAATATTTGAGTGCTATGTAAACTTTATATAAATGATGTATTATTTATTTATGTTTTAATTAATAGGTTAATAAATTATTAGAGTAGTAAAGCTTCATTGGAAATCCAGGTGTAGTATACTTTATATTCAATATTTAAGGGTATAGTGTGACAGATAAATGGGAATGAATACATATTAAATCTTTGTTGATTGAGAGCGATTGCATTTTTTTAACCATTATTTTAAATTTATTTAAAATATAAATATTAAGTTATATTTTATTATTTGTGTTTTTTTTTTAAGTTCCTTTCTGATTCATGTTTGAGTAAAACTACCTAGAATAAGTAGTACATTTTTCAGGATAAAAGTTATTTATATTTGGTTCACCAAATACTAGGTGTTAAAATACATGCTAGAATTAATTTAAAATTACTAGTTGAGATTTGATGTTGTGATATAATTTATACACCCGTTCCACTAGCATGATGGAGAAGTATTAAAATACTCTATTGCATAAGTGTTTGTAAAATCAACTTTACAATAATAAAATTTGATTTCAAACTCAAGTGAATAAAGAAAGTGACAAATGCTCAAGTATTAAATTTATAGTTTTGAGATATTTAATTCGTATATATATGTTCAAAGTAAAAATGGGATGAAACATTGCAATCTATCTCCTATAACATGCATCTTGTATTGTCACACCTACTGTGAATTTATACATCAAATGTAGATATAATGAATACACCACACACATTTTTTAAAGAGCTGAAAACATTTATCTTTAATATTTGTTGTTCTATGGAGATAATTCGTATTATAAATATGCTGTCCTATTGTGATGATTTGTATTTTATTATATTGTTTTGTTATTTAAATGAAATAAACAATTTTGTTACTTGTTAAATTATATGGTATTATTTTTTAATCACATTTAAGTTCAGGTCAAGACATCATTACTGGTTTATTTAAGGTTATTTAAATTTTTTTGTTATATTTGCTATTTGAATTTAGAAGCTAAAAGTAGAATGCATACATAAAAATCCCTGATATGTATATTCATCTTCTTAATAGTAAATGTTTATTAAAGAAAAGCCCTGAAATAATTATTACGATAAGTCTTAATTAATGAATATTTATTAATAGAAACCCTGAAATTATATAGTTAATGAATAGATAAAACAAAATTACATAAATATGAAATCGTTTACTAATAAACCAGTGATTCTTGAAATATTATAAAAATTGTATGTTATATTTTAAAAGTTTAGTAGTCGATATTTAAATTTCTGAGAAATTATATATTTACATTGATTATTTATTTTGTTTGAAAATCTGGAGTGAGTTCGTTGTGAAAGTTAGTTTTATAAGTCTCAATCATATGTGAATGTGTTTTCAGTACACACAAACACAACTGGAAGTGCATTTTCAATTCTTTTCGTTCTGATTTTCATTTTAGCACAGTTAACCTCTTAGTTAAGTCAGAATATGAGGTTGCAGTTTGGCTTGCCCGATATGTTGGCTATCGATCAGCAAAAAGGTTTAGATTGATCGTTTAAGATTTAAGAGCTGTTGTCTGATTCTTTACATTTTCACTTAGATTGGGAGGTTACAATATATATAAAATACAGAATCAATAAAGATTGTTGTTCTAATTTATTCATTGATTTTATACTCTATATACTATAACTTTTTAATAGACTAGTATTAATGCGTCCTGAATATTTTAATACTCAAAATTTAATATCTTTTTATGCTATGATAGTGTTATAGATTTATAACTTTTTTCAAATTCGGTTTTTAATACACAGCAATTCTAGAATTGACATTAAAATGAATTCATCGATGACGAATCACCAAAAAAAAAATATTTGAATGTATGAATAACTTCAAAGATCAAATGAAAAAATTTATCTCAACAAACTAATGTATATATGTATCTCTATTCTAACTGCTTATAGTGATATTTATTTTTATGTTTAATCTAGATAAGTCACTAATAAAACACACTATACTAATTTAATTATTTTGTTTTATAATATAAAATATATTATTTATGTAGTAATATTAATTAAGCAATGGACTTAGAGAGTTATGTAATCAAATAGCAGACAAATTCATATTATAATGCATACACATTTTAAAAACATTTCAACATACTTTATTTGAAAGATATTAATAATAAGATTTTTATAAACTACATAAAATAAGTAGACAAAAGCATATAAATAGAAAGAACACTTTAAAAATATTAAAAATAAAATAAAATTCTCTTTATGAAGGCTGTCTTATTAGTCGATAGGTGAAATTCAGCATAGATTTTTAATTAAGATAAGGCAAAATGTGTAATCGCTACTAAAAAAAAAACATCCACCTAGCTATGGAAACTAAGTTTACTAAATCTTTATTTATTAGCGTTATGCTATAAGGACCATAGAACCGTACATGAACGTAAAATTTTATCAAATACTATTGCAAAATATCATTCTGGATGACAGTAAATCGTAAAAGGATTTTCTAACAAAAGATATAATAGTATACAATGAATAAAATATTTTTTAAATAAAAAAAATAAAACTATCGAATTCTGCGATATATATAGAGAAGAATACATTTATTCAAAAATTTAAGAAATAAAATGCTTACCTATAAATGTTTTGTTTTTTGGTTTATTATTAGTTCTAAGGCTGGACATTTTAACTCTAAACATAGAACTTTATGCTCTCAGATCCAAGGCTCCTCACTGATGAAGACCACAAGCCAGAAAGTAGTCTGGGGATATTGGATGAGTAGGCACTAGATGGGGATTTTATGCACAAGCCTTCTGACATCCATTGATTACTCTAGCTTACTGTGTGTGGCAATACGTATACTGTGTAATAGAACTTTATGTTTCATTCTTTTCAAATGATTTCAGCAATATTATATCCACTGAATCAACTTTAAATCATTGCCTAATAAACATTAATTTTAATATTTTAAAACTTACTATGCAGAAAGCAAACTACCATTTTATATAATGTCAAATCCATGTCATCTAACAAGAAAAGAGTAATCGCTATAATTGTCCTGATCTCTCTGTTGTCCTAATTCCTGTTCCGACGTTCTTCTTACGATTTTCATCGCGTAAAGACTTTCTAGATATTTTTGGCTAATGTAACCACAGTTAATATTCTAATTATTTTCAGGGTCGTATTTAAAGCTTTTTGGGCTGCAGAAAAGCAAATAAAAGTCAGAACTCTTCTTATATAAACAAATTGAGATTATTTCTTTTAAAAAATCACAATTTTTGTTTTTTAATTTGATAGCTGGTAATTTATTAATAATATTCTTATAACAAAGAGTTTTTAGAGTATTATTTTCTATGCACAGTATTGCCAGTGGGTACTACATAAATAATTTTTCATCAGTTTCCAAACGGAAATTAATCATTCGTAAAGTTAAAAAAATTATTCCAGCATTAGGAAATGTTGGGTGTAATTTTGAAGTAGAATATAAAATTCAATTTTTCAGAAGCAGTGACTACATTTTCGTTCTTATATTAAAATATTCATTTCCGTTTTCATTTCAATCACATTTATATCTTTATTATAAATTCTCTTTTTACGTTTTACAATGCATGGAAGTTTCGTCACTATAAACATAAATAAATTTAAATTTATTGTTTATATCTTTATATATATATAAAGAGGCAGTTTTTATTAGTAGGTATAAAAATACGATAATAAACAGACAGTCAGCAAATGTAAGGATTAATGAATTGTGGGATATTTAAATCGACATGTGTTTCCGGTTGGTAATAGATGATTCCATTTTGAAAGTTGAGTTGAAAATGATTATGAATATAATCGAAAATATTTCTTTATGAGTTTTTGTTTATATTATATCTTTATATATATCACCTTTTCTACTTACCCCCAATGACTATTATGATCGACAAAAAATACTGTTGCTCAAATATGTTGCTGGTGTTGCAATAAGTATTAATTATCATTGACATTTTCTTTTAATTTAGAAATCGAAACCGGTATATTTATTTCATGGAGTCATGTCACATATCTCTATATGGGTATCATTTTTCAATTGACCTAGGCACATGTCTATTCTGATTGGAGTTAAGAAGGACCTTAATTGTTTTGAAACTACATTATCATAATAATAAAATAGTGAATATATATTTTTATTTACATTTCATACAAAATTTAATGACACTCATCAAACTTTCTATTTAATGCTATATTGTAACTTTATTTTTTTTGTTTTCACGAATTTTTAGAAATAATAATAAAAATTTACTAGTAATATATAAAAGTAAACTGTTTTTGTTTACTTTTTGTAATTAAAATAGCAGCTTCTTATTTTGTTCTATATTTATATAGAGACTCTGTAGAAACTGTAAACTTGTATTTTTGATGTGATTAATTTCTATACAGACAAGTTTTTTTTTCTGTCTGGATTGTGTAATAATATTTTTTTTATTACAAATACTTTTTTTTTTAAAGTGAAAATTTGATTTTTTTTTTTAAAAATTTTGGATCATAATCTAAAGAAAAAATATTGGCTTAATCTTATGTTTCTAAAATAAAAAATTTCTTGTGCAGTAATAAAGGTCAGAATCTGCAATATGATATACTAGAATATATTCCAATTTAGCA
Source organism: Epiperipatus broadwayi (assembly GCA_028023455.1). Classification (NCBI taxonomy): domain Eukaryota; kingdom Metazoa; phylum Onychophora; class Udeonychophora; order Euonychophora; family Peripatidae; genus Epiperipatus; species Epiperipatus broadwayi. The sequence goes on along the minus strand of JAQFVV010012612.1, from coordinate 873,245 downwards.
CTTCCAGCAGTTAAATTTCTTATAAATTCTCAACCAATAAAGGCATTTGAGTAATTTTTAAATAAAAATTAAGTGATATTTAATTCATCATGCAATAAACAAATAAACTTGCGCTTCATATGTCTATCTAGTCATGAATAATGGATTGACAATGAAAACAGTATTTTATGAAGTAGTACAATTTATAGTCAGTGTTTTCATAATTCCCATAACATTTGGGAAATCAAATCTCAAGTAGAAAAATTAGAACAGCTGTCCTTTTTTTTTTTTTTTTTTTGGAAATGTAGATCATCAAAAAAATTTTTACTCGTATTATATGATATTAAATATTTTTATAATGCATTACCAAGTATTACAAAATTCATTTTTCCTTATTAAAAGAATTTTTCATGGTGGACATACTAACTCTTCATAATATTGATGATATATCACCGTGCATCACATTTCAGGGAATGGACATTAATAAAATTTAATCATTAAATATAATAAACATTATAAACATATCCTTTCTTTTCTGATAAGAATTTCATTTTTCCTATAATTTCTATACTTTGTGCATTTTTTTTTCTATTTTTTTTTTTTTATCTAGGACTTCTGTTTTATGGACTAACTTATGAATATATGAAGATTTTATTGACTCAAGAAGATGTAGACCACTTTGAATACAAGAAATAATTTTATTAGATCACAAAATTAATGACAAATAAAATAACAATTAATAAATTAACAAAAACTTATTGCTTAATTACAATTATTAAAATTAAACTTTATCTCTCATAATTCTTTATTTGTTTTAATTCTTATTAGAATTTTATAAACTGATACTTATAGATTAATTTTTTCTGTCAGTGAGAAGGTTAATTTTATCCAGATAATCTACAAACATAATTCTATTTAATGTTAACTCTATTGAAGACAAAACTAAAAATATTTACTATAAATTATAAATATTGCTAAAGAAAATTAAAAACTTCTGAATATTAATGTTGTATACCTTTAATCAGACTTATTGTTAAATAACCAGGTGTACAAACATCATGGAATGTAAAATAAAGCAGTTTATTTTATATATCCCACATGTATAGAGTTATGTAACCCATTTTCAGAAATGTTAAATATTGTCAGAGGTTAATTAATTAGTGAGTGAGCAAATTTTAAGAAGGAAAGTATGATTTATAAAATTTTTCATAATATCCAAAACATTACCAATCAAGTAAGCAGATATGCAATACATTAACATTTTTTAACTATAATGCTTTAGATACATTGGCATTAAAATAAAGTTCAGTTCCTCTTTTATTGAACATCCACACATATTTAGAAATATTTCAATGCTCAGAACTTTATTTAAGTAATAACAACAATGTAAGAAACTTTATTTCATCTATTGATTGTAAACTCTGTATAATACAAAGTACAATGCTGAGACACTTATTAGAGTTACTATTTAACATTAACCCAAGATTATACAGTAAAATATTCTCCATCATTTTAAGAAGAGCATATATGCTATATAAATTTTTAAACACAGATGGCTACAGCAGAATAGTCATAGGAATGGAGAATGTCTAAAGTTTTCAATGCTATTATTTAAAATACCAGGCATAAAAATGTAACTGCAATATGTTTACTATTACTATAATGTAATGGTTTTACAAATAATTATATATTTTACTTGATACATTTAATGTTAACATTTACAATATACTCAAAGAAATATATATCTATGATGAATTAAATATTTTACATGGATTGTTATTCTAATAAGACGTAGAAATAAGGGGATTTTATCCTTGTAGACAGAGTTAACATTTGCCTTTGATGTTGCCAGAAAACTATCAATTGCTACTAATACATTTATACAGGATTTTTTCTGCCTTGTACATATTGTATTATTGTTATAATAGATTATAGTTAATTTTATACAAAAGAGATGGATATCATTATATATGCAATATAGATTGTAATAATAAAATAGTTTCAACACACTGAACAGGGCAAAAATTAATATTTGCCAAAAAGAACTTTTATGTGTATTATTATTGTTATTACATATATCATTGCTGTTATATAAAGATATTTTATATTACTGTATATTATATTATATGATTTATATATATATATATGTCCAAAAGATGGCGCTATACCAAAACCGCCGAACAAGTGTAAGATTTGTTTTACATAAACGAAAAAAGAGTCAGAAATTAACTACCTCTTTCATTTGCTCACCCCCAGATCAGCTGATTTCAAGCTGGTTTGCTATCCTCAGTGGGGGATAGAGTATAGAAACTAGATCTAAAACACTGACTCTCAAGTGTTTATGCAAAACGTTTCTATCAGATTGCAAGCGTGAATTTTTCAGACCGGTAAAGTCTTCAAACCCAGCCTAGCAAGCTAGATATTTATATGGGTCTGATCTCAGTTCAGAATCACCATATAATCAAAGTCTCTGCAATATATATCATTGCAAGAAAACTCTAAAGGTTCATTTATGAAAAAACAAATACAAGTTAATCACGTAACCTGCTATCACTTGTTATTTATGTCCAAAAGATGGCGCTATACCAAAACCGCCGAACAAGTGTAAGATTTGTTTTACATAAACGAAAAAAGAGTCAGAAATTAACTACCTCTTTCATTTGCTCACCCCCAGATCAGCTGATTTCAAGCTGGTTTGCTATCCTCAGTAAAACAAATCTTACACTTGTTCGGCGGTTTTGGTATAGCGCCATCTTTTGGACATAAATAACAAGTGATAGCAGGTTACGTGATTAACTTGTATTTGTTTTTTCATAAATGTACCTTTAGAGTTTTCTTGCAATGATATATATTGCAGAGACTTTGATTATATGGTGATTCTGAACTGAGATCAGACCCATATAAATATCTAGCTTGCTAGGCTGGGTTTGAAGACTTTACCGGTCTGAAAAATTCACGCTTGCAATCTGATAGAAACGTTTTGCATAAACACTTGAGAGTCAGTGTTTTAGATCTAGTTTCTATACTCTATCCCCCACTGAGGATAGCAAACCAGCTTGAAATCAGCTGATCTGGGGGTGAGCAAATGAAAGAGGTAGTTAATTTCTGACTCTTTTTTCGTTTATGTAAAACAAATCTTACACTTGTTCGGCGGTTTTGGTATAGCGCCATCTTTTGGACATAAATAACAAGTGATAGCAGGTTACGTGATTAACTTGTATTTGTTTTTTCATATATATATATTCTAACCTTGCTCTTGTACATCTTCACTTCCAGATAATATATGATATAAAATAAAATGGGTTCTATCTCAGTTAATAATTAATAACTAAAATATTCAGTACTAAAATTAAAATATTTCACTAGCTCAAATTTTAAATACTAATAAGGTTCAGTTTATAAAATAAATTAAATAAATATTTAATATTTTCATGAGACTTGAAGTGAAAATACAGGTGACAAGATAGATTACATTGAGCCAATATCATACAGGATACTACCTCAATAGCATAAGAACACTATCCCCCCTTATTACTATTTCAAATAACAAACTCATAGTATTCTTACGACTTTAATAACTTCTACTCACTAAGATTAAATTAATAATTAAATCTTAATCTTCTATTTAATAATAATCTAGCTCGATAAAATAATCTCAGGTTCATAAAGTTTATTCTCAAGTTAATAAAATACGGTAGTAAAATATGAGAAGGGATTTTATGTCATAATCTACTACACTGAAACTAATAATAATAAATAACAATAATAATATTCTTCATTGTTTAACTAATTCTGTGTATCTTTTCTTTTACTATAATTTTATTACCATAATAAAATAATGAAATAATATAATATGATCTTGTATCTTCATGTAATGATATAATAAATACGTGGTAGCATTTCAATAATCTGACAAACAAAATATGTGTGGCAACTGATAGCATATAATTTAATATAATATTGTGATAACTGATTTATGACCAATAAAATAATGTAAGATTATGATTATTTAATTATAATGAATACCAATAAAATATTTAAGATTCTTAAAATAATTTTCTATTTATCTTTTGTGCAAAATTATATATTTGTTTCAATTATTATGCATATATTGTGTTTTCATGCAGCAATGTGGAGAAATAAATAACTCGGACACAAAATTTTTTAAATAACAAAATTTAACAAAGTTTATTACTAACAACAAATAAATAAACAATTTATTTACACTATTTACAGTGGATATCCTTAACCTTTTTTCTTTACAGTTTGATCTACCGAGTTATAAAAAAATAATTTATATTTCAATTATATTTTATTTAGATTTAGGACAAAATTAAAAAAAAAAATGTTACTATTTGGTTTCTCATTATGGTTAACTTATTACAAATAAATTTATCTACTTTATTAGCAACAGCATTTTATCCTTAATATTATTAAACTATCTTATTTTTTTAAAAAAATTCATAGTTAGAAAAACATTCTATAGAAAACAAAATTTTATAATGAGTATGGGTTTCTCAAAAATATTTAAAAAAAATTTCATCTTGCAAAGTCAAAGATGTTACACAAAATATTATCCAAAATTCAGTACTAGATTTTGGTATTTATCACACAATGTTTACTAATCATAATATATTCTTCTTTAAGCCCTACTTTAGTATGATATAAGTTTAATCATCAATACATGTCTGTTAATCAATAAACAAAAAATATACTATGCATATTGTTTACATAATTTACTTTGTACTATTGTATTTTAAAATATGCAATAATTATTTTTTCTTAAAAAAAAAATATAATAATACTAAAGCATTTAAAATTATTATCACTTTAAAGAAAATATCTTTGTTTAGATGCTTTATTTTTAAAAAAAAAATTATATTTCATTTCCGAAATAAAATTCAAAATATAGTCTATGATTCTTTTCTTTCCTTAGGATACTTTGGATCTTCAATTTTAAGTTATAATATTCTGCCCCTTATAAGCAAATAAACTAATCTTATACAAAAACGATAGCACAACCTTAGTTCTAAATTATTTATCATTTCTTTTAAAATATCTTACTAAACGATGCAATTACATGAAATAAAGATAGCGAAAACAGATGCATAGGATTAAGGAAGAAAGCTAGAGTATTATTCTTAACATATCTCAAAATCATGGTACAGTGTGAAGAGGTAGGACATTTATCTGCCTAATATCCTCTAGAACAGGGATGATGTTAAAGCTATTTCTTCAGCTTTATTAGAACATCAAATATTTAAAGAAATATAAACACTGTCCAATAAAATGTGTATCAGTCATAGGGCTTTGTTAACTATGCTGATAACCACATAAAGACTAAATATTATTCCCATTCCTTATCATATCCTATTTTAAATATACATCATCTTGGTTTCCTGCTAACTATAGTACTTCCAAGCCACTATCTCAACATTATTTCTCAAGATTTTTCTACATCTTACATCGATAAAATAACTATCTGCATTTACAAAACAATAAATAAAATTCATTAATAATTAAACAATCTTACTATCCCATAAGAAAAGTTGCTTACTTCATTGCTCTGTATGTTTAATCATATACGATCTACTTAGACAATATTTGAATATCCCATAACATGAAAATTTTAAAAGAATCACATAATTATTTGTTATGTTGGATTATATTACTAATAAAAAAAAATTGTCGTATGCATATTTTCAAATCAATCCTATCTCGTAATGTTTTTTAAAATGTTGTATAAAAATGCGTTTACATTATAAGTAAAAAAAACTTTTACACTTCATTCTTCCAATTTATGGATGATCTAAAGAAAACAAAAAAAATATATACATTATAAATTATCAGTAGTTATTATTATTACCAATAACCTTTATCTAGTCATCGTGTTCAGTAGGCTTCCTTTATCCACTTGAGCGTTGCAGATATAAAAAAAAAATTAATACCCATACACTTTATATTAAAATATTTTAGCTAAATTATTAGATTGTTATATTATAAAATTTTAATATTAATAAATTAATGTTTTTATGTTTTTCCTAATCTTATATAAAAATTTAGATTTAAACTAGGTTAACAAAATACAAGGAATCAAAACTATAGTTACATATTTTCTTGACGATAGTTCCTGATAAGTCCAAAATGTTTATCATTTTCTCTAGAGTTTTAAAAAATGTTCAAAATAATTATTAATCCATTTAGTAAAATTTAGAAAATAATCCTTGGTTTTAATTTTTATGACGATAATATTAATTAATCCCATGAAACTTCTTAATCTTCTCTACCAATATTCTCTGTGTATCCGATGCATCAATCCATCTAATTTAACTTTAAAATATTCGATAAACTTTTAAGTACTATTTGTATTTCCATGGATCCATTTTTTTTATTCATCTATGTATTCACTTTTATCTCTGTTTTCTTCTTGATACATTTAAACTTTCGTTTGGTATTTTTATATATCACTTTAAAATAAAAACTTCAACTACTTTTGAACAAATCTTTTCCAAATACATTTTAAATAATTCGAAGAATGGATATTTTAATATCAAAAACGCTTCTATAACATAATCTCCTGGGTTCTTTCTTAAATTTTGCACTCGAAAATATTTTTTAAAAAAAATGTTACCTTTAGAAAGGATATAACATTTTATTCCTTTGAATATCATACTATATAAAATAATTCATGCAATATATAATTATCTTATTACCATTTAAAAATAAATCTTGAATAAACTGATGCATAATACGTTTCAATACATTTTTAGATTCCGTATAATGTCTGAGCTGTGGTTTTTATATACCAAAACAGTTCTTCGGTGAAATATTAATAAAGCTGTATCAATAAATATTTCAAATATTTTTTCAGCATTACAACTTATATCCATTTTATTTCGTAGTATATCCATTTTTTATTGCGTAGTTTAGGTTAAACTTTTAGATAAAATACGACTGATAAAGAACTTTAAAAAATTTAACAAAGCATGTTAAACAAAATTATTAAAATATTTTTTAGTTTATACTCTCTTTTGCAAAAAATATTTTTTAAAATTATCAATTAGTTTTTTGCAGATAAAGTTATAAGAAAGTACCAAAAAAAATTGACTAAAATAAAAAATTTTAAAATACTATCTTTTACTAGTTATAATTTACCTCTCTCCAGTTTCAATACATTATTAATCTCCCCCTATAACTTAGTTACGATGATATTTATCATCTGTAAGGATACCTATTCCTATTGGTTAATTCCCACTTTAGCCTGAGAACAAATTTACATATTTCCAATTTCAAGTAGAATTGAATTTCAAAATTAAAAATTGTGACGTAATGAACTTAAAATATTATTTAAAATATTACTTTTAAATAAATTATTATTTTATTAAAACTATTTAAACATTTAAAATAACTTTTAAAACAACATTTAACAACTTATTCCATTTTTTTAATATTCAATTTATCTATTTTTATTTAAATAAAATATTTAATTTTTATATATCTGTATTCGTCTTTATTACATTACTTAAAACATTACATACAATAGTTAACTTAATGTTTAATACTATTTACTTTTATGATAGGCAATAATTCTATCCAATTCTATAATATAACTTTTAAAATATTTTAAACTTTGTTATTATTTCAAACAAGCGTGTGTGTGATAGTATACATTAAAAATCACGTGATTAATAACTTTGACAGACGATTTTCAATCTATTTCTCTGCCTAGACTAATAAAATTGATACACTTATTATATTATATAAAATAATTATAAAAAATTTGGAAGAATAATTTAGAAAATATAGAACTAGATATAATTTTCACCATCATAAAGTTTATTTTAAAATATACTATATTAATTTTTACTATTTAAATATGATTACAAATCTAAATATAGCATTTATTAAATCATACATTTTACATTATTAAAATCGGATTTTTAAATATATTTTTAATTATTTATAGCTGTGTTATTTAATATGGCCAGCTTTTACAACCATATGAAACAATATTTTAAGCTTTATATAACTATTTTCAAACAATTCGCTATAATTTTATATACTTTGTATTTACTTTAGCCTCAAATTGTACTTTAAAGATATAATTGACTTAATATAATTAATGTATTAAAAGAACACATTCTAAATTTAAAATTTTTTAGTAATTGACTGTTATGTACTATTACCGACCTATAGAAAAGGGCACAATATATATACTATAACAGTCAGAATTATGTGCCTGAAATGCTGGAGAGAAGGTGCTACAAATTTACTGCTTATCTAATGCTTTTAGCAGCTATTTACAGTTTTGTTGGATGCCACAACATTCTTCCAGAACCTAGAAAATAATTGAGATTGAATTTAAACTCAAATCTCTTAAAATTTACTCTTCAGTTTTGAATCTATGCAGAGTCCTTTCTAAAGTAATACAATAATATTATTTATCAAAAATATTTTTTTAAATGCTAAAGCACTTCCTTTTGATGCTTTTTGTTGTTTTTTTCTATATTCTTCTTCACATGTCTTGGTCTTTTCATCCCATAACTATAACATCTTTATACTTATTTCCAGCATAAATCAGATCATTTTGAATCTATATGATTTATACATTGAATGAAACTATACTTGAGGACATAAAAGATATTTTTTGATATATACTTATTAAATATCATCTATAAATACTTCCATCATTAAGTGATTACTCCATAAGATCTATTAACCTTTTATTCATGTATCAGTTTTATACAGTTAGTTTTAAATAGGCTTCATTTCTCATGTTATACTCTTTATATATTATTTTTTTCTTTGAATAGTACACTTTTCCAAATTTCTGATTTTTAATAGTATTTAAATAAATAAACCATTTATTGTAATAATAATTATTTAATTGACTTAATGAAAAACTAACAATGTTGTAAATATGTCACACATAGTCTTTTAAATGTAACATTTATTTGCATATGTACAGTGTTTCAGAAAAGATTCCTTTTTCACAATTTTAAAAATTCTATGAATGTTAAAGTAATCAAGCAATTTATGACTTTATATCTTTTTAATTATAATAACCAAATACTGAAGATCATTATTTTAGTTATATTTCTCACACATTATGACAAAATGTAAATATACCAGAGTTGAAACATTTCACAGTTAGAATCAATTAATAAAATTATTAAGAAGTAAATGTGATCATGTCATCAAATAACATTCATTAAATACAACAAAATACATATGAAATTTTTTGATGATCTCCATTCAACACTTAAGACATGATATGTAAAATAACATCTTTAATATATTCATGGTGGGCTGCATTAATTGCATACCATGAAATATTAATAAATCATTTTTTAAACCTGCAATATTTGTAAATTCCTTATCTAAAATATATATAACAACTCATGGTACAGGTCCATGTTAACTATTTATGTCAAAAATATAAATACATCTGCAGTATTTTTTTTCTTTTAAGTCATATGAATAGACATGGCTAATAGTAATTATAACCAATAGCATCAAATTATAATGGTTATATTATAACCCACATTATTCTATACCTTATATATATATATATATAAGGTATGGAATTTAATTATATATATATATATATATATATATAATTAAATTCCAACCAGTAACCACCTATATCATTCTACCAAGTATGATTAACCTCAACGGAATACACTGCTGTCAATAAAGTATAAATAATTTTTTCTCTTTTGTCCTTATTTATATAAATTCCCTGTATTCAGTATTTTTTACTTTTTAATTCTATAATATTAAATAAAACAAGTTTTAAACAGCTTAATATTTTAAATATCTATATAACTTTTCAAAATTAATAACTCAGGACATGTTTATTTTCTGTAGAATTATTTATTTCCAAAGACATGTTCCCAGTGAATAATTTTTTTTTACATAAATGTATATTGACATGCACATTATTCATACAAGAAGATTAAACAAACTTATTTTAATAACTAAAAGATCTAGGTTAATTTAATTTTAATCCTGATTTCCAGTGAGCATATTTATAATGTAAATTATTTATTCTGCTGTTATCGCATTATTTATTATTCAGAAAGCCAATTATTTCATTCAAATCCTTTCACTTTTTTTAAAAAATAATTAAGAATTTGTTTCTAATTTTTTTACATATAAAATAATACTCATATATATATACATTTTGAAGATTCATAAAAGTAACATATAAAATACATCTTTTTTCACATAATAAATTTATAGTAATATATTTCAAAACCTTTTTATCATGACTAATTATATAGTAATATTGCATTAGAATTACTCGTCTTTCCCCTTTTAAATCTTCCTGTATTTTGAAATGTGTTTGATCTAAAAGTTTATTGTAAAATAAAATGATTTTTTTTTACTAACAAAATTAAACTAATAAAAAAAATGTTAAAAAATTATACTTGTAATATATGCAAATCTTTAAATATCTTTTCTTTTTTTTTACAAAAGTTATAATAAAGTCTATGTAAACATAAATAAATAAAAGTATTCTTCAGTACATCTTTTTTTTTTAATCCATAATTTTTAGTTATTTACATAGATTTTTCAAGCTATTTTTGAACAGTAATATAAACCATTTCTGAATTTTATAGTATTTAAATAATTTGTTGTGAAAAGGTAACATTAAGAGTGGCAGTATCTTTCTTGAACTTTGACAAGTCATTTCAGATGATGATTAGGGAACAATTGATTGTGATAAAGCTTAGAAGGCAATTATCAGAAACCAATTAGAACCGAGGCAGACAATTTAAAAAAGAGATCTACATTTTTACATATCTACTTATGACTTTTCTATTAACAGAAGCAAAACTATTTATACAGTAGTGCCACCCAGTGTAATCCAAAATAATTAATAGATGCAAGAAGGTTCGTGCATTAAATCTCTATTTAGTACTTATTCTCCAATATCCCCAGACTAGTTTCTAGTATGTGGCTTTCATCAGTGAGAAGCCTTGTACCTGAGAGCACTGCTCCTAGACCTTAGAATCTAATGCACCTCTCTAGTTTTCATTTTGTACTCATAGCTTTATGATTAACTAAGATGGAATCAGGAGGGTTGCATTAGATCCTAGGATCTAGGTGCAATGCTCTCAGATCCAAGGCTTCTCACTAATGAAAGCCACAAACTAGAAACTAATCTGGGACTAGATCTTAGAATCTAATGCAACTCTCTAGTTTTCATTTTGTACTTGTAGCTTTATACTTAACTAAGATGGAATCAGGATGGGTGCATTAGATCCTAAGATCTAGATACAGTGCTCTCAGATCCAAGGCTTCTCATTAATGAAAGCCACAAGCTAGAAACTAATCTGAAGATATTGGATGAGTAGGCACTAGATAGGGATGTTATGCATAAACCTTCTTTGCATCCATTGGTTATTCCAGCTTGCATTGAGTGGCACTACTGTATGGAGAGTTTTGCTTCTGTTATAACAGCATATGTAAGCATAGGGAATGGTGATCCTGTAATGTTTAGTGACTTTTTATGACCTATTTAAAACTTTCATTATCGTTTACATTTTTCACCATTTCATAGTGACTTAAATATAAATTATTTTTTGATAGCTAACTCTTCTGCTGAAAAATCTAGGAAAAATAACTTAATACATCCCTCACACCAATGGTATCCCATTGATGATGACAGCCGAAGACTCTGTAATATCGGGTGATGAGGTAGATCAATATATGGTTGTGAGATTAAAAGAAATCATGGGCGAACGAAGGATTGAGAGTGAACAATTCTCCATTCAATTAAGGCAAACTATGAATGGTTACATCTCACATCAGGAGGTCTTGCTTGAAATAAAGAGATTAAAATTGCAAACAGTATTAGCAAATGACGAAATCCCAGCATCAGTGTATAAGCAAATTGGTTATCTTCTGATTGGCCCTTTATTAAAATTTTATAATCAAATGTGCTCAGAGATTTTTGATTGGCCATATATTAACAACAGAATAATCTTCAGCATTAAAAAAGAAAAGAATATGAAAATGCCCCACTTTGAAGAACTAAGAAATATAACAATTGAGGATATTGATGCTAAAATCATTGCTAGAATATTACAAAAAAAATTATTTAGAAATGTCAGTAACAAGATATCAACGGCGCATCATGCAGTAAAGGGCAAGAGAGCAGTAAATGCAGCTATTAAAATCCAAGAAGCTATTAAGCATGCCAGGACGCATAATCTAACACAGTATTTCGCATTGCAAATTGATTTTAAATCTGCCTTTGACCTCGTGAACTGGTCTTATCTATTTAATACCCTAAAGGAGCTTATAGCGGATGATCCATTCTTATTGAATGCAATAAAAAATTACATCATGAATAATAGAATTTCTTATAAAAATTTCATGAGAAGATCAGAGTTTTTTGCCCCAGATAGAGGAATTCCGCAAGGATCACCTTTGGCAGTGTTGTTTGCAATTTATGTAGATCCCATGATAAAAGAAATAGAGACACTAATAAATGGAATTTACCTGCCCCAATTGGGAGTTTCAGTAAAGGTCACAGCATTTATAGATGATATTGTAATAATTTTTGAAAACTGTTATAATATTGATGTTGTAATGAATATAATCAGAAAATTTCAGCAGGCAACTGGAGCATTAATTCAAGTAAATAAATCAGCAGCTTGGCAATTGGCAACAGGCAAAAGAATTCCCAATGAGTTTGTAGCCCTACCTAAGTCCTTCCTTGGGCTTCCATTATATTTACCAAAAACTAAGATGAATGGACTATTAAACAAATTAGTCACAAGGAAAATTGAGGAAAGAATTAATGGTTTTACGCCTTTTAAACTCTATGAAATAACTAAAACCAAAATATTTAATGCAATTGCAATGGGAGTGCTATGATATTATGGCCCATGGTTAAAATTATATAATAAATCAAACCTAAAGATTATACAGATGGCAAAAAAATTTCATATGGGGAAAGAAAACTTATCTCCTCTCTACCTCGCTTTTACAGCTTCCAATAAATAAGGGTGGCCTCAATTTAATTGACCCAAAAGCTTATGTTCAATTTGTTACTGCTAAAGCTTATATGAATGTAGCCAAGGATCAGTCATTTAATCTCCCAAATGGTGACATATTTATTATTAATGGATTGGGAGCTGAAAAAAGATCGTATCTTACTGACATGTTGATGGCATATAAAGACTTGCAAGATGAACTTAATGTAACCACCCTAGATGGTATTAGATATAAAGATTTAAAAAAAGCAAATTACCAAAATGAAAATAATTGGTTGAGTTGTTCAATGAAAAATGTATTAAAAAAATTTCACTCAATATATATACCTCAGACATCAATGAGATTTATTTTTAAGTTAATCAATGGGATTCTACCTACAACTACCTATATTAATAAAAGACTGGGATTGAGTTTGAATGAAACCTGCATTATGTGTAAGAGGCACAATGAAACTTTTATGCACTTATTTGAAGAATGCTACGCCTTTAGAGAAATTAGAATGAAGGTCTTTCACAAGCCTATAATAAATCTCAAATATCTTATGAAAAAATATGTGATAAACTTTAACCCGCACAATGCGAATGTAATGATCCATACATTGAAATCATTGTGGGCAATAAGGATGTTCACTTTTATTTGATAATAAGAAATTCAATTGGTTAAAAAAAATGGATAGAGATTGGGAGAACTACTTCAACTTATGCCTAAAATATTGGCCCCAAAAAACCTTCCAACATGTATGGGGAGGAATTGCTCTTTCCAGATGTGAAATCTGGGAGTAAAACATAAAATAAAGAAGGGTAATGTTGTTAAAGAAAAAGGGTCTAAATCGTAAACAATGAACAGGTAACAGGAGAATTAAGTGAACGTGTTGCAATGTGTATAATGGACAAGTGAAGATATTTCTTTTTTTTTTTTGTCTGTACTAAAAATTGATCTTGTAATTATGTAAATATGTTGTGATTTAATAAAGTGTGTTACTTAAAATAAAAAAAATAAAAAATATTTAGGCTTTCTTGATACAAAATCTTTCTTACATAGAACAAAACCCAGACTGAGTGAATAAACAAAAGACTTTCTGTCTCAAATTTTAAAATGTAAACTATATATTTTCTTTTCTCTTTTTTATGTGGAAATAAAAAACAAGTTTATTTTTCACCTCCAAATATCAAACATGCTAAAACCTAATTAATTAATTACTTTTGTTTACAAGAAAGAAAAAAACAAATTTAATTAAAAACAAAATTGATAATGAAATCAATAGATTCTTCTAAATTTTTTTAGTTTTGTGTGCAAAATGATAACTTCAATAAAAAAAACTTTATTAAATTGATTTAAAAAAAATGTTTAGAAGAATAATTTTAGGAAAAATCTATAACTTGTCTATTTATTTGGAAAATTTTTGCATTTTATACTCATATTTAAAACATGCACACACATAATTGAATACGTCAGAATATTTAAATAAGTAATTTTTTGGATCTTAAATTATTATGAAATAAAATTATGTTTATGATGAAATAAGCAATTCTCTAAATCTCTTTCTTTCTAATCAACTTTATACTGCTCTCTACTCTTTTCTCTTTTCGCAAATCACTAAAACTACCTATGAAGTATAATTTATTGAGTGCAAAATCAATATGTTGTATATTGTACAAAAAAAAAATTTATAAAAGGTAAGCTGATACATGTGTAAAATAAGGTGTTAAACAAGCAAGATGAATATGTTATCATTACAAGGAAAATAAAATAAAATTACATCATATACATTAATAAAATCGGAAGGACATATAGATTAATATAAATAGAATAGGGATAAAATAAATATGTGTGATAATAATTGTGATATCTGTTATCCTTGTTTACTGTTCTGACTAAGCAGTCCCTCATGAATGTTGTGTATTCTTTACCCAATCCACTTCTCAAATGCTCAGAATTTTGAGTTGGCAATTAGCATTTTATCACGATTCTTCATTTTTTGTAGTTTCCCAATGACAAAAGCATCTTCATCAAAGTCACTGGTGTTGAATATTTTCCTGCACCTTACAGTCCAAATTGCATAGTTTATAAATAAGGACAACCTGATTGTGGCAATTGATCTTGTTTTTTATGCTGTCATTGAGTGATATGACTAAGTAATAGTCAAGATTGAGGTTTTTTGGCAATTATACTTCTTGTGATCCAGAGACCAGGGCATGAGTGTATCAGATGTTCAAAGGTTTCTTCATGCCTCTGACAGAGAGGGCAGATAGGATTGATATGCAAGGAACCAGTTGGGACTACTGAATTTATGTTGATTTTGAGTGAAAAATTTAGGTATTTAGGCTCCATGCTCCAGAAGCTGAAGAGAATCATGAGTTTCTTATTGGGAATCCCCAACTTTGGACATATGTTGATCTTGACTGGATGTATTAGTGTGTAGGCTTTCCATATCTTGATTCGATTATCAAATGTGTCATGGGTGATGACCATGTATTTTTTAATCAGCTCAATTGCCAAGTCTATGAAGTTCATAGTTCTAGGTGGTTATCTATCAGTAGGAATGACTGGCTCCAGAATCTGCTTGTGTCCAAAGGTTTTGATTATTATTGAGATAAAGTTAAAGGTTTTCTGTACTGCAATAGCCTGGAGAGAAGACAGTGACATAGCATTGTATTTTTATGCTGAATGCAACAACATTGCCTTTCCAGAATAATCACACTGGAAGAGTATTTACTTTTCTGATAAACGTTTTTGGTAAGTTTGATGATTGGCACATAATAATTTATTTGGGCCATAATTTTCATATTAAATATGGCTACTTTCCCAGGTAGGGATAGATAAACTTTGGATAATTTTTGGGTTAAGTTTTCCATTGATAATAGGATTTCATTATGTATGTCTTTTGACATTTGGCAAGTGCAAATCTTAGAAATTTCTGAGTCTCTGCTTTGAACTTAGACACAATTTTTTTCCATTATTGTTGCAGATTTCAGTGAATTTATCAAGAGTCTGAATTTACTGGAATACCATTCCAAGATGGAACAAAGCTGAGGGAGAAAATTTGACAATGGGAGAAAAACATTGAGATCGTCCATATATGCAATCACATTGATCATTTTAGCCAGTCTAGGTATATATATATGCCAGGAAGCTGTTGTTCTACAGCCTTCAATAGTGGATTGATATAGTAATAAACATGTGGACTCATAGCCCTAGGGGTTGGAGGCTTCAAGTTTTAAATATGATGACAGTCTACCATTTAGGGATACAGTAATTTCTTTGTTGTCCAAAAGGTTCTGAATGATTTGAATTATGGAGTTTGGCATTTGATGTTCTTTGAAGGGTGTTTATATTGATGGAATCAAAAGCCACAAAAATGTCAAGCTGAAGGGCAATGTAGGCTTGTTTTTTAGTTTGTCTGATGTGGTCCAATAGATTTTAATCTGTCCCATTGCCAGAACTGGAGATGAATTCTTTTTGGCATATTGAAAAGGAGAGATATCTTTTAAAAATTTTGTTTTGAATTTTTTCCTTAATAACTGTTTCCAGAATCTTGATAATAAGTGGGGACATAGAGATGGGGCAGATGTTGAGAATGGATTGGGTATCCTCATGCTTCTTTAGAAAAGGAACTAGAGTGATGGGATATAGATGAGGAATCAACCTTTTCTTTTGTGCAAATAAACTGTCATTTTCAGCAGGATGGGAATGGTAAAATTACTCAGGTGGTTAAGAAACGGGGATTCTATGTAAACTGGGGTGAGTTTTATCTGGCATGGTTTGATGTTTGTCTTTGAAATCAGCCTGTTATTCCATGATTGATTCAAGTCTTCATTCTGACCCAGTCAGAGTAAAGAAGATGATTGATTTTTTGGAGCCTATCATTGGTTGACCTACCAATGAGCAGTCACCAATCTTTAATATGGTGGGTGTAGTTAGTCCAAGTGCTCAGCAGAGATAACCCCTTGTCCAACAATGTTGATGAGCAAGAAAGTTCCACGAGCACTTGATGGAGAGATAGTCAGCTATTACTTTTTGTTTGCTTTTATATTGTAGCTTGAGAGCAATGATATCTTCAATAGAGTGGGAGGCTGCAGAATAGGCTTTCATCCTGTTACTAAGGTCATTTAGATCCTTGAGAAGAGCAAGGGAACCTTATTGGTGATAAAATGCCAATAAAGGCAAACCATGGTTCTTCAATGGGTTTATTAAGGATGTCTATTTTTTTAAAGTAGATATAGGATTCAAATGGGATAGCCTCTGTAATTGTGGATTTAGTTAGTAGACAGATTGTATTGTTAGCAGTTGGCATGGCATTATTCAATGCTTCAATTTGTATGATGTGAGCAAGATGGTTTGAGAAGACTACATGTTCTAACTGGGTGGATAGAATAAAATTAGTAGTAGTAATTTAATAGATGAAAAGATTCAATTTGCAATGAAAAAAGAAAAAATAATTCAATTAATTACATAAATATTAAAATTAAAAAGATAATAAAGAATTACAGTATTATGAAAAGTATTTATAGAAAAATTATATTTTAGGAATTATTAAGTAATTGAGAATCTGATATAGACTATGTACATAAAATAAACTTTTTAATAATAGAATAATTAGGGCAATTAATTTATATTCTGAGGAAAAAATATTTGAAGAAAAAATAGATAATATAAAAATGAAACAATGAAAAATGATTATCCTATAAAAATTATTAATAAATTGTATAGTAAAAGAAATATTGCAAAAATAAAAAGAATATCTATTAGTTACAATTTATCAAAAAGTATTTTATTTTATATCAATCAATCAATCAATCAATAGTAGTCTGTCCAATAGACAGGTCCAGAGAGTAGTCACTACATCAGTTCATCCATTCTTCCATTCCATTCTCTTCCTTGCCCACTTTCTCAATTCCACATAACACCTTCCACCTCGTATATCATCCAATAATGTCAGTCTCTTCCGTCCTTTCTTTTTATTTCCACTCATCATTCTTTCCAAAACATCTTTCATTAAACTATAATCTTTTCTTATTATATGTCCAATCCAGTTTCTCTTTCTCTCTTTGATACTTTCAATCAATCTTCTTTCCTTATTAACTCTTTTCAAAACTTCTTCATTTGTTATTTTATTCACCCAACTGATTTTTTCCATTTTTTCCATGTCCACATCTCAAAAGCTTCCAGTCGTTTCTTAATTCTATTACTCAATGTCCATGTTTCACAACCATACATTAATACACTCCACACATAACATTTAATTAATCTTTTCCTTAATTCTCTTTCCATAGGTCCACAAAATATCTTCTTTCTTTTTACAAATGTCACCTTTGCCAATGCTATTTTTCTTTTAACTTCATCTTCACTTCTTCCATCCTCACTCAACCAACAACCCAAATATCTAAATCCCTTCACCTGCTGCACCATGTCATCATGGATTCCAATTTGCAGTCTTTTTGCATCTCTCCCTATCCATAAACACTTAGTCTTTTCAATATTAATCTTCATTCCATATGCCATACATCCTTCTTCCAATTTATTCAACATATTCTGAAGATCCTTTTCTTCCTCAGCAATAAGAGCCATATCATCTGCAAATCTTATACACTTTATTACTCTCCCTCCAACATTTGCTCCTCCACAGTCCGAATAATTATTTAGCATATCTTCTAAATAAATATTAAACAAAACAGGTGACACACTACATCCTTGCCTAACTCCACTTTCTATATTCACTTCATCAGTCTCATTACATCCAAATCTAACTCTTATTCTTTGACCATTATACATATTCCATATCAATCGTCTTTCTTTCCAGAATACTCCTTTATCTCTTAAGATAGACATCAGTTTATTCCAGCTTACTCTATCAAATGCCTTTTCTAAATCTACAAAACATATACCAATTCCTTTATCTCTTTCAATATATCTTTCTGCAATTGTCCTAACAATACCAATAGCATCTCTTGTGCTTTTCCCTTTCCGAAAACCAAACTGTTCTTCAGCAATATAATAGTCAACCTTCCCATAAATCCTTTGAGTTAAAATCCTCAATAACACCTTAGAAACATGAGACAATACACTTATTGTCCTATACTCTTCACATTTAACAGCTTTCTTCTTTTTAGCAATTGGAATCACTATAGTTCTTAAAAAATCTTCAGGCCAAACTCCACTATTATATATCAAATTGCAAAGTCCAACTATTTCCTTCATAGTAAATTCTCCCATTTCTCTCAAAAATTCTATAGGTACTGCATCAAATCCAATAGCCTTATCATTCTTCATTTGTGCGATTGCCTTTTTTACTTCATCTGGCAGTATGTCCATACCTCTATCATCCATTGCACCATCTTCATTTTCAAGTTCATAACTAATTAAATTATTTCCTCTACTAAACAGATACCCAATATATTCTTCCCATCTTTTTAATATATCATTACTATCGGTTAACCTTCTTCCATTCTTATCTGCAATCTCACTTGCTACCTATGTCTTTTTCTCCCAAGAAATACTTTGTATTCTATCAAATGCTAGATCATATCTTTTCATCTGTTGAAACCTTTCTATCTCTTTACATTCTTGCTCCAACCGCTTTTCTTTTGCTAAATCTGTTTCTCTTCTTAATTCATTATTAAATTTCCTATATTCCTTTTGCCCTTCCTCAGTATTTACATTCTTCCACCATCTCCGCACTTCCATCTTTTTCAACATACCTTCAGTTATCCAAGGTCTTTTAGCTTTTCTCGCATGAATAATACCTATTTCATTTTTTGCTATTTTCAAGAATCCCTCTTTAATTCTATTCCAACACTCATCAGAGCTATTAATATAGTTCCCATCCTGAACAATTCTTTTAAATTCATTTTCACATATTAAACCAAATTTTCCTTTTTCCATTTGTCTCAATTTACCCAAGTCCCATCTTGTGTATCTTTTCCCTCTTTTAATTCTTTTTAAACTTAACTTTAATTTAGCCATCACCAAATTATGATCCGAATCTATATCAGCACCTGGCAAAGCATGTGAACCCTTAACAGCATTCCTATATCTATTCTGAATCAATATATAATCAATTTGATAACGTTCTTTGTTACCTGGAGCTTTCCATGTATACAATCTTCTAATATGATTTTTAAAACAAGTGTTTGCAATGACAAACCCATTCTCTTTACAAAATTGTACAAGTCGACTACCCCTTTCATTTCTTTTTCCAATACCATAATTTCCAACAATTTTCTCTTCCCTACCTTTCCCCACAACAGCATTCCAATCCCCCAATAGCAATATACATGCGTTTTTTCCTTCACATTGAATACTTTCTTCTATCTTCTCATGCATTTCATCAATTTCACTATCATCATGAGTACTAGTTGGCATATAAACTTGTATAATTACCAAATCCCTAGGACTTGCATTTATTCTCATCACCATCAGTCTATCATTAATACCATCAACCTTTGCCACACTATTCCATATTTTCTTCCTCACAGCAATGCCAACTCCATTAATTGACCTATCACCATCTGAATAAAACAACTTTACATCTCCACTACTTACTTTTCCACATCCCTCCCACCTCACTTCACTTAATCCCATTACATCAATATTATTCAAATACAACTCTTTTTTCAAATTCTCCAATTTCTCACCTTTCCTCAAAGATCTAACATTCCACATTCCAATTCTCAGTGTATTCCCTCTCAATGAATTATATTTATGAGGATTTCGCAGGTTGACGACCTGAGTAGCCTCATGTCCACTCCTGCCAGGCAAGACACCAAAGTTATTCTTAACTAAGGTCTCAACACCAAACGTAATGATTCCTGTAGACATACTCATAATAAAACAAGGGAATTATAAGACAGAGTGGTTTCCCGTTGCCTTCTTTGCCCAGCAATAACCTCTATAATAGGCTTAGTGCGCTAGCCAAATCCCATAAAATGAAAATCCAACTACCACTCCCTCCTCATTGTTGTCACCTCTAGTGATCTTCCGCTAACTTGGAAGAAATGCCATTGTGACCCAGACCCAGCGGGGTGTTGACTTATTTAATGGCGGTCAACACTCGCCATTATACATCCACCATCATAGGAATTGTGGCACTTTATAGAAGTAAACACGCCACTGTCTCCTTCACCACTTCCTGATAGTGAATGTTGTCCCATTGTCAGCGACTGCTTATTTACAGTACTCTGCTTATTCGCAGCTAACCTTCATATCTGAAGGCCATACCCCTATCCGCAACCTGGGAACACTCTGGGTGGCATGGGACCCATGCCTTATTCCCAGTTTATTTTATATATAAAAAAAAAAATTAATTATTAAACCATTATACAAAAAGAAAATTAACCTAAGTAATTTGATTAGCAAAACAAAAAAATGAAAATGTTGAAAAAATGAATGGAATTTATATAATTAGATGTTCAGATTATAAGAGAGATAACAAAAGAATGTATCATATATTGGCACAACAAAAAATAAATTAAAAATCAGATTGGAGCAGCATTTAAATGATAAGAATTCAAATATTTGTGTACATAATAAGGAATTTAAACATTAAAAATTTTGATATAAACATATGTTAGAAAATGTTAAATTATATAAGGAAAGAATGTTAAAAGAAAGTTTATATATTAACAAAGAAAAACTAGTTTTAAATAGAACAAATTATTAAACAATGCTTTTAATTATAAGTAATTTATAGTACTATATAAATAGTAATGCATAAGAAATTATTGGTATTGCTGGGGTTGTAAACATTTTGTACATTTGTGTAAGATGTAATAAAAAATTGATTTACGAAATAAAGAATAGGGGAATGTAAGTAATTGTAATAGTATAATGAAAAGAATTATATGTAGATGCTAAAGAAATGTTATTATAAGTTGAAAAATATATATTTATAACAATAATGTATAATACAATATATTTAATGAATGTTTAAATAAAAATCTTGACTGTGGATTAATCCATTTAAATCAATTTAATGTATATGTAATATATAATAAGCAGGCTAATAGCTCTAAACAAGCTTTTTGATAAATATCAGAAGAGAAAGCAATTAAAATCTCTATTAGATAAATTCTGAACTTGAATTGGTATTTTAAATCTAGTGTCTGAATATCCTAGCACCTCACTGAGGAGAGCCATCAGCTCAAAACTGGTTTGGGAATAGGGATAATTCTACATAGAGATTTTAATTGCTTTCTCTTCCAGAATTTATCAGAAAAGCTTGTTTAAAGCTATTAACATGCTCATTATATTACATTTGTAGTACAAACTTATTAAGTTGTTACGTGATATATGACTTGATTTTCTTACTAATTTATATATGTATATAGATCCTTGATAATACTACAAGGAGGTAGTTGAAACATTGGAAGCATGTGCATAATGTATTAGAGTATTTATGAATTCATGTAAATAAATAAAAAGAAAGTAATTCTATTGGATTTTTATATATGAAAGTTCAATATGTATCTATATATTGGAACAATACAGTTACATTATAAATTGGCTATTTTGAATTTGGAAACTATAAAAATTTTATTTGTTTTGGTTAATTTGATTAATTTGGTTTGTATAGTTAAACAAATGTATTTATCACTTTCATTTAGTTAAAGGCTATAAAATATAATCATTGTTATATTCAAATAGTCTCATATTAATGTTTACAAGAAATATAATAATTATAAAATATTTTTGAATAATTTTATAAGCTGATTTTTAAATAGACTTCTATAAATTTTTGAGGGAAGAAAATATGTATGTTTTCCATTGCTATTTTTATTAAAAAATAAAATTGTTGATTATATAAATCAAAAGAAGTACTACACTCTCACTCTTACAACTAAAAATTCAAAAATAAGAAGTAGATAATATTATTAAACAAAGCAAAGCAAAACTCTCCATACAGTAGTGCCATCTTGTGCTAGTATGAGATAGTGATCATGTGATGTTAAGTAGATAATATGTTTGTAAAGTACAACATTACATTTTAATTATATGTAAAATCAGCAGTCATTACATTTTTATATGTTGTGTGTGGGTGTGTGTGTTTAGAAAATTTTATATTGTAATGTTTAAAATTTTATTTAACTAAGATTGATTTTAGTTTGTTAGAAATATATATTTAAGTGATAAATTATTTAGTATAAGTCAATTTAAAATAGGAGAATAAATATCTAAGAGAAATTTGAAATTTTTTGATTCATTTATTTTATGTAAAAGTATTATAAAATTGTTTTGTCTTAAAATCCGGAAATGAAAGTTTATCATTTTTGTTTTAAAAATCTTAACTTTAGTATTTTGAGTAAAGAAACTATGGCAACTTTCCCAGAAAAAAACAGAAACCACAGTGCAAGATGGAGAATATTATATCCAAACATCATGTGATTATCAATATAAAAGTAAAATTCAAAAAAAGTCAGACAGTCTACAAAAAATTTTTATTGCTTGTAGGACCTCAACTGATTGTAACTTTTAAATAGTCATTTTGTTTTTCATCAACCTGATGGCAGGCTGAAGTTTTATCTAGACAAGACCTTTGTTGGGCACCTGACTTTCTTATCAACTTTCCAGAGGAGAGATGAACCTCAACTAAATAATCAGAATGACCATCAATTTTAATTCTTAAAATTTTTGTTTCAAGAAGTCTCATTCATTATAATCAACTGCTAATATAAAATAAACAGATTGATTGGTGGAATTGCTTTTTCATTATTAATAAATTTCTGGAATTTTTATTAGTTGAATAACAATGATTAATATCTATTATATATTTGAAGGATTGTATTTCTAAATTTAAAACAAGTTGCTAGATGTATTTTCCATAAGCTATTATAAAAATAATTGGTTTCTTCACCAAGTAGGGTTTGAGGAAGTGAATTTGATCTGATCTTCAGTTATAAAATAAAACATATTTTAAATAATAGTATTTTTAAAATCAAATATGCTTCATACAAACTTGCTACTATGGAAACAAATTTTGATTTAAAAAATGAAAAATCAGTCTTGCTAATGAATAATAAATTTTGCTTTATTAGCAATATGATCATTATTTTAACGATTAAAAATGAATGAACTAATATTATACTTTGAATTAATAAAGTGCTGAATGCTAGAATTTTTAGATAGAATAAAATTTATGAAATGAATTAAGGATTATCTATGCAAAATATATGAATAATATTCAAAAAAATAATGGATCATAGAGAACTTATAAATTATGGATCCTTCAAGAAAATATAGGATATAATGAATGATCAAGTTGTCAGTGAGTTTACAAATGGATTATCTTGGTAATATTAAATGTAATTTTATATTTTACACTATTCCAGAATAGATAATATTTTAACAGTGAAATGAATAGTTCCATAAATAAGATGGATTATTTGATATACTTTTTACTTTCTGCTTTATTAGTTAATAATATTATAATGTTTTGCAAATGTAATTAAAGATTTTCTAAGATATTTCAGTATTCAGATAAAACATAATATTCTATTTGATATTATGATTAGTGTTAAGATTGAATGGAATTAAATGGAATTTATGTAAGGATTTGTTTGTCCAAATGTTAGTAGTTATTTAACATATATTAAATGGTTGTAACCAAATATTCAGAATGTATGACTTTTTGTTACCTCAAATTAAATGGAGTTATTCCTGTAGATTTGTAAGTCTATAAAGAATATTTTATATATCCCTCATATTTATTCATATTAATTTTTATTGTTATGTAGTGTATAATAAAACAGCCCAATGATTTAATTGTACTTTGGGTTGATAAAATAGCACTTTTCTGTTATTAAAGCTTGAAATGGAATCCAGAAAAGGATCTTAAGGCAAAATAAATAAGTCCCCTCTGGTAAATTATTATTTAGGTCTGCAAAACAATGAGTTATGATTGCTTATTTTAAAAGAGTGAAAAATATCTCCATTATTTGTAAATGAGGTTTATAAATAATTGATTGGTTGATACAATAAACCAATTAAGAGCATTTATAAGACATTTAACTTTTATTATTATAATAATCTTTATTCTCCAATATTAAGTTGAGGATTATTTTATGAATTATTGGTACAACCTTTTCCTAAAAATGTCATTGTCTTCACAATACAGTGTAATATAATACTGGACAGATCCTGAGTTTTGAATTAGTTTAGGAAATAGATAGTAATATTTTATTAGAATGCATTATATAATTTTTACTATTATTATTTGTTCTTGTTATTGATTTTTCTACTATGCAATAAAATAGTTATTAATTTTAAATATTTTTCTTTGTCGTTCTTGAATAAACCTTATCATTTTATTTCACATTCATGATATTATAGGTTATATTTGAAACACAAACTTACTTGTAAAACTCTGCTGGATTGAAAACATCTTTGTTGTAGTAATGCTGTCAGAAACATAAAATATTATTGGATAATATGGGGCACATACTGTATTCAAGAATGTTTAAATGTTTTTTAAATCCATGTATTTATTAGTTTAACCTTGAGATAAATTATTACTCAATCTTTTTATATAATTTTTGCTAGCCATAATTTATCACACAAATTAAATTATTCTTAATTAAAGTTTGAAATAAACAATAGTTGTAAAGGTTTTGTTGTTATAGAAAACAAGATTAAAAGTATACAAATTATTGTAAAACTCTAAGAAATGTATTATTTTTATTAAATTTTAATGTTTTTATTAGTATAGAATTATTATAGTTCATATGGAAATAGATTTGCAAGTCAAAGTGATATAGTGTAAATGCATCTTCCTTCTGTCTCAACCAGACAGCACAACCACGAGTACATTTTGTATTTTCTTGTTATTTTGTTTTTTCCATGATAATAGATGATGGTTTCAATTGTTTCAATGTATAAACAAAAAATATCAATAGCTAACTGATTATATATAAATAAATTACAATATACTATAGTCATACATGCCTGCAGATCATGCCAATAAATATTTTAATAATCATAGTCAAAATAAACATTACCTAAAGATAGAAAATGGATTAACCCATTTTCTATTATTTCTAGTTTTATAGATACTATCATATAAATGCAAACCTTATCCAATAATAAATGAAATTTACAATTGTGAGAAGATTAATGATAGTTCTTTAAAATGATTAATGATTAATCTATCTTTAAACCTTTAATTAATTATTGGTTAATTTGTAATAAGTTTATTAAACTTCTCCATAGTTGTAAGTTCATTTTATTATTTGTCGAACTTTGTGTGTATAGTCTTTACAAAATCAGACATAGAGGTAGAACGTGAGTTGATCCATTTTCTATTTTTGGTAATGTGGTATTAATTTTATAGTTTTGGAAATATTTATTATTGATTTGGGATGTGAGATTGCATAGACTATTATTTACATCAATAAACTTTTGTAATCTTAACAGTTTATGTGCCATTGCCACCTTTGAATATAATCCTAACATTAATTGACTTTATTATCATTTTGTACTCTACTGTATTATCATATCTTGTGATTTCTAAGGCCCAAAGTTTTATGTTGTTAGGAATCTCATGATCTATAATCCATTTAAAACTTAGCTCATTATTTAACAGGTCATTCATATTTTAATTATGTCTCATGGAAAACGAACCCACCATCCACATGACATGTAGTATATATATGGACAGTCTCTAATGGTGGTTTTATTTTTCCATTTTCAATGGAGGCAAACTAAAAAATTTTACAAATGATTCACCTCACAGGAAGACTCATTGGCCATCCACTTCTTAATTATGTGTCCCTTTTGAAGACAACTGTAAATCTTTATAAATTTAATCTAAACAGTCCATTAGAAAATTAACTTAGTTTATTCCCATCTTGTGCTTTAACATATCTTGAATAATTACTAAAAAATCTAGTTCTTAATAGATCTATATAAGTTGGAGCCATCATGTAAGGTCAATCTAAAATTACTTTTAATGATGCAATCTAAGAGCCAATCAACATTTAGTTCACTAAAATCTAATTGTTCTGTAACCATTTTTTTTTTTTTTCATATGTCAAACGCGTTGACCGAGAAGCGAACCCGGGCGAGCTTCTTGGAAGACCGCTATGCTAACCACTAGGCCACCAACGCTTGTCTTCTGTAACAATTTTGCAATATTTTATAATAAAATACCTCTCCAAAATCTATCATTAATCTTTAAAAATATATATCTTTATACAAGAGGAAAAAAATTATAATATACAGTTGTTTTTTGCTTTTTTCACAAGTTTATGTCTCTCTTCATATGTCTCCAAACTTGTATGCTAGAAATAAATGTCAAACAAATACAAAATAACAAAATGTTTTATTTGAATTGCATAATATATACGTATACATATCTCTAAGAATAAATTATCTATCTTTTTACTAAAAGTTCTAAATGTGTTTATAGACATGTCTAACATTCTAAATGCGACAACTGATAGGTAAAAATGATGTTTGTTTATTGTTGTTTTTTGTGGACATTTTTTTTTTTTAATGATAATTTTATTAAATAACAATCTAAGTTGATTTTGATAATTTTTCCATGGATACAAATTTATCTTATTTTGATGCCACAATATTTTAAAAAATGTATTGAAATACTTTATCTCTTATAATAAAATAATAAAGGGCATATATGTGTCTGTGCGTGTATGGTATGCATATAGCATCAATCTGAAATGTAACTACTTTAAAATCAAAGGTTTTAGATGGAAAATATTTTTTAAATTTAAGAAATTTGGAAAAACAAACTTTTTTAAATATGTTGTTTTAATACTTAATGATTAAATTCAAATACTACATCAAATTTATGTAGATATTATACCATATATAAAAATGATGTGTGCATGTCACATGACACATTTTCTAAGATACGACTAAAATTTATTTATATCAATAATAATAACAGAGCATCTGAGATTTTATAATAAATAAATGTATTTAACAAAAGGAATAAAGTTTGCCTTATAATAATGTGTTAATAATCTTCCAAAGTAATTTTCATTATGCCTTAAGATCAGAAATATAGATTTTACTTTAACACAAATTTTGACCTTAATTTTTATTTTTACAGATGCTTAATGAATTATGTATGCTCTAGATTTTTCTATACATTAATTCTCATGGAAGTGTTTGCTATTGTTTTGTCAAAGAGGAGAAAAAAGAAAACATTTCAGTGCTAAAATCATTAATAACTTACTTCATTTAAATAATGATATTATTTATTACTCAGAAATTCATAACAAAGACAAGAACCATAAGTAGTAGAATTAGAGATGTCATGCATGGACCTTGAATACCCAGAGTCTATCAGTCTACTGAAGCACTAAATCAATTAGGGCATCAAATAAAATAATTTCAAATTTAAATGTCTCAACTCTCCTTTACTCTTTTTCTTTTAAATGAGGCTGTAGTTTATTTAATTAAACCAGGACCAAATGCTAATCCCAGTTAAACTTGCAATCATTGTTATTATGCAATGGGCTCTTAACTAAATATCTACTAGAAGACTATATTATGCACTCATATAACATTCAAGATTAACCCTCTATATATACCCTAATGTTGCATTTTACAAAAACAGTTTACCATCAAGTAATTATTTTTACTATTTTTAAAATTTTATATTAAAATTTCATTTATTCTAAACAATTTGCTTTTCTATCAAAAATAATATTCATAATTATTTGAATTGGTTGTTTTTTATAGCTTATAAATTATTAAACATTATAATTCAACTGCAAATAGATAAACAATATTTAAAAAATAAAGATTTCTGGACTCTTTACATTTATTTTAATTGAAGTATAATTTTTTGATGGAAGATGTTTCATGGCAAAAATAAATCTCTTCTATGTTTATCTTTTGAACTGTAAAATATGTTTGATAAATCATAAAGCATGCTTTATAGTTTCAATATTTAACACTCTCTTATATAGTTCTAGTTGTAAGTCTTTCTAGACCAGGCTTGGACAATCTTTTTCAAAGCATTTGTCATCATAAACCAGAACTCACCATTAAAAGAAAATTTTAATAAATACCATTTTTAACACAAAATATACAAAAACAAAATTATTATTTTTAAAAATTATATAATTTATATAAATAAAAATAAATTACTATATTTACAAATTTTTAGTAAGAAGCTTTGGTTGGGTACTTTTAGTCAATCGCAAAGTATGATACAGATTAAAATTCCTTGTGATTGGTTAATGTATGGAGTTTTAGGTGGATAGAAGATTTTACTAGATTGATTTGATTTTTCTAAACTAAATATCATGAATTAACTAAATTTCCCTTTTGCAATTTTAAATTGAGATCATTTAAATTAGTATTGGTATATATGAACAATTCACCATCACTAATCCATTTATTGTTGTTCGACTTCAGAACAAGTTTTCTTTCAACTCTGAAAAGTTGGTTATTTTGTCTCTGAGTCAATAAAAACATTGAAGCATTTTATCTTTGCTTAACAACAAAGTGCACAATCTAAAATACCAGATCTCTATACTCAGATTCATGTACTTAAAATGTTTTAAAGTGATGCCAGATAAGTACTCAGAATTTTAGTAAAATATTGCTTGAAAATATGATTACTGTTTTTGAATTTGATGGATGAAATAATGACAGGCATAATATTTTTAAATTTTACTTATATGATGCATCATTTTCTTGAAGAATAATAATGAAATATTTAAAATTCATAAGTTTATGAAAAATAAAATAAAGAACTAAAATACTTTATTCATTTTTACTTTATAGGATATGATAAATTGTCCTAAATACTGTCTTATATACTGTGTATGAACATACAAATAATATTCCTGATTTCTCAGAAATTTGCAACAAATCATTTATTAGTTGATAATTTAAGAAATCATTCATTTACACCAAATATCAATGAAAGAAAGCATTAGCAAATAGATAAGTATGAACAAAATATACAAAATTTTATTGAAAGTTATTTTGTTATAATTATGAGTTTGATATAAACATTAAAAAAATCATAAAAGTTCGTACTGGAAAGTTATAATGGCAACATGTGTTCCCCGAGCCATAAGATGCACATAATTGTTCTAGACTTACACTATTTTTATGTGAGAATTTCTCATAAGTGCAATCAAATTTTTGTCCTTGAATATTAAACTATTAACTAAAGCATTAAGAAACTTTTACTGACTCATAAACATTTATTTCTATTGAAATTTTAACTTACTTTTAATTATATGTTGGCATTATGTGTGAGTTTAATGCAGTAGTAGAATGACAAGGTCTGATATAAAAATCTATGGATTACAAGCAAGCTTTGAGACTTTACTACTCAAACATCAATTCCAAGCAATAAAACATCGACTTTTTTTTAATCAGAATGTTCCAATTTCTTATTTTTTAATATCTTCGTGAGTTTTCAATTTATATTTGACAATTTCTAAATGAAGTTTTTTTTATTGCATCCTATATATATTTTACACTCTTATTAATAATACTTAGGACTGAATAACGATGGGAACTTTTTTTTAATACATCATTCATAACAACTATTTACTTAATTACCTTTTCTCGCTGATATTTTTGATGAATTCTTTTTATAACATTTTTATCTGATGGTTTTAATTCTTTTTATATACATTTTTTTCCAAGCAATCAAACGTTTTTTTTACAATCATCATCATTATTTTGTTGCAAAAAAAGTAAAACTTGACATTTTTGATATTTTTCCCTCTAGCACTAATGGACAAATATTTCTAATTACCCAGTCTACCATTACATTTAATATTTTATTAGTTTAAAGTCACTTTTAATTTTAAAGACATCAAAATTCACTCCATAAATATACTTATTTTTAACAAAAATGTTTTATGAAACATTAAATATACTAAATATTTAATATATTAACATCAATTTTGTATAATTTAGATAAAGTTGTAAATGTACAGTAGAGGAGAATGCATACAAATAATTTCAATATATATATATAAACTTGAGCTAGACAATAAATAATCAGAATTATCCCAAATTTACAACTCAAGCAAACTTCTCAAGCTGAGAAGTCTGCTTGTAGCCGTGAAACCATTGGTTGTGTTTAGAGTTTATTTTTTAGCTAGTCTGTTTGAATTGTGAATTTGGGGTAGTTTTGATTATATATATATATATATATATATATATGTGTGTGTGTGTGTGTGTGTTGATATGCTCAAAAATTTATCAAAAAAATTATTTTATTAAAGCTAATCACAAATCTCAGACATATAAAAAAAAATTCTCAGTCATATAATAGTCATAATTTTTTTATTTTTATAATAAGCACATCATCTGATCAACCTAGATTAATGTGTGAATTTTTTATACTTCAACAAATAATAGTTGTATGCCCATTACCAAATTGTATTGAACTTTAAGATGAATAGCCATGGATAATCTATCTGAAAGAAGATTCCTAGGCTTGTTTGGAACCTGAAAAGCTTTCAAGCTTCCAAATTATAAGGCATTACTTCAATACTTCTTATTTTACATAAATGGTGATCTTCATTTTCAGGAATACAATCATATATTGTTGGTACAGTATAATATAATTTTTAATATTAAAAAAAAAATAAAAATTGTATAATTCATAAATAAAATATATAATTTATTTAAATTAAAGTAATGCCCTGATTTAAAATATTTAGAAATCATAATCCATACAATTATACTGAATCTACTCAGAAAACTTCATGCTAGACTGAAGATTCCTGCACAAAAAGTCTTGTGATAATAAAATAAATGTACATTTTATCTCACAAGTGTAATGTTGTTATAAATCTTATTGAATTAAACTTAAATATAAATGTTTTTAATAATAAAAATGCAGGTAATAAATTTATAAATATAAGTGTGTTGTTTATGTACATACTAAATAAATAAACAATTGTACAATTTTAATAGTTAAAAATATGAAATAATAAATAAATTGAAGGATCGGGTTTTCAATTATTTCAACATAATAATCTATCCCAACTACATACATCTTTTAAAATAAACATATTGACTCTCATAATGTATTATTTCATGTTACATTCCATAGTTTATGAATCTTCTTATTAACTTGTTGTCTCGGCAGATTATTACTTTTAATGATCCTTCAGAAGATTTATAACACCCTGCAGCCAAAGAGTAGAAGCTCCTTTATATATAATCATGCATATTGAATTCTTATTCTGAAAGCAGATGAGATAGTGCAATATATCATCAATGGTAATGCCATTACTTATTATTGTGTTAAAAAGTAGACTCTTATATATTGAAAGTAGTACAAATAATTTGGCTTTCTTATAAAGATTATAAAAATTTATGCTATTTTTTTAGAAAAATATCTATTAAAAAATTCTAAATGTTAAACAAAATACTGTATTTTCCTGTCTTCACACATTACAGTTTTCTTGTTTGTTTGTTTTTAGCAATAATATAAAAATACTCCTATGTAATGGGGGAAATGATTCTTTACAATTTACATGATTTTTTATTCATAGAAAATTTTATGAAGAATTAATGAAACTAATTTAACATTAGCTATATATGATAGATGAAATGCATTTGATCTAGGAATATTGAATTATTAACCAATAATTTTTTATAATTAAATTATATATTGTTTTGTTATATGTATTAATTACATAATGTGTTCATTAAAATATTTATGCTATAAAAATGTGATGCTAAGATCAAGTACTATTACTTATTTATTGATTGCCTAATAATTTCAACATGTTTTTAGCTATATGAAAACATATTGTGTGTGTAACAGAAAGTGATCAGTTAGTCTTTTTAACACTATATATGTTTTTTACATAAATTTTACAAATCATTTATAACTTCTCATTTATTGTAATAGAAATGTGCATGTGTTTTGTGTTTTTTTAATGCTGTGTTTACTTCTATATATAATTAAACTTATTAGATTTTAATTTTGCTAGAATTTTGCTCATTTTGAAAGATTTGAACAATATGTATAGATCTTGGTTTAGCAATTATTATATATGAATTTATAGAACATTTTGAGTCATTGTGATTAATTAAACATAATGTTTAGAGTATCTGTACTCTTATAGCTGTTGTGCCTGATTATTCAATCAGTTAAGATATGTGTATCATAAAATAGTCTATAATATTGAATTCACTTCTAACTTTTTGGTTATAATTTTCATAAACACTTGAAAGATTGTAATGGATTTTCTGTGTGGACTATTTAAATTATTTGTTTTGTTTTGAGGGGTAAACTGAAATATTGATCTAAATATTTTGGCAATCATTTTAATGACTTCTTTAGATTCTATTTTGATAAATGTTTTATTATTGTGAGGACAGCAGTTATTGGCAATAGGACAATTTCAAAAATGCTAAATCTGCATATTTATTTTTGAACATTTATTTTTATTTATCATTGTTTGACTAACACTTGCTCATTATATTTGTTTTTTTAAATGATCTGTTGATGCATTAGATAGACTTAATTTATAAATATGACACTTTTATCTAGATCAATTCATAACAACAATTCTTCATTAAATGCATAAATAAACTTTAATCATTTCTTAAGTTATATATTTTTTATCCACTGATATTGACTTTAAATTTGACTAAATATCAAATATGTCTACATTTTAAAATTTTCATGAGAGTTTTCTTATATATATAAAAATTTGCCCCTATACTTGTGTGCACAATCTTACATCTTTTAAAATCATTATTACTATTACTGTATTATAAGTTATAGTTATTGAGAAAATATATTAAAGACTTTTAATATGACTTTTGATTCAATCAGATTTTTCTAGTTAGACCTGTAGTATTTTGTAAAAATGGCAGACATGTTTGTGCACTCCAGAAAAACTAGAATGTATTCGAGAGGTTGTTTTTAGATCGCACGCTGATAATTGTGGAATTTAATTAAGGCATTGATGTAATGGTGATCGACAATTCCAAGAGATATTTGCTGATTGTAAATATTTCTAGATAAGAGACAATACCTTATTGGATGGTGTATTAATTGTTGCAGTTATCAGAAAGTGATAAGAAGACTGGGTAAGAACTACGCAGGGCAGTATTTGAGTAGGCAGTTATTTGAGTACAACTCCAGTAGAGATATCTAGCGTCAGTGCTTGCAGTTAATGTCCAGCATCCAGTAGAAATGTAGTTCATGGGTATAGCTGAAGGAGACCACAGCCTGAGGAAACCATCTGGATAGCAGCTGAATAAAGAGTTGAGTTTCCAGCGGTTTTCAAGTGAAGTAAACTGTTGCAGAGATGGAAGCTGTAAGGAGCTTAAGGTCAGTCGCAGTGCTTACTATGAAGAGTTCATGTACACCTAAACTGTACTGGCGCTAAGGTATGCCCATTGTGAACCGTTTTTGTAGCAGCCAGCCTGAAAGAACATCGAGGGAATTGAACTTTAGCAAACTGTAGAAATAGAGTCGTTGCAGACCATTCATTGGAGAGCATCCATTTGCAGAGCATTCGTTGCAGAGCATCCATTGCAGAGCATTCTTTGCAGACCATTCATTGGAGAGCATCCATTGCAGAGCATTCGTTGCAAGAGAACATCGTGGGAATTGGACATAGTTATTTGCTGACCACACAGTCAGACTTGTGGATATAACAAGACCATTAGCCACATACTATTGTTAGGTATTTATTTACTTGAATTGGATAAACTTAATTTACAACTGCTGTACTTTTTGTTAATATTACTTACAACTTTCTTTATTAAATATGCAAATGATTATCATCATGTTTATTAGATTAAAAATTATTGTTTTTATACAGTTGGTCTTACCCTAACAAAAGATCTGATTGGTCAACTTGCATATTGAAATCTATTAACCAACTTTTCTAGGATTTAAAGCATAATAATGGTAATAGTGATTTTATACAGCTAATTTATTGGTTAATACTGATTTTATGAGTAAAAAAATAAATGGTTATAAAGAATGGAATTTTCGTAAAAAAAATTTTTTAAAAAATTATATATTTGACTTTTAATAAAGTATAAAACTTATATCTAACAACAAAAGAAAAATATTTCTAGCCTAATAAAAAGTAATTACTAATAATTTATGTATTTACTGAAGAATTGTTATAAGAGCTAAATAAAAGTATCTAATTTACGTAAATAAATTCATAGCAATAGTATGTAGTTATTTGAAAAATGAAAGTTTATCTAATTAAGAAATCTGATTTAGTGTGAATATATATAAGGAATCAGTAACATATTGTTTTTTCATTATCTACAAATGTGTAGCAAATCTAAAAACGATAATATTTTTAGATATATTAAGAAATTTATTTTGCTTATTAATCATAAATGTGTATTGTGAATTGTATATTAATTAAATGCACTTATTTTAAAATAAAAAATAATTATTATTAATAATGTTGTATAGCAGCATTAGAAGTAAAAAATAATCTAATTGTTATCAACTTGTGTGTGTTAGAAAACAAGGTCTTTGATTTTAAATATAGCTCAATATGATTCAGAGATTAAACTGTTGTCAGGGATATTTAGTTCTTATTTTCCTTAATTCTTTGAATGTCTTATTTTTATTTTTATTTTCAATCTACTTGGAAGTTTTAAAAAAGTAGAGCAGATTATAATATTGGCGTAATATGATCAATCATGAATTTAAATCTCATTTGATATTTGTAATGTCAAACCCTCTTAAGACTTGAAAACTGCTTTGAATCAAGTCTATATATATAGAATATGATTAATTTTAACAAAATGTAGTTTTAAAAATCTTTTTATATCAAATATCGTAAATGTCACTATAAGTAATTTTAAAAATTACTAGCTGTATTGATTTCTTTATAGTTTAATATAAAAATATCTTTCATATATATATAAGTAAAGTTGGGCTTTTAAATCAATTTACAGCAAGTTTTTCCACATAATAAATATTGGATGTATAAATATACTACTTTTGTTACTAAGTTAGGAAAACGAATATCTAGAACTTGTTATATTATAGTTTAAAATATCAACAACAATAACAAAAAAAAAATATTTAAAACTTTTGTTGTATGTAAAATATAATTAACAATATTATCTTATCTCTTATTATTATTTTACTGCCAATTGCACTAAAACGTAATCAGTAGATTTTTTTGAGTTCATTGTGAAATAAAATATTGTATATTGTAACAATCACGGGTATCTATTATAAAATGACATACCTTTTTATAATAGTTTAAACTGTTTTAATCTTTTTTTCTCATGTGTCATAGCATCAGCCGAGAAGCGAGCCCGCTAACCCGGGATAACTGCTTATAAAGCAGCTGTCGCTGATCTCTTGACCACCAATGTTTGACTTAAACTGTTTTAATCTTTGGTTAACGTTATTACGAATTACGCTCATTTCGTTTTTATTCTTTTTTTTTTATTTTTTGTTTGTAAAACAATTATTTATTCATATTTATATTTATTATCACACTACCAGATGACAACTATTATTATTCATTTATTATTTTTTTAAAACATTATTTTATATTCATTTGTAAGTTTATGACAGCTTTGATCTAGTGATTGCACACTCAAGCAGAAGGGTAGAATACCATTTATAGATTAACTATCAATGATACCTATGACCAGATTAAGACTGCACTTACGCACAGCCCCAAACATTTTTGCTGATCATAACACCCCTTCCATAATTGCTGGGACAGCGCCAATCCTCCAAGGCAATTTGTTTGTTTTGAGATAAATCTCAGGCATTACCCGGCCATATAAACTTTATATAACCAGCATGCCCATATGAAAGGCAAACAAGCTGTGTTTGAAAACTTACCCAGACTAGCTCCAACATCTCAAATAAGAGACCCAGCATATTAATAATAAGCACATATCAACAATTATCTATCATGATTCCTACACAGACACCAATCGGTTAATGCTCCAACAATATGTATATATTCAGTACAGTAAAATAAACATACAATAATTATTAAACACTAAATATCATTTTATAACATTAATAGTCCTTTCTTATACAATCCATTTTCTCTTATAATGTCTAGACATTTATCAACAACTTTAGAATATTTATATTTACCTAGATTTTCTTTAATGGGGAAATGGTGTTATCTATTTTGACAACTTGAAAAGTTCCCTTTCCACAGTTAGTGGTCCTTCCAGTTTCAGATGATCCTGATGTTACTCATAGCTGGACATTTGTTCATCAGTGATGATTTTCTTTTTCTTATTGCATACTTCTAGGTGACAATAGGAGAGAGTATGCAGCAGGGTTTTATACTACAGTTAATGCATTGTTAGCAGAAGAGAATGTCTGTTGATGCCAAGAACTGGTGCATGAAGCCCAGAATGACACTCCTGAAGTTCTCTTAGCAATTCATATTGCTGCTCTTCTGGCTCATAACTTTTATTTTTTGTATGAAATGAGAAAAACTGATATAATGACTATAAGTGCTATATTATGATATATTCTTTATATATATCCTCTTTACTAATATAACTAAATAAATGTCCAAACTGATAATTGCCTCCCAACTATTAAGCCACCATTTTTATACCTTCCTCTTCCATTATTCACTTTAATCAATTTTTTTGGATTTTAGTTTTTAATAAAATGATTAATCTAATCTTTTCTTAGATTAATCCACTATCTTATCAGCCAGGAATTTTTCAAAATGTAATTGCATTTCTGAAGATGAGATAGTTTACAATTTTATTAATCCATTTATTGTTTATTTAAATTTTGAATTTTGTTTCTATTTTTATTACATTTTATCATTTATTTCTTTTACAACATTTATTCTTTAATTATAAAAAGAAGAGAGTGGGTTCTGAATTTTAATTTAAACTGGATTCTTTCCCCCTCCTTGATCTTTTATACACAAAAAAAGAAAAACCTTCTTAAAAGATCTGATTCCTATTATTCTAATTATTTTTTAAAATGTATTTTCTTTAGCTACTTTTTTTCAAATTATGAAACATACATGTATTGCATGTATGTGCATTTTATATCATATATATATATATATATATATATATATATATATATATATATATATATATATATGAGAGTATTACAATATGTATATATATATGCCAAAGTATATGTTATGGTGCAATTGCGAACTGTAAAAACAGTTTTAAAGAATCCATATAATCTAAAATTTTATTTTATATCAAAACAGATTTTAATTATTTATTCCTAAAGTGAAAAAGATGTAAAACTCAATTATTAAACATAATTTTTAGTCTCATATATTCTAGATTGATAAGAAATATAATCAATTTAATTTTTTATACATCATGCCACTTGTTTCTTCTTATCAATTATTTAAATAAAATCAATGTACTAATAAAAATGAGTTTCATTTCTCAGTTTCAAATAATAAAAAAATCTTTATATTCAAGTAAGATTTTAAAAATAGAATTGATTAAAACTCTGCCTGGACAAATTATAATTGTTTGTGAGTTTCACAACTTTCAAATTAAGCAACTAAAATCAATCTAAAATAAATAAAATTTAAGCCTATTATGATTTATAGTTAATGTTATTTAGGGAATTGATATAACTGATGAAAGAAGTTTCTCAGAAACTAATACTTTAAGCCTTCTATTATAATATTTAACAATTTAAAATTTGGATGTTTTATATATAAATATGTGCTCAGAAGAGATTTAAATATATAAGCTGCAAATATTTTTATTGTAATAAATTATAGAATTGATTATAATGAAATATGTGCATTAAGTATATTACACATCCAACCAAATATTATATATATAATTTAATTATTCTTGTTTAATACATTTAAAATTTAATTATAATTTATTTTTTACTACATTATAAAAAAATTGAAATGCAGACATCTATATGTGTGCCTATTTTTATTTTGACTTACATTTCTCTGTCATTTCAAAAAAATTTTTTAAGGTAAAATTATTAAAATATTTAATAAGAGCTCAAAATATAACTATATCAATGAATTGTAAGTAAAATTAAGTAGCACATTACCCCATTAGCATAATGTATTGCAGCAAAGACAGATGGTATCTTGTGTGACAAATAGATCTGTTAAATATAAACAAAGAAATTTCACTAAGAATGCCTAGGAGATTTCATTGCATGGTGCTTTCAACTTATTTATCTTTTAGTCTGTGCTGTTTATTTTAAAACTGTTCATGTTGAAATAAATAAATTATTTATTTTTAAGAACTTATATATATATTAAATATGCATTTATTAAATAACTTGTAATAGCTGAAACACACAGGCTTATATATACCTGTGTTGATATATGTAATATATAGGGTATATGAGCACAGTCTTTCACATGACCTACCACTCTCCACACTATCTCATAACACTAATACACTCGAACACACATATGTTGAAAAGATAAATAATCACCAATGTATGTATTTCATGCTAAACCACTGATGATTGCTGGCTTAGCATGAAATACGTATATCGGTGATTATTTATCTTTTCAACATATGTGTGTTTGTGTGCATCAGTGTTAGGAGATAGTGTGGAGAGTGGTGGGTCATGTGAAAGTCTGTGCTCATATACCCTATATATTAAATAACTTGTAAATAAATGTAGAGATTAGTGAAGTTTCTTCTATTTTTACTTTGATGCATGAAAAAAAATGTGTTGGTGCCAATTATGATATAATTTACAGATTTTAGAGTAAATAAATCAGAATGTATTAGTAAATTGATTGTCACTTTGACCAAATTTCAATATAATTTATAAATCTTCATTCATATTTAACTCCATACTAATTTTTTAATTCCAATCTAATTTATTTATAAATAAATAGGAGTTTTGTAAGGATATTGATGCTATTATCATCAAATGTAGTTTTTATTACTCATATGTAGCACTCACATCAGACCTCATATTGTTATAGTGCGATCATCTAAATATCAAGTAGAAAAAAGGAAATCTAATCCATAAGATATATTAGCAGTTGTTGTGATTGTGATTGGTTGATTTGGTATATTAATGAGACAAAAATGCAGTGTTAAAATTTCTACTTTTAAACTAACTGCAAAACATGGTTTTTGAATTTGTGGAATAATTGTAAGTTCAGCTTCTCATGCAAAATATTTTTTATTCTAAAATGGAATTGAGAATAATGCACTGAAATCTTTATTTCTTAAAATATGATTATTATAACTGATATCAATTAATAAATGGTATTATTGAAAACTGGTATCAAATAACATTAAATGACTTTTTTAAAATCGAGAATTGGAAACTGATATCAAATAACATTGGAGTCTGTTTTAAGACACTTTTTTATTAACATCAAAGAAATAAAACTGAGTAGTGCTAAATAATTCTAAAAGAGATGAAAATAGGAAACTGCTAAATGCTTGAACTATTTACACAGTATTGCAACACTCTATATAAAAATCTATAATTATTTATTCAGTATTTAGGTCATAGTTAATTTAT
Organism: Epiperipatus broadwayi; assembly: GCA_028023455.1. Lineage (NCBI taxonomy): Eukaryota > Metazoa > Onychophora > Udeonychophora > Euonychophora > Peripatidae > Epiperipatus > Epiperipatus broadwayi. The sequence continues at coordinate 832,798 of JAQFVV010012612.1, read as the reverse complement.
TTATTTATACTCTTTAAAACATCATTAATCTGAACAATGTAATCTTTAACAGATATCCATTTTATTATTTGGTTTAACATTTTATGCTATTTATTGTTATTAAGATCTTTATTCCAAAAGCAATTTGATTTATTTAGGTGATTGGGTTCTACAATTAAGTGATAATAAATGGTCTTCAGTTTATCATTATTTGTCTTTTCTTAACATTAGTCTATTCTAACATCTCAAATTCATACTTCAACAAAAAATAATAAACCCATTTACATATATTAGTAAAGGTCATTTTCTTGATTTACTTTTATAATAGAAGTTAAATATTTTAGATAGTAGTGATCTCTTTACAACCACTGTATACACCATATGAATACTAATTGAAAATGTAAACAAATACCTATTATTGAAATATGGTTGCTTATTGTGCAGCTTTTATCTAATAGTCATCTTTTATTTCAATTATGCTTGTGGAAATAAATTGATCTGATGTTATGGATTTTAATTATTTGAAGATGTCATATTCAAATTATTGCATAACTTTTTTAATTTGTATTTAATCTGAATTAGACAAAATTCACATCTTAATATTAATTTTAAAATTAATCTTTATAAGCAATGAGAATCACTGGACACTAAGTGGTGAAAATTGCTTAGAATAATTTAATTATAGTAGTATTGTATTGAATAAATATTTTAAAATACAATTTTTTTATAAATTAAAATTTTTCAAATTATTAACAAACTGAGGAACATCTCGTATAAAGATGGCAATAGACAGAAACTAATCTGGAAATGTAGATATGGCACTGTCAACTGATGCCTATTGATTACTCATGCTTAAATATAGCTTGTCGTTTTGTATTGTTTTAATTAATTTAGTTTACTTTTTTTTAAAAATTGAATGAAATACAAAAACTAGTGAAAAGAATATAAAGTTGTAAATCCACAGATATTGAGAAAATTTAAAGAATCATTTACCTAAAACATTCTAGATAAACTTTATATGGAAGAGATCCAAGAACTAGAAAATGCCATTATAAAGTTACTCACCTAATTGATGAATAATAGGAAAGGGCTTTCATTTGATTAATGGATCAGTTTTAATCAATGACCCAATAAATATATTAAGACTGCTTTAACAATGCTTAATGACAACCGATTTGTTTACTGTAAAGAATCTATGATATATTTCATGTAATTTTCAGTCTTGCGTATTCTATGAAAACCTACTTTAAAGCTATTTTTATCAATGCAATCCCTATATTGGATTGGCTAATCTCATGATCTATAAGTAAAGTGTATGGTTTTCATATATGATTCATAATGATTAATCTATCGATATTTAAAATGTTAAACAATACACACAGAAACATTGGAAATGCTCTTTACTTGATGGGATAAAACCCTATAGACTAAATGGCCAAATATGGTTTTAATCATTGTCCACATGTTCATAAATTAAACAAACTTATGTGTGTTTGAATTGACTAACACCATCATATATGTGATATACATGATCAGATTAATGTAAATGGGCCACTATATGATTTCTGGAATGGGAAGTTATATGTCTTCAATTTCTGGTGATAACTAATGTCTTAATGTTATTGATACGAAATTAATTGTTTTTTGTTTATATATACAAGTGTAACCTGATTTTGTTGACTGGTCTCCTTTGGGATTGATATGTAAATGTCCTTCCTTTTGTAAATGATTCTTATGGTTTGTGAATAAAATTTCCTTTGGAAAGATACAAAAACTAGTTAATATTTTTCGTTGTATATATTTTAACTAAATAATTATTTTAAAAAAAGTATTAATCCTTATTTTCTCACCATAATTACGTTCAAAATAATTTCTTCGAATCATGAAATTCCAATTTTTAATCAACTGAATCAACATGCTGATTTATACGTTTTTAATAGGCCATGCATTTATTAGTTTTTTCAGCCGTAATTATTTTAGTGTGAAAAATTGTATCAATTTGATTGAAAGTTTAACCCTTTCATCAGTTGGTCAGATGTAAGCGTTTTGTTTCTAAAGAATCCATTTAATTATTTTTAATAATTAATCTGATCTTAGCTAGTAAAAATTAATTACATATTTATATAGAGTGATTATTATCATTTCTGTTAGGTGTTCCAGTCTGCTACTTGCCAATAAAATATTAAATTTGACACTTGAGAGAAGATGGGTTTAATATTTAATTTCTTGTTATACAAGATAGAGATGGAGATCATGTTGGTGATAATATATCTAAAAATGTGAATTAAGATAAATATAAAATCTGGTTAGCGGTTTACCCAATTACTATTAGTAAATCTATTTTATGAAATAATGAATCCAATTATCAATTGCATTATCTTGGGCTGAATTGATTAAAAATAGTATATATAATATTTTTATTAATTCAAACATTGTAGTGAAATTTTAAAAATTTCATATAAATCCATTAGAGCGATCGATGGTCACTGGTGGAAAATGGTAGGAAATCAGCATTTTATAATTAGAACTTTAATTTTAAGGTTTGATATAATGAATGAATTATTAAGAAATTGGCATGGAATGATTAATTCTTGGATCATAATTTATCTCTAATCTTCTTAAGGATATATTTAAGATCTTTATAATATATCATTATTGTTGAAATTACCAAGTCAGTAATATGATTAACTTAAAAAACTAAGTTGGTATCTAGTTATGCAGATAAATCACAAAATAAAAGGAATCACTATTGTGTACTTTTATTGAAGAAATTAAAAAGATGATTTTTAAATTTTATTTGGAATAAATCAATAAGAATATATTAATTATGTTATTGTCTCATTATATGTTATGTAACTTGAATGTCCTGTCAAATGACCAAAACCTTTAATCATTAAAGAAAATTGCAATGGAAAACATTTATATATGATTTTTAAAAGGTTCAAGAATTATGAGCTCCATCATATTTATAAAAAATTTAGATTGCTTTACCTTTATATCTGTCTTTTATTCTAAAGTTTTGTAGATAAAATATTAAATGATATAACATCCAGGTTCATGATGGTAAGTTCATTGGTATTATCACTTAGACCATTCCCTATTTAATGCCAAAAGATATCTTGGCAATCTGATTATTATAAACATCCCATATGCATACTGTCATGAAAAATCTTGCAGTGATATATTAAATTAAAGATTTGGGAATGACCATTCAAAAAATATTCTAATTGAGAGATGGTCTCATGAATGTAAGAGATAGAAAATTAGTGTTCAGTCCCAAAGATATGCTAATATGGTATTTATTTAGCTTTGTAAATGTCAGTATATCTTTAATGAATGAGTTAGTAAATAAAAGTTATATTAGTTTAATGATGTGATTGATGTGTAGAGTTAGATTTTATAAAGATATATCAATGTTTAAAAATTTTGTAGCGATAATCTTGAAAATAGAAAGGAATTTTCCAGGTGATAATTGCCAAATATATAATTCTCATTAAGAGAATTACATGAGTCAAGAGTTATGAAGAATTTTTTAATGATTATTATATTTGTGACATCTCTTGTAATAAGTATAGCATTATCAGTTTTTGCCAAAGCAGACACAATACTTCTTAATGAAAGAATGTTAACTCCAGGAATAATCCTGGATTTCTTTTAACAATGGATTGTTATAAATTGTAAATAAAGTTAATGATAAAGGGAAAATTGTACCATTTCTTTAGTGATTTGAAATATTGAAAAGATTATTTGAAAGTTTTTTTTTTTGTTGATGCAGAAAATTGTCTTATATAATTAATTAATGCTCATGTTATTCTAAGTTTATTGCCTAGAAGTTATATGATTAGTTGAGCAAATATTTTGAGGTTTACATTATCAAATGTAACTTAAAGATCCAATTCAATAAATGTCATATATAATTATTTCCATTTCTTAAATATAGAATGACCATGCAACATAGTGTAGGATGCTATTGGCTTGGCAAAGTGCAATGGATATGCAAACATTTACTAGTTAGTGTTGGATGAATCTTTTGAAAGAGTTTTCATGTCATATGACAATCTTCAATTGGCATAGTTCACAGTTCAGAGAAATGTTGGTTCTAAATTATCCTTATACTTTTTAATACAAAAAATAATTTGTTTATTTAATTTTGGCATGTTGAAATAGTTTGTTGGAAGGTTGTCACACATATTCACCAAATAAAGTACTAGTATGAAAATTAAATAAATTAACTTGATATCATAAAAAAATATGATTAACAGAAGATTGAGAATTGATATCTCCAAGAACAATTATGCATTGTATGAATTTCATTTAAAAAAATATAATTTACAACATTTGTTAATTAAACCACACACAAGCATGTAAATATATAGAAAAGTCTAACAACTTCTTAGGACAATTTCAGGTGGCCTTAGAGATTATCATCAAATACTCCCCTCCTCCAATACATTGGTATGATAATTTTTAATATTTAAACATGTGTTTATATTCAGCAATGAAGAAAAAATGAAATTCTTGAAAAATGCAAGTCACAATTAGTATGCCAAAACATGTACCCCATGAAAGTAATTATTATATATAAATTAATATATGCAATTACTAAAATTAAAAATCATGATTCTAATCAATAGAACAAAAAGTATAATAAAAGTAAACTCTTGAATAAGTGCAAATTTAAATATGTATATTATAACATAAATAATATGTCTTAAATATATTACTTATATCTGAGTATCTGATTAATAATTAAATAAAATATAATTGCAAAGTCAGCCTGATTTCCAATTAATATGTTTATTTCCAGTATTTATTAACTATGTTCAATATTGTTCCTCATATTTTGTTGTAAGATTTAACTATTTTTTAGTTGTTGCATGCATATATGGCATCAGTTGTTCATATTATCTATTTAACAAGTAGATGGTGGTTTTGTTTTTATTATTAATAATTGGACCATCTAATCAATCTAATATCTCCATTTTTTTAGCATTAAATCATAAAAATTATTTAATGGTCCTGTTGTATGACATGTTTCTCATTGTGCACAACATAAAAAAAACTTTACATGAATGGAGAAAATATCAGGAGTAAATTTCATCTGTAAATCTATAAAAAGGTATGTCATGTATAAATATTATAAATTTATGAAGATTTTTGTTCTTATTCTCTTTTTAGCTTCATGATATTTATTAACATTAGAAAATTGTATTTTTTAATTCAACTTAACCCATATTATAAACTGGAAGAAATAATGTTTAAATGATGAGCAGATTAAATGAGAAAACAATATATGATCTATTAATGAAGTGGATAAATCATTAGCAAATAAATATGCATCCATAAGAAGGAACTGAAAAATCAATTTCACACTCTTTCACATGGTAAATCTTGTAATCCAAACTTTGATTAGCAGTTTGATAATGTGGAAGATATTTTATTGGAATCACAGTGATCTTGTTCTTGTCAGCTAAATATGTGACAATTTAAATGAACAAGAAATAAATAAACTTGTTGGGATGAATAAAGTTTGATAATAAGTTCAGAAATATTATGCAAATTTATTAAAATTGTGATTTCCTTTACTGAAATATTATTTAAATGATGGCTACATTTTCACAACTCAGGTAAGCATTTTAAAATGTTGGGATTAATGGCATTATATAGTTTTGTTTTATTCAGAATAAAGATAAAACATGAATTTTTTTAACAAAAATTTCAATTACTTATTAATTTTTCACAGTTATTAAGTTCTTTAAATTTAGTTCTATATGCTATCAAACTTTGGGTCTTTGTATATTTCTTAAATATCAAGAATGTTTATTTGAGATTTAAGGCTTTGAATTATAGAATTTTTTTTTTTAATATTGGAATTAATTATGACTGAATAAAATTCTTTTCTTCACTTGATTAAATTAGATTTAAAATATTAGTCATTCTTTTATATTAATAGAAATGATCGATTTCAAGATGAAATGAAAGGATTTGGGGCTCTAGAAAAATTATATTTTGGTTTATCATTTTTATAAAAAGCAGATAAAGAAGTCTCTGTAAAGGTATTTAATAATACTAATAAATCTAATAAATTTAATAAGTAAGTTTTCATTATGATTTTTATTAGATGTATCAAGGTCAATTACCTGGAATATGAAAGTGATTTTGATTTTAAACAAATGTATTCTAATTTGTTAAAATGGATACATGTCGAACAATTATCAGAAGGACAATCAACAGCAGTATCTCTGATCTTTAATCTTTGAAATATCTTAATTGATTATTTTTGTTACATAATTTCATGAAAATTTATTGTTAGATTAATTAAGGAATATTGCTTGAAGATTTAGCTTAATTTTAATATATTATTGATATTAACTGGATGGAGTTCATTATACATCATTGATTTTTTTAATTACAGAATTGGTATAATTATTTTTAAAGCTTTTGAAAATGTGAAGATCAGAATGCATGTTTTATCCCATACTATTGCACTTTTCCATTTAAGTTTAATATTTTTTTCCCTATGTCAAATGCGTTGACCAGTAAGTGAACCCAGGTCAGCTGCTTGGAAGGCAGCTATGCTAACCACTAATCCACCAACACTTGACAAGTTTAATATTTAGTACTCTGCTTCATTAGGATTGTGCATCTTGGACTTCTAAAAATTTTCTACTTAAAAAATAATGAGATGAAATCAATAATATCATTTTTTTTCATCTGTCATAGCATTGGCCAGGACACGAACCCACACCCGTCTGCAACCAACTACTTGCTTCCAAGGTGGGTGTGATGACCTCTTGGCTAACAGCGCTTGACTTTTATGTATAATCTTTAAATAATTGATGTTAGATGGTCTTTCAAAAAAAGAGCTCTTTAATTTGTGCATCAGTAGAGTGAATCTTAAAAATTGTAAATGTTTCAGCATTTTATCATATGAAAAAATCTCTCTTTTATGATTTTAATTTGAAAAATTTATTTGGGGTAATTTCTTTTCTAACATGGAATGTTTTTGCCAAAGAAATATCAAAAGAAGTCTATGAAGTTTTATTTTTGGTAACTTTAGTCTTTTTATCTGAGAGGTGCAAATATCAATTTTATTAGTATGAGCCCATAAATGTGCATTAATATTAGTGCAATTTAATGAGTTTTCTTTATGTTTTTATTTACCTTGAAAAATGAAAGAGATTGCTGTAATTTTTGGTATGAAGTAGTAGTTTAGTAATTACCAAGAACAAAATAAAACTTTCAAGTGTAACAGAAATGTTTTAAAAATTACCAGAACTGAAATTGGAAAGAATTATTCAAACATTTTAAATATGATGACTTATGATTACCCTTTTATATTTTTATAAATTAAAAATTTTCTAAAAGTATAATTTCAATAAATATTTTTAAATTGAATATCATAGCACTAACCATAGAATTGAAAAAGATTTATAAAGCAAAAAAATTAGCCATTAATAAATTAATATTTTTTTTAATTTGTTGAATAAAAAGATAAATGTAAATAATAGAAAACAATCAAATTGAAGTGAAAAATATAAAATATTCAAAGAAATTGAAAGAACTATACAATACTAATAGTAGTTGTGAGAATAATAAATAAGAAAATAATTGTTGGATTAACCGGAGATGAATAGTAAACTAGTAGAGAAAAGGATATATAAAATATAAATACTGATTAAAATAAGAATTTTGTATAATAAACTTCATATTAATTAAAATGTGTAATAGATCATGTTCGTCAAAATGTCTTTAGAAAAGGAATATAATGAAACTCACTATAAAGGTTGGTTTGATTTAATTTAAAGAATAAAATTCTTTTGGCACAAAAATAGGTTGGAAAAATGAAATTACAATTGAATTAAAGACTAATAAGCTATTACTACATAAAGTGTATATATTAATAATAATCAAACACTTGAAATGACAGCTCTGCAAGCCATGGACTTTGAGCTCTAGAATATGCTACTCCACCACTACATCAAACCATGTAGAGGAATACATGTGTTGAAAATAGGATATTAAGTGATTATTTAGTATGCATTAATTGAATTAAAAGGTATAGTAAATAAGTATCAAATGTATTGAATAATAGTGTAGGATTTAATTGTAAAATCTGTAGGTAACAACAATTGAAAAAATTGCAAATTATGAAATTCTGGTTAAATTACTGAAAACTGGGGGTTGGAGGTAGGGTGTTTGATAGAATTATGGAATGTTTGAATTTGACTCAAATGACAGGAGAAAGAGACATATTCATTCTATATACTATTTCATCATTCAATTATTATTGAATCCACTACAAAATGAAGATCTCTCCAAGTTTAATCCAGTTTCTTCAATCTATCGGTAATTTTTTTTGACATCACCCCAACAAACTTTCTTAGTTCATTCATCCATTTTTATGTGGTTTTATTCCAGGTCTTTACCTGTTTATCTGTTATTTCTTCTAGCAATATATCTAGCTCAGTTTTGTATTAATATCTTCATTCTTCCAGTAATATCAATGTTACCTGTCTGTTCTCTCAACCAAGTATTTTACTTTTGATTTCTTTTTATTACTTTCAATATATATCTCTGTATCCTTTTTTGAATATCGAAAAAATTAAAAGACTGAAGTGGAGTTGGGCTGGACATATTGTTAGAAGAGATGATAACAGGTGGACAATTGAAATTTTAAACTGGATTCTAAGAGATTGTAAAAGACCCAGAAAGAGACCACATGTGAGATGGATGGATGAAATAAGAAAGTTTGCAGGGATGATGTGGAGAAGAGAAGCTAAAGATAGGAAAAGATGGATTGAACTTGGAGAGACCTTCATCCTGCAGTGGATTGATAATGGTTGATGATGATGATACTTCTTTGGCTGGAAGTTTCTATACTATTTCTGTTAAGAGCCAAGTCTCAGATCCATATGTAAAATCTGGTAAAAGAAATCTATTAAAAACTTTCTTTTCAGATGCAGAGGCATATTTTCTTTTACTATTAGGTAATTTCAATCAACAGGACTCCAAACAAGATTAATACTACGATTAATTCATCTATTCTGTTTCCACCTGCATTAATAATCTGACCAAGGAATATGTAGTTAACAATTCATGATTATTAATATTTTTTTCTGAGAAAATCCATTGAACATTTCTTTAGTATTTTATTTTAGCTCCTAATTTTTTACTTCTATCTGATAATTCTTGCAATTTTGTGAAACCTTATTTTCAAAATCAGTCAAGTCATCTATAAAATTTAGATGACATAAATATTTTCATTTTTTACTTCCTTAACTTTACTATTTAATCTACAGAATATTCTTGCAAAACTTCTATAAAAAATTTTGGAGATATGGAATCATCCTGTCATATACGCTTCTTACTATTAATCTTCTTAGTAAACTATATAATCTAATCATTATTATTTGAGTTTTGATAAATAGTTTTTAGAGTATGACAATATCCTGGGTATATATATCTTGATGATCCAATGCTTTAATCACTGTAGAAATGCTTGTATAATCCAATGATTTTTTGTAATCTACAAATTCAAAACATAATGGCAACTCATAGTCATTGGTTCTTTTTATAATTTTTTTCAATACTCAAACCCACTTTGATAAAACTATTTTTAAATCCAGCTTTTTTTTTGGTTTTTTTGAATCCAAAGTTCATGGAAGGTGAATTGTAATTATCTTAGTAAAGATTTTGTATAGGAATGATATAAGATTAATCTGTAATTTTTAATATCACTATTATTATGGCATTCTTCTAATCATTTCTTACATTTTTATCATTTAGACATTTGATAGGTAGTTTTGCAAACAATTTTTCTATTCCTTTACCGATTTTTTTTTTAAATACCAATAATCTATCATTTCCTGGAGCTTTTTCCTTCTTCATAGATTTAATGGCATATCTCATCTTTTCATTTAAAATATTTGGCAATTTAGAAAATGTAGTCATTGTAGAGATACTTTGTCTTTTCATTTTCTATATAATTCTTCATAGAATTTCTGTGTGATGACATCCCTTTTTAGTAATAATTTTATATTTCTTTTCTTATTGTTGAAGCATTTTTTTTTCCAATATTAAATTTGTTTCACACTTTTAAGACTATTATTCTCTTTTATAGCTTTCTTTGCCAAATCCCAATTATATTTTTCTGTATTATTATTAAATCTTTTTATATCATTTTACCAAACTTTAGATATTAAATTCTTCTTAATGAATAATTTTAAAAAGTTTTTATATTTCTTTTTTTTTTCATAGTGATTTGTCTTGGTATAAAAGTTACTGTTAAATTGCTGCTTATAGAGTATAAGTTATCTTTTATTAATCTCCGCTAAATTTGTACCATCTTTAAAATCTGTCAATATTTAAAAAATAGCAAGTTCTAATTTAATTTCATTGGAGTGTTTCCAAAGCTTATGAATATCAAATGTTAATATTGTCCTTTTTAATAATTTTTATCTCTCTAATTTTGCTTTAACATGTATCTTACATTTCATTAATTGATGTTCAGTTGTGTTAAATCTATTAAGAACATTGGAGTGTTGAAATAGATCTTTTTATTTTAAATAAAATATATTGTTTTTCTGCTATCCATTTCCATTTAGCTTTTTTTTTTTTCAAAGAAAAAAATCCATAATATAGTTTTTTTTTTCTGAAAACTCCACAAGTCTGTATTCTCTTTCATTTTTATCACAACAATTAAATTTACCCACAGCACTTTCATCTTTCAATCATTTACTAACTATAGCCTTAAAATCTCCAATGACAATTTAAAATTTTTGTTTAGTGTAATCAAAAGTATTTTGTATAATCATATAAAAAATTCTCTATTTCTTAAGCACAATGAAAACTTGTTGGAACATAAACCTGAATCATCTGCATTTCATCTCTTCTCTTAAACTGAAACTATCTTGACACCCTGTTTAATATACATCAATCTCCATAATATTGTTTTTCCATTTTTTATTTATAGTGAAACCCACTCCATTTGTGCTTCCAATTTTTCTGCTCTTATAGTAAAGTTCATGTTGGCTTTTTAAATTTATTATCCCTTCATTTTGTCTTCTAACTTTTCTTTCAAATAATCTGCAATTTTAAGTATCTAAATAAAAGATCATATTAATTGTGCCACTTTAAAATATATATTTACAGTGCCTCTACAACTATTTTCATAATATTTATTACCCAGTTGATGACCAATGTGATCTGGTCGAAATCTGAAATATGTTGGTATATATATATATTACTACAATTAATTAATTGTACCTGGATAAATAACATTTCATTTATGTCTGTAGCCCATGAAAATTTTCATTTTAATATATATGTGTGTGCTTAAATGCACTTAACTTGTCTTCAGAACACCTATACATAGCCCATGGATAATTAGAGTAGATGATGCTTCATAGGTATGTTAAAGGAATGCTTGTAAAATATAGTACCACTTCTGAGCAGGATTTTATTAGATATTTATATTAATACTTTTTAAAGTATGTTTATATGGAGTGATGATATAATTGGAATTTAAGAATACAAAATCATGTTTTAAATAAAGTTTATGATTTAAAATTAAATGTTGCTCTATTAATAAGATTTATTTTGAAGTGATAATAAATTAAATTTTATATTATAATTATTTTAATAATATACTTTTTAGATCATTTGAAAATTAGTTTAAATTTTTTAAAAAAAAATTTCTAAATTCTTGAAGAAAAAAAAAGTATTGTCAGAATAACTTCCATTTGATGTCTCCTGTGGTTTAGTTGGAATGATTTTTTATTCCTAGAAAGCAAAAAATGCTGACTTAAGCCTACAATGCATTATAAAGTTTTTATTACATCATCTCACTTCAAGAGATTTTAAATCCAACATTTTTTTTTCAGCAGGTTAATATATATGTATAGTAAAAATCAAATTAGGCATTGCTAATAATATGTAACAATTGAATTCAGTGCCCTCTAGTATCAAAGTAATCCATGCAATTTTTTTTTGTCTGTAATATAAGTTACTTTAATGCTAGAAAGTAGATTTCTGATTCTTCTTTATATAAACTGTAAGACTATCTTCATCTATAAAAAAAAAGCCTATTATATTTTTTATTCATAACTAAATTAACTAAATAATTATAAATTATAAAGATAAACTACTGCCTTTCTTCTAAAAGGAAAAAATTTAGTCTTATGATTGTAATTAATATTTCAGTCAAATCTTGTTAGCCATCAATAAAATTAATAAATAATAATGACAGACTCAAGAGTTCAAAGTCTATGATTTGCTGTTAATCTATTATTTCCGGTGTTCAAACTTCATTTGAACTCCTGAGCAACAAACCATTTAATTATTTGTTATAAAGAATAGTGTTAGTTCTGAAGATGGCCAGCATTGCCTGAAACAGTTGCAGTTCTAAAAAAAAAAATTTTTTTTATTCAAGAAAAAAAATGAAGTGATTCTCAGTATTTGACATAATTTTATCTTTTTTTTACCATTTAATTTTTGGGCTAGATTTAACTTAATTTATTAGTCATTATCTAAGTGAATGGAAATACTAATGAAATATATATATATATTACGTTTTAAATAAATTATTGATCTCTTGCTATATTATGAACATAACGTAATATTTATTAAGGCTAAAACCTTAAGAATATGCGCCTGAAAAATAAATAAACGTAGCCCAGTAAAGAAAGTAATATACCTTGTAATTAAGAAAGGTTGAGTTTTCAGTTTTTTATTTATCATTTTAATCATAATAATAAATTATTTTGTAATTCTTGATTTATTTTTCATATTTTCCTATTTATAATTAATTACTTTATTATATACTGATGCAAACGTTACTATTCAAAAGTGAAAAAAAAAATCAAATTTTAATCGCTAACTATTAATTTTCTGTTATACTACATACATATAAAATGTAATTGTCAATAGATTGTTATAAAGATCTACAGCACAGAAAATATTCAATTATTTTTTTATATTCTTATATTTTTTTATATTTTTATTGACCAAAGTATATTTGTTATGCTAATGTAAAATAATTTACTCATTTTATTTAAAGTATATTTTTATGCTTCAAGTACTGAAGTTATATAATTATATGTAAGAGATATTAAACAGGCAAAACTCTGCAAGCCAGAGTAATCAATGGATTCCAGAAGGCTTGTGCATAAAATCCCCATCTAGTGCCTACTTATCCAATATCCCCTGACTAATTTCTGGCTTGTGGCCTTTGTCTGTGAGGAGCCTTGGATCTGAGAGCACTGTACCTAGGTGCATCCATTAATTACTCTGGCTTGCACTGAGTGGCAATACAAATAGGGAGTTTTGCCTGTTTTAATAACAGTTATGAGCAAGCATAAGAAATGGTGATCATGTGATGTTTATTGGCTTGATTTCAGTTAAAGTTTGAAAAACTAATTCCATCCAGTTTGTTGTTTTTTTTTTCATCAATGTCTGCCAATTCTGTGTCATAGGCCAAACACAATAAAATCTGATACAAAAAGTGCTTATAAATAAATAAATAGTACAATGAATACTTTTTCTTATTAAACTGTTACTTTTATAATAAATGCATAATATATAGCAGACATCTTTATCATATACGGCTCGGTTATCAATTTAATTTGGTAACCTTTTTCTATCTTTAACAATAAAAATTTTTTTTTTTTAAATTTTTCCTAGAAGCATTTAGGGTGTTAATTTTAACTTTAAGCCATAAAAGTAAAGTTGGTGTCAAAAAGAATTTTGAAATGAAATCACATTGAAAATGATAGAAATCTAAATATCACATTTAAAGTCATAATATTTCAATTGCTATTGACTGAATTAGTCTGCAACTATATGCATAAGACTTTTGGAGTGTTTCAGTTTTGAATAAAGTAATAGGTATTTTTATCATGTTTTATGAGATTATTTGCATTTAGTTTTTTTCTGCTAAGCTTTATTCATCTATATTAATTTGGTTTTTTTTTAGGTTTTTTAAAATGCATACAAATATTAATTTTAATCATGAACTAAGAAAGTAGTCTCAAAAAACTGATTTCCATTAAAAAAATATCTTTTTTTTTAAAAAAGACTATAAATTGGTTGCTAATTTAAATTCTAAATACAATATCAGAAATTTGAATTATTTTAAAAAATAAGAATGAATGTGAATAGATAGTGAAAGAGATTTCAGGTTGAATAAATAGAAATTTCTTTGCTCATATGGATTAATTAAATGCAAATGGCAGGTGAGAACTTCAGTAAAATGATCATTTTTGAAAAGACCAGAGTATTATTAGAGGAATTTTTATTAAGATTCTTAATACAAGTTCTATTACTAAAAAGGATATTATTGCTAGAAAAGTATGGTTCACAGGATTCAGGAAAAGTGTTTGATTGCATAGTGTTGTAAGGTATAGTGAGGCTGCTAATGCAGAGAAAATCACCGCTGAACTTTATTTTGCATGAAAATGGAAGTTCTGAAGTCAATAATATACAAGTGTATATATAATATTAATGTGAATATGAAATATATCATTTATTTTTATAAACATTTATGAACGTTTTTTCTTTTATTTCATTTATTAAAAGGTTACATATATCTTCTATATCTTCTTGAAATATTTCTTCTTCTTCTTCTGTTTGAACAGTTTATAAATTATTAATTTTGTCAGACAATATTCTTTTTTTTTTTTTGAGAATGTTATCAATAGCTGGAACTGTTGAATTTTTTTCATTAAAGTTCTGTTTTGTTTTTTTTTACATTAATAAATCTTACTGATTTGCATCTCTTAAAAAAAATTCTCATTTATCATTTAGACCTTACTATTGTAGCAATTTTAAATATGTCTCATTATTTAGTTTAGGGCATGCAAAAATGAGTTTACTTAAAATGAAAGGAAGTCCTGTGATTTCTCTTTGGACCCTTAAATGTACTTAGATATTATAATTAGGTGCTATTTTTATATTATACTAACTTGAATGGCCTTCTCAATAATATGCAGTGTGGTGAACTTACTAAACTTTTTCTCTGATACCTGGTAGTTTTTATCTGAAACATCTGTTACATTTTCTTTCAAGCATATGATCATAATAAGACAAAAATAAATTATACTCTCATATCTTGGAGGCTATAAAGTTGTCAGTCAAGTACTTAATGACTAATATTGAAGCTACATAAGAATGGACAAGTTACAATCCTGGATTTCTTCTTAATTACATAGAAATGTGGATCACTTTGAAATAAAGTAAAATTATGTGAATTGAAAGAACTATCTAGTATTAAATGGGACATTGTTGGAATTTATAACTTTAGAAGAAAAAATGAAGAGAATTGATTTTAAAAGTGGCCATAGATAATATTATAAAAATGTCAAATGTGTGAATTACAAATGAAATGGGGTCCATATAAATAAAAAATGAAAGAACATTGTGGTGGACATTAATGGTACATCAGATAAAGTGACAAGATTAATTATATAATATTCTGTTTAATACAAGATACCAAATTAAAATAACTCAAGTTTATGTATCAACAGATTGTCATTCTGATGATGTAAATGACTTTTAGTTAGATGTATAGAATGCTTGTGATTAAACAAACAATATTTTGAAATTACCATTGAGATTTTGATGCTAAAATTGGAAAGAAATCAATGGAAGAGTTGTAAAAGAAAATAAAAAAATGTAGATAAATTTGGATAGAAAAACAGAATAAAAATCCAAAGCATAAATAGACATTCAAATAAATATATACTTTAATAACTTAATAGATATGAATAGCTTCATAGTAGATAAATCATCTGCCTCTATGCTAGCAATCTGAATTAATATCTAGATTGTGTAATCTTGAACAATTTTTCAATAGGCTTAGGATGTTATTCAGGCCACTGATCCATAGTCAACCTACCCAACTAATAATTAGCATATCTAGAGGGTAAAACAAAGACAGAAAACACTCAAATCTCATTGCCCAACAATTGGAAAATCTTGTGCAGAGTGCAATGAGATATTTATAAAAATGATTTTATTTTACTTTTACCTTTATTTAATAGATATAATACAAGAAGTAATCATTGATCAAAGAGACTAAGATTTGTATTAATGCAAAATTGGAAAATCAAAGGCTATTAAAAAAGAATGTTAACATTTAATATTCCTTTTCTTCAGAAATACTCCAATGAATTTAAATTAGAACTTCTTAAAATTATTTACAAATATTAATATATTTCATTAATGCCTTATACTTGGATGAATACAATAAGAAGGTAGCTGATATCTTAATAAGGTTAACCTACACTAATAATCAGTAAAAATAACAACTCATCAGTAAATTATTTAATGAGATAATGTAGTGTATGGAGAGAAAAGTAATATAAAAATATCTAAAAGCAATCTCTCTAGCAGAATTGATTATCTGAAATTTTGAATAATGGTATCAAAAAAGGTTAATGATAACATAAGAACATAACTAATGTAAAGTTACAGAAGAGAACAAAAATTTCAAAAATGTAATTGGTAGTGAAATAAAAAGTTATTTCAACAATAAGAGGAAACAATATCTTTATTAAAAAATGAAAGCATGAAGTAAGTGAAAGAGTTTTTCAAAGAACTATATAGAAATAAAGAAAATAAAAAAAGCAGTTCTTACAAATGCCAAATATTGTAAGTTAAGGTCTGAAATACAAAATAAAATCTATGAAAAATCAAAAAGCTCCAGGAAGTAATGAAATTATTATTGATGTCTATAAATAGGAAATTTTTAAAACTATGTATAAAATATGTAAATATTAAAATGTACCAAATGATTGAACGAATACAGTAGTGATATTGATATTTAAGAAAAGTGAAAAAGAAGATATTAGAAGTTAAAGATTTATGTTTTTCTATCACTTTTATATGAGATTTTTATAAAAGTCATTAAAACTTAATTGTCTTTAGAAAATTTCAAACGAATCCCAAAACAAGGTTGATTTAAAAGTGCTTATAATATAGTAGATCACATCCAAGTACTAAGAAAAGTTGTACAAAGAACTAATGAGTATGAATTGGCATGATAACTTTGGTTTTACAGATTGTGAAAAAGCAACTAAAACATTATATATATATATACAGAGTTTAATATCTTTTAGTATTTATTTATTTATTTATTTTCCTGAAAATATTCTTTCTTTAATTTATAATAATATTTATTTATTCATGAAGTAATAGCAATATTATAGTGTAATTTATTTTTGTTAACTTCTAAAAATAAAAACTATTTAACTTTTTTTTTTCAGTCAATTAGAAGTTATGTGACATTTTCACACAATAACATTTAATATGAAAACTTGAAATGTATTTTTAAAATTTAAATACAAAATTCAAAAGATTAAAATATGCAGCCATAAGTCAGAAGCTAAGCTCAGAATATCAGGAATGATCTGTCTTGAAGGAACTTCTATTGTTTTTTGTCATATTTTAAGGATAACAATGAAAAATTACAATCTAAAAACTGATTATGTATTTTGTGTAATGATATAGTTCATAGAGGCATTTTATTCCTTGTTATTCTTTATTCCAAATTTATGTTTTTCAAGTTTTTTTTACTTTTATTGAATGGCTTTTAATTCACAATTTTATTTTTCAAATATTTTATTCTAGAGTCAAATTTATTTTGATCTAAATGCACATGTTGAGTTTTGGACATATCATTTGTTCATTTCATTTTTCAATAATTGTTTTCATTCATTTCTAGATGTTAAGTATATTTTGTAATTATTTAATTTTCTAATCAAGTTTACATACTATGTAATAAAGTAATATATATTAAAGCTATAACCTTAAGACCATGCACTTGAAAAACGACAGTAGGAACCTATGCACTTTACAAATTTAATTATTACAACTATATCATAAAAGAATTTATTTAATTATTTACATAGAAGATATATTATTTATTGTTTACTTAAAATTAAGAGCATGTAAAGATTAATAACAAAATATTTATTAATCTTAACATTAAGCATAGAAAACATTTTCAATTTCTATTCATTGAGCTGTTTACTATTCTTCCCTTCATAATTTTACCATTACTTTTATTTCTTCTAGAGGCTTGACAATTCTTTTTTTACAATATTTTTGGTGAATATAAGATAGATATAAACATCCAAACTCCTCATCTTTTTTTTAGATGATTGCAGTTCTATTCTGATATTAACATATCACCAAATTCCTTGTATTTGTTTGATATAGATTTAACAATTAAGCGAAAAATTCAGCAAGTTGATATCTTCCTTCAAAATATCTGCAATGATTCCATTCTTTAAATTTATAGAGACAAGTTTATCTTTAAATCTCATTTTACACAATTTTTTGTGGATATATATTTTTTCTTGAATATTTGTGCAAAGTGGTGGATTTCACCACATATAGCATTCACTTAATGATTTTCATGTGCAGAAGCCTCTAAACCAATAAAACTTTAATTTAAAAGCTTTAATATATGCAAATCAAAGCTGATCATTGAAATGTGCTAGATTTAAGATAAAGCTCATTCTTTTTTAAAGAATGTCAAAGAAGAAATGTTACTCTACCATTAAATTAATAAAAATAATCAAGTGGTTTATTACTTGGGAACTCATAAGAAATTTGAGCTGCAGAAATGGATATCTGGATTGTGATTTTTGGATCTTGATCTTCAAAGTCTGCCACTCTATGATTGCACTAATCCATTTAAGGCAATTTACCATTTAAGATGTATAGAACATCAATCAATGGTTTGCAGTCTACTTTTCCAAATGTGGAAACAATGAAAAAAAAATATTTTTTTTTGATTTGCAAGGCAAGTGAAGAATAATTCTTTTAATATTTTTCAATGGATTAAAAATGTTTAAGAAATATTCTTGGTCAATATGTAGATAACATTTATTAAATATAACATCACCCAATAATTGGATTGTGAAAATACCATTAATAAATTTTCGACATCAAAAAACAAAAAAGTACCTTTATAAAAATATTTTTTATATATATTTCAGTTTACTAACTAAGCCATCAGTTATTTAAAATCTCCATATCAATAATTGTATTTATTTATAATTTTAGAATATTCTTTTTACTATGCAAATAAAATGTTTAAATAATTTATATATATTTTTTAAAATCTGAGATGGTATACCAATCTTATATATACATCAGGTCACTACTGCCTTCAGATCAGTGTTTCTGATGTGTATTTTAATAGGAGCATTATATGTAACATTGTGATTTTATGCAAGATTTGAGAGCATAAAACACGATGGCCAAGGTATTCAAAATGGCTGCTTATAATGCATTTTCATTAAATATTTTGATATAGTATGTTCCCCCTCTTTTATAACATTGAAAGGAGACTACTAATCTCTCATGGATGTATTATGTTGTAGAAAGTTTTGATAGAATATATATCCAATAGGTTTTTCTAAAAATTAACTTTGTTCTAAACTCAGAAAGATATTTTTTCTCTTTATAAATAAATCCATTACAGTAAAATGTATGTTTCTTGAAGTAGGTCAATAATAATCATTCTGTTATCTTATTCAAAATGATGTAAAATAACTAAACCATTATTGATTATCAAATATATTCTTAAGATTACCTCTTATGATATCTAATTATAGAGTTGATTATTTTAATCAAAGTGGTGTCAGAAAATAATTACGTCTATCCTACTTTTAAAAAATATTTGGTAACTTTAGTTCTAAAATTGAATATTGTAAGGAGAATAAAGGACTGATTTATAAAGAATTCTATATATAATCAACTGATATGAATACAATAGAGCAATGTGATACTTGTTGGAATAAACAATATAGGATATTGAGAAAGAGCAAGACAAGCAAGGCATTTACATTTAGAAACAGAAGTTGTTAAAGTGAAAGAAGCTCATAGAAGCAGTCATTTAAATGATATTTATAGATAAAGAAGAAGAAAGTAAAGTAGTTGTTATATATGTTACTATATATTTATTTCTCTTTGAAGATGACCAATAGGCAGAAACTAATTTGCAAATAGCATTATCATTTAATGTTCTTTGATTTTCAAGATTATAAGGATGGCTCTAAAGTAGATAAATAGAATATGTTATTGCTTCTAATGTAGGTATGGAAAGATGATTTGAGAATGATTGAAAAAAAGATGCAAATCACTGATTCACCAGAATGCTTAATTTTATAAAGATCCTAGTTAAAAGCAGACTTAAGTGTTTCATTTCACATTACAAGAACAATATTCAATAACAACTTAAATTTGGCCTTCATAGAAGTCAAAATGTAGGAGACTGCTAAATTATTGGTTTTTGTATAGTTTTATTTTATTTTTTCCCATATATTTTTTGGTTATCATCTTTACTTTTGTTTTTTATGTATTTTTAATAAAGGTAATGTTCTTTGAAATGTAAAATCACATTATTATGAAAAGTCCATAAAATTAATTAGTATGTAAGTGTTTAAATTGGCAATTACCTTTATAAAGATTTTATTTATATAATATACCATATTTATCAATCACAATTGAATTAGATATTCTTTTTCTTATATAATTATAGAATTTTTGGTGAAAGATCATTAAAAATAAGTAAAATTAATAAAAGAAGATGATTTAAAATATATATTTAACAGTAAAAAAAAAAAAAAATAACGTTTTTAATGGAAAATTGATCCATCAAATATTTAGACAGTTAAACTTTGTTATTATCTTCACAGATTTTCAAACCTGTTAAAATGTCTCATTTAGTATTAGTGTCATTTATAACAAAATTTAAATTATTATGTCAAAATATAAAACCGAATTTATTGTGAACAATAAAATCATCGGAGATAGTAAAAGGTATGTGTCTGAGAATATATGCATGCTTAAATATAAATTTATAAAATGATTTTTGTAAATAGCATATATAATTATTTTATATTTTATATATTTTTAAGTATATATCAGATTGTTAATTGTAATGAATTAATAATAATATATCTCATTTTTTTAAAGCAATTTTATTCCATTTCCTTCTATTTTAATTGAATCTCCAACCTTCATCAGAGACCTGTAAATATTTATTATATTACATTGCATTATAAGATTAAATATAAATATAAATACAATATGCTTTTTAAAAGTTTGGAAAAGAAATGGTATTGTATTAAATTAAGTAATACAGAGATAATGAAGATATTGAATCATATAGTTAATAATATGAACTTGATATCTGCAATGTAATAAGGTCTTAATTACTAAAGAGCACAATTAATTACAACAAACAGTATATAGAGAAATGAAAAAAATCTACATAAGGAAGCTATTTAATAAAGGCTAAAATAATGTACAACAAAAAAAAATCAAAATAAAAACATAAAAATAAAAAACTTATCAATCTAAAGATTATTACTAGAATTATCAATATTTGATCTAAATGATCTAAGAAATTAAATATTCAGACAGTAAATTGTTTTGAAATCACATCCAAATACTAGCATTTAAGATAAATTTATTTTATAAGTTTATAAATCTATAACTTTTACAGAATATTTATTTATAATGCTATATTAAACAAGTAGTGGGTAAGCATGTTATCAGCTATTTTCAGAAAATAATTTAAATGATTCTTTGATCATTTAACATCTTAAAGTAATCTTTTATTAACTAAGGATATTTACTTGCATAAATATTAACATATTGACTATTATTTATATTTGAATAAATTCTTAGCTAAGTTAATTATTTTAGTTTAAAGCTAATCAACTGTAAGTTGGATAAGTTCCCTACTATAAATTATCTCTAAATTGATAGTCAATGTGTTATTAAATGTAAAAACTAAAGATATTGAATTTCATCAAATATCTACATAATTACTGTTAAAAGAATAAAAAATAGATATGGGTTTAAAAAAAGTATTATCTAAGCTAAGACATGAAAGACGAACTTTACCTATAAAACATGAACTGAAGATGGCTGATATCTACAAGGCACTTCTTCAGTTAGCAATTGTTGCTAAATGATTTTTTTTTTAAAAAGAAAAACATTTTATAAAAAGTGACATAATATAAACCAGAAAAGCTACTATTAATCCTAATGTATCATGACAATTGACAGTAATTGTAACATAAAATAAGAAAAAGCAATTATGGAATAGTCTCATATAATACAAGAAAATTTTACAAAGAAATGTTTGCCTTTCATATGATCTTCAACAGTTGATATCATCTTAATAAGCATAATAAGAATGATGAAGAAAATAATATTGTTGTTGATGATGATAATAATAATAATACTGCAGTAAATCTTAGTCCTGTCACAATGTTCATTCCATGAGCTCCTGCTTCAAATTCTAAAAGTTTTCTCAATACCACCTTTATTAAAGGTAAATTTATACCTTATCAAAGATAGAATAAAATTGATTGTATAGCTTTTTTTTAAAAAATTTCATGTGTGCGCATAGAAAAATATAATCACCTTTATTTTGGAACAACATGAGAAATAAAATAAAGATGGAAACTTATTTAAAAAATTGTATAATTATAGTCCTGCAGCAAATTTTAATTTTTTTTTCTGTATAACAATTGCAACTTCTCAAGTTTCAACCCAACAAATTTGCTCAATAGCATCAATATTAAAGATGCAACTCATGATAACAGGTATTTTTTCCATTTTCTGAAGATGCAATCCATGCTGAACCAGGGTTTTCCCATTTTCCCAAAATGCAATTTATTCTGATTGGTATTCTTTCATTTTCCCAAGATGCAATCCATGCTGCTAGTATTTTTCCATTTTTTCCAGATGCAATTCATGCTGATTAGTGTTTTTCCATTTTCCTGATGCAATTTATGCCAACTAGCATTTTTCCATTTTCACAAGATGCCATTTATGCCAACTAGTATTTTTCAATTTTCCCAAGAAGCAATTTGTACTAAACTAGTATTTTCCATTTTCCCAGGATGCAATACATGCTAACTGGTGTTTTTTTATTTTTCCAGGATGCAATTTATGCTGAAATGTCTTGAGCTAATGTATTATTATTTCAAGCTGCTTTATGTATATATATATTTGATTGACAGAAACAAAGGTAAAGCAGATGCTTTTACCTTTTCCATGTTCTCAAAATGCAATTCATGCTGATTAATAGTTTTCCATTTTCCCAACAAGCAATTCATGCTGACTACTGTTTTTTTCATTTTCCCAAGATACAATCCATGCTGAACTAGTATTTTCCCAGGATGCAATTTATGCTGACTAATATTTTTCTGTTTTCCAAAGATGCAATTCATGCATACTACTGTTTTTATTCTCCCAGAATACAATTCATGCTGAACTGGTGTTTTTCTGTTTTTCCAAGATCCAATTCATGCTGACTAGTATTTTTCCATTTTTTTATATGGAACTTATGTAACAAATGAACAATAAGACTTAACTATGAAAACTATAGTATTCCCACCAAATGAATCCAATTTCTATGAGACCATATGTCAATCTAACACTAACTTTAACTCCTCCTCCATGTGTTTTCAATCATACTACCATGCATTTCCACATATTTTTTTCAATATAACATTAAAAATTCTATGTAAACCTAATTTGACATATGTATCTTTTTATGTAATAATTATTTTTCTTTTTAATTAATGTAAACCATGATTTCTTTCCTATCATAATCAAGATTGTAGATCTTTATTACATATATAATATCATGAATTAATTTTTTATCTAAGACCTCATGTTTTCAAATGTAACTTACGTAACCCTTTTTGATTCGCAATAAAGTTTACCCTTTGAAACATAATAATAATGATGATAATAATAATATAATCATCAGCTTTAGGAAAAACATTAACCTAATGATGAAGATTAACAACACAAAATAAAAATTGATTTCTTTCATTTAAAATATTTTTAAAAATAAGTATATATTAGAGACAGAATCCTTAATATCTCTTTGAAGGCATTAATAAAATCAACAATGACCGTATTTTTTGAAACCTGATTATATTATCTAATTACAATCATTTGATACTTAACTGATAATCAATTATTATATTTACATGTACAGAAATGTTATTTTTATAAACTGCTATCAGATTTTGCAATGTTTCCATCTCACCATATACAAGAATGTTTATTTTTTATTAATGGCTTTACAGCAAAGTTGAAAGTAAACTGGTTTGGTCTAGAAACAATATCGGAAGTGAATTAAGTTTAAATGTGAAAAATTTATTTAAAATTTTGTACATAAAATCTTTAATTTATGATTAGGATTACAGTAAATTTTTTGTCTTGGAGAATTAATTGTTCTGTTATAAAATTATATATCTTTTTCATTTGAAATCACAAGGATGCTAGTGTGTTATTGTATTATATTGAGAATAATGAGATATATAAGACATATAATTTTCTTAATTAATTTTTGGGAAGTAACTTGCTGAAAGTTTCTAATTGTAATCAATATCTGCTATTTCTTGTTAAGTGAAGTAAATAGGAGTAATATGCCAATATTTCTCGATGGTGGAAGTTAAGATTGCCAGTAGAACAGTTTTTTCTGATGTTAAGATAAAAATACAATTTCTTAATCATGAAAATGATTTAACTTACAAACTCTTGTTTCGTCATTTTAATGTTAAAATGGCTTATGGATCTTTACTGTTGTCTATAAAAATAAATAAACTATAAATGAAGTCTCTTGATGTTAGGAATTTAGCTGTGTCTCATAATAATTTTACTAAAACAGGAAAAACTCTCCATACAGCAATGCCACTCAGTGCAAGCCAGAGTAATCAATGGATGCCAGAAGGCTTGTGCATAAAATCCCTATCTAGTGTCTACTCATCCAATATCCCCAGACTAGTTTCTGGCTTGTGGCTTTCATCAGTGAGGAGCCTTGGATCTGAGAGCACTGCACCTATATCTTAGGATTTAATGCAACTCTCCAGCAGCCATCTCTTATCTCTACTTAACTACAAAACTATGAGAATAAAATTGAAAACACAATATTTTCAATCTAAGCTCATTATCACTGAGTGGTCCTACTGTATGGAGAGTTTTGCCTGTTTTAATAACACTTATGAGCAAGTATAAGAAATGGTGATCATGTGATGGTTGGTGGATTAATAATTATACTTTTAGCCATGAACTATATTTTATTTTTGGAACTACAATGATTAAGAATTGATTTTTTTTCATTTGTTTTCTGTTTTGCCTCAATCTTCTTATTTTCTTGTTCTTTTTTGTTTTGCTTGCTTTAATCTTCTAATTGTTGAATAATTTCTTATTATGTTTGGGGGTTGTTTTTTTTTGCTACAAAACTGCTAATATGCTTTTTGGATGAGGAGTTTTGGGACTCTGAATCTCAGAAATAACATTTTATATAAAATGTACTTAGCCAACCCCAGAATTGACTTTATATTCTCAGAAATGTTTGAGCAAAGTGGTCCAATCTAGGTAAACTTTTTGTGGGTTTTATTTCTGAAGATATATAGAAAAATATTAGTAGTGTATTTGCATAAATAATGGGATAGTTACAATATTTTGTTTATTTCACTAGCAATGTACAATATAATTATAGTGTTTTATTTGAAATAACTTTTTATTAATGTTTTTCTTGTTACAATTGTAGTAGTTATCTATTTCTCCTATTCATTCACTTAATTGTGTAGTGATAAATCAATTATTATAGCTAGAGCTGCTTTCAGGATGTTGCTAAGGTTTAAACTTTAATTGGCAGTATTTTAATAATAAAAATATTTCAGAAACATTTCTGAATAGAATTGTAATTTTGTTAATATATTATTTCCAAGTTTCATTGTCTGTCTTCATTTATATATTACTTCTACTTTCCATTATTGATCAAATAATTAATTATTCATGCAAGTTGTTTTTTTACTGTTATTAGATTGAATTATTGGAAATAATATTTTTTTAAAGTTGTGAGAATTTTTGCTGTCCTGTGGTATAGTACTTCAGGGTGTCAATACATATTCCAATCTTCTGATTCAAGAAAAGTCTAGTTATCTTCTTTGCTGCTAATGTTAAACAAAGTGGCACAAATTTATAATTTCTTAAATGAATTTTTTATTCAACAATGTTTTTTTTACCAAATGGAAATCATGTTATGAATATTTTATTTTAATTTCAACTAATGCAAATGGAAATATTGATATTAAAGTATATCACAAAGTAATCATATAATAGAAAAACAAATAAAATGAGTTATTGTTATTTTCAGTTTAATTTGAAATTGAAAAATAATTCTATTTGTTCAAATATATATAGCCAAATTTGTATGAATAATATTAATAAGGATTAAATAGAACTATAACAGACATAAAATAAATATGTATAGTGAATTTTTGACCTATCATATTTTAAGGAATTTGAGAAAATAAATAATAGATATACAAAAAAATGGTAGAAAACAATGTGATTAAAAAATGCACAGATAAAAACAAATTAAAAATTACTCATTAAAATACTAAATATTTGAAATACAGGTACTCTTCACATACCTGGAGCCTAATTGTAAATATAGGGGATTTGAACTCAGACTTCCAAGCACCCTTCTACTATCCATATTATCTTATACCACTGATACCCATGACGACATGCATGTAGAAAAGATAAATAATCACTAATATATTTATTTCATGCTAAACCAGCACTCATCAGTATGTCCAGATTATCATCCCCCGCACATATATATAATCAGTGCTCAGTTTATATTAAGATAGCAAATCTTCATACTTTAATGGACAAATTTCAATCCACTCCAATCTCCAAAATCTTCAGCTATCCATATCATTAAAAATCTGATGATGGAAATCCTAAATTTCATGCTGATGCAAATTTCCTATACTTTCATTAAAATACTACACATATAAAATACAATAAAGTTAGCTTTAAGTATAACCCATATACTATAAATTCAAAACTTTCAACTATTATTTTTGAAGTTTTTGTGTGTGTATTATTTATATAATTATGATAATAATAATTTTAAATCTTTAAAAAAATAGAGTTAATATTAATTAATGATTATGTAAAATCACTGATAATCTTATCAAATAGTCATTTATTACAAAAAGTTATTTATTTTTTACTTAATTTTTTTCAAAAAATAACTCCAACTAAATTAAATATTTTTAAGACATTTCTAATTCAAAAGAATTATAAAAATTAAAGAGACAGGAGACATATTGTTATTTTTTTAAAAAAAATAAAATAATAAAAATATCATTTAAAATTTAAAAATTATCAATATGATTGACACTGGGATTTGTCAATATTACAGTGTGAAAAAATGGTAGTTTGAAAAATAATGAATCCATATTTTTATAACATATATGTTTGTGACTCTGATTTTGAGATGAAAAGAAATAGACAATGGATGCAAAAAAAAATGTTACTCATGCAACTGATGAATTTAGAGTTCACTCTACAGAGATATAATATATTATTTTATCTACAAAAAAAAAAAATCAAGCCATGTCACATGACCTAATTTAATAAGCTTGTATTTACAAATGTTATATATAGAGCTCACAAAACAAGCTCTTAACAAGCTTTGTAGAATATCCCCAACTCAAACCGGTTTCTGCTATCGGCATTTTCAATGAGGTACTAATATACCCAAGCATTAGATTAAAAATACCAGGACAAACCCAGCACTTTATCTAATGTATAACTATCAAGTAGAAAATCTGAATTTTTTAGACATTTATGTCTTTCAATCCAGCTATCTAACTTAAATAGCCATATGGGACTGAACTAAGTTTAGATACACCATATATTAATAGCTTTACCAATATAAAATCACTAAAGCCATCATAGCAAAAAATAAAATTATTTTATCTATATAATGTGGTGTATATATATATTGAACAGTATTAAATGTAAAAGTTTATTTTTATATGAAAATAAAAATAAACAAAAATATAATACATTCAGTGAGCAAACATTATGAATGTATTTTTGATATATCAGTATTAAATTTTAACCTCTTTAACATAAAACTGCATAAAACAAAATACTTTTTTTTCATAAAAAAGATGTAAAAATAGATATAAAAAATAATAATGCTAATTAATACCTTTAATGCAAAATCCTTAAATGTTAAATTTTTGATTAATATAAAAGTTGTTTATAATTTTATGCAAAAACCATTCTTGTTATCATAAAGATAGTCCACTTTGATAACTGACTTTTGTAACTTTTTATTTTAATTGCCATTAATAACAGAATACTGCAAGAATAAATTGTGAACAATGGTCATTGTCTATAGAAATTAAGCAAAAACTTATTTTAAAAATGTTAAGTGGAATTTTTCATTTTGGTTGCATCCTATCAACTATTTTAAAGAATCTTAGAAAAATAGAGAGTATCATATTTTTATGCTTTTGACTAAATAAAATAAATTGAAAACTTTATAAATATTTTTAGTGAAAAAATAAAACAGTCAAATCATAATTTTTTTTCAAATTTTGAAAACATGTCTATTATTTTTCTTTAAACAGAAAATTGGTAATGATATAAGATTTAATGTATTAAAATAAAGTATTAATATTGTAATTTTTTTTACTAATATGATATATTTTGCTATATGAAAATTATTATAATTTTATTACACTACTTCTTTTGTCTAGCAATTAGTGAAAGTTTTTAGCATTTTGAGTTAATGGATTCAATCTGTATTTGTTTTTTTAAATATATTAATAAGACAGAATATTATTCATAGTATCACTATATCTTGCATGTAGATTTTAAAGGTGCTTTCATTTATGTGTGTTGATCTCATCCAGTTCATATTACTAAGTGGCTTATGATAATTTATAATAGCAACCAATATATTTTTGTGTCTTCAAATCCCAAAATATGGAATTTGATTATCTAAGCCCATTTACTTAATTTGTTTGGCATTTAATCCCCTGATATTCAATTCATTCATTTCAAAAGTCAAAACTTTGGTCATAAAGAAAATTCAATTAACTATATATTAACTTAGTTTTCCAAAATGAGGATGCTTCATTCCAGTCAGATAACTCTTAATTTATAATAACAATAAAAATAAGGGCCAGAGTATATTTAACAGATAATAATGATTTCTCCATATCAGAAGATAATATTAGAAGTAACTTGAGGATATAATCTTGCTTCTGTCCCCAGAAATCACTTACTGAGAGGAGATAAGATATGCATTATTTAGACTTCCATTGGTAATATTTACCCGAGTTTTTTTTAGTCCTTCCCTCTACCTAATCTGGCAGTCCTATTTATTTCTGTGATCTTAGTGTCAATTCGATCAAAACACAATACAGAAGAGCTCATCAATATTAATAGATAACTTTTCTTCACAACAGTATTACATTCAAATATCAGCCTTTCAAGCTAATTGTGCATGCACTTTTGCGAGTGTTGAATGCCAATGATATTTCAATATTTAAGTGTGTTCTGAGTAATTAATACAAATTGTCTATTAAATCCAATTCTATTATATTTCTTGATAGTATTTCTTAATTAAAATCAGATAAATTCTGACATTGTTCAAAATTGAGATCTTTATGCTCTAGTTTATTTAAAGATGACTCTGAATGATATTTGTTGCCCAAAGATGAAGCAAAATTTATTTGGACAAGTTTACTAGAAGTTTAAATGTATAATAACATTTTTCAACCAAACTGCTATGTCTAGCTAATCTAAGAGTATACTTCCCATGAATACAAATCCATACTAACAGTTAATATTTAGATAATTCTTTTCTTATGATCTTTAATAGCATTTAACTATTTACATATATACAATCATTAACATAAGAAGGCCCATTTGAAGTCACTGTGCCAAGGGAGATATTCTGCTCCAACATATATGTCCATGTACAAAGATGAAGCTCCAAGAATCAAGTGTCCTCTTGTTCATTCCATTAGTACTGAGAAATTTGTTTTAAATCCCTGCAATTGATTGGTGAATACTCTGTCCATCTGCTCAGTTGAATCTTCATTTTAATCTCCATACAAGAATTTATATCATTATCTTTCTTTAATTAATTGGTTATTTTTATAGCTTGTCATACGTTTTCTTATAAAGGAAATTAACTTGAATTCCTTTAATTGTTTTATTTCATTAACGATGTATTCCATTCTATTTAATTAGACTATTATTCATGTTAGAAAATAATCTTTTTCTAATCTTAAAGTTATAAATCTTTTTTTTTAAGTGTCATAGCATCGGCCGGGACGCGAACCCGCAACCCGGGCAACTGCCTGCAAGTGCAAGGCAGTCGTGCTGACCTCTCGACCACCAATGCAAGACAGTTATAAATCTTTTACTTACTAATTTTAAAAGAATCAGTCTTTTAAAATTCTTTAGTTTATTTAGCTTATCTTTTTCTCCCTATAAATTTATACATATGTATGTATGTGCATTTAAACCTACACATATCACAAACAATCATAGATTGGTTATGTTTTTTGTTTGTGTGCCACAATTCAATAAATCTGCATGTCATGTTTTTATTTACTGATTATTTTAACACCTAGGAAAATGCATTTAAGTATGTTCATGAGACTAAAGTGTGTACATTAAGTTATATTTCATTAATTGATTAAATGATTTCTAATTCTGTAAGAAAACACAATGGTCTAATCACTTTTATATGGATGTACATAGTATTGTTTTGATCAGTGACTACTGCTAGAATATTATTTTAGTTGTTAAAGAACTAATGTATGAGTTTGTTTAATCATACCATAGTGATTTTTTTTACTTACTCCAAAAGCTATAGGAGGGTTTTTTTAATATTCCACTTCATATTCATCATACTTTAAGTATCCAGAGACATCACTTTTTTTTTACTTCTCTCACATAAAAACAGTTAGTTGTTGCTTAATAAAACCTTCCTGACTTTATGGATAATAACATATCTTGGTTTGTGATTACATTTATTTTATATATTTTGTCTCATAATTCATACAATTGGTGAATTCTTCATATGAATCCCATATTGAAATGGATATATTAATAAATTTAGATTCATAGTTGCAATAATTAAATTTGTGAGAAAAAAATTAAAAGAGAAAAGTGAACCAAGGCTTTGATGATTTTCAGGCATGATAGATATAATCTTTTATCCTTAACAATTTTTATCTTGTTCTTCATGCAATTGAAGTTTCTCTATGCCATCACTGGTAGCTATTTCAGATTGTGACGTATTTTTGGCTATTTTAAATAAAGTCTTATTATTACTTTTTGCTAGAAATTTGGGATTTTTGTTTTTTTGTTTTTACAGAGTTTTTTTCATGACATGCCCTGAGATTTATGATTAATAATATTGGCATAGATTTTGTTTGTAGCTTGAACTGCTAAATTGACATTATTTAGACACAATTTCTGAAGAAACTTTAAATTACTATGTATTCTCAAAAATTTAAATTATAATTTTTATTTCTTTTCAGGCATATGTACAAATCTTTCATTCTTTAAGCCGTATATTCCTCTTTGCCAGATGGATAGAAATATATTCATTAGGTATGCCATCTGGATTTTTGTCTCCATTTCAATCTTACCATTGCTTTAAAAGAGAGTTTTGATCTGGTATAAATTATGTTCAACTTCTATCGAAAAAGATGATAAAATAATATTATCCTATTTCTTAACATTGTGTACTATTCATTATTTAGTAAATCAACTTCTTTTATCGTTTTTTGCAATGTTCAAATGTGAGGAAAATTGTTGAGTAATGAAAGTGTTAGATTAATAAAATTGAGAACTACAAAAAATAAGTATAAAAAAAGTATTTACTAAACATTGAAAAAGATGTTTTATTTATAATATATCTTAAACTTATTATTATTCTTGTTCTATTAAATGTGCTGCCGGTCATTTATCATCTATTTATAGTTAAACTAATATTCTTTTCGATCAGTCAATCTTGCAATAATTTGTTTTCATTTAGCATTTTTCATTGCGTCAATGATGGATCTTTTAAACTTTTTTCTTTTTTAAATGGCTGCATTATAATTTTGACCTTCCTTTATTGAGTAACCTATTTTTTAACTTAGCCTTATTACTGATCTGTCTCAAGTTTCCTTGTGACGGATTATGAATGAACTAATGTTTCTGTGCTTTCTTCTACTTAAGCTGCAGTTTTTTAAAGAGGAGAGGGGTGATAAAAAAATTTATTTTTTTTTTAATTAAAAAGATCATCATCATCATTATCAACCATTATCAATCCACTGCAGGATGAAGGTCTCTCCAAGTTTAATCCATCTTCTCCGATCTTTAGCTTCTCTTCTCCACATCACCCCTACACATTTTCTTATTTCATCCATCCATCTTACATGTGGTCTCCTTCTGGGTCTTTTAAAATCTCTTGGAATCCAGTTTAAAATTTCAATTGTCCATCTATTATCATTTCTTCTAGCAATATGTCCAGCCCAACTCCACTTCAATCTTTTAATTTTTTCAATGAGGTCAGTAACACCTGTTTGTTCTCTTACCCATACATTGCGTTTTTGATCTCTTCTTGTTACTCCCAACATACATCTCTCCATACTTCTTTGAGTGGTCTGAAGTCTCTGTATTGCTCTTCTATTAAGTGTCCAAGTCTCAGATCCATAAATAAGAACTGGTGAAACACATTTGTTAAAAACCATTCTTTTCAAACACATAGGCATTTTTTTTTTAGTATCAAGTTATTTCTACCAAAAGCACTCCAACCAAGTTTAATTCTATGATTAATTTCCTCTATTATGTTTCCATCTGTATTAATAATCTGACCAAGGTATTTGTAACTCTTAACTTCTTCTAATTCATCATAATCAATCTTTATTTTCATATTTTGAGCAAATCGATTAAACATTACTTTATCTTTAGTCCTACTTTCCTACTTTCATCTGATAACTCCTGCAACATTTTCTGCAGCTCGGAAGCATTATTTGCAAAAACAACTACATCATCTACGAAATCTAAATGACTTAAATAATCTCCATTTACTTTCACTCCTTTAGTTTCCCATTTTAATCCACAAAATACTTCTTGCAGCACTGCTGTAAAAAGTTTTGGAGATATGGAGTCACCTTGTCTTACACCTTTCTCAATGTTGACTTTCCCAGTATCATTATGTAATCTAATTGTTGCTGTTGCATTTTTATAAATATTCTTTAAAATATGACAATATCCTGGATCTATACCTTGATGATCCAATGCTTTAATCACTGAAAAATGTTTATAGAATCAAATGCCTTTTCATAATCTACAAATCCAAAACATAATGACAACTCATATTCATTTGTCCTTTCTATAACTTCTCTCAATACTTGAATATGATCTACTGTACTAAAACCACTTTTTAAATCCAGCTTGTTCTCTTGGTTGGTGAAAATCCAAGGTTCTCTGTAGACGAGTTGTAATTATCTTGGTAAAAATTTTATATAAAACTGATAAAAGGCTGATAGGTCTGTAATTTCTAATATCTTCTTTATCACCTTTTTTAAATATTAATATTATTACTGCATTCTTCCAATCATCCGGTACATCTTTATCATTTAGACATTTGGTATATAACTTTGCTAATATTTTTTCTGTTTCTTCACCTGCTTCTTTTAATATATCAATTATAATTCCATCATTACCTGGAGCCTTTCCTTTTTCATACATTTAATTGCATTTCTCACTTCTTCATTTAAAATTCTGGGCAATTCGGAAGATGTAATAGATATAGGAGGTACTTGTTCTTTATTACTATATAATTCTTGATAAAAATCTTCTACCAATTTCATAATGTCATCCCTCTGTTTAGTAATAATTCCATCTTTTTTCCTTATTGCAGATATAAATTTCCTACCAATACCAAAATGTTGTTTTACATTCTTAAGACTTTTATTTTCTTCTACAGCTTTTCTTGCTAGTTCACAGTTATACTTTCTTATATCATTTTCAACTCTTTTCCGCACCATTTTACAAAATTCGAGATATTCAATTCTTTTTAATGCATCATTCTTGCATATCTTCATATTCCTTCTTTTCTTCATAAGTTCTCTAGTCTCAGTAGAAATTTTATTAGTCAATTGCTGCTTTTTTCTACCAGCTATCTTTGTTGCAGTTTTTAAAAGTGTATCAGTTATTTTCATATTAATTTCATTCAAATCTGAATCATGTTCAAAATCTACTAATACTTGAAACCGATTTGTAAGTTCTAATTTAAATTCATTAGAATGTTTCTGAAGATTAGGAATATCAACTGTAAATATAGTTTTCCTTAATAATTTTTGTCTCTCTAGTTTTACATTAACATGTATCTTACCCCTTACTAATCGATGATCACTTCCTGTATTAAATTTATTAAGAACATTACAATCTTGAAATATGTATTTCCTGTTAGTCAAAATATAATCCAATTCTGCTGTACCTTCATTTGGATGCTTCCATGTCCATTTCCTTCTAACATTTTTCTCAAAAAAGAATTCATAATATAAAGTTTTTCCTTCTCTGCAAACTCCACAAGTCTATGTCCTCTCTCATTTCTATTACCATAACCAAAATTACCTACAACACTTTCATCTTTCATTTGTTTACCAATTCTAGCATTAAAATCTCCCATAACAATTTTAAAATGTTGTTACTCTGATCAAAAGCCTTTTGTACATCCATATAAAAATCTTCTACTACTTCATCACTGTGAGAACTTGTTGGGGCATAAACCTGAATTATCTGCATTTGATATCTGCTATTAAGTTGTATAACTAATCTTGCCACTCTGTCTGATACACCATCAATCTCCACAATATTGTTCTTCTACTTTTTATTTATAATGAATCCTACTCCACTTGTATTTCCAATATTTGTGCCTTTATAATAGAGCATATGTCCACTTTTTAAATCAATTGTCTCTTCACCTTTTCTTCTAACTTCACAAAGTCCAATAATATCCCATTTAATATAAGAGAGTTCTTCTAATTCTTGCAATCTTCCTTCACTTGAAAGTGATCTGCAGTTGTAAGTACCTAAATAAAAAGTCGTCATCAAATGGCAGCCTGGGTCCGCCTCCAGGATATTCTTAGCACCCTCCGCCTTCGGCCACCAACCGCTGCCTTGGTTGGTGACTTTACAGCCTCCTGGGATTAAGGGCCATGCTTTATTTTTGTCTGTCATAATTGTATAATTGGGAAAAATCTTTATCATTTACACAAACATTCATTCTGCCTTATCAGGCACTGAGAAGAAAGACCATGGTGTTTCTTGATCTTAAACTCAGAGGTAAAAAGCCAATAAACTCACCACGCTGGCTAATGCGTGTTGGTGAGCAGCCCATCCATGTTCATATACTATATGAATAAACATATAGTAATAACAGCTGCAACGACAAGAACGTATGGAGTGGACATTAGGAATTTGCCCTGCTCGGTTCCTTTAAGGCCTCCAAGAGGAATCAAAGGGTCTCCTTTCAGTTAATATAAAAAGTTTTATATTTTGTAAAAAATGATAATAAAAATAGAAAAATGTTTTTATTAAGGTCAGTTACGCTAATCATTTAAAAAAGCTTATTTTAATAATTAATATTTATATTTTAAAATGTTGAAAGATCTAGTAAATATTTTTTTCATTCATTAAAATTTTAATAAAACAGATTCTTTGCATGTGTTTTAAGCATGCAAAAAACCGGGATGTTTGGTTATAGCCTTTCGTTTATATATATATCTGTCAACATGCACTTCTACTCAACATTAATAATAGAAAAATTAGAGGTTTTTTTTTTTTTTCAAACTGCATAAAATTTTTCGCAAAACGATCAATGGATTAATTCCATTAAAAAAATTTAATATTTTTGATTTGGCTTTACTTTTTGTTATATGATACTTAATATCATTTGAAAATTTGGGTATATGAATATTTGTATGATTACATTATAGTATCCATGGAAATTTAGAATGTTTTATTCATGTCATATATAGAAAGATATATGGAATTTTCCCCCCATAAAATTAACTATTATTTGAATATAAACTATCTGAAAAGTTATCAAAATATTTGATGTTTTGATTTTTAAAAAAATGGTGTTCTATTACATTTTTGGGAAAATATTCGACACATGATCAACTAAGAAAGTACTGTGTGATTTTCACCTTATTTTCAATGCTTGCATTAAATCCACTCTATTATACTGACTGAAACCTTTTGAATAAGAATTGAGTAGCACTTCCATCTAGTATCCATTAATTACTTAAGCTTACAATAGATGAATCTGGAGAATAAGAAAATATTACTCTTTTTAAAGCTGGTATATGAATGCCTATCTTTAAAAATAATCTTCTTATTCACTAGATATGACATCTAATGACATAGCTGCTTATAAAATTACCTTCTTTATCATAGAATCTAAGTGATCTGGAGTGCAAAATAATATGATTATTGCTAATATGGTCACTCTTCCAAGAATAAGTGTCAAATGATATATGACAGTTATATTTAAAATTATAAAATATTAATTTTATACGATTTTCATAATTACCTTAAAGTAACTCTATTAGAAAAAAAGTATTAAGTGATAAATTTGTGCATGGCTTTATAACAGAAGTAGAATTTGTATTTATTATAAAGATTAGCTTAATGGTATTCTAGAGAGGTGTAATACTAGTTGCTTTCATTTTGAAAACATGAATTAGGATAAAGCTCAATGGGGAGCTACAATTATTAAAATTATTTGATTTTTAGTAAACTGCAGGAAAGATTAAAATATGATATCACAAGATGTCATATAAATGGATTTTTCAATCCAGCATGAGATGTATGCATTGTGTTTATGAGGTGGTTTTTATAATCATCACAAAACTAACTTTTTTTTATCATTCTATATTTTCATTCGAATATCGGCCTTTCAAGCCAATTGTGCAAACGCTTTGCGAGTGTTAAATAATAAATGAATACCCTCTGACCAATACAAGATATAAAAAGAATCCCTCTTATTCCTACGACTCAAATATTTATATATGAGCAAATCTGAAGTACTGGCACAGAAGGTGTGACAATATAACGGTCACTTTAAATTACTATATACAATGTCTACAATTGTATACAGATGCTATAAAAATAAATGCTTATTTATATACATTCTATATTTTGTTTATTTGAAATTAGAATGATTAACAATATTTATTTATATGTAGTTATCTGTGTATGAATTATAATAATATAACATTAATTCATAAGGTAATTAATTTATTTTATGTTTGCTTTTAAAGTATTTTGTGATACCAATTTTTTTATTTATAATGATCACTTAATTCAAATTTAATTTCATGCATAAATATTTATTTCTAATCTTGCACATCAGAAAATAAAGGTTTTATAATGCATATAAATTTTGTAAACCACTAAATATACATAATGGTTTGTGAATTAATCTGCCATATTCATGAACTCATATTTATACCTGGAGTAGTGCACAAAGATGTTTTAGGTAGCAGAGAGTTTAAGAATAAGCTTGGGATTTTTTCAAATAGGTGATCCTGGTTTTTCACACTAAATTAATAGTTAAATTGTTGGAGTGGGGTATTATGTTGGTACAATTTTTTTTTTTTTTACTTTTTACTAAATATAATAAAATATAATAAATAGTCAACTGGTTTATAGTTCAGAAGGTGAACTTTAAACTCCAAAAATGTCAAAATTGAGCTTTGTTCCAGGGAACTTTCACTCTTGAACCATCCTACTAACTAGATACAATTTTATTTTAAAAATCATATGGGCACATTTTATTAGCCAAGTGTCAATATATGAGATGCACAATTTATATACTTTAAAATAACAAATATATATGCATGGATTAAATTATAATATATTTCTTCAAAATATATATTATTTAATAATAGATTTTAACATAGGCTTATTAAGTAAACATGCTATGTACTATTTCAAAAGAATTATAGAAGCTAATACAATTTTAAAGTAGTTGATAGTTTTTATTGATAATTGTTAAGCAAATATAACTATTTGAATGAGAAAGTTATGACAATTGTAATATACCATATGTCAAACATTCTACATTTATTTGTATGGAATTATATTAGTCATACATGAATACAAAAATAATTAGTAAAATATATAGATTAGTTTCTAAAAAATGTCCAAAGCTTTTAAGAAAAAAACATAACATCTAACATTAATGCATGATCTTTAAGAAATAGAATAATTTAAAGTATACCGCTCATCCAGATTTAATTCTGATTCAGAAATGATATTACATTCTATTAGATTTTTACTGATGTAAATTGAAGGATATCCTATTATATCAAAACACAACTGTAATGCATTTCCACTGCTGAGAACCTTTGTCAAATGTATTAAGGGTTTTTTTTTAATATTGCCAATATTCCTCCATATGAAATAGTGGCATCAGTATTGCATGTATTGATAATAAACATTAATGAAAATAAATATATGCCTGATTAGAGTTTCACAAACAAAAAACAAAGATAAAGCCATTGTTTGGGAGTGATTATTAATATCAAGCAGTTGACATAAATGTGTTCTAATATGTGTCTATGTATTATAATTTCCAAACAAGAAATTCATAATATAGCTCTTTAAATGATTTGAATATTACATAATGTTAAAATTTATTTTAGATCAAGATACTCTTAGGCAAATGGGTGTTATAATTAATAAGAAATTATATAAGCAAGCACTTTATCTCAATTCAAGAGAATTGGTTATTAATTGGACTAAAGATAGAAACATGTTCAATATTTAGATAGTGGCATAGATAGGAAAGTTAACTGTAAATAATAACTAAATAATATCCTACAAAATAGTCTCGCAAAAAAAAACTGGCTTGTTTTTCACTACTTATTGTATTTTATGTTGACACTATTTCATCAAAGACTATGTAATATTTTCAATATATGTATTTATCTTTTTTATGTTTTTTTTTCTTCTCAGTTCTATCTTACTGTCTACAGGTTATCTATTTTTCTTTTCATTGATTATCTCTCTTTAATAATTGTTACATTAGGATTGTGAGTCTGTGTAATATTTTCTTTCTTTAATCAGAAATTCTGATTCAAATCTTTATATATACACAAATATGATAGTATATGAAAAAACTGCATAATGACAAACAAAGCAAAGCAAAACTCCATATAGTAGTTTATAAACAGTTATGTGCTAGTATTGGAGATGTGATCATGTGATGTTTGCTGTAAACTGCATAATGCTCAATATTGAGAAAACAACAATTGGAGTTAATTTCATAAACTGTGATTTGTAGCTGTGATCTTGTATATAGCAGTATAATCAACAATAAATTACTTGAGACTAGATTTGGGACAAAAAAATAATATAATAATACACTTGAGTATTAGGAAATGTAGTATGTAAATGTGAAAGAACTAAAAAAATAAAATCTATAAATGACCTAAGCAATAAACTTAAAAAATCACAATTTCTGATAAATATACTGTTTAAGCAATAGAAATAATAATATCAATCATGGTTATAGAGACAACATAAGAGTCATAATAATAATGACAAACATTGGGGGGGGGGGGTAAATATAAATAAGTAAAATATTTAAATTTTATCTAGCAAATGCTTTTCAAATTGTGAATATAAACTTGGAATAGGATGTTATCAAAATTTAAGACTGATAAGAGAAATTTATTTTAATTATGAATGGCCAGCACTGTGGTGGATTTTTTATAAAGTCCAATTTAATTTTTTATTTCCTTTGAATTCCTGGATATATCATTGAAAAGATAATTATCTGTTTCTATTTTATTAATATTTATAAATTAGATTAGCAAATTCAGCAAAATAAAACCTTTATTTCCTTGTTAGGTAATATTATTAAATAGACATTAATAACAAGCTGAAAACTTCTTTTTGAAACTTTAATGTATAGTATTATAATCAAACTATGGCTCAAAATTATTGGAAATAATCATATCAGTAATATAAATTTTTATGCTATGTTTGCATAATATATGAATTGTCTATCACAAAAACTTTGTTTAGATCAAGAAAGCATTTTAAAAGAATGAGAATATAATCTTAGAGAAAAGACTGTTATCAGATATATTATGTTACAGTTATGTATTAGTTTCTTTTTGCCTTACATGTTAAAGTGATAGTGCCATTAAAAATAGCTTTTATTTCAGATATATTAATTAAAAAATATTATATAAAAGCAACTATTTTGCTTATTAAATTTCAGTCATTATTAAACACTAAAATTGTTCATTGTGATTTTCAAATTGACTGTTTTATGGGAGT
Organism: Epiperipatus broadwayi; assembly: GCA_028023455.1. Lineage (NCBI taxonomy): Eukaryota > Metazoa > Onychophora > Udeonychophora > Euonychophora > Peripatidae > Epiperipatus > Epiperipatus broadwayi. The sequence goes on along the minus strand of JAQFVV010012612.1, from coordinate 792,577 downwards.
AGTGAATTATCTTAAGAAATTTGATATAAATACTAAATTAATACACTGTATAGGCTTACACCTGCATTTATATATGTAATATATGTTGGATTCAAACTCTCACACGAACCGGTGCCATCTTATGAATACTAAAAAAAATTCTGATTGATTTATTATAATGATTGTGAAATTAATGGCTTGAATAAAAAAAAACATGAAATTTTTTGTGTGGTTAAGTAATAAAATGTATGTGGAGTTTCATAAGCAATAAAAGAACTTAAATCCTTAGATTCAACAACTGATTAGAAGATATAAGAATTTTTTGTAAATTAAAATTGCAAAAGTGATACCATTTTTTAATTGATCATGATCACTTTGGTTTTTTTTTTTGAAGTATTAAAAATAATGTATGAATCTGAAAATAATATATTAAATCAATGGCTGGCACTCTTTTATATTACCAAAAAACAATACATGATCCAAGCTTATGTAGTGCTTTTCAAGAATTAATATGAGTAATAATTAATAGATACTAGGTGTAGGATGTGATATGTTGGACTATTTCCATCATTTATGAGTGAATGTTCAATGTATAGAAAATTTTAAACTTTATTTAAATTTTCCAAATACAAACAACTTGTTAGTAATAATACATAGCTGGAGAAAGTTTAAATAAAGTTTAAAAATTTCTATACATTCAACATTCACTCATAAATGATGGAAATAGTCCAATATATTACATCTTATAATATACCATCGTTAGAAACCTTCAGAAAAGAACTAGGTGTAGATCTTATAAAATCCCTATGTGGACTCATTTTATTTATAGTCTCAGATTAATTTTTGACTCAAGACCCTTTATCAATGAGAAATTTTAATCTTAGATCTAGGGCACCTAGAATACACAGGCTTACACCAGATGTCAGAGCTGGGGAGAAAAAAATGTTTCACTTTTATATGATAATGATAATTTTTAAGTAGATTGAATGTTTTTGATAATGTGCTGAATAATGATGCAAAAATTCAGGAGACATATTTATTTCATTGATTCAGATTAGATATTTATCCAGCTTGATGAGATAAAGCAGTCTTTTGTAATCTTAAACTCGTAAAGATTGTAAGGTTCTGGTAGAATTACTGGATTTTGAAACATGATAAGAATGTAAAGCTGTTATAATTTTTAAAAAATTTATAGATTCATGATATTATATAAACAATGAACATTGCCAATTGATCACCATGCTTTGTGATAAATGCTTTCTCTGGCTAAGCATTTATCACAAAGCTTGTTGAGCAATTGGCAATGCTCATTGTTTATATCTTACAAGCTTAAGAGAATGGGGTCATATTATCTATGACTCTATTTTTTATTTGACTATGATATTATATATCTTATCTTAAAGATGCTTCAGATGTTAGTATTGATTAAAAAAATTATTGAGATTAAAAAGTTTAAAATAATCACCATAGAATTAATTATGACCTACTTCTGTAGAATTACATGCAATAATTTATTGAATAGATTACTTATAGTCATGTGTGAGTGTTTATCCAAAATTTAGTGTAGTACATTAATTAAGAAGCACTACAGATGTCTATATGTTGTCAAGAAATTGTATGAAAATTGGTATTTGCAAAATTGATTTACATATTACTATCATTGATTTGGTTAAGACATTTGACTTAGTTACTATTGAAGATTTGTGGAAATATTTCAAAATAATTATTTGACCATGGAAGTTTATATAGCTACTATACAATTATATGGCTGGGAATATTGCTATTATTGTTGAAAGATTGAGACATTTGAAGTAAAGATTTCTGGATATCAAGAATGTGTACTAGTTTCAATTTTGTTTTTCATGTTTATGACCCTAGAGTTAGGTCAGCTTTTACAAGGCTTCATAAATCAGGCAGTAAGATGTGGTGTAGTCTAGATGATAGTTTTAAATTTGAATTAATCAAAAACAAAAACATCATTTTTTTTAGATCCTAGATTTACATTCTATTATTCTGATGGTTGTATTATTCAAGTCAATTTAAAGATTAATCTACAAAATATTCTTAAAATTTTGATTTAGTAATTAATGTTCCAAAAAGTCAAGTGCATTATTGCTCAATAAAGAGTGAAAAAAATTTGGCACCTTTTGTCATAGCTAGTTGTGGATTAATTTAAATACTTTTTAGCACCTTTTTAAATAGAAATTCAGATTTAAGTATATAGAAATCAAAGAAAGAATATTTTATTGCAGAAATGTAAGTACTTTGATCAAGTTACTTCTTTATAGATCTGTTTTGTGCTAAATTTATTGTATAAAAGAAAACTTGAACTCCTATGAACATAAAATCATTAGAAATTTTTCATTTAAGAATTCTTATGACTAAAATCATAAAATTATTGTGTTTTTTCTCTTGCTGATGTGATGCTACTAAATCTTCATCTAAGGATATTTATTAGATTAGTCATATGAAGTGATGAAAAGCATCCTATTTTTTATGCTAAATGTGAGCATTATTTTTATGGAAGAGACCATTTCTCTTTATGCTGCTAACGATTATTTTAAAAGTCTAAAAAGATACAATATTGAATACTTTCCTCAGAAAAATATAGGTTACGATTAGAATTCGGTGGAAGGATTTAAATTTAGGGATGATATTGAAAATTTTCAGAAAGAAAAGTTTGCTGCATGAGAAATTAAACAGCATTGCAAGATTGCAATTGCACACATTGACAGTATGGCACATATATATAATAATTGAATTCCAAATGCTTCAGATTGGCCCATACATATAGCTTGGGTGAAAAAGATAGAGTGATCCATTCTGTCTTTTAAAAAGACTTTATCTTGTGCTTGGAAAGGAAAGTATTCAATTTAAATAGTGGTCCATCTGTAAAGCGCATGTGCTGTGGTTTAAGCTGCATTATTATTTATAATAATTCAGAATGCAAGTCATCCTATAACAAATGTTGATGCATTTAAAATAGTTGTTATAAATTTATAAATAATAATTGAACTTGCAATTTAAACCATGTATTCTTTAATTTGCCAAATTATTAAAAAAAACACACAATATGTTTGCATATTTTTGGTTAACAATATTATAAGTATTGAAATTAATTATTTGTCAGTAGCTTGTTTATTCAGTTCATTTCATCATTCACAAAGTTATCATTTTCATTATTCATCAGTTTACAAACAACTGATACAACGTTTAAAATAAATTAATACTTTTTCTGTCTTAGGTCAGTCTAATAAGGCATACATGACATAACAGCGATTGTTTGGCAGGCATATATCAATGGACTTTGCCTGAATCCTGCCAGGTGAAAATTTTCTCTCATCATAAGAAGGTTTTAGTATAATTCTTTAGATATTTATTTTGCACATCAAAATAGTTTTTAAATCCTGTTACAATTCGCAGAAAAAAAAAACCTTATAAATTATAATTTTTTTAAAAATGTACTTGCACTCTCTTTTATTTCCTCTCAACACCGCTAATGCTAGTTGTTCATTCATTCCACGGCTTCCAAATCTTTAGACACATAGTCATGAAATTTTTTTTATTTTATTGTTTTGTGTTATACTTATAATATTTTTGTTGCATCATTGATAAAATGAATAATGAAAGTTAATATTCCCTCCCTTCAAAAAAAGTTCTACTACTTTCTAAAATAAAAACGTAACTTAAATAATTATATTTGTATTGTAAATGTGTATGTACATATATAAGCAGTCCATCTTTTATGAAAGACTATTAAAGAAACTAATTGATAATGTATAATAAGAAATGTGAAAATTTAGTTCAGTTTTATAAATTTTCTTTTGATATTAGGATTAGTTGTTCATTCCATTTATTTTACTTCAGAGCCATCTATTGCAAGCTTGAATAATCACTGGACATTAGTGGTTAAAAATATGGCAATGAATTTATACAAGTATTTACAAATAACTATTTTATTATAATTTAGTTAATACAAATTTTAAAACTTTACAGATAGTTTAGATTCAAACAAATCAAGGAGGGGAGGTTGGAGGATATAATGTGCAATAAACAGTCATACATGAAGCACAAACTATATTATTTAGGTTGTTTAAGATTAATAAACCAAAGTAGGATTTTAAAAAAATATATATTTTTAATGAAGGTTAAAATAAAATATTTTCTTTACACCAAAGTAAAATTCAATTAAAGAGATGTTATAGTTTTTGAAAAAATTTTAAAATAATATCAAAGTTTACAAAGATGGCTCTAAAGAAAAATTTCATTGTCACAAATAAAACAATTGTTGCTAAGTAATTTTGCTCTCTTCATGGATTATAAAAAAAATCAAGGGTAACTTTCTACTCTAGTGACATCTATAGCAAGCTTGAGTAATTAATGATTACTGGATGGAAGTCCATTTAAATCACTAGCTGGTTTGTGGGTTTTTGCCTTTACAATGTGGCTTGGAAGTCAAAACGGGCAATAATGCAATTATGTACCTTGCTTACTATACACAAGCATCATTAAAGTGGAAAAATCGCTCATGTTTTATCATACACTGTGCAAGCTAAATAATTAAGTAGTTGTCAAGCGTTGGTGGTCGAGAGGTCAGCAACAAGCAGTTGTCCCGGGTTAGCGGGTTCGCTTCCCGGCCGATGTTATGACACATGAAAAAAAAAAATTAAGTGATTTGCTGTTACTATGGTTATTTTTATATAATAATGTAAGAAAATCTAATATATGATTTTTTTTTTTTTTTTGATACCAAATAGTTTTTATTTATGTTTTATTCATACATGACCTAAATAGAATTGCTGTTAAAGGTCAAATAACAAAACTAAATGAAATAAGTAAATATATATATATTGCAATCCAACCTAAGTAGCCATTGTTATAAAATATCATTTTGGCAATAAAATTCTATAAATAGGGATTATAGCCTTTTAATATTTTATAATAAAAAAAGTTGGATAAAATGAAATTAAATTGCCTATAGTGTGCAAATAATGTTAAATGAAATCAGCTTATTTAAATTTCGCCTTCAGCATTTCACATTTTTTTATTCCTTATCATAAAAAGATATACATAATTATAAAATAAAAGATATCTGATTGAGATTTTTTGTTAATTTAAAACAGAAGTCGTTTTTAAGATTCTTGACATTTAATTATTTTATAAATGATGATGTCATTAAGTATAAGATCAATATATGATTTTTCTTATATTAAGCAAGTAAAAAGTAATCAAATGGTGTATTTCTCATGGGCTGTGATCCGTGAACCACTGTTTTCAACCACACAGGACAAATACTGCTTGAAAATATATTTAATTTCTCATTGCTTGATTACTTTAATAACATTAAAAAACAAGGCAAAACTCTCCAAACAGTAGTGCCACCTTGTGCCAACCAGAGTAATCAATGGATGCCAGAAGGCTTGTGCATAAAATCCCTATCTAATGTCTATTCATCCAATATCCTCAGACTAGTTTCTGGCTTGTGGCCTTCATCAGTAAGGAGCTTTGGATCTGAGAGCACTGCACCACACATTATGTGCTAGTATAAGAGATGGAGATCATGTAACATTAAAAAAAATTAATGCATTTCATCTAATTAGCACATGCATCTAAAACTAATAAAAACATTTTTAAAAAATAATTTATTTCAAGTAGAGATTATTATCATGAGATTTTAAAAAATATTTACCCATTCTATACTATATGCATCCTATCACCAATTAACTTTCAAAGTTTTGAATCTGATGAGAAATATTTCTTGTTTTGTTTTTACAAGATGGATTACTATTTTGAATGTATTCTGTTTTTGCATTTAGTGAAAATAAATTTTACAATCCTGGTAAAGAAAATGTTCATAAATATTCTGAAATTAATTCATTAGCTGTGTACCATATTTACTGCTTGTATAAGAAATTTTTAAAATGCTAATTTCATTACAAAAAAAAAGTGATTTTAATTATTTACACCTTTATAGCTTTAAACTGTCAGTTGTTCTAGTAATTAATGTATATATTTATGTGTAGTGTTAGTACATCCACTTACCATGCTTGCTATCTATGGTTCAAATCCATATTAAACTTAAAAGTTGTCTTTTGCAAAACTTGGTCATATCTAACAAGTAGCCATTCAGCCATTGATTAAGAAAGAAAAATGAGAAAAGAAATTAAAAAATTTTCTCACTCAACTTTTAGCTAGTCTGGTAAATATTTTGGAAGGTGTTTTGTAATTTGATGTGTTAATTTAGTTCATATTAATTACAATGCCACTATTTGTTTATTATACATGTTATTACATATTTACATATTATTTAATTAATTATTTACATATTTAAATGTTTACTTGAAAACAAGTTTATTTAAAAATGAATTTGATTAAAAGCTTTGGCTTGTCTGTTAACATATAGTCAATACAAAGAAGGCTTTTGTTAAAATATCACTAAATTTACATTTAAACTCTAATATCAAGTAGGACATTGTTATAGCATTTAAATAGAGATTGGATTTCTGTGTTTGTTGAAATATCAATTGATTTTCAGGTTGCTGGTGACCAATGTATATCCAGCCAAGACTGATTTTTTTATCAAATATTGTTGCTTGAAATATCAAACTATTTTTTATAGAAGACGTAACTTAAAATTATTAATAGTAATATTATTACATATTTATGTGATCTTGAATTAATTATTTTTATATTTAAGTGCTTATGTGAAAGCAACAGTATTTTTAAATGATTTTGATTAAAAGTTATGCCTTTTCTAGTAGCAATAAGCTGATGCTACAGAGGCTTTAATTGAATTATTGCTAAAATTTTACTCAAACATATATATATAAAGGTAATAGAGAAATTTTAAAAAAAAACCATTTTTACAAAATTGTCTTCAAAAGTCACAGTTTTGCCTATTAAATAAATAGACCTCAAGTAAAAATTAACAAAATATCCAAATAAATACACCTATGCACTACCCACTATTCAATACAAGTGTCAATCATCCTTAAAATAAATTCTCATAAAATTAACATCTAAATGTCCAAAATAATTAATCAAAAAAGTTCTGATATTTCTTTTTATATGTTAAAAAAGTCACAACTTTATATTTTAGATTCAGAGCTGCAACTTAGAAGAAATTACAATACTGGATAGAGAATATTAAAATAAACTATTTTCTTTAATATTTTCTAATATGTCAGAAACTTAGGAGCAACTCTATAAATAACATATTTAATGAAAAAAATAAAGATAAATTAGAGACTCCACATTTGTAAAAGTTATGATACTTATCTAGAATAATGTTGAAGACCAAATCATAATATTTTTGTTTTTTGTAGTTGATTCAATGTTGCTAAAAATATTCAGATATCCATTTTTTTACATTAATGGCTGTAAACAAATACCTCAAACAAAAATCCTAAAGTTGCTTGTAAACTGAAATTTTTTTCAATGTATATTCAATGGAAGATCATGGCTGATAGAAGATATAATAGCCACAGTGTCATGAGACTTAAAACAAGGATGTGATAATGAAATCAGAAATGGAGAATAAAAATTTCAAAAAATCAAAAAAAAAGTGTACATTTAAGATTAGGAAAATTCTGTACATTTATCGCTAATCATAAAAGCAATTACAAATTATTTTGTTAAAGCATAAAGTTAAATTTTTTTAGCTATGAGAAATTGAAAAAAAATTTGCATTTCCATATTCTCCCACAACTTGCACACTCTATCTAAAATTTCACAATCACAAATATTTCTATTTTAAACATTGGTACCATCTTTCATCTGTTTCATATATTTTGATGTTGTATTCATAATAACTTACTGATAAATGTGGCAGTTCTCTAATGGAAAAATATTTTTTGACATATCATTTGGCTATACTTTATTTAACACAAAGATTAATGTTTCATTTAACTCTGTTCATAATGGAGGTTGGGGAGGTGTGTTAAATAATTATTATTTTATCTTTTAAGACAATCCGCATAATTTCTAGAGATTGCAAGATCTACATTAATATTTCTATTTTATTAAAAGTACTTTGATTAGTAACCTGCTTTAATATATTTCAAGTAATTCATGGTAAAAAGAAAACATTTAAATATCGAAGTTGCTAATACTTTAATTTATTTTGATTAAAAATATTCCAAATGATTCACAATAAAATGGAAAAAGAAAATGTGTCCAACAATATTACACTTTTTAGAATTTTATTTAAAATGTCTGAAAAGTAAATCATTATGATATTTTATATAGTATGATGTATTTTCAAACATGTATAGAGTTTAAAAAAATTTGTATAGGTTTTTTGTTCTTAATCACTTTTATTACTTTTTTAAATTCAGTATATTATATAATTTGAATAGGATTGTAACTTGATAGTAACTTTTAATAGTTAGCAATTGTAAGCATTTTGTATAAAATTCTTCTATCATTTAAGATATTTTAAAATTAAACAACCTCAATTTTTATTTAGAAACCTTATATTTAATTTAGATGTGAAACTACAAAACTAATGCTTGCCATAAAAGAAAAAAAATGCTTAATTTTACCTTAAAGGAATACTCAGAAATTATTTGTGAAATATATTCTTTATTTTCTATATATTTTATCACCAGACATTTAACCACATTTAGTATATCACTTAACATCAAATGATCAACATCTCTTATGCTAGCACATAACTGTTATTAAACAATAAGATAGTAGTGGTTATGGTTATTAAAGAGCCAAAGACACCAAAATGTATGGGTGCTGAACTGAGTTCAGAACCATATGATTATATAAGCTATTGAGCTTAGATTGAAAATAGTATTGTGTTTTCAATTTCATTCTCATAGTTTTATAATTAAGTAGAGATAAAAGGTGACTGCTGGAGGGTTGCATTAGATCCTAAGATCTTGGTGCAGTGCTCTCAGATACAAGGCTTCTCACTGATGAAGGCCACAAGCCAGAAACTAGTCTGGGGATGAGTAGGCACTAGATGGGGATTTTATGCCCATGCCTTCTGGCATCCATTGATTATTCTAGTTGGCACAGAGTGGCACTACTGTATGGAAAGTTTTGCCTGTTTAATAATCCAGTATATCACATGACATTTCATTACATTTTCTCTTCATTTTTGCAGTTAATATAAAATTTATATAAGTGAAACTAAATTTAGCCTTATTGAAAGAGTTAAAGTTCATAAGAGTAAAGTTAAAAGTAGATATCATAGCCAAGCTTTGTATATTCATGAGTTGAATACAGCTCATAAAATATTATTTGGCAATGCAGAGATTATTTTTATGAAATAAAAGGAATTAAAAAGAAGAGTCAAAGAAACACTGATGATAAATATTCTTGAATCTGAGGCCATCAATCTCATGAAAACATCCTTTGGTGTTAATAAAGATAATTGTTTTTTGAAGTGAATTATGGAATATCTTTTTTTTCTGTATGTTTGTATCTTGTTGAATTTCACTTGAGAAGATCTATTTGTTAATAGATGAAACCATGGTCATGAAAGAATTTTAGTAAAATTGTATTGTTTTTTTTTTTTTTGTTAAGTTTTGTTTTGTTATTTGATTTTCTAATTTTATTTATCATTATTAATATATCATTAGGCAGTATTTAATTATATATATATATGCACAATAAATGAATAATTGTGTTATTCAGTGTGTAAATAAGAAAACTAACTTCTAAATAGAATTTAATTTACACAAGTCATTGCATTTAAAAACTTACAAATCAACAGCTTGATATATATATATATTGTGCCCTTTTCTATAGGTCGGTAATAGTTCATAACAGTCAATTACTAAAAATTTTAAATTTAGAATATGTTCTTTTAATATGGTAATTGTATTAAGTCAATTATATTTTTAAAGTACAATTTAAAGCTAAAGAAAATACGTGGTATATAAAATTATAGCGAATTATTTAAAAAGTAGTTATGTAAAGTTTAAAATATTGTTTCATATGGTTGTAAAAGCTGGCCATATTAAATAACACAGCTATAAATAATTAAAAGTATATTTAATAAATTCGATTTTAATAGTTTAAAACTGATAAGTTAATAAATACAGTGTTTAAATTTATAATCATATTTAATAGTCAAAATTAATATAATATATTTTAAAAATAAACTTTATGATGGTGAGAATTGTATTTAATTCTATATTTTCTAAATTGTTCTTCCAAATTTTTTATAATTATTTTATATAATATAATAAGTGTATCAATTTTATAAATCTGGGCAGAGAAATAGATTGAAAATCGTCTGTCAAAGTTATTGATCATGTGACTTGTATATTACATACGTTCACACACACGCGTGTTTGAATTAATAACAAAGTTTAAAATATTTTAAAAGTTATATTATAGAATTGGATAGAATTATTGCCTATCATAAAAGCAAATAATAATAAATATTAAGTTAACTGTCATTATTGCATATTTAAATGATGTAATGTTTTAAATAGTATCATAAAGACGAATACATTTATAATATAAAAATTAAATATTTTATTTAAATAAAAACAAGATAAATTGAATATTAAAAAAAATGGAATAGGTTATTAAAATTATTTTAAAAGTTATTTTAAATGTTTAAATAGTTTTAATAAAATAATAATTTATTTAAAAGTAATATTTTAAATAATATTTTGGGTTCATTACGTCATAATTTCTGATTTTGAAATATAATTCTGCTATAAATTGAAAATATGTAAATTTGTTCTCAAGCTAAAGTAAGAATTAACCAATAGGAATAGGTATTCTTACAGACTATAAATATGAATTGCACAGGGGTATAGGGGAGATTAATAATGTATTGAAACCGGAGAAAGGTAAATTATAACTATCAAAGAGATAGTATTTATTTTTAAATTTTTTTATTTTAGTCAATTTTTTTTTTAGTACTTTCTTATCGTTTTATTTGCAAAAAACTAATTGATAATTTTTAAAAGTATTTTTGCAAAAGAGGGTGTTAAAATATAATAATTTAGAAACTTCGTGGAAATGATTTTCTAATTTTTTAAAGTACTTACCAGTCGTATTTTATCTAAAAGTTTAACCTAAACTTCGCAATAAAGGATGGATATACTACGAAATAAAATGGATATAAGTTGTAATGCTGAAAAAATATTTGAAATATTTATTGATACAGCTTTATTAATATTTAACCGAAGAACTGTTTTGGTACATAAAAAAACCACAGCTCGGACATTATACGGAGTCTAAAAAATGTATTGAAACGCATTATTATTTATAAGCCTATCCAAGATTTATTTTTTGAATAATAATAAGACAATTATATTTCATGAATCATTTTATATAATATGATATTCAAAGGAGTAAAATGTTATATCCTTTCTGAAGGTAACATTTTTTTTATTTTTAAAAGAGATTTATAAAAATACCAAACGAAAGTTTAAATGTATCAAGAAGGAAACATAGATAAAAAAGTGAACACATAGATGAATAAAAGATGGATCCATGGAAATACAAATAGTACTTAAAAGTTTATCGAATATTTTTAAAATTAAATTAGATGGATTGATGCATCGGATACGCAGAGAATATTGGTAGAGAAGATTAAGAAGCTTCACGGGATTAATTAATATTATGATTTAATAATTATCATCCTAAATACTAAAACCAAGGATTATTTTCTATAAATTTTATTAAATGGATTAATAATTATTTTTATTTTAAACTTTAATGCGCTTGGAGGAGAACATTTTTAAAAACTCTAGAGAAAATAATAAACATTTTGGACTTATCAGGAACTATCGTCAAGAAAATATGTAATTATAGTTTTGATTCCTTTTATTTTGTTAACCTAGTTTAAATCTAAATTTTTATATAAGATTAGGAAAAACATAAAAACATTAATTTATTAATATTAAAATTTTATAATATAACAATCTAATAATTTAGCTAAAAATATTTTAATATAAAGTGTATGGGTGTGAATTTTTTTTATATCTGCAATGCTCAAGTGGATAAAGGAAGCCTACTGAACACGATGACTAGATAAAGGTTATTGGTAATAATAATAACTATTGATAATTTATAATGTATATTTTTTTTGTTTTCTTTAGATCATCCATAAATTGGAAGAATGAAGTGTAAAAGTTTTTTTTACTTATATGTACCGCATTTCATACAACATTTTAAAAAACATTATGAGATAGGATTGATTTGAAAATATGCATACGACAATTTTTTTTTTTATTTTTTTATTAGTGATATAATCCAACATAACAAATAATTATGTGATTCTTTTAAAATTTTCATGTTATGGGATATTCAAATATTGTCTAAGTAGATTGTATATGATTAAACATACAGAGCAATGAAGTAAGCAACTTTTCTTATGGAATCGTAAGATTGTTTAACTATTAATGAATTTTATTTATTGTTTTGTAAATGCAGATAGTTATTTATCGATGTAAGATGTGGAAAATCTTGAGAAATAATGTTGAGATAGTGGCTTGGTAGTACTTAGTGAACAGGAAACCAAGATGATGTTTTAAGAAATAGGATGTTATAAGGAATGGAAATAATATTTAGTCTTTATGTGAATATCAGCATAGTTAACAAAGCCCTATGACTGATACACATTTTATTTGGACAGTGTTTATATTTCTTTAAATATTTGATGTTCTAATAAAGCTGAAGAAATAGCTTTAACATCGTCCCTGTACTAGAGGATATTAGGCAGGTAAATGTCATACCTCTTCGCACTGTACCATGATTTTGAGATATGTTAAGAGTAATACTCTAGCTTTCTTCCTTAATCCTATGCATCTGTTTTCGCTATCTTTATTTCATGTAACTGCATCGTTTAGTAAGATATTTTAAAAGAAATGATAAATAATTTAGAACTTAGGTTATGCTATCGTTTTTGTATAAGATTGGTTTATTTGCTTATAAGGAGCAGAATATTATAACTTAAAATTGAAGATCCAAAGTATCCTAAGGAAAGAAAAGAATCATAGAATATATTTTGAATTTTATTTCGGAAATGAAATATAAACTTTTTTAAAATAAAGTATCTAAACAAAGATATTTTCTTTAAAGTGATAATAATTTTAAATGCTTTAGTATTATTTTTTTTAAGAGAAAAATAAGTATTGCATATTTTTAAAATACAATAGTACAAAGTAAATTATGTAAACAATATGCATAGTATATTTTTTGTTTATTGATTAACAGAAATATATTGATGATTACACTTATATCATACTAAAGTAAGGCTTAAAGAAGAATATATTATGATTAGTAAACATTGTGTGATAAATACTAAAATCTAGTACTGAATTTTTGGATAATATTTTGTGTAACATCTTTGACTTTGCAAGATGAAATTTTTTTTAATATTTTGAGAAGTCCATACTCATTATAAAATTTTGTTTTCTATAGAATGTTTTTCTAAGTATGAATTTTTAAAATAAGATAGTTTAATAATATTAAGGATAAAATGCTGTTGCTAATAAAGTAGATAAATATATTTGTAATAAGTTAACCATAATGAGAAACCAAATAGTAACATTTTTTTTAAAATTTTGTCCTAAATCTAAATAAAGATATAATTGAAATATAAATTATTTTTTATAACCCGGTAGATCAAACTGTAAAGTAAAAAAGTTAAGGATATCCACTGTAAATAGTGTAAATAAATTGTTTATTTATTTGTTGTTAGTAATAAACTTTGTTAAATTTTGTTATTTCAAAAATTTTGTGTCCGAGTTATTTATTTCTCCACATCGCTGCATGAAATCACGATATATGCATAATAATTGAAACAAATATATAATTTTGCACAAAAGATAAATAGAGAATTATTTTAAGAATTTTAAATATTTTATTGGTATTCATGATAATTAAATAATCATAATCTTACATTATTTTATTGGTCATAAATCAGTTATCACAATATTATATTAAATTATATGCTATCAGTTGCCACACATATTTTGTTTGTCAGATTATTAAAATGCTACCACGTATTTATTATATCATTACATGAAGATATAAGATCATATTATATTATTTCATTATTTTATTATGGTAATAAAATTATAGTAAAAAGAAAAGATATACAGAATTAGTTAAACAATGAAGAATATTATTACTGTTATTTATTATTATTAGTTTCAGTGTAGTAGATTATGACATAAAATCCCTTCTCATATTTTACTACCGTATTTTTAAATTAACTTAGAATAAACTTTATGAACCTGAGATTATTTTATTTGAGCTAGATTATTATTAAATAGAAGATTAAGATTTAATTATTAGTTTAATCTTAGTGAGTAGAAGTTATTAAAGTCGTAAGAATACTATGAGTTTGTTATTTGAAATAGTAATAAAGGGGGGATAGTGTTCTTATGCCATTGAGGTAGTATCCTGTGGGATATTGGCTCAATGTAATCTATCTTGTCACCTGTATTTTCACTTCAAGTCTCATGAAAATATTAAATATTTATTTAATTTATTTTTATAAACTGAACCTTATTCGTATTTTAAATTTGAGCTAGTGAAATATTTTAATTTTAATGCTAAATATTTTAGTTATTAATTATTAACTGAGATAGAACCCATTTTATTTTATATCATATACTATTCTGAAGTGAGGATGCACGAGAACGAGGTTAGAATATATATATATATAGTATTATTTTATTCTGAATCTAATATGCCCTTATATAATATTGAAGGCTACCATCAGAAGCTCAATGAAAGTATAAGAGTTGTAATGCTGAAGATTTAAATTAACCATGTAATGCTTTGATCAAGAGTATGAATAATATTCACAGACATATCTTAAAATTTAAATTTGTTATAGAACCTAAATATATGCAAGGTAATTTAAACCTACTTAGAAATCTTGCTATATTTTTTAAATGATTACAATATGTAATAAATGAATATTTAAACATTTCATTTAACATATATATATAATAAAAATCTAACTTTTGAATTTATTTTGTCACATAAATTTACATTTAGGATAAAAATTCTCAAACAATATCTTCTTTGCTTTGGACTAATCTCCTTGGGATTCTTTGAAACTCATATTATAGCAACTTCTTATATTTATTGAGTTTCAAATGTTAGGCTTTAAAAACCATTGAGGAAATTTCTATTTAAAATAATATATTAAATAATGTATATTAAATTAAAAGCAAAACTTATCAATAATTTGAAAGATTTATATTTACATGTTGTCATATTGTTTGAATAGTCTTAAAACTAACGAATTCATAGAAGTAAATTTAGTGTTAAAATAGAATTTGATTTGATTGAAGTGTGGAATAAGTAAAAGAAGCTGCTAAAATTTAATTTGTTATTCATTTTGTTCTTTAATTAGTTTTAGGATTACGATTTATATTTTCCTGGTTCTTCTTCCACCCTCCCCCGTTTCGGTTCTTCTTTGTAAGTTATATTGCAATACATCAAAGCCTTAATCATGTGATTGTTTTTTTTTAAATTAAGTAAGTTCATTTAATAAATATGTATGTGTGTGAGGGTGTGGGGGGGGGGGGCAGGGGGGTGGGGTTTGATTCAGAACGAAATGGGGGGGGGGTTGTTTTTTTTTTTTTTTTTTTTTATTTATTTTTATTTAAAAAGAAGGGGAGGGGGGGGGTGTTTATTATATCTATAAGTAAATTCAATTAACTTTTTTAAAATTAATATATTGCAATGTTCTCATTTGTTTGGCTGTACTACTTGAATGATTTGTTTCCTAAACGTTCTCTTAACAAAAAAACATTTATATATATATAGTCAGCGTGCATAAAGACATTGAAGTAGCAACATAATTGGCTCTTATTATTTTAAAACATATTAATAACTTTATATTTTAAATAATTAAATGTACCCTTAATTTGAAAATGTAATATTATAGTAATTAGAAGTTGAATTAGCATCTTTAGATTCTTGAATATCGAATTTAAGGCGAATGCTCTAACCAACCGAGCTATTCTGTCAAAGGCAATAGATAGTAGAAATTTGATATATTTATATATGAGAGTTGGCTCAAATTCTTCCGAGTCCTTCAATTTTTTTTCTAAGCTCTTCAATTTATTTATTTTTTTATTATTATAATATTATTTTTTCCTAAGAGCAAGATTAATTAGAGGCTTCCATACATTATGTATTGCTACAATGGGATGACTTATAGGATTTTTTACCATTGTCACATGAGCAGCTTCCTTGAATTTTCTTCTATGCATTTTTCCCTCTTTATCCAATATTTTCGTATTTTCCCAATTAAACATATGGTCATTAGTACATATATGGTTGTTATGGTAGACCCATCTGTTTTTTCACTTTTAACCATTAGTGTTCTTTTTATTGCTGTTCAACAGGGTGATAGGTCTCACCAATATATTTCCTTCCACATTCACATATTTCATAGATGCAGTTTTTGTTCTTCAGCTTTTCCAGTTTAGGCTTCGGTATGTTGATGATACATTTGTAGCATGGCCACATGGTGAGGTGCAATTACAGTCATTCTGAATGCATATTAACAACATTTCTCCTTCAATTGAATTCACAATTCAGAATGAGAACAAAAATTAGCATTCCTGGATATTCTTGTGATCCCTCAGAGCAAAGTAAAAGAAGCTGTGTATAGGAAACTAACACACACTGACAAGTACTTGGCATATATATACAATAATACCAGTAACACTAAACATGTAATGGTACTATCACTAAAAACAGAACAAAGGAGGTTTGTTCAGAAACTAGTGATTTGGAAAAAGAAAAGATTCACATAGAACAAACACTTATGAAGAATGGTTATTCATTAGCTGTCATCAAGAAAAACTTTAATAGACAATACAAAGAGACACAAAAAGGTAAAATGAGTATTCATACATACCAAGAATGGCAGACAAATTAAAGAAAATTTGCAGTCAATATAACATTAGAACAGTTTTCCAAAGCCATACAACACTTTGAGGAATTCTTACTTCTACTAAGCCTAAACTGGAAATTCTGAAGAACAAAAACTACATCTATAAAATACCATGTGAATGTGGAAGGAAATATATTGATGAGACCTGTTGCCCTGTTGAACAGTGATTGAAAGAACACAAGCTAATAGTTAAAAGAGAAAATACAGATGTGTCTACCATAGCAGACCATGTATATACTAATGACTATATGTTTAATTGGGAAAAATATAAAAATATTGGATAAAGCAGGAAAATGCATAGAAGAAAATTCAAGCAAACTGCTCGTATGACAATGGTAAAAAATCCTATAATTCATCCCAATATGGCAATGCACAATGTATGGAAGCTTCTAATTAATCTTGCTCTTAGGAAAAATTAATATTATAAAAATAATAATAATAATAATAATAAATTGAAGGGCTTAGAAAAAAATTGAAGGACTAAGGAGGATTTAAACCAACCCTCATATATAAATATATCAAATTTCTACTATCTGTTGCCTTTGACAGAATAGCTCAGTTGATTAGAGTGTTTGCCTTAAATTTAATATTCAAGAATCTAAAGGTGTTAGTTCAACTTCTATGTCAATACTGTCACTGTGCATATTATGCCAGCAACACCTGAAGAAGAGGAGAATAATACTACTCAAAATGTTGTGTAATTACTAACATGTGTTGTCTAATTGTGTGTTATTACTAATAAGTTGTTTGTATTTGAAAAGTTTAAATAAAGTTTAAAATTTTCTGTCCATTCAACATTCACTCATAGATGATAGAAATAATCCCACACATCTCATCTAATAATATACCATCATCACAAACTTTCAGGCAAATAATATTATAGTGTATTACTAGCAGCAACGATCTACTGCAAATTGAGTAATATTCTGATTTTATTAGAACTTCTAGCTATTATTTTCTTTTTCAGAAAACATTTTTCTATTCACCTCATATATAGCTCGTTTGTAAATCTTTGCATATTTTTGAGAATTCACTTGAAAATTTTAGTTGTTCAATCATGGTCAACTTTAATGACCTCAGTTTCTAATTATCTCAGTATTGTTGAGGGCATGTTTGTTCTCTGACAATGTATTTTGCTTTTGCTTTCCTTCTTTTTAATTTGTTAGTCATCTTTCTGTGTTTTTCTGCATGGCCTGTAGGCTTTCTATTATGTATCTAAGTCTTAGATTTTTAAATACCTGTCAGCATTTATTAACATTTTTCCTGACCATATAAAAACCAATTTTTTTTAATATAAGATTATTTGCATTATAATAGCTTATCCAAGTTTAAGTTTAATATTAATTTCATTCATTATATTTCCATTTCATTAATAATTTCAGGTAAAGTATGAATTTTATTGATCATATTTACATCTACATTTATTAATTGGTCTTAAATATTTACAATTTTTTAACTTTTTTTGATTCATTACTATCAGCCTTTATTTTCTAAAACCATTAAACATAACTTTAACTTGTATAATATTTATCTTTTCTCCTTGAAATCATTTGATAGCTCTACAATATTTTCTGTAGCTTTGAGACATTATTTATTAAAATTGTCACTTTATTTGCAAATTCCCAATGACTAACGTAATGTTCATATATCTTTGCTGGTCTTGGTTGCCATTTTATTTCGTGAAATATTTTCGGCATAATTACTGTAAAACATGAGATCCTTCAAGCATATGCTTTCATCAGTGTTCATCTTTCCCTATATGGTTTTGTGCAGTGATAAAATGATGAACTCTGGGTTCAAGGCTCATAAATCATTGCTTTAGTTTTGCTCTTTTTGGTGCTCAAACTTGTTATGTATTCCAAATAATAAACCATTTGATTATTTAAAATTAGTATTTTAGTATAAATGTAATTGCATTTTAATAACTATTTTGGGAATTTAATAATATGGATCTGTGCCATTGTGCTTTAAAATTTTAATCATTACAGAAATGATTACACAGTCAATTACATTTTTTATAATTTTCAGTAGTGCAATATCAGTTTTACTCCTTAGTTTTTTATATAATTTTAATATTGTTTATTATTCTCTACCTCTTTTAAATCCCACATGTTTTTCTTTTTTTATTTATTTTTTAATGATTTTCAAATATCTTACAAGTAGTAGACTAGTAGCTTTGTAATTCCTGATATTTTAATTTTCAACGTTTTTTTAAATATTAATATTATTATTGCTTCCTCACCTCCCATTTTGTGCATGACTTTGACAATATTTTGATATTTATCCATTTGCTTCTTTTAAAATATAGAATAATTCCCTTATTTTCTGAATGATTTATATTCTTTATAGATTTAATTACAAAACTTTCCATTTACGACTAGAATATACAAAATTTTAGCTGATAGTGTTATCATAGAAGCTACTTTGGTTTATTACTTTTTATTACTATATTGCTGTTTGCATAATGCTCAAGGATTTGTAAGAAGTATGCATCCCAGAACTGAAAGAGACTAAGCTGCAATACATGAACCTTTAACTCTAGAATCCACCACTTTGCCACTGCAATAACTATACAGGGCATTTGTATGATACTTCCATACTTCAAGATATCATTTTTATTTTTAATAACCATATCATTTTTATTGTTAAAATAACTTTTTACCCAACATTCATGAGTCTTTTATTACTTTTATACTTTTTCTTTGCCATTCAACAATTTTTTTTTAATGTTATCATAGATTTTTTTTTCTGTATCAATTTACAGATTTTTAAATATTTGACTTTCCCAAATAAGTGTTTTTAGTTTTTTAAAAATTCATTTTTTATAATAAAAAAATTTACTGCTATTTGTTTACGTCTAATATCTCTATAATTGTACTTAATTAAGCATCTATTAACTTTTTATTAATATCTTCAAAATATTTTAAAATAGATTGCAAGTTCTAGGTTAAATTTATTGAAATATTTTTGATGATTAAAAAATATAATAATAATTAAATTGTACCATTAACAAACATTCGTAATTTAGGAATTCATAAGAAATTTAAGGACCAAAAAATGGCGGAGTGGAGTCACAATCCTTGGACCTTAAACTCTGTAGTCCATCATGCATATCTTCAATATTAACTAATTATTATATTATCAACAAAATATCACATGACCAATAAAATTTTATGTAATAACCTATGAAAACTCTATGATTGAAATGTAATAAAGTATAAATAATTATACAATACTTCTTACATAGAGAAAATCTTAAGAAAATTAAATATAGAATTTTGTCTTTGAAAAGGGTGCTCCTTATATAAAATGCATTAATGTTATATTTAATGTTCTTAACATTCTCACCATGCAAGTAGTAGTGTTATAATTGTACATAGTTTAATATTTTTATGTAGCAAGTCTAATTCTTCTATTCCAGTTCTACAATACTAGATGGAAAAACTGGAGTGGGAGAAATTGATTAACTAATTATTATCTTCATTAGTTGCATACTTTTTTGTCAAAATTTAGCTCTATTCTGTGGCATCTTTATTTGCACGTGTCCATATTTCCTTACTGGGGCATAAATACTCAGCTGATTAACTAATTTTGGTACTTTGTTTGATATATCTTTCATCAGTCCTCACAATGTTGCTCATCAATCTCATTGATAAACTTTACTCATACATCCAATATATGTGTCTTTTACATTTTTCTAACATTACAAAATGTATTCCATACTAATTTTGCAAAGTCTGTCAATGTATTATTTAGTATATGATATTTAATACAATCTTATCTTCATGTGAACGTGGTTGGAGATCTTTGGCCTGAAATCCAGAATTTCTTATTATCTTCTATTGCTATAGTCAATCTCTACCTTACTTGAAAACATTAGTTTTTAAAAAGTGAAACCATATTCTTTATTAAGCAGTAGCAAATTTATTTATCACATGCTGTCAACAAACACACACCCATGTAAGTGTACACATTAATTCCATTTTCAAGAAGACCTAATTGATGTATCAATTAGAAATTAACACATTTTAAAGATGAAAGCAAAAATATCATGTTGTTCCAAACTCAAAGAAGAAAGCCAGTAAACTTATTATATTAGTTTTGCAATATCTTATGTATGTTTACAATAAAAATAAAAAATAACAAAAATGTCTGAAATAAATCATTAGAAATTTGATTCATTTGAAGCTTGTTTAGAGGCCTCAATGAGTAATCAAAAAATCTTAAATAACAGCAGACTTCTTTTTTACAACCACTACTGGTTAATGGAAATTCTTTATGTATTCTATAGAATTTCTACTATGATGTGACTAGGCAAAGAAACAATTATAAACTGGTATTGCCAACTGAAATCATACCATCTAGTAATAATTTTTGTCCAACTGATTTTTGGTTCAAAAGTGAATTAGATAAACACTATTATTATGTAGCATGATTCCATTTGACAATGCCAGTCCCTAATTGGTAGTTTGCCAAGTTATACCATAATTGGAAATTTATTTATAAAATACGCAAATAATTGACATTGAAATTATTAATATAAAGACTGTAAAAGACTTCTCACATATATGAGTGTGTGAATGATTATGAGACATTTTTTACTTTGCTAGAAATTTTTATTAAATAAGTAAACACAAGCAATCTTTAAAATAAAAAATAAA
This sequence comes from Epiperipatus broadwayi, assembly GCA_028023455.1. Lineage (NCBI taxonomy): Eukaryota > Metazoa > Onychophora > Udeonychophora > Euonychophora > Peripatidae > Epiperipatus > Epiperipatus broadwayi. Next base: position 771,028 of record JAQFVV010012612.1, on the reverse strand, counting down.
TATAATAAGAACTGTTGTGTTTTATTAAGAAACATCCATTCTAACTAATATCATGATTAAGCTGAAATACTATACATTAATGTAAAAAGTGTTCTTAAAACAAAAACAATTCTGTAATATTGACTCTATGTGCTTATAATGAAGTTGTCTCATAGAAAAAGTATAAAAGGCTATTAATAATTAAATTTATTACTAACTCAAAATATTTCAAATCAAGAGCTGTTTTCTGGGTGTTCAGATTGAAATCTTTCAAACAATTGAAGAATTATGTGTAAGAAATGGCCTTTTCCCAAGATCCCATACAAATTTATTTTTCAAAATTTTCCTAGACAATTCTAGTAAATCATCATTACGTTCAGTTTTATCTACAGTATGTATTTAAAATTTATATTAGTAGACTTTATGTAAAGATAATGTTAGGAATCCAATAATGTATTTTTGAATGCATCAGTAAAATCATTCTCAACTTAATGTGTTAAAAGTCCATATCACATGATACTTCAAGACTGATAAATTTTGAAATCTGTCCCCTATTGTTTCAATAGTTATTCTTTCTATTGATAAATATTGCCTCTTTTGTTTTACATTTTTATTATTTTATCTTCCATTAATATTTTAACATTATTAAAAGCAAAAGTAAATGCTCTATCATATTCTAATTTATGTTTGAGAAAACTGTATTATTTGATTTAGACATAATGTATAACAAACATTTCTCATTACATTGTTTGAAGAATGAACATCATGATTCATCAGCAAATGAAAATCGGTAGAGACCCTTTAACTATACAGTATATATATTATTTTTCTACTCTTTGTACAGAAATATTCTTTGTGTTGTTAACTATCCTGTTTGTGTTGATGGAACGAAGATTGAAGTGTTAAAATGTTATTCCCGTATGTGTTTTATTTTGTCATTCTTTTTGTAAGTATCAAACGGGATTAAAAAATCTCTTTTGCTGTTCTTAATTTATTATAACAAAATTTAATGATTTTAATGATATCAGCAATAAAAATAATAAATAGTTTTATATGCTTCTTGCAATGTTTTTTGCATATAGCTGTAAACGTTTTTTGTTCTTTATATATATCTTACATAACTATGAAGGAAACTTTTTAATTTTTTTAATGAATGAATAGAGCTTTTGAATCTGGGTGAACTCATCTGCATCATTTTACTGATTTAATTAATATTTTATAACTCAAGCAATTATATAATTACTATGTAAATCCAAGTACTTGATTGATTTCTTTATTCATAATTCATTGTTGTTAGAATTAAACTTTTTAAACAAAATAAACGTCTTTTTTTGCAATTTCTGAAGTATTGATTTATAATTATCTCTTTATGTGATGATTATTTATTGTCTACAATTGTTTATTTGTGCTATGGTTGGGAAGGCCATTGACTGTTTTATTTTATAGCAATTATAATTATTGTTCACAAGAACTCAACTTGGATTAAAAGAACTCAATAGGATTAGTAAAGCAGAATCACAATTGAAATTTTGTCACAATCTAGTTCAGAACAAGGTTATATAATATGAACTGAATCATGAACTTTGAGGATTTAATAGAACCATATGTCTAATCATTGGTTTTTTCCCTTTAGGGTTTTGCCTATTCGTGTCCCTTTTTTGCTGTATTTTCTAAATGTTTATACTTAGAACTATTCTTTTAGATACCTGTAATACCTAATCTATTGGATAAGGCAGTTGCATTGCTTTAAGCCACCATCCAATTGTAGAATATCAATGTATCATTGTAGCCTCTATGGCCCACTGCTGCAGGTGACAGAATGTTGTCCCTGCACTGGTGGATCATACTTTAGTGACTTAATAAAGTTGCTTTGGGAAAAAAAGAACAGAGAAGTAAAATGGTGTATATGTTAACTTGACTCTGGAGATTTTATTCATTCATAACTCATGGTATTCACTCATCAAATTGTTTAATGGACAATATGGTCTAAGTTTAAAATATTATCACATCAATTTTCTCAAACATGATTTAGAATATGATAGTTCTTTTACTTTTGATTTGGGTAATGTGGAAATACTAATGGAAGAACTAGATGAAGAAAATGTAAAATAAAAAATGCAATATTTATTAGTAGAAAGAATCATTAATGAACTGACCAGAGGCAAGTATCAAATGACATTTGAATTCACACACATTCAGTTTAGCGCTGATGCAAGTAACAATACATTACCACTGTTTTTATTCCTAATGTTATCTATATATAAAGTCTATAAATTGCATTTCTTTTTTGTAATTACTATTACATATAGTTAATGAACATCTATGCAAGTAATAGAAAATTAAAGGATTTAGTGAAACCATATGGGAATCTAAAGTCTACTAATACACATTACTCCTTTGTGATTACTATTACATGTATGTGTATACTTTTAAAAAGTAACTTAAAATAGTTAATGAATATTCTATTTATGCAAGCAATAGAGAAATTGAAGGATTTAATGAAAGCTTGAAAATCTATCTTTTGTTGTAAATCTCTCTAGATGTTTTCATAATGACTAGAAATATCTTGTGTTTTTGGAAGAAATTGATATGCAAAATAGATAAATGGCCAAAATGACCTAAAATTATGTAATTTTTACATTATAAAATGTAAGAGCAGTTTTAATACAAACTTATATTTAATTCATCACTTTAAAAATATGTTTATGATGAATTCACTAAAGACATGTGTAGGTGTATTTCTATGGAGCATGCAAATGTATATTACATGCATATATGTTCATTTATTTGCCCAAACAGCCTAATTATTACCAGTAGTCATTTATCACTGTTTGCCAACTCATTAACATAATTTGTTTTAGAATATCATTTTTTAAAGCAACAATATGTACTTAAATGAACTAAAATTTAATATTAATAAAAACACACATTACAACTATACATTCTTTATGAGACACGATTAACTTCTATAATTTTCATCAAAATCAGTCTTAAATAAAATCTTTACAACATAATTTTAACGTCATCTCAATACTAAAATAATTAAGAATACAATATATTAAGCTTACTTATTCCCTTTCCTTTTTTTTTTTTTTGTTGATTACGTATACATTAACTTTAAATTCTTTTCTGTAAATTTTTAACTATCCAGTTACATTAATCTTCATTTATCAGTATTCTTATGCTTGCAAAATATTTTTTTTTTTAAAAGATATTTTTCTGTAATAAATATGAATAAATGTCTACGTGTCACTTTTGTATCTGCGTAATATTAAATGATATTTCATTTATGCAACATATTTTTAATATTTATAGATATTTATAATTGCTCTCACATTTATCTGAAAGCTTTATTTAATTAATATTTACTGAAAATAAAGATTTAGTTTGTTTTCTTGTCACAGTTGCCATTTCTCTCTGGCAAATCTGATAAATAACGAATCGATTTTAAAAACACACACATATATAGAGAGAGAAAGAGAGAGAATACATAACAATATTCTAACCAGTCAAATTTTACACCATCTGGTACAAATTTTTAACACCACATACAACAAAAGATTATATTCTTTTCTTCTTGTCTAAAATTACAAACAGACATACATATATATAATATAAACAATTGTAAAAATTAAGTTAACTGAAAAGTTATTAAAGCTTCACTTAATTTAAATTATCAAAGAAGAGCAAACAACTAATTTTAACTATCTTGTAGACATACACATCTGTCCAAATTCTATCCATGTTAATGCTAACTGGAGAACTATGCAAAAAATTATAAAATACATGGTGCTATCCAAATCTGACAAATTTCACACTACTTGATATAAATTTTTAGTAATGCATAGAAAAAAATAACATTATCACCTTCTCTGTTTGTCTAAGATTACAAAGATAGATAGATAGGCAGGCAGGTAGGTGGGTAGGTAGGTAGCAGTGATGAAGCATGACTTTTTTAGGAATGGAAGCACACTTCTTTTTTTTTATAATGTTTTTATTTCACTTGCTACAACAATTCTTACATAATAGCAACTAATATATATATATATATATATTACACACAGCTAGAAAAATCTGAAGCTCTCTTATCTGTAAATCAGAGAATATATTATCAATATATTTTTATCTTCCAAATCCTTTTAACATTCTTAAAAGTTTTAACTGTAAATTAGATCTTAGCATTGTTTGAACTTCTTATAATCAACCAAGATTGTGTTAGTCAAATTCATTCTTTGCGTATATAAAAACAATTCATCTGTTGGTAAAAAAAATTGAAAGTGAATTTTTTAAATTGAATTTTAACTCAAGCTTTTGAATGTTTTAGTGAATTTTTATACGGAAGCACTCATTCCGTTCAATACATGTACGCTTCATCCCTGGTAGGTGGGTGGGTAGGTAGGTAGATAGATAGATTTGCTTGTAATTGTTTATATATGGATGTATCTATCTACAATTTTAGATAAGCAAAGAAGGATAGTGTCATCTTTTTCTGTGCATTTTTAAACATTTACTCCAAGTGATACAAATTTTGACTACTTTGAGTATTTAGTGTGTATTTTATAAATTATTTGTATAATTCTCCAATTAGAATTAGACTGGATGTTTTTTTATAAAACAGAGCCATAAATATCCACTATGTTTTGTTCCAAGTTTCACTTGCATACCTCATACATCATATGTAATAACTCATTTTGTTGATAAACTTTGATTAGAATATAATATGTATTGTTTACTAAACTGTAAGTGCACAGTATGTTTCAATATATATATATAACACAGATGCTTTTTTATATGTATAATATGCATATATAAATTAATATTATATAAACAAAATTTTAAGAAAGTAATATAGTTTTTAATAATAAAAAGGAGGTCACATTTGCTTATATTTTACTGAGATGTATGTTCAGTTGCTATAATAATAAAAATATGAAAAAAAACTTACTGTATTGTAATTTTAGTTTTTTTAAAAAAAATAATGGTGAAATGTATGACTTTCATTGCAATTAAATATATTCTGAGTATTTTTAATAAGTTTTTTGTAAACTTTTAACATTATACTTAGAAACATTTTATTACATGGAATACTGCACATCAAATTCAGAAAGAATAATAAAATTAAAAAATGTATGTGCATTTAATATAAACTGAAATGTTTTTATTAAAAAACATGATTTTATTCAGCATTCCAAGATGGGGAAATGGTTGCTAGTGCATCTTAACTTTTTTTTAATGGAATCAAATATACAGCATTCAGAGAGGGAAAAGTGACTTCTCATGTATTGTAAAATATATTAAATTCATAAATTTTAGTTTTTTTTTTATTTGTTGTATACACTTTGTTGGATAGTTCTTAATATGTCCAAAAAGATCATTTAAACAAGATGATTTCAGCTTTGAGTGAAATCTAATCCACATGCATAAATGATCATAGGAATTATTTCATCTTCATTTTTAAAGATATGTCCTTATCTCTAAATATCTGGTCCAGGCTTTTCATTATAACTGCCTATTATTTGATTTTAATTAAGTAAGTAAAAAAAATGTGATTGATGGCAAATATACCTCTATCAATTTTAAAATCTGTTTTATACTTGTCAGTATTATTTTATCTTCTTCTCATTTACTTATAATTCTGTACTTTTATTGTTTTTTTCTGATAATTATTTTTAGGTATAATATCATTAACATATCTAAGATTGTCTAATATCTTTTATATGCTGAATCTACCTATGTCTGCAGTTACTCTGGCTTTTTGTATTATTTATTCACTACAATGTGTAATGGATAGAATCACACTGTATATTCTCTTTTATCAATGTGAATCAGTTTGCTTCCCCATAGCCTCTTTAATTTTTAGTGCCATATAAAGATTCTTCTTAAGACCAGTAAAATACCCTGGTATAGAATTTTTGTAAGGACATTCTATAATTTAGTATAATCTGTTAAACTAAACACTATAATAATTAATAAAACAACTCTATATTTCTTCTGGTATTATCTATCTTTAGTAAAAGTGCTTTAATTTGTGCTCCAATCTTTTCTGGAAGAGGTTATATATCATAAGTTTCCTTTCAATGCTTAAAATTGTAATCTGTGTTGAATGATTTTTAGCATAATTTTATCTTATGATTAGAAATGGATTTTTTTCTATTTTAAAGTCTATTGGAGTTTTGACATTATTATTAAATCCAATAATTCATTCATGACTGCAAAATCTTGAGATATCCAAAATCTTTCTCATTGCCTTCTATATTTATATACTGTTGAGTATAAGGTTTGTATCTTTATTAAAAGATGTTTTTCTCCAAGAGCAAAACAGCTCCTAATCTTCTCTTATCTAATCTAGCCTCCTTTGAAGCTGTTGATATAATACAGATTCCTTATTCTGCAAATCACTTGGATATCAAAGCCTTTCCAAAAAAACAAAATGGAATTAAATATAGCAATTTAATGAGAAGTAGCATAATTTGTCATTTATTGATCTTATTGCTTGAAAAGTTTTTAATAGATTACTATCATTTCTAATGTTTTTATTTTATAGACAGAATTTCAAGTATAATTTAACTTTTATTATTGAGAGTTCTTTACAAAGCTCATCAGAAATCTCCTATTGATATTGTAGTATATTTTCAATTTTTTTAACCAATGCATCTTTCATCTTAGCTCAATCCTATTGCAACCATGCATTATCCCAGAAGTAAGAGTAATCTCTCTTACTATGAATGCATTTTGAAATATCCATTTCACTTATTCAAGTGAGTAAAACAAATATAGCACATGTTATAATTTAATTTCATATACACACTTTTTTAAATATATTTAAATTTAATTTTATTTATACATACATTTTCAGATATATTTCAAACTTCTATTCCATCAAACATGTGAAAAGGATTAATGATCCCAAGATGTTGTTTTTATGCTGAACCAGCATTCATCAGAAGGCCCAGATCACAATCTCTTACAGATATTTTCATCATTTGTTTGGTGTTATATAGCAGGGGTGGCCAACAAGTCGATCGTGATCCACCGGTCGATCGCAAACTAATTTTGGTCGATCGCGAGGCCAATCTGGCAAGAGCTGTCGGGGTAACGAGTGAAACAAATTAAGTCAAGATTTTCAAGTTGTTGGTTTTTTTTTTTGCTATTTTTGTTTTTGTTCTAATTTGTTTTTCAATTCTAGGTAGGTGAAGTTCACTAAGTTGTATCATTATTAATCTTGACTTAATGTAGCTAATTTGAATTAATAAATATTGTTACTCATGTTGCTTTAATTCCCTCGGACATGAGATTGGCCCATTAAATAAATGTTATTTTTTACTAGTAGCTATATAAAAATAGTATGTATCTCACACTTCCCTCCACTTAGACTACGCCTATGACAACAAGTCAATCTCAACATATTTTAAAAATAAGAAGTAGATCTTATGAACACAAAAGTTGGTCACCCCTATTATATAGAAACAAAATCCTATAGCTTGATTACAAGTTCTGTACTCACAATTTTGACACCAATTACTCTATGTAAATATATTAAGGATTATTATTAATCATTTTTAAGTAATATGATTTTGATTATTGAGCGTGTCTTCCATCTTTGATATTTGTTATTTCAATTGTAGATGTTCATTATCATTTTTCAGAAAATTTATTTGATGTTAAAACATTTTTTTTGTATGTGTCACAATATTTATTATATACATTCAAGAAAATAAAATTTTATGCAGGGTCGTTATTTAACGCAACCCTGCACAAAAACATCTGCTTATATAAAAATATTGGAATTAGTATGTATCATTTAAGACTATTAAACCCTTTGCATCTCTGTTATTAATATTTTAGTTAAAATTTTCTCCTATCCTCCCCCTATTTAAAATATTTAATTAGCTTGATAAATTCTCGCTGATTAATATTTATTTCGGAAGAACGGAAGAATTTTTAATAAGTATATGACTATTTTATTTCTAATATTCTCTTTAATAATCCTTTATACATCATATTTTAATTTTTTCAAAAAAAAAACTTTTTATTTATAACATATATTTAAAAGAATAGGTTTAAATAATAGATTTTAAATTAAATTATTTGTAAAAGTTATTACCTTTTTAAAAAAAAAAAGATATTAAAAGTTTAAATTAATAAATTTTGGAACCGTATTTGTTGCCATGGTAACTCAATGAAATGTCCCTCATAAATTTTCAGAAGTTGTCAGTGTGATCTGATACTTTATAAAGAACTCTTGACCTTTGCTATGTCTACAGAAATATTAAATTACTGACGTTTGCCACCGAAAAAAACACTTTTAGCCAAGCTTAAGAAGTTAGTAAACTTTAATCCCTCTATAATTAACAGTGCAATTATTTTCAAATACAAACTTATTAATGGATCACAAAAGTTGTCAAACACTGACATTTTCTTTTATTTATATATACACTGGCATTTTTAATATTTCATTGAATCAATTCCATTTTTTGACTACTAACTAAACTATTCAACATTACAATCACAACTAAATGCAACTTAGTTGGAGTAAAATCTGGTTTAAGTTTGCACCTATTGTAAGCTTGAATAATCACCAGATGCTAAATGATAGTGCTTATTAAATCCCTAACCAGTACTTTTTTATCCATATCTCCAGATTAGTTTCTAGCTTATGATTTTCATTAGTCACTCTAGTGCACCAAGATTTTTATATGTAGTCATTTATCAAGCTTGCAGTCTGAAATTCATGAACATCTTAATGTTTTGGATTCAATCTAACTTGCTTGCATAATTATATAGATCTGGTATCAGTTTGGTATCTATATATTTTGGAGTCCTCAAATTTTTATCAATCCTAGATATTTCTATTCTTTGCCCAGGATTATTATAAAATCAAAAATCATCATATCACCCCAACTTTCACAATGTTTTTTAGCAGACTTAAAGTAGTATACATAGATTTTGCTCATGAAAAATAGTGAAGGCTATGGTTAAGTGATATTTTTTTTATTTTATACCAATCCTGCTCAAAAAGTAGAAGTACTTGCACTTATTCAAAAACTGAAGTCATTAAAATATATAAATATTGAACTAATGTCAGATCTATATAACTGTGAACATTTATTATCTTATATTCAAAACATTAAATAATTTTACAATACATAAAGGAATAAAAGATGACTTTTTGATGTAAGATGCATTGAATTTTAAACATTCTGGTGCACTAAAACTCTTATTAATAAAGGTCATAAGTTAGAAACTATTCTGATAAGGCAGCACTAAATAAGGGTTTAATAAGCAGTCCCATCTAGAAACTGTTGATTAGACTCAAGTTTATAATCGGTACAAAACTTGAAGATGTATAAATAGATTTTGCACTTTAAAAACTTTATGTAAGTTAAGATTATGTGATAGTCTTTCTTTGTTGTTTTTTTTAACTTGGTGTGAATTAATTCATATCTAGAATGCTAATCAATTTAGAATGAATTTCTATATGCTCAATTAGCAGGACTGTGTTTTAAAACTATGCGAAGAATCTGAATTAATGATTATAGATTAATCTCAGAATAATCTATCAAAATCCATCAAATCAATTATAAAGTAAATTAAAAGAGTATACACCTGGGTCTCTTTTTACGCGGATTTATTTAACGCGATTTTGAAGTTACGCGATTCACATTTCTCCGGAAGTCGAACTCCGATAATACACTATTGCTTTAAATAATAAATTTTGCATATATTGAAAGTAATAGCACATTATTGGAATTCGACTTTCATCTTAGTAATTTCAATATTTTCGGTGCTTTATAATAATAAGATTTTATGCAATAATGAAATTAAAATCATGATTTCCAAATTTTATGTATACACACATTAAATTTTACAAGTTTATAATGTAAATTTGTTCAAACATTGTGCATGTTAATTTTGCATTTTAAATCACATTCTGTTTTTGCTTTTTAAAAAAGAATGTAATCAATTATTAATCATTTAGTGTCCGCAAGTTTATTTTTAAAAGGTGAGTAATAGCAGTGGGCACAATTAAAATTGACAATTAAAAAATTAAAGACAAAAATAAGAATTTAATTTTTAGTTGTTAGACTAATTACTAATTACGTTGTCACCAGAAAACCATTAACACAACGTGAGAGTGACGTTGGCGCTAGTTGTATTTCCTTTTGTGAAGAATCTGATTTTTTACCAGTTTGCAAATGAGCCTGTTTATTGGCAAATAGTGATAATTAAAACATGTATAAAAAATGTAAATTACTGTAAATTATGCATAAAAATATATTGTTTTGAATAAAATTAAATATTATAGTTAAAAAAAGTTTGTCTTGTATCAATTTTTTTCAAATTTGAAATTTTTTATTAGTCATATTTTATTTCCTTATTTTTTTTTTGCACAAATTTTAAAGTAATTTTACGTTGGTGCTTTGCTTTTAAGCAATTTTTGAAAAATCACAGTCCGTATCCCCCCTTTTTCAAGGTAAGTTACATCTATTTTTGCGTAATTTCATTTGCGCGTGTTTTCTGAGGAACCTATTTATCGCGTAAAATGAGACCCAGGTGTATTCTCTACTTGACTCAGATAGGGATTTATATAGTTTTTTACAGATTCAAACTTCCATGATATACTTGTTTAATATATTTGGTCTTGTAAATATTTTGTAAGAGATAATTAAAAGTTATTATTAAATATTTGAATGATTAATCACTTTAGACATCATGTAACATTGAAATATCAAAAGTGATATGTTTACCTTTGCCATTGTATTAACTCACATAGGGCAAATAGAATGGTTTATTGCTCAGAAAGTCGTGTGCATTTAAAAAATGCACTGGAAATACAAAAAGTTTCAATTCAAAATTTTCTGTTTATGAATCCATCACAGCTTGTTAAGAAGTCATGAGATGACCAGGCATCAAAATTGACAGGCTGAGCTTTTCATCCAGAAATCTTTGGTTTTCTATAATCATTCTGGTCATAGTATTAATCTACATAAGGAAAAAACATTCTATTAATTAATATATTAATTTGAGAGGAACAGTTTTTTGAAACCAAAATAAATGTATATATTGTTTACAGTTTATAATATATGTGTGTGTATGGACAATAAAATCAACAAAATAGCATTATTTTGTTTTGTTTTGTTTTTTTTTAATAAGATTTATTTATGTATTAATTTACATAAAAAGAAATTCATAGACATTTACATGATTGTTGTTGAGATATACATAGTAGAGAAAAAAACTATAATATTACATCTATGAAATTAAATGAAAACATATAATTGTCTTCTATGATGAAATAGATGCCTCTTCCTAGCATCATAATGAGAGGGGTTGTAGAGATCAGATAAGTTCATCAGTGTGTTACCAGGTAGAATTGAAGATCTCAGCCAGCATTAATAGTTGGTCTCTCCTCTTAATGAGGCATGGGGATTTTTCCATGAATTGCACTGGATTACAGGGTGATGAATCCAGGACCAGGTGACATCTAAGAAGCTAAATAGAATGATTTACGAAAATGGCTCTCCTGATGTCTGGGAATTTACCCGATGCAATATAACTAGCTATATCAAAAAACTGGGACCAGTTAAGCTTAAAAGTCTTTAATAAATTTAGTCTCACATCGTTTAATTCTCTACAATCATTCAAAACATGAGGCAGGGTCTCCAGGTCCCACTTACAGATGGAGCATGTAGGCTCAATTTACAAAAGCCTCTCCTAGATGTCAAAAAGTTATTAGTCGGTAGAAAGTTCAGGTTTGTTTTTAAGATGAGTAAATGAATTTGGGTACAAGATATCAACTTTTTAATTTTGGTATTAGTTTTTCATTACATACTAGGGGAACAAGTCAAATGAAGATTCATTAATTTAAATGCCTCCCAATATGTAAGTTTCTTATCAAAATCATGGGAGGCTACATTGATATATTGGGCAGAAAGGTTAAACAATTTCCTTAACCAGGATTTGCAATAATAGCACCAAGTCTGTTGCTATTACAATATAAATATAAATCTGATAGCTCTTATATTTATGTGGATGCTACAAAGCAATTAACAGAATGTTTTTTCGAAAATACATGTGTATTTCAAAACTATTTGTCAGTTGTTTTATGTATGACAGCCATAGTAAAAAATAAATTATGCATAATTATTGACATCTCTTCAAGTGTGTGTGTATATATTCTAACCTCCCCCCGTGCATTCTCACCCCAAAATATACTGTTTATTACGAATATTACGGGTTCTAGCTCAGTTAACAAATAAATAAATGAAATATTCAACATTAATTAAAATGATTACTAGCTCTAATTTTAAAATACAAATACGGTTCAATTTTAAAATGAATTAACAAATATTTACTATTTTCATGAGACATGGACTGACAATACAGGGAACGAGATAGACTACATTGAGCCATTATCCACACGGAACTACCTCAATGGCATAAGAACACTATCCCCCCTTTTTACTATACCAAATAACTAACTCATAGTATTCTTACGACTTTCTGAGCTCTATTCACTACGATTAAAATAATAATCATATCTTAATCTTCTTTATAACAAGAATCTAGCTCAATTAAATAAAATGAAGTAAAATAAAATAAAATCTCAGGTTCATACATTGTATTCTAACTGATTTAAAATTACGGTAGTAAAATATGAAAAGGGAATTTTATGTCATAATCTACTACACAGCAACTAATAATAATAAAAAATAATAATAACAATAATAGTATAATATAATCTTATTTCTTCCTAAATGAAATAAATAAATACGTACGTGGTAGTATTTTAATAATCTGACAACAGAATACATGTGGCAACATTAGCATATAATTTAATGTAATATTGTGGCAACCGACTTATGACCAATAAATAATATAAAATTATAATCTTTTAATTTTAACATACCAATAAATTCTCAAAATTCTTATAACACTTTTATGTTTACCTTTTGTGCAAAATCTATATGTCTGTTTCAATTATAAATGTATCGTGATTTCATGCATCCATGTGGAGAAATAACAACTCGGACACAAAAACTTTAAAACAAATTTAAAACAAAGTTTATTAACAACATAAATAAATTAACAATATTTTTACACTATATACATTGGATATCCCTTACTTTCATATCTCAACTTAGTTTATTAGTTTATAAAATGAAAATCAAAATATTATTTACTTTTCCTAGTTAAATCTTATTTTATTTTTTTTTAACACTTAAGAAAATACAGTATTATTACTTGATTTATTATTATGGTTAGCTTATTACAAAATGTATTTCTTATATGATTATCACAAACACTTTTCATCCCTAATATTATTAAAATTACATTTTTTTTTACAAAAATTTACATTCGTAATAAAATTCTACAAAATAACAAAATTTAGTTTCATATTGGTTGTATGGAATCTTACAAAGTCAAAACACTATTCTACATTCGGTATTAGGTTTTTATTATTCATTATCCGATGTTTATTAATCCTAATATTCTCATTCAAGCCTTACTTCGGATGATATAATTATAACCATTAATATACCATGCACAAGTATATGTTTATTATACCTTATTGAATTTTCTCTTGATAAATATGCAATACTCATTCCCTCCAACATTAATATTTAAAAGAAAAAAATTCAAATTTTATTATCACTTTTAAAATACTTGGTTTAGATTTCTTTTCAAAATCTTATATTCATTTCTGAATTAATTTTACAATGTATTATATGATTCTTTCTCTCTTTATGATATTTTGGACTTTCAATTTTAAAGTTACACAATTCTATACATTCAAGCAAATAAACTATTCTTACACAAACGATAACATATCTTCAGTTCTATTTTATTCATTATTTCTTTGAAAATATCTTTCTGACCGATGCAGATTCACGAAATAAGGATAGCGAAGATAGATGCATAGGATCAAAATACAACTAGAATATTACTCATCATATACCTTGACAATCATGGCACAGTGAATTAAAAGACACTATAGAGGAGTGACCTTTACCTGTCTACCAACCTCTATCATAGGAACGATGCTAAAGCTATTTCTTCAGCTTTATTCTAACATCAAAAGTTTAAAGATATGCAAAACACTGCCCAAACCATATGTGTTCAGTCATAGGACTTAGTTAACTATAATAAACCACACAAAACTAAATATGATCCAAATCCCTTATATTTTCCTATTTCTTAAAAAAAAACACATCATCTTGGTTTCCTCTCCACTAGTACTTCCAAGTCACTATCCGATCTTATTTCTCAAGATTTTTTCTATACTGTACATCGACAAATACATATCTGCATTACTAACAATAATAAAATTCATTGATATTTTAAAACTATTCCACTGTTCTATAAGAAAATCTTTTTACTACTTTCCTCCGTATATTTAATCATATACAAACTATTTAAATATCTGAATACTTTATCACATGAAAGTTCAAAAGAATCACACAATTGTTCTGTTAAATTATATTATTAATATACTTTAAATAAATTGTTGCATGCATATTCCGAATTACTCCTATCTCATTATATGTTAAAATGTTGCATAAAATGTGTACATATAATTAAGACTTTCACACTTCATTCTTAGGTCAATAGATGATCTAAAAAAAAAATACATTATGCATTATAAATAACTATTAAAATTGCCAAATGACCTTTATCTCCTCAATCGCGTTCCGTAGGCTTCACCATCCATTTGATCCTTGTAGATATAAGATTCACATCCATACACTTTATTTTAAACACTATTTCTATAATTTTATCAAGCTATTATATTTAAATTTTAATATTACTAAATTTATGTTTTATGTTTTCCCTAATCTCACATAACATTTTATATTTTAAAATAAATTAGTAAAACATATTCAAACTATATTTACTGTACTCCTTCATCAAATTTTCCTGAAAACCGTTCATACTAAAGCCAAAAAAAAAATTGTTTATCATTTCTTTTCCATTCACTTAATGTTCCTCTCCCTGCTTGTTCAATTTTAAGGTAAAACAAATATTACTTCGTTCAATAAATATTCATGAATGATAATCCTTGGTTTTTATAATTTAATACAATTATTAATTATGATATTAGTTAATCCCGTAAAGAAAACTTCTAAATATTCTCTTCTAATATTTCTTGCTAATATTTTCTCCCGCGCGACTTTTACGATGCATCTTCTCAGTACTTTGATTTAAATATTCAATAAAACTTTTCTGTTTCCATGGATTCATTTCATTAAGTAAATTAGATTTATAGTTTCCAAATCTTTATCTTTATTAATCATTTCTCTAATGAACACTTTATAATATTTTTCATTCTTCTTAGAGAAAGTTTTTCTGTTCCTTTTTCATAAAAAACACAATAGCTCTTTCATATTATTATTCTGTAACTTTTTTCCTTCTTTTAAAATTCTGGTACTATATACTTTGTAATGTTTCTTTTAAAAAGATAAACATTCTTTCTCCATTATAACTTTTACATAATTTTTTCTTTATGATATACGCATCTTAATTTTTCCATAGAGAAGAATTAAAAAAAACTTCGGAGTAGCCTTTTAAAATTGTGCGTCATAATTTTTCCTGACGGCAAATAACTTTTCTTTTAAGTTTTCGGTATAATGTCCAAATTATATTTATCTGAGTTCTAATGATTTCCTGGTTGATCACAAATAAACTGTATTCAAGGCACTTTACAATTATTTTTACTTTATCAATACTTTTAGGTACTTTTTTCTGTAGTATTTCCATTTTACTGCAAGGTTTCGGCTAAACTTGAATAAAAATCCTGGTAAGAAATCTTTTAAATTAGCCTTCCATTTAAAGGCAGTTCAAAATATTATATTTTAAAACAAAATCTTTTAAAATAAATACAAAATTTTTAAATTATAACACTTTTCTAGCTTACGATCTTATACAGCTAAAAAATATGTTCCTCCTTCCTTTACTTACACATTCCTTCTCCCGCTCCGTCTAATTCCTATTTTTCGTCTGCTAAAATACCTCCATTGATTGGTTAATGACTTTTTTAGCGCGAACAAATTTACACATTTTTAGTTTTATAATAGATTAAACTTTTTAAAATAAAGAATTTATGACGTCATGTTTTAAAATATTACTTAGAATAGTATTTTTAAACTCAATTATAGTTTTATCAAAATCATTTAAACTTTAAAACAATTATTAAAATAACATTTAATATTTCAACTTTTATTTTAACGATAGATAGCAATTACATTTAGTTTTATAATTCACAAACTTTATTATTATATTCTAACAAGCGTGTGTGTGTAGGTATATAATATACAGTCACATGATTACTAACTTTATCAGATGATTTTTTTTTTTAATTTACGTCTCAGTCTAAATTACCAAAACTGATATATTTTATAAAAATTTGGAAAATAATTTAAAAAATGTAGAACTAAATATAATTCTCACCATCCTAAAGTTTATCTTAAAATATATTAGATTAAATTTGAATATTAATTATAATTATAATATTACATATAGCGTTTATTTAATTTATTAGTTTTAAAACATTACAATTTAATTGTTAATATACTTTTAACTATTTATAGCTGTATTATTTTATATGGCCAGCTTTTACAACCATAAGCAAGGATATAATTAAGCTTTATTTAACTTTTTTTTTTTTTATAATCCATTACACTTTTACATACCAGGTATTTTTCAGCCTTAAATTGTACTATAAAATCTAATCGATCATACAATTATCAATATATACACAAACGTATTTTAAAATTTAAAATTTTTTTTAGCAATTGACCATTCTACCTTATTATGACCTATAGATAAGGGCACAATATATATATATATTGTAATAGATAAAGTAATTTGATATGTAACTTTGCCAGAAGGAACCACTAGATAATAAATCTAGAACTCTTTCTTATACCAAATTGTTATCTAATATTCTTAACTAATGAAAGCAAATCATAAAAAAAGAAGTTAAATTTACCAGCAAAGTTATATCTACACACAAACCTACTAACCATACAAAGTTATTTTTCTTTTAAATAGTCCAGTAGACATGGAGATCAGAAACCTTTTTACAATATTATATATAGCAAATATATTTAATAAATAAGCAATTTCCATGAGTATGTAGATAATAATTATGACAACAAAATTAAATATAAACAAAATGTTTAATAACTGCTAACCAGGCTTTTGATATGGAGTATCTTTGTCAACGCATGACTCGTATAAATGATTAGCAAGAAAGTGTTTCCATTATTTTACTGTATATAAAGATGATGTACAGTGGTCATAGATCTTAATAAATTTGTATATTTGCATGGGCGAATACATGCGTGTGTAAATCATGCAGTTGAATTAAACGACCAGTATTTACTAAGGCAAATGCTATTGGCCTTTATATTAATCACATTTAGAAAAAATATATCAAGCTTCTTTAAAACTTTTCATTTCCTGTTGTTACTCTCAAGATAAATGATTTTAGGGTCAGCAGGTTTAAAAGAGTGGCCAGTGTTCTTTTCATGGTCAAAAAATACTGGGCTATAAAAAGAGTTGGACTTGGCTCCATTATACAAGTTGATGGGTTGAAAAACTTTTGATTTCAAATTGAGTTTTGTCATCATGACTTATTTTGTCTTTAGAATTATTAATGAACCTATTCAATGACAACGAGCATCTAAAACCAATGTTAAAGGTTTTGTTTAGAATTAATTTCAATTTTGAGTGAATATTGGGGATAAACGGCATGTTGATCAATAGTTTAAGGTTGGAAGGTCTATTATATTTGTGTCTTTAGTTGAATTTACTGATATGTCTATCAAGCATAACAGCAGAATAGCCAACTTTAATTAAGTCCTTCTTTTCAGATTCTAAATTATTTTTTGTGTCAGTTATAAATTTACAAAATCTAGAGTTCCTAAATAAAAAGGCTTTAAAACCAGCAATTTTATATTGAAAAGAAACTTTAGAATGAAGGTATAAATGACCTCTAATTCTGAAAGATTTCACAATCATTGAGTAATATTTAGCATATAAATATATTTATTAAAATCAACCAATGCATAGATGATTGACAAGTTACTATATTGCCAAACAAAACCTAGGCAGCACTTATATAAATGGTAGTAATCTAACAACCTATAACACTGATGGCTCATAAGAAGAAGAAATGGGTGAAATGCTTAATAAAGATACGATAAACTCACTACTGAAAATAAGATTTAAAGCAATGCATTAAAAGAGCCACTATACTTAAGATATCATATATAAAATATTTGAATAGTATCAAATAATTCATTGTTACAGCTATACCTATTAATATATAATGATAATGCCCATGCTCTCACAAAAGTATTTATTAAAAACTAAATCATTAAATAAACAATGTCATAAGAATTTACATCTGGTTCCAAAAATATATCAAACTAAATACATTCAATCACCTACTATTTAAACTGTCATTACATACAGCAGCAGCCAATTACCATAAATAAAATAAACATTCATTAGTGAATTAAACATCATTATGAAATTCAAAATTATAAATAGTTACATTTATATAACACAGATTATATACTTTATATTCTATAGTAATACATAATGACAATATATTTAATCACAAATGTATTATTTTTTGAAGATTTCAATAAGACACTTTAAAATATTAATTTGAATATATATTTTAATAACAAATATATTAATTTACAAAATGTCTAAGAATTTATAAATTATAAATAATTAATATTGGTGTCAAAATGTTTATATGAGAAGTGGTTTATTATATTTTTTAAAAAATATATTTAATAAAGATTTATACGTTGTTTTTATTGACTGTTACTTATTTACCAGTAAAGTTCTATTTTCCTTATACAATTTTGAAGATTTTGGCAAATGATTTTTCCATTATGTCATTCCATTTTAAATACAGGCCTATACAAAATTGAAGAAAATATTTTTTGCAGAAATTGACAGCTTGAAACATATTCCTATTCACATTGAATGAACATATCAAAAAATAGATTATCCATTAGAATTTATGTCCACCTTCTGATATAAAAAACTATGCACTTACAAATTCATTTTTATGAGTTTAAAATTTGGTATTTATCTTTTAAAGAATGACTATCCAATCTGCCATGTGATCAATCAATATCAACAAATTATTCTTGGTGAAGTGCCAATAGAGCAATAAATCATTTTACAGATTAATTAAGAATATTTAATAAAAATAATATCAGTTTTTTACAATTTAATCTTTTATGTACAACAGAATTGATTTGATTACAAAATAACATTTTGTACAATTTTAAAAATACATTAGTTTTTTTTAATTATATTTTTATAAAATTAACTTTTTTAAAATAAAGAATGCATAAGGTATTTAATAAATGATAATAATAAAATATTTTAAACACACTCAATGACATCATATTTTTACATTATTAAATAAAATTTCTTTTCCACAGATATATTTGTTTAACATATATACTACTGAAATATATTCCTGTGGAATATATCATTTTAGTATATATATAGTATTTAAATATATGTGTATTGTCAATACTAAATTTAATGTAATTATAAAGGACTTAAAAGTCTGGGTTCAAATCCTTTATATATATATATATAATGAAACTGTAATCAATGCAAATTATATAATGTTATGCATTTAAATACGTGTATTTTTAAAATCAAATATTTTATAATAATAGTTTAATACGTATAAGTTATTTAGTAATGGTATACAGAAAAGCATTTTGTAACACATGTTAACTTCAACCGTGTATACATTAATAATTAAAGCTGCTGAATTTTAAATAAATAAATTTGAATTAACACTTACAAAACTAGAATATTAAAAAGATAAAACTAAACTAACTGTAAATAATATATGTTTAAGAAAGATATTAGTAGTCATTACTGATTTTTTTAAAAAGCATAAAGTTATCAGCTAGTGGTTGGGCTTCAACAGTTAAGTGCTTGACTTGAAATCTCCAGGTTACTATTAGAAACTGGTGAATCTGCTAAACACATGCTAAAAATATATTTTTTTATGATTTTTTTAAAAATAAATATAAAAAAAAAAAAGTAAAAAATTACATTAAATTAACACTAAAACAAATTGGTTCAAAAAAAATTTACACTATTGATAGGAATCAAGCATAGTCTGATAAAATTATACAAAAATAATTCATAAAAATATTTGCAAATAAAACATTAAAAATAGCTGTATGTGCTTTAAAGATTCAAATATTTAAAATAAAAATAGTAATAATAAAAAATTTTATTATTAAAATTAAATTATTAAACTTCAGTTATTATTTAAATTTTTATTTATTTGTTTAAACAACATACTCTTTCTCCAAAAGTTAATTGTGATTTATTTTGCAAAATCTGTTGTTTAAATCATTAAACTTCATACCTATGTGTTTTAGTGCTTTGATAAAGTAATGAACTCCGGAGTTCACCATTCATGGACTGCTACTCCAGTTCTCTCATCTCTAACAGTCAAACTTCTTACAAATTCCTAAACAATAAAACATTAGATTATTTTTGTTCTGCATGGTTGGTTACAGTTATAGAACATCAAACTAAGGCTGTAACCTTTAGGAATAAGCGTCTGAAAAATTCGAAGGTAGCGACCTCTACAGGTCTTAGCCACAGGCTTTCGCTAGGAAGAAAAGAGGGAAACCTTCTTTACTTCAACCTACTTTTATATATGAATAGGTGAAGCTGAAGTGGTTAGATCTAAGAGTGCGAAGCTATTCAATTCCTAGCGAAAGCTTGTGGCTAAGACCTGTAGAGGTCCCTACCTTCGAATTTTTCAGACGCTTATTCCTAAAGGTTATGTGCGTTTAATAAAATTTATAACATCAAACTCTGAAACTCAACATGAATGGAATACTGTTCTAATTTTGTCATTTTCTGCATTCACACTTTTTACAAACTTATGAGCAATAAATTGAATTTTTTTTTTAATTAAACTTCACTGTTATTATAAATATATACCAACTTTATTATAATTTATTTATAACTGATGAAACTTTTTTCTAATTCTAATGATTCAAAATTAAAGTACACTATTTAAAATAAGAAAAATGTAAGAATCTCAACGTTTTTACTTTTAAAATTCTGACAACTAGACAGTAGTGATTCATTCAAGTGAAAGAAGAAACTCTTGTAGACTCACTCACAGAATCATGGAAAATTAAAGAATCAAGCAAATTTAATTAGCACTCATTAGAACCGTTATATAATGGGACATTTTATGTCAAGCAATAAATTTATTTATTTATTTAAATGTCTAAGACGTATTGCAATTTCCAAATAATGTTTTCTATAGTATAAAAGTTAGGTATTCTATTTTTCAATTTTGTCAAAGAATTATAATTACAAATTTTTAATGCACAAACAGTATTATTGAAAATTAAAATATTTTGTTTCTTTTAAAAGTAATACTATAAAAAGCTTGAAATTCTACAATAAATTGTGAATAAGAAATGACAATACACCACTAAAAATAATCAAATGTTGTCAAGCGTTCGTGGCCTAACGGTTAGCATAATTGCCTTCCAAGCAGCCTCCCGGGTTCGCTTCCCGGTCAACGCATTGACATGTGAAAAAAAAATCAAATCTCACGTCCTTCTTCTTTATTACCACCATTTACCCTCAGACAGAAAAGTTATACAAATTCTTCAAAAAATCAAAGAGATTTATTATTTACAGATAGAAAAATAAATATACGAGTAAAGTAAAATATTTTTAAAAAAAAAAACAAACAAGCTTATTTAAAAATATGTGAGTTATTTATTATGAAAAAATGAAAAGTATTTTTTTAAGTGAAAAGGTAAATCATTTCAAAACTAATTAACTTTTGTATTTGATTAAATTTTGACTTCAGAGGTATAGACCTAATTGATTAAATCCAACCCCAAAAATTATTATACGACTGTTACATTATTGAGCAGAGCTAATATGAATATTAAAAAAGAACGAAGAAAACTCCATATTATAAGTCTAGCTATGGGGAAGAAAGAACTAAGATTTTTTGTAATAGGTTATATTGACTTTATTGTAATGTTTTTAATCTGTCAAGCAAACTAATGTCAATAATTATGAGTACAGCGTTAATATAAATTCTATCATATGTGTATGTATTGAAGGATATTATTATTAATGCAGGTTTTGTATCTAAAAATTGGATGATCTATCTGTCATTGGGTTGCATAGGAAAACCCATGAAAAAAACTAATCTATAAGAAATAAAATATAAAATAATAAGTAAAATGTATGTATTTCTTTATCCAATACAAAACATTCCTGGAGACAGTGGTAGAAGTCTAGCAAATATAATTCATTATAAAATTAAAAAATATCTAATTACTGCTAATTTCGAAACTAAAACTTGACTTTTTTTTTTTTATGTAAAATTTTTAAGTTAGCAATGGATTGTTTATCTTTAATGTTTTTAAATGAATGGAGATTTTTTTTTTTCCATTTATCTTTGGGATAATAATTGAAGGAGACCTAATTTTTGACATGACTCTAAATTTCTAAAATATCCAAGTATTTAGTGCATTTGTTTTTAGGTTTAAAAGGGGGGAGGTGCATTTTATAAAATATAAAATCAATAACTAATATATTACACATTGTGATGGGTTAAATACATATTTCAAATGCATGATTTAAATCTGTAAAATATTCCAAAAAAACCCAAATTTGAAAATCAGAAAGAGTGAATGTTTAAATAATAGTCACAATACTATTTGTAAAAAAAGTAGTTAAATAAAATGAAATTTGTTATGATAACTGATAAAGTATCCATATAGAGCACATACAAAGATTAATTATTATATGTTGGTTTGTGAACAATTGTAAATATTTTTAAGGATCAATGTTAGATTTTATAGTGTAAATTAAAGAGAGTGCTGTAACTATTTGGTGGTTGTATCTCATACATTTGATCCTAAATGTAATAGTTTTAACACAGCTTTCATAAAATGTAGACAGTTATACAGTTTCAAGTAAATTATTATACTTAAACAATATTATTTTTTTCAAACAAGATCTGCATTCAATAATAAATATAAACATTTATTTTTATGGATTACTTTTATTGCTCTCATTTAACACTCTTATTGTCATCAATTATTATTTTATGGAATATTTTTTATATTGTTTTGCTTACTAAAAGGCTGCTGAATAAATTATGTAAATTTACAGTTATAACAAATTTTATGAAATGTATATTTTTCATTTATTTTACCCAAAAATAAATATCTTGCTGCTTTAGAGTCAGTTCACAAATAAGATATCTCTCAGGTCTTATTCTGATAGTAATTGGAAGTAAACTCATGCTATCTTAAAAATATTTATAAATTCAGTTCTTCATTTGGAAATTAGTAATAATAAAATATTTTTTAATTTTATTATTATAGTTTAATAACTGAAACACACAGGCTTATATATATATATATCTGTGTCTATATATGTATTATATAGGTTATATGAGCACAGACTTTCACATGACCCACCACTCTCCACTCTATCTCATAACACTTATACACTTGAACACATGTATGTTGAAAAGATAAATAATCACCAATATATGTATTTCATGCTAAACCAGCAATCATCACTTGGTCCAGATTACCATCTTTACAGTGGAGAAAACAACTACTTCACGCTTTCAAATCAAGATGCTTCAGATTCACCTATATAAGTGGACATTTTGATTAAAGATAAGATGTCAACTCTTATCTTTATAAAAGCTGTTATCTTGTGTCGTGGTTTGGAAGGTCCCTCTGTCAGCAAAAATATGCTTGATTATTATGAGTTTTAAAGCACATTGAATACAGGTTAATGCTTTTCAAACTATTTACATATGCTTTCTGTGCATTCAATAAATTAATTACTACTCTTCAATAGTTTATAGAATTTCCAATATTAAGATTGTAATATTAATTCACTGTAAATTGCAAGATTTCGTGTAAGTTAATTTGTAAAGGAAATAGTGGACATAAACAGTGGAGAAAACAACTACTTCACGCTTCCAAATCAAAATGCTTCAGATTCGCCTATATAAGTGGACATTTAGGTTAAAGATAAGATGGCCACTTTTATCTTTATAAAAGTCACTATCTTGTGTCATGGTTTGGAAGGTCCCTCTGTTGGCAAAAATATGCTCGATTATTACAAGTTTTAAAGTGCATTGAATACAGGTTAATGCTTGTTCAAACTATTTACAGTTCATTTTTACATTATGAAGACCCTTAATTCGATTTTTCTTCACTTACTAGAAATATTTTATTAAATTAATTAGACAACATACAGTCTAATAGAATTTACACGTCTGTTTGCAATTTTTTCCTCAAAAGATTGGTCAAAATATTGATAATAAAAAAGAAAATAATGATTGAAAAAACAAATCCACTCATGCTATTAATTTAGAATTTATCATAGCAGCTATCAAGAAAACATTACCTTTAAGAAAGTGTGAAGCAATCTTCATCAACTATCAGCTGCTCACATATGTAGAGAATTTTTTTACAAGTATGAATCATAATATTTTAAAACTTTCAATGATCTGATCTATTTTGTTCTAATCATGAAACTTCTACAAGGTCTTTCCCAAAGCCTGCTTAAATAATCTTTGAGGAATACCAAAAGTCTTCATTATGTGTATCATCATCATCATCAACCATATCAATCCACTGCAATTTGAAGGTCTCTCCAAGTTCAATCCATCTTTTCCTATCTTTAGCTTCTCTTCTCTACATCACCCCTGCACACTTTCTTATTTCATCCATCCATCTCACATGTGGTCTTTTTCTGGGTCTTTTACAATCTCTTGGAATCCAGTTTAAAATTTCAATTGTCCATCTGTTATCATCTCTTCTAACAATATGTCCAGCCTAACTCCACTTCAGTCTTTTAATTTTTTCAATGAGGTCAGTAACATCTGTTTGTTCTCTTACCCATGCATTGCGTTTTCGATCCCTTCTTGTTACTCCCAACATGCATCTCTCCATACTTCTTTGAGTGGTCTGAAGTCTTTGTATTGCTCTTTTATTAAGTGTCCAAGTCTTAGATCATAAGTAAAAACTGGCAAAACACATTTATTAAAAACCTTTCTTTTCAAACACATAGGCATATTTCCTTTTAGTATCAAGTTATTTCTACCAAAAGCACTCCAACCAAGTTTAATTCTATGATTAATTTCATCCATTATATTTCCATCTGTATTAATAATCTGACCAAGGTATTTGTAACTGTTAACTTCTTCTAACTCATTGTAATCAATCTTTAATTATGTGTATACATACATATATACTCTTAATAGTAGTGAATACTATTTTAGAACTATAACATTAATTGCATTCAAGATAGTATTATTTGAAATTTTTGATTTTTAGTTTTTCTGGATTTGCAAAATTTTTGAATGAGAATGCATTAAGTATTAAATAAATTTAAATCTTAATGACATGGTTTCAAATGGGAAAGCCTTGTTCTCTAAAATAAATACCAATGTAAAGGTATTTATTTTTGAGTAGTTAATGTTCACTGAGAAATCAGATTTTTTAATCCAATGATAGTCACTATGGAGAATTAAATTTGATTTTTCACTTTGACAAATGATTAAATAAATAACATATTTATTTTTAATTTATAAATAAATAATAATTTCAGTGCAATCAGACTCTGGAATGTAAAGATCATCAGATTGATTCCAGTTCTCTTATTTCCAGAGTTCAAACTTTTTTTTTTTCATGTGTCATAGCATCATCCGGGACGCGAATCCACAACCGTCTGCAACCAACTACTAGCTTGCAAGGCGGTTGCGATGACCTCTCAGCTAACAACGCTTGACGAGTTCAAACTTTTTACAAACTCTGAAGCAATGACGCCATTTGATTATTTATTTACATTTGTTTATTAAAAAACATAATATAAACTGCATTTTCTAAAAGTATAACTTTTAAAATAAAGTAAACAAATTTTAATTAGAAAGTTCATTTTTTACTATAATTCTATAGTTAGTGGTTTTGGAGGTTATGTGATCTTTAACATTATATGGCAGATTGAAAACAACAGTTCCATTTAATTAATTAAACTGAAAATCAATCCAGGAATCTGTATAAAACTGGACAAAGCAAGTTTCATTCTAATAATAAAGTAGAGAAAAGCCCAATGATATATATAATTGTTATGAATGAAATGAAGCATATGTCTGTTTACAGATATATAAATGAAATATTGGTTTTGATTTCCATCAAATGTCAGCTTATAAAATAATTTTAATGACAATCACAATACTACGTACTTCACTTATTAATAAAACAATCATATCATTTATTTAGAATTTATCTTTCAGGTAAGCAGTTCATAACTAATTTATCTAACTATCCAATATTGGTTTTAGACACACAAAAATAAGAATGGAAATGACCCAAATTTCTTATTACCTGGAATTGGGCCATTCTGGTGGATAATGCTTTCTTCTTCACCGTTTCTTGATGAGAACCTAATGAAAAGAATTTTTGCGTCTTGCTATGAATTCAAAAGCTATTTTATCTTATTCTTGCTTTAATTGTTATAAATTACACACACTTTGTACATATATACTCCTAAACTTTTAAATGTAATTAATGCTTTACAAGTTGAAACAAAATTTACCTAATTAAAATCTTGAATATCAAATGGATCATTTGATATCTTAAAATTGTCTCATTATTTAAGTAATCTTCTATTCATTTAAACGCATTGATTTACATCTCCTTTCTTGAATTTAACTAATTATTATATAGAAAACTGTTTCTGGGGAAATTTGAGTTTAGTTTTCCTAGATAAAATGCTATCCCTCTTCCCCATCTCTACTCATTACTGCAAACTACATAATCTGCCACTGCTGCTCTCTTGAGACAAAAAGCAAATCATTTTGATTATATAGATTAAAGAGGGAATTTGAACTCGGAGATATATTATAACTTAATATTGTTGATAGAAAAAAATTATAACTGTAATAATAAAATAATATTTTAAGTTGCTAAAGTGTGATTATAATTATTTCCTTACCTTTGTCGTGTTTATTAAATATTTTAATTAAAGAAAACAGATTGTAGCTATACTGTATGATTTATGTTATTAACTTGAAAAATTAATTTTATATTAATTATAGGAACAAGTAAAAAAAATTATAAACAAATACTAAATATATTAAAGAAAACGCAATTCCTTAATTACTTTAATCACTTTTTTTTTTTTTTGCATTGACATGTGATCACCTATTTTATATAACATTTTTGTATTTTATGTATACAGTATAAGGAAATGTAGTATATGTGGTCATTCTTGGAATTGCAAAGAAGTGTTTATTAGCGCCCATTTGTAGCACTCTAAGAAATGACTTGTTTAATGTTTAAAAGGATACTGAGAAGTATTTTCTATTTGTACCCAATAAATGATACTTTCAAGGAATTCTATTTCTATTTTTATATATCCTAAAAAGAGTCTCATATTGTAGAAATAGTGTATCTGTCTCTCATTTCTATGACTTCAATTTGAATCTGGGCTGGGTAAATTTGGAAAAAAATTTAGGTTTCAATCAGTATTAAGATTTTTCTTGATAAATGTTTCATAAGCTATCAAGCTAATTATCTAACATTGGTCGATGAATATGTATCTGGGTATTCTTCACAAACATGGAAAAATAAAACTTTTGATAAACTTAAACAATTATTTTTTTTTTCATTATTCTATGAGTGGTTGGAAAAGACTTTGTTTTCTGTTTAATTATTTAAAAGCTGTTTTTCCTATCTGCTTACTTTTGTGTACTATTTTAAATAAACTTTTGTTTGTGATTAAGAAAAATGTCATAGTGGAGTGGTTAGTGCACTAGTTTATTGTAATTTGTGTCCAAGACTTTAAACTTAAGTCCAAAATTAAACTAGGAATTTTTAGAAAACATATAATAAAATTAGGAATTTTTTTAGCCAAAACATATGTATTCAATATTAATCAATAAAATTTTATTTATTGATTTATATTTAATATTATGAGGACACATATTTATATTCATTACTTGTTTTTTTTTTTTAAAGTGTCATAGCATCGGCCGGGACGCGAACCCGCAACCCAGGCAACTGCCTGCAAATGCAAGGCAGTCGCGCTGACTTCTTGACCATCAATGCAAGACATTCATTCATTACTTGTTTTTCTGCTATAAGTGATTAATAGTGGAGCCAATCTTGATATTTTATCACCACAGAAATCTTATTTTTAAACTATGGCTTTTAAAAAAAAAAAATTTAATGAAAAATCAATTCAAAACAAATGCAATAAGTGTATCTTTCTCAGATTCTGTATTTAAACATTCAAACAGTTTGGTGTACAAAAAAGAGTAAAAGATTTAGTCAAAGAGAAAGTTAAAGTCATTGATAGTAATATTAATTCACTAAATTCTAATGCTATAATGACCATGGTAAAAAGAATTTCTTATATATATATATATTCTATTACTAAAAGTAAAAACTTTTTTTTCAATAATGATAACAAGAATATATCTAATGATTAAAAAAACAAGTGGTATAAAGTTAAAATAAACCATAACTGCTATAAAGGATTACTGATATTCTATTGCTTTATGTTTTGGCTGTGATGAGGTAAACATTAATAATGGATATAAAAAAAATTATTAATAGAATATTTTTTTATGTACAGTCAATTACAATTTTTATGAAGACATATTTTTTCTTCCTCCATTCTTCACCATTAGCTTTTAGAATCAGAAAAAGAAAGGTGAGAATATTACCAATATAAATGGTGTTATCTTAATTCCCAAACTTTTATACAATTTAAAACTTTCTACCCATGGAATAATTCCAATAGCAAATAAATTTCTATTATCAGTTTTAAAATTAATTTGGATGCTATTAAATTAGACTACTGAAATAGAAATGTGAATTGTAAATGCCAAATTGTTCTGATTTTCTCTCTTTTTCTACAAAATGTATTGATGTTAAATTGGACATCTGTTAACCATTTAGCTAGCAATAAATTGTCTTTTTCCTACATCTTTAGTATAATAAGGGATGTTAACCATAATGATAATTAAACTACCAGATCTAGGAAATAAACATTTACACTGCAGAGAATAGCGTTAAAACAGGCAAAACTCACTATACATATTGCCACACATGGCAAGCAAGCATAAGAAATGGTAATCATGTGATGAGAGAATAGCATTCCAATTTTTTGTATTAATAGGATTCTAATCCCAGAGAGAAAGATGATTTTTTGAAATCACAATTTGTAATTTACACAGCAAAAAAATTCTACTATTTTCCGAAAAACACATTCTTATTATTCATGGAAAGGTTATTCATATATTGTCAGACTTTGACAGGAAAATTGTGAAAAGTATGCATGAAATTACTGGAGAAACTAAAAAAAGGATAGGAGGAAAAGAAGTTGATAGATAACCATAAAGAATAAAAGAATAGAAAGCCAGAGAAGATGGTATAATTTGGTGTGTGACATCTGTCTTTTGTCAGATATGTAATGATAATGAGTCTCAACAAACCTCCATAACCCTATTTCTGTATAATTCCACAGATGAGATGCAGCAGTCTTTTTAATTACTATTTTATATATATATAGTGTACCATACATCAGTATCCTAGGCTTTATATGATTTATGTTCTTCATATTCAGTGACCAAATTATGTTTGATTTGCTAATTCCCTCATTCAAATGTGTCAGGTAATTTTATTGAGCGCAATTATTTTTCCTGGTCACACAACCCTGCTTAACGTAACTAAACTTGAATAATAGTTGAGGATAGAACCATCTTTTAATTTATTTGAAAGGCACCAGAATTTTATACAAGAATCCACTGGCCTACCCCCCCCCCCCATCTTTATTAGTTACTGTTATAAAATTATTTGCTATATCTGGAGGATTGTATTTTCTAATACAGCATCAACAATTTATTTGGTAAAGTAATAATTGTTGAATTTAAATAATTTTGTCCTATTAATAACAAACTTAAATAGACAACAATGCAAATTATATTCCTTTGATTTATTAAATTATAATTATGATTGTTTTACAAATTAAATAGAGAATAACAATACAAAACAAATAAAGTGAAATGATTATTAAACACTACTGTTTTTAAGATTCAAATTTATTTATTTTTTATAATCTGATGCAAAACAGCATTTTCTATCTTTGTAGTTCAAGAAAGTGATTACTTAAATTATGAAATAAAGTCTCTTACCGATAAGTTGAATTGTTCAATTTATAACACTATGTAGATTTCTATGCATATTTTTGTTCTTCTGGGAAGGATCCATTACACTGTCTTATTGCAGCTTGTAGGTAGCCCAGGATTCAAGATTTATGTAGGCAATGGCTTCACTCCCAGCATTTTAAGACTTCAGGAAGAAAGAAACATTGGCAAATGAACTTTCTCTACTCACACATCTTACAATGATTCAATACACTGGTGAGAGTAGCTTGGCATAATTTTTAGGACTTCATAGAAAATCAGTTTTATATTAAAGTGTTTTCTTTAGAAAATGAAGATCTGAGACCCCTGATTCACAATGTATTTGCTTTTATATTCCTCCCTGATTTTAGTCAACCATGCACATCCTGTTGACACCTTTTAACTTTGACAAAATTTAAAGTAATTTTGTTTACAATGTCATCTTTTTCCCCATTGGTAGCCATCTTTGATGATGTCAATGGAATGCTGTGACTTTAGCTTTCAAAGGTTGATAATTAAGTTTGCAATAAAAATTTATTCTTATCTTAGCACAAATCAATGTAAGGTCTGGTTATTCTCTTTATCTCTTTTTTTAAATCTCTTTAACTTAAATATATATATAACCTATGTAGTCTAAATAAAATACAATCAGATATTTTTAAAAGAAAATATTATTTCTTTTTGGTAATTAGATAATTTGTAATTCTAAATTGGCAATGCAAACTTGTACCCAAAAATATGGTACAATAGTAACAAAATTGATTGGATTTGCATAGATCAATCTCTATTTAATTAAAGCTCAAATAATGTCGTATTTTCCTTCATCCTTATCTATATCATAGTTGCAAAAAAAAGATGTATTTAGATATTATGGTTATGGATCCATTCACACACTATTAAGGAAATAGTAGATGAGACAGTATTTTATATAATCAATATTATTTATCTAAATATTAAACAAATGGCACTAGTCATGAGATCAATGAAAGTTCATAGCCATTCAACGGTCATGTTACACATGATATGAAACAGATCTCATAATTGGAATCAATAAATAACAATAATGTAATCACTAATAGTTGTGACAAAATTAAGAAAATAAAAAAAGAGAGAATGCCTTTTTAGATGACTGATTATGAAGATATATTGTGGATTGCTTGAGAATCAGATGATACATATACTTCTTTGAATGAAATTTATTATCACCATATTTAATTATTAATTATAAACTCTTTTCCTTAATAAATGAATGAAGAAACAATAATATGAATTCTTAAAAATCTTATCAGTTTGGTACCATTAAATTTTCCTTCCAAATGTTTTAAGTCACATAAATAATAGTAATAAATATATAAATTCAACCTTCCTTCTTTTTCTTTTTAAAACTTGTTTTATTCCAAACTATAATTTTATTTCTCTTCCATACAACGTTTCAACTACATTCTGTAGTCATTATCAAGTTTCCTTAAAAAAATAATAATAAAAATAAAAAATAATAACACAAATAAATAAAATATTAATACATTCCAAATATATAATATTCAAATAAAACCATAATATTATTATTATCATCTACAAATACAATTATTTACCTCCTTCCCTATCTTTAATTATTTCTTTTAAAATACCTTTATAATTTAATACTCTTCTTATATAAATTTATTATCTATTCTCTAAATCTTTACCCATTAACATTCTTTTTATACCCCTCCCCCCTTTTTTATATATTATTCCTATATTATCTTATTTTTTATCTTTATTTATTAACATTCTATTTAATACTGGTTTATACTGATCTATATATACTTCCTCTTTTTTTATTCTCTCTTTAAATTTTTTAACACATTCCAATGGCCTTATATCAAAATTTTCATGCTTAAATTCCTTTTTATGAATATATATAGCAGATTTTTTATCATATAAATGCTGCCTTAATCTAGTTTTTAATTTATTCTTACTTGTTCCTATATAAGTCATATTTACATTATTTTTATCACAATCCATACATTTAATTATATATACTGAATTTATACATTCTAAAATATCAATTTTATCATAATCATTTATTAACTCACCCAAACATTGTTTCCTTTTATAAACAGGGCAAATTAATGTATTATATCTCCTATTAAAATACCTAAAAATTTTCTTAATTTTAAAAAATAAATATCTTGATACCCTAAATCCTATATAAATTATTTTATTTTCTCCATTTTTATTCAATTTAATCTTTCTTTTTATATTTTCAATATTATAATTAGATATCAATCTTTTTACAATATATTCAGGATAATCATCTTTAATACATTCCCCCCTAATATTATTTATTTCATTCTTAAAAAACATTTCATTTGAACATACCTTAACATCTCTAATAATCTTATTATTAACAATATTAAGCTTGCAATGTTTTTTTAAGGAAACTTGATAATGACTACAGAATGTAGTTGAAACATTGTATGGAAGAGAAATAAAATTATAGTTTGGAATAAAACAAGTTTTAAAAATAAAAAGAAGGAATATTGAATTTATATATTTATTATCATGGAGCTATAATTTAAAAAGAAAAAGAAGTGAAAAGTTGTGTATATAATTATAATAGTAATAATAATACACTAGCAAGTAAACTTGTATAAATGATGATTATTCTAAATCTTCCTAATCTTAATCTACATATGTGCACTTAATTAGTGAGAAATATTGGCTAATATTATGAATAAGGTACAATTTGGACAAAAATGTAAATGTTTTCAAATATTTGGATCATGAAAAGCATACAATAGAAAGAGATGCTATGCATAATTGGATTTTAAACACAAATACTTCTAAATGGATAATTCATTTGGTTAAGAAAAACATCATATATTATATAGTTTTTGAAAATAATCTAAAACTGTAATTTCTGTATGTGAAGATTTTACATAATGTTATTTGAACTTTAAATAACAGAAACTTGTGCCAATAATCATTATAATCTGATAGAAATTATTTTACTCTTCTCTTGTATGAATTAGGTGAATGAATAAATAAAATTACAATTTGCACATAAATTATTAATTTAAAGAACTTAAATCTAAGGAATAATACTCCTTTATGTTGTTTAACTTGTAATCAATAAAATATAATATAAATCTATTATATTATAATAACAACTTGTAAATACATCAGTATAATAATTATATATATATAAAACCCTTTTTCTGTAATTCGAAATTTTTTTACACTTTTCAATATAATACCTCCTACTAATACTAACACGTATATTACACATATAGCAACATCTATCGATATTTTCTATAATTTGTTATCTCTATCATTTTATTTATATATTTCCCCTTATGTTACTTAAATTATATAAAGGAAATAAATAGAAGGAGAATATATGAAACAAATTATATAATATAAATACATGTATGAACATTTACAAAAAGTCAATTGATTTAACTAATGATTGGATAATGGATAGGGAATGGAAAGTAACATAAGGGGAAATATGTAAATAAAATGATAGAGATAACAAATTATAGGAAATGTCAGTAGATATCGCTATATGCGTAATATACGTGTTAGTATTAGTAGGAGGTATTATTTTGAAAAGGGTAAAAAAAATTAGAATTACCGAAAATGGCTTTTGTATATATATAATTATTATGTTGATGTATTTACAAGTTGTTATTATAATATAATACATTTATATTATATTTTATTAATTTAAAGAAATGAAATTAATATTAGAATTTCATATATGTTTGTGTATACATTCCATCATTCAAGTCTAACATTTTTCCACTTTATAAAGATAATACTAATAAGAATAAATAAATATAACCTTTTCCCTATGCATGTTTCACTATTATTTTTTATAACAATGCATAAATAAATACAATTATATATTAAATTATAGGATTATTTTACAAAAATGATAAACTTTTCTTTTTGTTTGGAAATAATACTGTAAAACTTTTGAGATGCTTCTTTAATTCATTATTATCTTTTTAAAGGTGTTCATTAAAATAAAAAGATTTTAAATATAAGTAATAATTATGGGGAAAAGCTATTTAACAAAAATTACTTTTATATCTTTTATTTGTGCAATTTTTAGAAACATTTCCTTTTACATATTCCAATGATAACTTTTGTTTTTATTTATTCCTAACATATTTCAGTGTTTACTTTCTTCAATATCATTTTTATTTTAATAAAAACTTCTATGTGCCTAGTTCGAACATTTTTGCCATATTTTCCCTTTAAAATAACTGCCAAAAAAATAAATAAATGTTTTTGATATATCTTTTTTTAAAAAAAAATGGTTATAGTAGAGTTCATTATCCTAATGTAGTACTTTTCTCGTTATCTATATATTCTCCTTTTTGATAAATTTGCTTTTAAAAGATACATCCATTCCACATATAATAATTTTTATATGCATATTATTTTAGGACAAAAATAATAATAGGCTCTTTTTCATGAGTGTAGAATTTTTTCTGATTCTTTTTCTAAATTTACACTTCATTTCCACTACTATTAGTAATGTTATTAAAGTATTATAACTTATTAGGTTTCAACAATTTTTTTTTTTTAGCAAGTATGTATTCTTTTTAAATTATTCCATATAATATTCAACCATAATCTTTGGTTCCTCAGTTAATTATGTATGCAAGATTTGAAGCTTAATTTTTTATTATATTTTAAGGAAGAGAAAAAAATAAGTAAACAATGAGGATTGCCAATTCCTCTACAAGCTTTATGACAAATGCTTAGCCAGAGCCAGCACTTAAAATATCTGTCAGGACCCCTCCCCAAACCCCTGACCATGGTTTCAGGCTTTGGCACTCCTCAGAGAGGTGTCAGGGTAGGTTCAGATACTAGATCTAAAAATACCAACCCAAAGCCAAGCATCTATCTAAAAGTTATCTATAGAGTGGAAAATCTAAAATTTTCAGACATCTACATGTCTTCAAACCCAGCTATCCAACTCAAATAGGCAGTTTGAAGACATGTAGATTTCTGAAAATTTCAGATTTTCCACTCAATAGATAACTGGCTTTGTGTTGGTATTTTTAGATCTAGTGTCTGAACCTACTCTGACACCTCTCTGAGGAATGCCAAAGCACGAAACCATGGTCAGGGGTTTGGGGGGTCCTGACAGAGATATTTTAAGTGCTGGCTCTGGCTAAGCATTTATCATAAAGCTTGTAGAGGAATTGGCAATCCTCATTCTTTATAACTTGCAAGCTTAAGAGATAGGGTCATGTGATCTATGACTCTTAGTTTGACTAGAAAAAATAAGTGTTTGATAAATGAAGAAATTAATTTATTTATTTTTAATAATTGTGTTTTACAAGTCTGTTGAATTAAGAAAAGATAAAATTAGTATTATAATTTGATTTTGTGCTTTGAGAACAAAGCTCTAGCAGAAAGCAGACTCAGCTTCTGTCCTTAGCCAATTTTAGAAACATTTTCAGCAATTAATTACATGTACAACATATATAATAAAATTATATGTAACTAAATATAAACAATTTTGCCTATTTGTTAATATGTAGCAAATATTTGGTAAATGCAGTTATCCCTTTTTAATTCTAATTAAATGTATACAGCCTTAGTCTTACTAAAATATCAGTCAATCAATATTACCTGCTAGGGCTGAGAAAAAGAGCATAATGATAGCACTATACAATATATATATAAACTCAGTACATAATTATACATATTACAATAGCAATTTATTTTTTCTGTATATCTATTTTTATCCAATAATTTAAATTATTAATTTTAATGTATTACTAAATTATCTAACAATTTTATGATTAATTCTTTTTAAACATTTTTTGATTTATTTTATTAACAATATCATTTATATATAGAATATTCAAATAAGTATATTGTCTATAACAAAATTAATGTAATTATAAGGGACTTGAATTCAGATTTTCAATCTCTCTACTGTTATGTCCTCCATCTTATACAATTGCTATACATGACCACATACATGTGAAAAAAATAAATGATTTCCAATAAATGTATTTCATGCTGAACTAGCACTCATCAGTTGGTCTAGATCATCATCTCCTACACATATATACAATCAATTTTCAGTTTATATTAAAATAGTAAATCTTCAAACTTTAATGGACAATCTTCAATCTTCACCCTCCAACTCTGCAGCCATCCATATCATTGAAAATCCAAGGATGGTATGCACAAAGCCCTTGCTGATGCCAATATTATTGTCATATCCATGTTGACTTTAAGTCACTCTCACTTTTCACATATAGGACCTTAATATGTTCATTTAATTACACAGAAGAGGAATGGGCAGAATATAGGCTGAATATGTAATATTCAAATAAGTATATTATCTATACTATGATTGTTTTATCATCAGATTTTCATTGATATGGATGGCTGAAGAGTTGGAAGGTGGAGAAAATTGAAGCTTATCCATTAAAGTTAAAGATTTGCTATCTTAATATAAACTGATCACTGATTGTCTATATGTGTGGAATGGTGACTTGGACCAATTGATGAATGCTGGAAATTATTTATCTTTTTATACATGTATTGCATATTTTTATCCAAATTATTATTGTGTAGATAATTACTATATTGAGTTCATGGTTGGTCATTAATATCTTAATCTTATTCAATTATAAAGCTGATATTAATATATTTTGTACTGTTGTGAATCAGAATTATGTGCTTTAATTATATTTAAATTTAGTCAAAGTAAATTGTAAATCCAGTTTAAATATTCAATTTTAATATTCATACTTGATTATAATAAATGCTAATAATTCTTTTTATATGTTTTGATTGCTATAATATACTATTTTAATAATTCACTTACAGTAAATTTAATATAAATTGATATGATTAGTTAATTGTACTTAAGTAAATATCCAATAGAAATCTACTGTTTCTTTTAAATACTGGTATGATTGGATAATATAAATTTAAGATTATGTAATAGGTTCATTGATAGTACATCATTATTAAATATTTTATTTTATTATAACTAAAACAATTCGCAAAAGTAAAGTCAATATAAGAATATAGCATCATTGAGTTAGTGTTATTTATCATTTTATTAAAATAAGATTTAAAATTAATTATTGGACTATATATCTATTTAGATATCATGAATATTGTAAACTTATAAGACATACTAAATCTGTTATCTTAATCATTCATGAATTATTTTATTTAGATGTGGACATCTTTAAATTTTAGTATAAGTTTATGTTTTTATAAGCAATATTTGATTAGTTGGGTATATTAGAACCTAGTGGTTTAATGATTTATTATTGGTTTCATTCGATTATAAGTTAGCATATATCATTGTTTTGGGACAATGTTATTTGATTTGTTTTCTTCATCCACTTTAAATGATGATTGTATTTAAGGTATCTGAAATGATAGTCTTGTTTGTTTTCTATTTATTACAAATATTGTCTGAACTCATGATGCTATAATAAAAATTATCATCACTGTTTTGGTATGTGATTAAACAAAGGCTTATATTATGTACTGAATAATTAGTTATTGATTGGTATTCATTTAGTCTAGTATATTATATATATTCTGTTATGAACAATATTATTATTTGTATAAAATTACTATTATTTTTATTTGTATCACATTTTATTCTGTTATAAATGTTGCCCAACTTTCAGGAATCATTTTTATTCTATCACATAAGGCAACCAACAACCGAGCTATATTTTATTCAAGATATATTAAAGTTATTATTTCCCATTGCATATTTACAATCTGTTACAAATACCACCTAAATGATTAGAGCTATAACAGAAGTTAGCATACACATATTTATTCTATTATAAATATCATAATTTACAGGACATAATTAAACAAGATCAGTCTATGAAGGTTTTGTCATATCTAATTTGTCACAAATGCTTCCCAAATCTGTGGTGCATTAAAAGAAGAGTATACCCTCATTTTTATTCTGTTATAAATGGCACTTAAACAGTTGTCTTTTCGTGTCAATTATAAAATTCTGCCTTAACCTGTAGGGTAACTTTTGATTCTGTTACTATCAGGGAGCTTCCATGTAATAAAAATATAATAGCTAAATCTTTTTAATTTTTAATTTATTTATTTAATTATTTTTATTAATTAAACTAAATTATTATCTTTACTATTATTGTATATTGTTTGCATATAATTTTTTTATATTTTAATTTTAGATTTAAATTTATGTTCTTTTAATTACCAACTCCAATAATTTTAAATATTTTTTTTAAATTTAATTATAATTACCTTACTTTACAAATTAACTAACCTCTATTTTTGTTTTTGTTTTTTTATACTCATAACTTTTATTTTTCTTTTAATTTTATTACTTAATCTTATATAAATAATCTTTATAAAAGCACTGTTTTTAAACTTAAATCCCTATTTAAACTATGTTTTATGTTATTAAATAGAATTTATTTTTTATTTTTTTATTTTATTATTAATATACTATATGAATTTTAATCTATCTTTTTCAAATAATGTCCTCTTGAATGTAAATAAAGAGGTGTCTATATATCACATTTATGTTATATTAACCTTGTGTAAATTAAATGTTTCATCTTACTTATATAATTAGTTATTATATTTTTAATTTGACATTTTTTACATTACTTTCATATATTCAATTTAAGTAATTATTTGAATTTTAATTTTAATATATTTATTATCTAATATGTCATTTATATTTTTCTTTTATTTACTATTTTAAAATTTGTCATATTATTAATTTTTTATTTATTTTATTTATAAGTTTTTATAACATATATTTAATTTTTTATTTATATTATTATTATCATAATAATTATTCATATTAATTGTGCTTGTTATTATTTTATGTATTTTTATAGTTTTAATTGGGTAATTATTAATAATAATAATAATAAATATTTAAATAAAAAATCAAATATATAAATATAAAAACTTATAATAATAATAATAATAATTAAAAATATAAACAAAATTATAAATAAATAAAAATTTAATAATAAATTTTAAAGTAATAAAGAAAAAAAGAAAAAGTATTAACATATTAGATAATAAATATATTAAAAATTGTAATTAAAATTCAGATAACTACAGAAATGAAGGACATGAAATTAAATGTAAAAAAATGCCTAATTAAAAATATTGAAATTATGTATATATGTGAAATAAAAGCTTTACTTATATTCAATAGAAAGGAGGGCATGTATTTGAAAAAAATAGTATTAATATGATAAGTACAGTATATTAATAATAAAAAGAAAAGAAAAATTAAAGAAGTTATTTTATTTAATAATATAAAACATAATTTAAATAAGGGTTTTAGTTTAAGCAGTGCTTTTATAAGTTATAAAAAAGGGCATTAGTTTATTTATTTAATAAAGTTGGCAATGAAAAGAAGGCAAATTTAACATAAGCTAAATTAGAATATATATAATATAATAAATATATAAATTAGAAAATATGTATACTTATCAGTAATTATGGATGGATACCAACAAGCATAATAATCATTTATAAATAACACTTATATCTGATCAATTTACAATACCTATTGATAATTATGAATAATTTCCATTTTGTTTTAGGAAATATTTTTGTTCATCAATCTCACATTTCCGTTGTGAATAAAATATTATTATTTTAAATTATATAAAAAATATTAAATAATCTTTTTATTATTTTTTAGAATTATTTCCAAATATATTAATTGTAAAACTGTTTTTCTGTGTATCATAATTTCTTTCACATATTACAATTTTATGATTGCTAATAAACATTTGCAAAGAAATTTGCACTTTATCACTACCATAAATTTGTCCCTTGTGTTTGCTTGAATTTTATTCTGTTTGTATATTTAGAATGTATACTTTTGAAACTAGTTTGAATTTTTTTTCTTTATTAATAAAATAATGTCA
This sequence comes from Epiperipatus broadwayi, assembly GCA_028023455.1. Taxonomy (NCBI): domain Eukaryota; kingdom Metazoa; phylum Onychophora; class Udeonychophora; order Euonychophora; family Peripatidae; genus Epiperipatus; species Epiperipatus broadwayi. The sequence continues at coordinate 730,828 of JAQFVV010012612.1, read as the reverse complement.
TTAATATGTGTTTCTTCTTTTATCTATCTTTCAATGTTATAAATAAAAAAACATAGGTACTTTGAATAAATAATCTGATATATATTTGAACTTATATTTTCATTATTATTTTATTTTATTTATTTATTTATTTTTGATAATTCAAATGTAAATATTTTAATTTCAAATATAAACTTTTTATCATACTTATCAAAAGACCATAGAAATTATTCGTAATTAATGTTTAAGCGCAAATTGGTCAGATATAATCTTTATTTATCAAACTTATCATGATTGTTGGTAAGTATGCATAATACTTATTTTCTAATTTATCATATTTCAGTAACATATATATTATATACAAACATGTTTGAAATATATTTAAAAATATACATATGAAATTACATTTAATTCATCTAAAAATGTGTATATGGAATTAAATTATATTATATATTATCCAGTGATGGTTTCAAAATTCATTCATAGTGAAAAAGGGTAATCTGAATTCTGGGTTGATGGAAAATTGTGATATGATTAAATTAAGATAAAAGATGCAATGATAAAAACAAAACAAAAAACTTGAAAATGTACAATAATAATAAGGTAATAATTTAATTTAAGTTAATAAAAAATAATTATTAAATTAAATAAATTAGTTAAAAATTAAAAAGGCTTAAAGAAATAAGTTATATATTCATTTTATGAATAAAACTGTTAATAAAACAAATCAAAAAAAAGTTTAAACAGAATAAATCATAAAATTGTTAGATAATTAAATAATTTATTAAAATTAATAATTTAAATTATTGTATAAAAATAGAAATACAGAAAAATAAATCTTTATTATTGTAATGTGCATAGTTATATACAGAATTTATGATATATTGGATAATGTATACATATATAGAGAGAGCATATATAAGGTATATATTAATCGAAAGGAATCAAGTTTAAAATTGTTGCCTTTAATTATATATAGTTTAATTATATATGTTGTATATTGTAAGTTTTTTTTTTCTATCCTCTAAATTTTATTTTTGGGTGATTTTATCAAGTTTAAAAAAAAAAAATTTTTTTTAAACTTTTTCTAGTTGTTTTGTATTGGGGGTTGTTTTTTTTTTTGGGGGGGTGGAAAAAAAAAAAATATATTATGTGTTCTTATATATTTATGTATTAGAGCTCTGTTGGACAGTCAAAATATAGCATTGTAAAAAGTATATAAAGTAATATTTGTTTAATTTTTATATTAGAATTAATCAATGCACAAAGAAATAAAAGTTGTTGGTTTTTACAAAATAACTAGTGATTTATAAAGCAATTAATAGAAAGATATATGTGTGTTCACCAATAACTATCTCCCACTCTTACATACATGAAAGGCTATCCATACTGTAAAATAGCTAAAGATCAAGAAATGTGAACTATAAATTGGTAAATTAAGGGAAATAATTAGTTTTTGTTGGCTAATTACTATTTATTTGATATGACTTATGTGCAGCAATTCTTAGTAAATATGCATGCTTAATATTTATCTATTCTGGGATATATTCTTTTTCTTTCCATATAACCAAAAAAAATAGTCTCTCATTTTGACAGGGATGAGCCATGTTATAATATATGTAGATATATCTTGCATACATTAAGCATTGATAATTTAATAGGATTTATTCGTGTAATTTTTGATAAATTTCATCTATAGTGTAATCAACCATTACAAACTAAAATCAAACCATCTAGTAATTGTATTTGTAATAATCTCACTTTAAACAAAAATGAAGAACTTTTAATATATTATTCTAAATTATTTAATATAACTAATTAAAAATCAGCATTGCAACTTGAAATCACACCATCTAGTAGTAATATTTGTCTGACCTATATTTAAACTAAAAGTGACACTAATTTTAGTTTATTATTCTCAATTATTTTGTCTTCTGATCAAGAATATTAAGGAAATCATATTGTTAGTTTAATTAGGCTCAAAATAGTTCAATTTCAATTGACAACTTTGTGTTGATTGATGTCCAAAACTGTAACTAAAATATGTTTTGATTGATTTTAATTTTAACTAAATTATCTAAATATAGGCCAATTGAGTATGGTCAGTCTCCCTCTTTCTTCCTCTCTCCTCTCTTTCTCTCCCTCTCTTCCCCTTATTCTCTTCTTATTCCCTTTTTCTCCTTTCTCTCTTCTTATTCCCTTTTTCTCCTATCTCTCATTCTCTCTCTTTCTCTCTTCCCCTAACTCTTCCTCCTCTTTCTCTCATTCTTTTCATCTCTCTCTCTCTCTCTCTCTCTTACTCATTCTCTCTCTGAAAGGATAATCAATGCATGTGTGAAACTTCAACTTTTATGAAATAATAAAAACAGGAAATAAAACTTTATACATAATATATTTGTTCGATTTTATTTTTGTTAAATTAAATTAAACATTTTTTTCTTAGTAAATACATGATGCCTACATTCAACCTTTATTTAAATATATATATATATTAGCAACCTTTATTTAAATATATATATATATTAGCAGAAATTTAGTCAATTGAAAATCTACTATCAACAAACATGAATTGGCTTTTGTCTTATAGGAAACATCAATTGTCAAAATATTTTTTGCTGGATTTGGTAATCATAAATTGAATTTTAATATTTCAAAGAATATTTTCATCATTTGAATATTTTCTTTACCAAAATTTGTCTTACTTACAGAACTTTGGTGGAAAATAATTTTTCCATTAAAAGAGATTTTTTTAACCTTAAGAGTAAAATGAAAACTTTTGTTTTGATTATTTATTTTTTACTTTTTTGTTTATGTAAAATATTATTTTTAAGATTATTTTTATTTTTTTAAATATTTTTAGTGAAATTTGTTGAAATGTAAAATTTTAATAGAAAATGAGAGGCTTTTTTAATTAAAAAAAAAACTAATTACTATATTATCTGTATGAAGCTGTTCAAAAGCGTAGCAAACCATAGTTATACATTATATGTGTGAAAACTAGAAATATCATAACTTTTTAAATATTTTTATAAGTAATCAAGCCTTTTCTAGAGAGTTGTATGTAATAAATAATTAGACCATTTTTTATATACTTTTAGATAATTTAAAGGAATTTTTCTATTTATTTTTTAGATAAATTGTAACTATGATATAAACATGGAAACTAGAAATTAAAAACTGACATTATTCAAATTAAAATCACACTATCTAATAATAGTATTGGTATGGCTATCTATATAATCCATCTCTAAACCAAAAGTAGAACCATTTTTAATTTATTACCTCTATTATTTAAGAATTGTGAGTAAGATGTTAATACATTATGTGTGTGAAAACTATAAATTTTTCATAAAGAATCATATATAATACTGGTAATTAGATTTTCTAATTATATATATATATACACACACACACATGCTATTTCAATATAACTTGGAAACTAGTTTGACCTGAAAATTTTTTAACAAACATGTAGAATAAACTAGAAACTCTACCTTAAAGACAAATACAATTATGCTTTAATATTATTGTAAATTATTGAATGTTTTTTACTCTAAATATTTTGAATTATAGCATCAGTCAAACTTATTTATTTCAACTTATTTATGGAAAAACTATAAATAAAAAAAAACTAGATTCTTTTTAAATTTTTATTCAACTAAGTATAAAAAAATTATAGTTAATTTTCATTTATTTTCATCTTAATTATTTTTTAAAAAAAAAATAAAAATAAATAAAATTTGTTTTACTTGAACATATTTGATTATACTCTTACATTTTTTTTATGTATAAATAGATGATAAATAGATAAAATATTTTATATATATATTTTGGAAAAGATTAATTTTTAACAAAAATGCTAATTTGTATTATATATAATTACATATATGCTTATGCATAATGTAACATGATTTTTTTTATCAATTTTGATCTTTTTTTTCTTGGCAACAATTCAAAGATTTTTTTATATAAATTTTAGAAATTTGTCTTGATAATTTAAAATTAAAATTTAAATTAATTTAAAACAAGTAATCAGATGTTAGCTTGCAAGTGATAAATTGGAAGCAATAAGTTGTCATTTCTCTCATCTTATAGCTTCACTTGTTAACAGATACAAAAATTAATCTTACAAATTTTATTTAGATACTTTTTTTATTAAAAATACAAAAAAAAAACAATTGTTAAACTGTGAAACTAATGAGTATGATTATTCTAATTCCAAAAGAAAAAAGATAAAGAATAAAGAGTTAAAGATGAGTTTTGTGACTAAACAACCCAGTCTGGGAAATATAAATATATTCATCTATTCTATGCTCATCTTTTACTTTATTATTTATCCTATATCTTGAGATAATATCTTTTTTTTTAAGAGTTAACTTTACATTTTAAAATATTTCAGTACAGTAACTTGCCTAATTGCAAGTCTCCATTGTATTCTGTTTTGAGCTATATTTTTTGATGAAAGAGCAGTCTATATTTCATTTCTTGGGATCACTTTATCATCTTGTCATCATATTTTTAGTCTTTTAAATACTAATAATTTTAAACACCCATAAATGATTTTTACCGTTGATCAATACTTCATGGAATAATCACATCCTAATAACATATCCAGATATAATTGTTCCATGAAGTATTTATACTCTTAAAAAATGTTCTTAATTGAACTTTTCTAATGATTTTATTTTAAATTGGTAAAAAATGGAGCTTTTATTTCTATATAATAAATTAAGTTAAATAACAACTCTTTACAATCTAATTCAGTTGTAGTCATTACATATATATCTTTAGCACTTGCTCTTTATGTTTTGGATACTTATCTTCACATAGATTTTTCAAATATTAAAATCATATCCACGTGCAATAACAATGACCAAAGAGCATTTTGGAAGGCTATAAAAATATTTAAAAAAAAAAATATGTTAACAAATGTGATGAAACAATGAAATTACCAACTATTTGGAAGAGTTTCTTCACATAGATGAATATGAAAAATACTGCCAAATTTAACTTAAACTATTCAACGACCATGTGATATAACAACCACATGATACAATTGTCTCTGCTATAACCATGTGATTATTTTTGTTCTTTCAACCAGTTGAAGGCAAGTATTATCTTGTTGAAATGTCAATATATTTACTTTAATATTATCTTATTAAACATGTTTTCTTGAAAACATGTTTTGTAAAACATCTTTACTCATGAGAATATTCATTTCAATATATATATATAATCACTAGATGGAGCTTTACCAATAACTCCTAACAAGCTTTGTTTACATAAATGCCAAGAGAGATAGAATTCAATATCTCTTTCATTGTCTCCCATCTCCAGACCATGGTTTCAAGCTAGTTGCCTCACGTCAGTGAAGGTTGTTAAAGCTCCATTTAGTGATCATAAAATGCAAGCTAAAAGCAAGTTACGAAATTCATAACTTGTTTTGTTTATCATAAATGTACCCTTGAAGGTTTTTGCAATGATATATATTGCAGAGGCTTTTACTATATGGTGAAACTGAACTGATTTCAGACCCATATAGCTATTTAGTTTGTTAAGCTGGATTTAAAGACATTACGTGTCTCAGAAATTTCATGCTTTCAAACTGATAAAAACATGTTTGATAAATATTGATTTTAGAGTTAGTATTTAGATCTAGTTTCTAATCTTCCAATCCTTCACTGATGTGACCCAACTAGCTCAAAACCATGGTCTGGATGTGGGAGACAATGAAAGAGATATTGAATTCTATCTTTCTCGGCATTTATGTAAACAAAGCTTGTTAGGAGTTATTGGTAAATCTCTATCTAGTGATCATAAAATGCAAGCTAAAAGCAAGTTACAAAATTTATAACTTATTTTGTTTATATATATATATATATATATCACAGTAGTTATATATATATATATATATATCACAGTCAGTTTTACAAGTACTGCCTTACAGTCATTATATATCAATAAAAACTTTATTAACACTCCTTTAACACTTTAAGCAAATAATCTTTATTTAAACATTTTTGACTGTTCTAACAGTGATGGTGGTAGTATGAAAAGTTTAAGATCTGAAGAAGACTGCTAGGACAGTTGAAACTGTTTAAATAAAGGTTATTTGCTTAAAGTGTTAAGTGTTAATGAAGTTTATATTGAAATATAGCAAAATATAGAGGAAGAAAGAATAAGTAGATAAGAGTCATTATATAGCTATGATTAAATACTCTGTTTTTAATTGTGGTCTGTGTGATACATCGACATCCAAATTTGGTTTTTTTATTTAAAAAGCTACTAATAAGATATTTAACCTGTTCTTAAGTTGATCACTATATAAATTAAAAGTTGCTAAAGAATTTTCTTTCATTGCTGCCTAATGAAGAAATTGGTTGGATTTTTATTTAAAATATTAATTACAAAATGAAACTCTGTATAAACTGCATTCAAAATATTTGAAACATTTTGTGGATCACCATTTAAATTGACATTATCAGAAAGCCAAAAAGGTATGAAGTTCTTGATTTTGCTTTTAATTAGTTCAAATTAAAAACTCAGCTATCAAGTCTGTATTCCATCTTGATGCCTAATTCTGAAGTTGTTTATAAAATGTCACAGATTGCTATCATAAAAATGAAAAACAAAATTGAACCTAATATATATCGTTATTTAAAATGATAAAAAATCAAGTTAAATGTTATATGACTTAATTTAATACGCTTGTAATTACAAATGTTGTATATAGAGCTCGCAAAATAAGCTCTTAACAAGCTTTGAGAATATCCTCAACCCTAGACCGTTTATTGCTTCTGACAGTGCCAGAAGCAGAAACTGGTCTGGGATTGAGGATATTCTCAAGCTTGTTAATTAAGAGCTTATTTTGTGAGCTCTCTATATAATATTTTTATTTAATACCAATTTCATCTCAAATGTCTCAATCTTTCCACCAACAATTATATTACACTTTCTGTCATTACAGTAGTTAAATTTTTATATAACAGTAAACTCATATAGCAGTCTTTCAGTCATCTATCATTTAGATATTTGATACATCACTTTACCAATGATTTTTTTTCCACTTGTTTTTTTTAAAACATCAATAATAATTTCATCATTTCTTGGATCTTTTTTACCCTTCATAGATTTAGTTGCATGTCTCATCTCTTTTTTAAATATTAGACATTTTAATACATGTTACAGTAATTATAAAAACTATATTGTTTTTGTAGTTTTTTTTTTTTTTGGTTCTATATCATTTTATAGTTTTTTGAATAATTCTTCCATATATTTCATATTGTCAGTCCTTTTTTTAATATTAGCACCATCTGTTTTTAATAACCAAAACAGTTTTTCTTCTAATACCAAAATATTGTTTTTTATTTCAAGATTTTTGCTTTTTTCTATGATTATTGTCATTTACTTGTGCTTTCAATATTTATATTTTTGTCTTCATGATTTGGTTCTTTAATACTCAAGTAGTGTTGCTGGAAAGTTTAAATATTCAGTAATGTGATATATATATATTACATATAGAGCTCACAAATAAGCTCTTAACCCTTAGAGGCCTGAACAGCCATTTTGAATTCCCAGAAAAAATTACAGGACATACAATTTTAAATGAAATGTCTAATTTATTACAATAAATAATATATATATATATTTTTATAAAGTGCAAATATGAAAGAATGTAATAAAGCTGATAAAGTCATTACCACAAAAAAATAATAAAAAAAGGATGTTTTTCACATTTTAAAAATTTTTATTTTTATATTGGTTCACAAACTCTCAATTTTGAAATGTATAACCTAAAATTACAATTTCATAGACAGCTTCATCACATTCGTCATAAAATGCAGAAAAAAAAAATATATAACATGACCTACCTGAGTTACAGTTCATTGGAGTAATGTGGCAAAAGGTGACAATTTCAGTTTCGCTTTTTTACTAACCAGCCTATATGTTCCATTTTTGAAAGCAGTTGTTTTTCTGGTCCCTCTATGCGGGATATCTATTAGAAATGCAAGGTTTTAGTGTGGATCAAAAAAAAAAATAACAGTAATAACTTTAGTAAAGTGTAAGTTATGGGGGTAAAAAATACTTACTATATTATTGGAATATCATGGGAGAAAGGGTGAGCTAAATTATGCATTATTTCATAGGAGACCATAATAGCAAAGTATGCTTCAAAGTAATTAAAAACTTATCTACAATGAAATGAATAAAAACATAGTAAATTCTAAGTTATGAGTGTAAAAAATACTTACTATATTATTGGAATATCATGGGAGAAAGGGTGAGCTAAATTATGCATTATTTCATAGGAGACCATAATAGCAAAGTATGCTTCAAAGTAATTAAAAACTTATCTACAATGAAATGAATAAAAACATAGTATGTGATGAAATAAATTAAAAATTTGTTTCTAAAATAAAATGAATAAAAACATAGTAAATTCTAAGTTATGGGTGTAAAAAATAATTACTATATTATTGAAATATCATGAGGGTGAGCTAAATTATGCATTATTTCACAGGAGACCATAATAGCAAAGTATGTTTCAAAGTAATTAAAAACTTATCTACAATGAAATGAATAAAAACAGTAAATAAAATAAAATAAATAACCCAAAGGAATTACAAGCAATTATTATATATCAGTGGGAGATGATGATGATGACTGTTGATTCAGCATTGGGAGGCATTGTAAATTATTTAGAATACCAAAAAATCGATCTCGGGTTATAACTCTAGCAAGTTAGCAAGTACCGGTTGATGCAAATATTCATTTTTAGACCAAATAAATTTTAGTTTTGGTATGCATGATATAGTACAAACATGAATAATCATACCAAAAAATGCATTCAACTCAGCAGGTGACAGACCAACCTACTTCGGTAATGCCTTCCACTCTGAAACATACCTATTGCTTTCAGTGCAAATATATAATTTTGTATAAAAAAATAAATGAAATAGATCAGCTGCAAATATATAATTTTGTATAAAAAATAAATAAAATAGATCAGGAATTGAATACTCATGGCTAATGGTGAAATATGACGAAACCTCAGAATCAAACACAAACAAAAAAGTCTTTGTCAGAATCAATCAAAATTACGTTCAGCGGCGAAAGAAGCCATTTGTGCGGTTATTTTGTTTATACGTTGATAAAATCTAGAAAAATAAAAAAAATTATAAAATTTTAATAAAGTACTTTACAAAAATTGCTATAAAAAATCTAATTTTCATCGCACAGAAAAAATTTTTAGACGTACAAAAAGATAGAAAAATGGCGGAGAGAAAAAAAATGTAACTGTGACGTATACGGTTTGCACGCTATTGCGGTCGAAATTGCAAACTTTTTTTAATGCGGAAAAAAGCGGTTTTCAGTCTCAAGGGGTTTTACAAGCTTTGCAAAATATCTCCAACCCCAGACCGGTTTCTGCTACTGGCTTCCTCAGTGAGGTGATAGGATATTCAAGAATTAGATTAAAAATACCAGGGCAAGCCCAGCACTTTATCTAATGTATAACAAGCTTTGCAGAATATTCCCAACCCCTACTATCCATTAGATAAAGTGCTGAGCTTGTCCTAGTATTTTTAATCTAATGCTTGAATATCCTAGCACCTCAGTGAGGAAACCAGTAGCAGAAACCCATCTGAGGTTAGGGATATTCTGCAAAGCTTGTTTAAGAGCTTATTTGCAAGCTCTATATATAACATTTGTAATAAAAGCTTGTTAAATTAGATCATGTGACATATGACTCGATTTCTTTATATGTATGTATATATATAATACTAAATACATGTTCGTATATAGAATATATTATTTAAAATTAATCAATAATAAATAAATAATATTTTCAATGTTAAAATATGAAAATGCCCAATTTTTTTATAAATTTCAGAACTTGCTTAATTGTACATTAGATGATCATTAGCTGATGATGGTATTTGAACTGGGTATATACTATTCTTTTTAATTTCTCATTTATGGTAATTCATTTTTTGCAAACGATGCTTCTATTATTAAAATTGAATACATGATCTGTTCTTCTTCCATAGTTAAAAAAAAGTGAATTATATCTTAATCTTGTTTAGCCTTGTTATATATATACTGTACGCACATATATATGCATGTATGTGTACAGTGTTGTTCAGTTTTTGATTTTATATTAATTCTTTTTTTTATAGTACAATGTAATAGAATACATTTGCTTTAGCCAGATATTCTAATTTTACTTTAATAAAATTAACAAGTGATATAAAACTAAAATTATAATCATTATAATACAATAATTTTATATCCTTCTAAAATGGCATTACAATGTAATATTTCATATTTTTAGTTGATTTAATGTTACATTTTACTTTATAACTAAATCAGAATATATATTCCAGTAATATGTTTCTATTGTAACCAACATTTATTAGAGAACATACGAAGTCTATGATTTCTATTAAGAAATGTATTAATCTCTGAGAATTTATAAAAATTAAGGGCTATTGATTTAAAATGAATTTAACCCTAATGTCTTAATTCAGTAAATTATTCTATCATGTCATTTCCGAGTTCAAGTTTGTTTTTTTTGTTATTTTTTTTGTTTGTTTGTTTTTTTACCCCATAACTCAGAAATGTTGTTTGATACATTAAACATATATGAGATTCACTACTTCCTGCTGAATATGCAATAAATTTATTTATATCAGAGTTCAATAATCAGAATATATGCAATAATTATTAAATATATATAAAGAACTTTTATTTTAAGATTTACAAAAAATATAATTAAGATCTCTGCGATCTACTTTTAACCCTGAATCTATTTTGGGGTTTATAGAGATAGCTGTATCTGGGAATTTATCTTAGTGGCAATGTAATAGTGTTCAGCATTTGTTAATGTTATTAGGATTTATTTTCCATTAAAAATAGTTATCCTTTAGCCACTGTACCATACTGGACTCTTTATATATCTCAATCTCATATTGTATTGATCAATAATTGTGATAATAAATTTAATAATAATCTAATTTCTAGTCATATTATTAAATTATCTATTTTAAAAATATTTTACCTCTATTGCTCTCTACATTTTTAAGTTATTTTACTTCATGTTTAATTAAATTTCATTTTAATTAAATTTTTCTCTAAATTAATTCATGATTTTATTTACCCTATTTATTTAATTATTTATTGGTCAAATATTTTATTTTTATTTTTTATTATATTTACATATTTCTATAACCATAAGTAGGCATATGTATTTTTGACCCACTTCAGATATATAGTTTTTTTCTAAAGTAAGGATAAAATCTCAAACAAAAAGTTTTTTCCTTCTTTTATAAATATAAACTGGCAATTGACTTTAATACCAAATTATGTTTTGGCAGAATATTCCAGAGGATTTGTGGATTTAGCTCTTTTTTTTTTTTTACCATTTTGGAAACTATATTCAAAACTTTAGATTTTAATACATACTTATAGTTAGTTTATATTTCCTTGATAAGACTGGTTTGTCAAACATACAAGTCAGTGTATCAGTATGACCTAGTTTGAATACCCTTTTAATATTCAATATAAAAATCAAGTTCAAATAGTATAGAACTTCATCTTTATCATCATTAACCACTAGCTAACAGTATGGTCATTCCAACTCTGAGAGAAAAATAATAAACTCTTCTAAATGTGAGTTTGGCAATAACTGAACAAATTAATATGGTGCAATGCATCCATGTATAGAAATCTGCTGGTCCATTTTTGTGTTTAGTTGATATTTTGTTATGCTATTTTAACTTCTTCAGCAGCAACTTTTTCTTTCTGAAAAAATTTCATTACTGTATCTAATTGTAGTTCTCCAATATATTCTGTTAATCTAATCATCATAATGAAAACAATCAACATTGTATTTCTTTAAAATATCTTTGGGATAATTCTTCTAATGTAACAAATCTGTCCCATGAAACTTTGCTCATATTCACTATAAAATATCATTTTAGGATTCCATTAATTTCACATATCCAGCCTAATAAAGATGTGATTTTACAATAGTGAACCCTATAATATATTATTCAGAAAGTTGATGAATATATTGATTGGCCTTTGCCATTGCATTTTAAAATCTTATGGAGCATCCTTAAATGAAATTTTTCTAATACCATTATGTTGTATGATAAGGAATCCAAATCTCACTTCTATACACCACTTTATATTATAAAATAATCTTATCTTTTAACTTGTTAAAAGCAACAACAGAATGTTGGAGTCAATGCTGAATATCAACATCTTGATTTACATTTTCAGATTGATAACTATCCAGAATTACTGAGTATTTTTCTTTCACCTTTGTGGTATTCAAAGCATTAAGTACAAACAAAAAAATAGCAAGTTATATTACATTGTAAATCCAGAATCCAAGAAGAAAAAAAGTTATTTTTTTCACTTTTAATTAATTCATATTAAAAATTCCACCATCAAACCTGTATTGCATTCTGATCCCTGATTCATAAAACTGCCTTTAAGCAGTTCCAAAGACTACTATCATAAAAATCAAAACAATGTTGGAGAATTACACGTCCATATTTAATGTCAGTTTTCATTTCAAATGCTTCAGATTTTTCACTTGTAGTTATAATATTTCTTTGCATTCCATCATGTGGAAGTTGTATAATATGAATAATCTTTAGTGGGCAACCAACTGACTTCTAACAGAGTCATATATCTGTCCGATTTTGACCATATCAGTAAAAGCAATATATAAATCACTTTTCTGTTACTGACACTTTTTCTGCATTTACCTAGCAACATATCTATGACTGCAAGAAACCTATTCCACATAATCTTTAAAAATATCTTTGCTGTAGTAAATGATAATGGTACTCTAAGATTTTCCTTATTTTTAAAAATTGAAAATATATAAATATCCTTAAGATTGGGCGGCATAACTTCTAAATTCATGTATTCCTAAAATATATATATAATATTTTTGAAGCTAATATATCACTGCTATGTTTTAAAATTTCTTCAAATATTTTATCAGAGCCTGAAGTCTTTTCATTATTAAATTTACAAAGAGCTGTTTTGACTTCATTCAACTGGATGTCTTTATTCAAATCTTTTCAGTCATCATCTTAACTTTTGTATCATTATTCAATAAGTGATCAAAATATTTTTTTCCACTTGTTCAAAACACCATTGTCATTATAAAAGAAAGTGCCATTTCTGAATTTATTAGGACTGTGATACTATTTTTCAAGTCGTGTGTTGTTTCATTCCATCAAAAAAGACCTATAGTGAAAAAAATCAGTGAATGTCAGCATCTTTTTTTAAACTTTTTTATTAATCATTGAACTTTCATTTTCAAATTTCCAAATTTATTATGAACTTCACATTTAATTTATACTGTAAGTAGAAAATGTTGCATTCCTTTTTAACTAAAAAATCATTATCAAAAATCCAGTCTTAATTCTTTTTAATGAACCAAAGAATAGATTTACTGCATTGATAATACTCTTGGAGAGAATATCACACCTTAGTAATATGACAATCTTGAAGGTTTATCAGTTTTAATGTTTGATAATTGTTGAAATTTTGTAGATAGTGGTTGTTTCTAAAGAATGAACATAATTTGGTGAATGTACTTGGAATAATACCTATTTTAATGCCTCTATCATTTTAATCTTGGAGTGGACTAATCCATGATTTATTCAATAATCTGTGCTTGTAAGTGCTCATGTAATATGAGCTCTAGTATTCTGATCCCTAATTATAATATAATCTATTAAACCACTAATTTGAATGTGGATATATCATGTTTTCATAGCAATTTTTTGCCTAAACAACATGCTTGTGAAACTTAATCCATATGTTGTGCAAAAATTCTATAATAGCAGTCTTTCCATGTTTTTCAACCAAATAGTTTTTGGTCCCAATAGTGCTCATGTAAATTAATACTTTATGTGATCAAGGACTGAATTAAGATATAAAAGATACCAAAACTTTAAGTATGATAATTAGCAATAATTCTATATTAAAAAAAATATCAAAAATTAAATCAAGATGATAATTTTACTATGTACAAGCTAATAGATTAATTTCTTTTTATTTATTTATTTATTTTCAAAATATTAAATAAATGATCTAAAACTGCTTAAAAATTGAATTACTAGCTACACAATGGAGAAACATAAATATTTTATAGAATATTTATGAACAAAAATACTATGAAACATTAAAATTTTTAATTGACATTAATCCTAAAAGTAAGTTATGTCGTGCCTATTTGTGATTATATATATTGTTGTTAAAACAGGCAAAATTCACTATACGTATTGCTACACACAGCAAGCTAGAGTAATCAATGGTTGCCAAAAGGCTTGTGCATAAAATCTCCATCTAGTGCCTACTCATCCAATATTCCCCAGACTAGTTTCTGGCTTGTGGTCTTTGTCAGTGAGGAGCCTTGGATCTGAGAGCACTGCACCTAGATCTTAGAATCTAATGCAATCCTCCAGCAACCACCTTTTATCTCCATTTAACTACTAAACTATGAGTCTTAAATTGAAAACACCTTAATGTTTTCAATCCAAGCCCATTAGCTTATAAAGTCATATGGGTCTGAACCCAGTTCAGTACCCATACATTTTGGTGTCTTTGGTTTTTTAATAACCATAGCCACCACTATCCTATTAAGCAGGATTGGCTTTAAGCCAATAAACATCATATTACCATCACCTCTTATGCTTGCTGTGTGTGGCAATACGTATAGTTAGTTTTGCCTGCTTTAACAACAATTATACACAAGCATAAGAGGTAGTGGTCATATGATGTTTATTGGCTTAAAGCCACTCCTGCCTAATATGATAGTGGTGGCTATGGTTATTAAAAAACCAAAGATACCAAAATGTATGGGTACTGAACTGAGTTTAGGCCCATATGACTTTATAAGCTAATGGGCTGAAAACAATAAGGTGTTTTCAATTTAAGACTTATAGTTTAGTAGTTAAATGGAGATAAAAGGTGGTTGTTGGAGGGTTGCATTAGATCCTAAGATCCAGGTGCAGTGCTCTCAGATTCAAGGCTCCTCACTGACGAAGGCCACAAGCCAGAAACTAGTCTGAGGATATTGGATGAGAAGGCACTAGATGAAAATTTTATGCACAAGTCTTCTGGCATCCATTGATTACTCTAGCTTACTGGGTGTGGCAATACGTATAGTGAGTTTTGCCTGTTTTAACAAGTTATACACAAGCATAAGAGATGGTGGCCATATGATTATATATATTCTTAGTAACATCTAAATGCTTAAACTATGAATGCATAATTTAGATTTTATACTATAAATACACTTTATTTTAATGTTATCTCATTTATATTAAGGCATAAAAATTATCTCTTATAAATATGTTAATTATTTTCTAAAAATAGCTCTGTTTATCAGAGGAATTTTTATATGCTGCAAATAATATGTGAGTATTTTTACTGACAATTTATTATATCTTTCCATCTTCAAACCAATCAATATTAGCATATTTTTAAACCTGCATCTTATTAAAGTTACATATATTAAACAATAAATTAATTCTTTGAATGTAGCTAATTTAATAGTTATAAATTATCAAATCATTTGAAATTTAGTTTTCTGTTATTTTTTTCTATGTTGCTTTTAAGTTATATTATAAAAAAATATTCATTTGTGAAAGTCCATCATTTATATGTAAGTGCATTTTATTTAAAATTTGCGGCAGTTCTTTGTGGTCTAAAAAGAAATTCGATTATTAAATAAATGAGTAAATTTAATGAATTGTTCCTATCTCCTGGTTGTAAAAGTCTGTGTTCGTTGTCTTTTGAAAATGATTCAGATTTCTCAATTGATTCAATTTTTTTTTTTTTTAGCTCAAGTGAAAACAGTGAATCACAAAATTCAGAAAAATTAATCCAGTGCGTTATTGGTCGAGTTTTATTTCTAAGAATAAAAATTAATAATAACAGGAGTAATAATTAAAATAAAGAATTAAATTGTTAATATCTTCAGAAGTGACTGAGATTGACTTATGATCCATGGACCTTGGAATTTTATATCTGCTATTCTATTATTGCACTAAACCAAGAGAATAATGAAAGTGAAGATGAAGTGAAGATTTATAATATTTTATCAAAATCTCAAACACATCAAATTGATTGGAAACATTTTACTAATTGTTTTATTATAGAAGATTATGAGTTAGAAGATGTGGATGATGAGATTGATTTACAACTTTATACTGATCTTGAAATGTCTGATTATAAATTGATTGTTTTTCAGGTAGCTTTACATGAAAAAAAAGAAATGGTGATCTTTTAAATGAATGTAAAAATAAACAAGAAAAAAATATGGAACATGAATATTTTAAATAAAAAAGGAAAAATGTTTTGTTTAGAAGCTCATGCATTTTTTTAAAAATGTTTTTGGCAGATAACTTGATTGTTTACTTCAGGCAGATACTGTTGATAACAAAACTCATAAACAAAAAGATACTAATGTCAAGAAATATCAAAATCAGGAACCCACAACCGCTGAATTTTTTGAGAAAAAAAAGTAGGAAATTAGAAGCTGCTATTTAGAAAACTGAGCTAATTGTTATTAAAAATACACAAGAAATCAAACAGAATAAGGATGTTTATTTGATAGAGAAACAAATTTGCAAATTAAAAAACTAGATGAGTCACAATGAAAGTAATATCTTAAATGTAATTAAATGTTAAATATCCATTTCTTTTATGAAATTGGTTATATCATATTTTCTTTTTTAAAAAAAACTATTTAGTGCAAGAATGAGTAAACTATGACCCATGATAATGACTCTTCAAAAGAAGTTTATTTTTCACCAAATCCTGCAATAATATAATGATTGTGAGTCTGTCTTATAAACATTTTGACTAAATACAATACAGAAATACCCATGCTAACTAATTCTCACGTAGAACCTTGCATTTTCATGCTTGTAATTAAATTGCCCAAAATGGATTTTAAAAGTTTTATTTCATGAAAATTTGTTGAAAATATAAAATTGATATCAAGCATGTATTTGCAGTACTTTCTACTACTATGAGTATCTCATGTATCAGAAAGTAAAAACATTTTTTTTACTTGTAATCCACTAGATACTTTTAATTATAGGGGTTAGATACTTTATAGAAGTTTGTGTGGCCTGCAATTAGAAAAGTTTACGTGGTTTTTTTTAATATCTTAACTATTAACAAACCATCACATGATCACTATCTCATACTAGCACATAATAGTTATTAAACAAGACAAAACTCTCCATACAGTAGTGCCACCCTGTGCATCCATTGATTACTCTGATTGGCACAGGATGGCACTACTATATGGAGAGTTTTGTCTTGTTATTAAAAAACCAGGAAATAAATTCACAATTGGTTTTATTAAGTTCTTTAATTAAGCCACTATAGTCAGAGATTGTTACTATGTGATTTATAACTTGTGTTTGCACATAGTTCATAGGCTGATAAATTCCATTTATGAAAAAAAAAAAACAATTTTCTTATTAAATAACAATATATACAAATATACATATATTTACATATTCAGTGTTATATTATGTATTTCTTTAAACAAAGGAACAATACCTGAGTTTAAAAGAGTTTACAGAAAATTATTCATCAAGATATTGCGCAGACCATAAAATGTTTTTTATTTGTATCTAATGAAGTTGCTATATTTTGCATCTAATTTAAACGTGAAGATTTTAAAATATATTAGGTTATAAGAATGTCATCCAGATTTAATTAAATTAAAAAAGAGAAAATATTAATGGTAATAATCCAAACAGAATGTAGATTAATTAGTTTTGAATGCAATATTATATATTCATTACATTTCTTATACTGTAGTTTTATTTTGTTTTACCAAAGAAAAAAAATTTCGAACTATGAAAATAGAACCTTTATTTCATAAACAATTTTTTTTAATAATAATAATATTCTTATTTCACATCAATACTACACCACTGCTGCTATTATTATTATTATTATTATTATTATTATTATTATTATTATTATTATTATTATTATTATTATTATTATTATTATTATTATTATTATTATTATTATTATTATTATTATTATTATTATTATTATTATTATTATTATTATTATTATTATTATTATTATTATTATTATTATTATTATTATTATTATTATTATTATTATTATTATTATTATTATTATTATTATTATTATTATTATTATTATTATTATTATTATTATTATTATTATTATTATAAAAAACAAAAAAAACATCACACTATATAAAAAAATAAATGTCCTATTATTATTATCATCATCATCATCATCATCATTATTATTATTATTATTGGTGTGAAATAAAAATATCATTGATTTCAAAGACAATATAATGTATGTGCACTTGTTTTATAAATAGATTTAATATAAGATTGATTTTATTTAAATAAACATCTAATTCTTCTTATTATAGACTGTAATTTATTTCAAGAAGTTGCCAATTGCACGAATTGAAATAATTTAAGTTATTTTTAGTAGTCAATAAACATTAATTTTGTTAATGCATTTTTTATTTGAGATGGATTAAGGATTCTGATATATTTTTGTTAGTATTTTTCAAATAAAATTATTTTCTGAAAATTCTTTGAAGTAAAATCATTCATATATTAATTTAAAGCTTTCAGATTATTTTAATTTAATATGGGTGTGTGGATATTATAGAATTTTAAGTATCAATACATTATATATGGTGATCTTTGGCTAAAGAAAAATTCCTTTAGATTAGAAAGAATCTCATTGATATAAATATATATTTTTGTTTTTCTTATTTCTTAAGCATTATGATATAATCAAATTAACAATAATGTTGGAGGTTTGTAATGATGGCATTTTAGTAGTAATTATATGTTGGATTATTTCCATACTGAATATTTTTAAAACAATTTAAACTTGCTAAATACATTCAACTATAATGTAATAGCCACAGGTTAATTTGTAACACAACATTCAATTGGTATTATTCTCTTCTCTTGCATGGACATGGAACCAGGAGTTTTAGAATTGTGAATATTAAATTTAAGGTAACACTGAATAGCTCAGTTGGTCAGAATGTTATCGTAAATTTACAATACATGAATCTAGTCAAGCCACAACACCTGAAGAAGAGAACAACATAATACCACTCAGAATATTGCATTATGTACTAATCTGTATACTATTACTAATAGTTGAATGCATTTGGAAATTTAAAGTAGTTTTAAATTTACTAGATATTCAATATTTAATATTAGATGATGGCAATAGTTCAACATGTAATTACTAATAATAATGCCACATCACTAACTTTTAAAAATAACAAGTCATTTAATTCCTGTACCTATTCTAATAACATCTACTTCAAGCTTGACAAATCAATGATTATCAGGCACTGTATTGCACTTAAATCATTATCTTCAGACAAGATTCTGACTTTTACCTTTACCAATGAGATTTTGAAATTTCACTCATGGCAGCAATTGGATTTGGGTTCAAAACCTAAGATTGATTTGAATTTCAGATTTTTAGTTTGAATAATAAAATGGAATTAAAATTGTTTTCTAGATGCTTGGTTGCTTTATTTCCAGTTTTGCATTTCAAAGCCTCATGAATAAAATCAAAAGCCAGAAATTATCTTAGGATGAGGATTTAAAGGCAGTGAATACCTGATAATCACTGATTACTCAATCTTACACTAGATGGCATTAGAAATAGTAACTTCAATATTAATTTTTAATAGTATGTTTTTATTTTTTACTTAAATTTTTTTTTGATACACCTAACATACTTACTAGCAATAAATCTTATCTCACAATTACATATATTTTAATATATATTTTGTTTGTGTTGTATTTTGTTATTGTAGAAATAATTTAAAACATTATTCACACTAAAGAAGGAAAAACATTTTTATTAGAGTGCATGATCTTCACAATAATTATGAATTGATAGATTATATCAGTTATATTTTTTTAATAAGAATAAATATTCTTTATAATAGATGCCTATATTTAAAAATATTATATATATATATTATTAATGAATATTACGATTTAAACATTGTATCAATTTGGTGGACTAATTGGATTACTAATATATTTATATTGTTTAATTGATTGACTGATTGATTAGATAAATTTAAGTTGATCTTAATTTGTTGTATATAAATATTTTTATTTTTTTTTAATTCCTGCTTTGTCTTGGCAATTCTTATTTTACCTTTTGCTAATTAGTGCATGTCATATTCAGAGCTGAAAATTCCCAGATAGAATCTCTGGTGAATAATGTAAATAAAGAAAAAATTCAGTTGAATAAAATTGTGAAATGCTCAATGCGCCACTAGGGGGCTCAAACGTCGTATGTTATCCGGAACAATTTACCATACACTTGCTTTTTTGTTGTTGTTGTTTGCAATTTGTATTTGTTATTATAATAATTAAAATCAGATTTTATTTCAGTTACCCTCGTTTTTATTTTTAATATTTCTAAGCAACATGATTTTTTTGAATAAAGAGATTTAATAAAATTGATTTTATTTGGTTGGCAGTATTAATTTTAGGGCGGGAGGTTGGAAAATTTAAAAAAGAAAATGGTAATTTAAGGCATCTAGAATATTAAGTAAAATATAGATAAACTTTAACTTCATATTATATTATTTTCTGATAAAGTACATTATTCAGATCATATTATATACATTGGCTTCAAATTTGTTGTCCTTAATTATTTAATATAAATCCTTAAATAGGTAGTGAAGAGTTTAAGAGCTGTTCTGTTTATTTTTCCTGATACATTTTTTTAATCATGAATTAAAAAGAGTAAAAATATTAATATTTATAATATAAAACTATATTCATTATGTTTCCCTGTGGTATATTATTATCATCAAATCTGATTCTAAACCTTAGCAATACCAGGTCAGGATTGGGATGGTACAATGTGAAGGATCACATATCAAGTATTCTGATAAATATCAAAAAATAAAAATATTTTCGATTTTAACTTAATTTTGGTAATAATTATTTGGAATTTCTAAAAGGAATTTAGAATAAAAAATTTAACATAAATTGCTTTCATAAGTGGAAGTTCAAAGTTTCAAATATATATATTTTTAATTTATAGGAATTCTAAGTGAAAAAATAATATTTTGCAAATGATGGGTTATAACAAAGCAGTTTGCTTGGGTAGGCAAAACATCTTGTGCATAAACTCTTAATAAATTGTAACATTCTTAAACAAACTATATAAATAACCACACATAAGAATAAAAAGGGTGGCTAATTACTTTTGAAACCAGTTTTAGAATGAAAATAAATCAATAAATAATTATTACATTTGTTTTAATGTCTAGCTAGTTTTAATATAAAAAAAAGTTTTACTTCATTAGAATGTTATGATTAAAATGTGTGTGCATGAGTGTAGTATAATTAATTAAAACTACATTTACATAATAAAAATAATAAATTAAAAAGAAAAAAGGTTTAAAAAATAGGAAAATATGGCTTAGGTAATGGGCAGTTCAAGTGTAAAAGGTCATTAGAATTTTTATTAAAATACAGAAGGAAAAAAAGGAATAGGTCAAGCGTTGTTAGCCGAGAGGTCATCACAGCTGCCTTGCAAGCAAGTAGTTGGTTGCAGACAGTTGTGGGTTCGCCTCCTGGCCGATACCATAACATATGGAAAAAAAAGGAAGAGCTCATGCTCTCATGTATCTTTTTTTTTTTTTCTTTTGAGTCTTATTATTATATTGCTGTAATAAAAACTTTTAAGTTTTATATTATTCAGCAGCCAAGCCACCAACAAAAATCACTGTTATAAATTCATTCCGATGATGCATTGCTGAATTCCCGAATGTGTGCCTATTTGTTCAAACATGATGTAGTTCTTGATTAATTATCCATACAAAACCTGAAATGTGTTCAAACTCAAACTGCCATTTCTTAAGTTGTTTTTCTATGTTAAATTTATGCTTATACTAATATGTGTTAATTCACTAAATATCAATCTTGTATGGGCACTGAAAAGTATTCATTTATTATTTAACACTCATTAAAGCGCATGTACAGTAGCTGTAAAAGGCTGATATTTAGTGAATTACAATTATAAACATCGCGCTATAAAAATAGATGCTTGTTTCAATATGTGTTAAATGGAAGCTCTCTTTCATGGAAAATATGAACCTATAGAGATTGAAGAAATAGGACCTGAACATTTAAAATATAAAGTAGATAAAGAAGTTGAAGCCATAGTATTTCTAAACCTATTAGAATGGATTTTGTAGTATTCAAAAAAAGAAATCAAAGAAAAAATATATTGAATTCTATAATGAAAAATAAAAGAAATGAAAATAGTCAAAAATGAACTAATAAATGTTAAGTTAATGAGAAGAACTTACAACCAGATCTAACAAAAAAAATACTTTTAATATATCATAAAAGTAATCACCTAGAAGGCAGTAATATTTAATTATTTAATGTGTGTTTTATTATTTTTTATATATTATATAATTTAAAGTTCCAATATTATAATAATATTATCTATAAGTTATTGTATAGTATTAAGTTAATTAGAAGCCATATATGTTAATATAAGCTCAATCAGTTAATGAATAGTATTTCATAATAATTTTTTTTTATTGTTAATCTGGCCTCTGTTATCTTTCTCATAGATTTTCACTATTTAAAATTTAATGAACTATTTTATCATAAGGTGAATAAATTGTTCATATAGATTGCTTGTTTAAATATATGTCAAATCATGATAGCCAGTAGGATGGGATCCCATACTCAATCTAGTTAGTCATGGCACAATTTAACAATGCTGAAGGGTATATAAATTCCTCCTATGGATTTTCCGACATCCAGATGACACCTTAGTTTAAACCTAGCATAAATTCTGTATTCATGGAAGTTTTAATTTTGCTGTGGTTAATTAAGAGGGGTTTAATGATCTTGAAATGTGGACATGGACTATGATATTTATGTAATTAGCACTAGGTCTGGCCATTAGTTTAACTTATGTAAAGTTTATAAAATAAAATTTAGAGTCAAACAACTTATACCCCTCCCCCTCTTTATAGCTTCATGAAGATGTTTTGAGATCATTGCAAAAGCGCACAATATGAGTGCTCAAGAATGATCTTGACTACCTAATTTAAAAAATAATAATTAAAGAATCATAATTGGTGAGAAATGTGAGAACAGAGAAGAGGCTAACAATTTAAAACAATAGCTGAATTGAATTTTATAATAGTAGTTGATTTTTAATATAAAGAAAAAATATAAGTACAAATAGTTAAAAATTTAAATAGGTGTATAAAAGCAAATTAGTATAATGGTAGACAGTGAAATAATCAGATTGATAATAACAGATAGGGCTATGAAATGGAAAAACAAATGGGAACATCAATCAATTGAATAAGACAGAAATAATTTTAAAGAAATAGTAATTAGAGAAATAACATTAAATAAAATAGTTGTATATTTATAATCAATAGATGCTTACAAGATTGAAAGCAAAGATGAAGACTCAGAAGAATGAAATAGAAATTGTTCCCAGTGAGTAACAAGATAAAGTCAAGTAGGAGTCGCAAATAAAAATGATGACATCATTATAGTAATGAAAGAGATGTTTATAAACTTGAAAATCAAAGTAAATTATTAGAAAAATTTGAAAATTAAAATAAAGAGATGGCCACGAAATCTGAAAATCAAAGTCAAATGAAACAGCCAAAAAGATGGCCATAAAATCTGAGAATCGAAGTAAAATATTTAAAAAAAATGGGTTCAACATGTCAGAACATTTAATTTGTCATAGATGTGTTCTCATGAAAACATGACTTTTTGCATAAGCTTGTCAAAATCTTGCTTGAACCTACCCTTTCCGAATTTTTGGAAGGTTTCAGGTTGAGTATGGAAGTGTGGCAACAGGTGGACAATTGTTAGTAGGTAATAGTAGGCCAGATGATGTGAATTCCTTTGACATGCATATTTGAAGAGTTGTGGCAGGCTGAAGTCCAGACACCCTCACACGATACTGTAGTGAACATTGAACTGTGAGCATTGGGATAAAGTGCAAAACACTAAAGCAGGCTAGCCACAACTTAAACAGCATATTTTCTGTGCTTTATAACATAAAAAGTAATTCCATTGGCCACTGGCTACCACCTGTTAAATGGCCTTTTCTATGCTTTTACATAGATCTATAGGCCTAGTAAGGTGGTGGCTGCATAAATGGTATATTTATGTGCTTTTGCATATAAATAGTGCCATCAAGCAGCTGTCATGATGGAATAGAAAACTACTAAAAAAACTTGAAAATTAAAATAGTGAGATGTCTGTAAAATTTGAAAAGCAAAATGAAATGTTTGAAAAATTGGAGTATCAAATCACTAATAATACAATTCCCTGTCAGAATCTATTAGAATTTTTCTTTTTAGTTAACACACACAAAAAAAGCATTACCTAAATTTATAATGTATTCTTTATGATAACTCTATGATTTTAATCAACATGAAATCCAAATTTGCATGAGGTGCAAATTGCTTTTAAAGAGTGCACATCAAATTCCGTATTGTTATGTTTATGATGAGGTGTTTTTTAATATGGCTGTCATTTCTCTCTAGAAAACTGCACCTTTAAATGGCTAAGTAATATTGCATTCTTTTACTTTGTAATGCAATATTCTGAATGCATAAGTATTGATTTAGACAAGTGTGATGTCCATCACGAGTCTGTCTTTTTAATTCACAAATTATATTTTTTAAAAATAGGTAAATAAATAAACGTTACTAATTAGCAAATATAAATTATTATAAAATAATTAAAACAGATCACATATATTCTATTACTTTATGAATAAGTTTTATTTTTTATTACTCATAGTTTCACTACTAATTAAGCAATATATACATTTTAATTTTTCTAAAAACTTTTTAGCATTTACATTTTATTACTATTTTTGTAAACCAATTAACTTTCAAGAAGACATTAACTTCAATGTATATTATTAAATGGCAGGTTCCACATTGCTGCTTGAATAACTAATAAGAAATAATAAACCATCAATTGTGCAGCAAATTAATGTTGTAATGTCTGATTAATTCCAATGTAAACTTATCCAAAATAGATATTATATATATATAAACAGAAAAGATGGCCCTAAGCATGTAATTTAAATTAAAATCTTTTACTTACATATGCATATATATATAAATTTATTGTATATTATATAATATAATGAAAATTATCATGGTTAAAAAATGAAATTAAAGAAATTTTTGGGAAATGCCATATATTAACTCTTAACAATGAGAAAATTATTATGATCAGCAATCACAGAATCCTGATTAAAGTCTCTAAAAAAAGTATCATTCATTGCCATAAAAACCCATTTCCACAGAAGTAGTTTGCCAATATTTTGACAAAATTATCTTGCCACAGTTAAAGTATCCTGAAGAATGGTTATTTCTCAATATTGTGACACTATGTGTTGCCCAATCATAGTCTAAAAAAAGTTATACAAGCTTCTGCAATTTTTTATTTCATGATTAAATGACTTTTTAGTACTATTGCTAGTGGATATGGTAAGAGATAATGAGTCTCAATAAGACTGGAATATTCTGAGATTTCTCATTCTTGTTTAAATAATTAGATATTTTTAGAATTTCAATAAACACTTTTATAGTTCATAAAATATATTTTTCAATTTTGCTGATATTTTAGTGGTATCAGAATTAGGGGTATGATTTATTTAAATTATGCAATATTCTAAAAGTACTTGATCTTTGGATATATAAATAATCAGTTTTATGCTAGTAGAAAAGAAATTATTTACTGTTGAAACTAAACAAACTATAAAATATTTTGTTGGAAAAAAGGAAGTCTTAATGTTGAAACTAAACAATTTTCTGTTAATCTTATCAGTCGATTTGTTAATTTAAGATAAAACAATGCTAAATTCTGATGAAGATTTTTCAATTTCATTACCTTTATAATCATCAATACTATATAAAACTTTTTTTATAATGTGTTTACTATAACTATTAGAGAGCAAGATATTTTAAACTAGAGTGCCTTTCTGGACAAAGTGATATTTATCAGACAAACACTGTGATCTCATTAAAAGATTTTTAGTCACAGAAAAAATATGAGCAGGATATTGTGGGAATTAAAATCTATTGTGTGAATAGATTTTCTCTGTAGCAGAATGTCATAAGGATTTCTAGCAATTAAATATCAAACATTCCAGCATGGATGATGATATAAAAGTTAAAATCATAACTGGAGGTGTTTCCTCAATGTACTCCAAATTTTATAGTTTTTCTAAAATACATAAATCTGTGGTATTAGTTCAAAACTATTCCCTATTCCTTGGACTGCACATTTTTCTACATATTCTTTAGTTGAAATTTTAGTCTGTTTGCAATCATTGTCAGATAACATTCTATCCAAAATTAGAAAAATGGGTCGAAGATAAGAATGGCCGCTCTTATCTTTATAAAGTCAAATCTTGCATTTAGATTTGTAGAGATCTCTCTTGTAATAAATTAAGCACTCAAGGCACATGTATTAAGGTTATTTAAATATTACATTTTAGTTTTATAACTTTAAACCTTATTAAACATAAGTATTGGTCATCTTTGGTGACTCATTTTTGTTTACCAGTATTCCTTCTATTGGAAAACATCTGTTACATCTCTTTATAAATATCTACCTGATTTTATTATACCATTGATAAAATATTGTCTTGTGAATAGTTTTTTATTTCCAGAAATATAAATAAATAAAAGGTTTTTCTATGAGCTTTTAATTGCTGATCTTTTCATAGACTTTTTGGAAATCAAATATTGAATGTGAGTAGTAAAAAACGTTCTATTTGCCTCAAATATATATCTGATACATTCCTTATATGAGTTCATGAAATTAATGCTCTGCATTTTTCTCTTATTTTCCTTATTGAATAACATCCTGATATAAAGTTTACCATGGTAATTGAAAGTAATAAAAACTTTCTTCTTTAGATATTTTAATTTCTAAAAAGCCTGATGTCAAATCTATTTATCTATGCAAGAGAATTAATATGGCTTTAAAAAAATTTAGAGTTTTTTTAATTCAATTATTAGCTTAAATAATATAAAAAAGTAAAAAGTAACTACTAGATATATAATTACATTTATTCCAGCTTTGAATCCTAAGTTTTTAGTGATGAAAGCAAAAACAGTAAATGAAACTAGAGATATAGATATTGTACATACTTTTCCTATAGTGTTCATTGATTACTTAGTACTCCAAGTAGAGTGAAGAGAACTTTTCTTGGAATACGGTATAAAGGGCTTTGTAAAGTTTATTATGTAGCTCTAAATGCTGAGATGCTGCAAGAAAATGACAATTACTATCTCTGATGATAATCTAATATTACCATTTGGTGAGAGAAATCCATTGTTAATTATATGAATATAACTTCAGGCTGAAAGTTTACCAGAAATATAATCTAATTTCCAAAATTTTTAAGACATAGCACTGGAAATAAAAATTAATCAGTTGTACTTTTACATATTAAACATGAAAAAATATTTATATATTAGATGTTATTCTGTAGATATAAAATATAAAATAACCCTATTTAAAAGTCAAGATAATTCTTTACTCTATTGATGTTCATGGAGAAGAAAGTAATTATTATTGTTTTGTAAAATCATTTCTCATCTTGTGGATAGTGTATTGAAAGAAAAAAAGATAAGTAACAGTTATTCCCAAAGCTTCCAAAATGTGATTCATTGACAATAGTGGCCTAGCAATATATCAGTAAGAAAATGTATTACATATTGACGTCTTCAAGATGTATTATTATTCTAGAGAATAAATTTTATATATGCATAGGATCACATGTATAGGATTCATTTTGTAATTTAAATATTTGAGTATTTATTAGTAGTAGTATTATACACAATCAAGCATTTCTTCAGAATGTTCTATTATATTTAATTTTTGAGATTTCTCAGAAGCATATTTTTTAATGAAAGAATTCATCCATCTGATTCTTGAACAACCATATCTTCTTCTTCTTTGATCATGTAATTTTCAGATTATTACATTCTTTTCAAATGAATTCAATTGCCTTATAATGTTTCCAAAATATGACAGTTTTAACTTAATAATTTGTACTTCAAACAGAAATTCAGATCATTCTAATCAAATACTCAATTATTTATTTTTTATTATTGGAATCAATTATTTATTAATTTAGTTTATAATTAGTTGTTCACAAAATTAAGTGATGTTTAAGCACCAAGGCAGAGAATTTCAGTTTTTCCTGAATGGCTAGCTTAGGAATATCACTTTTTTAATTTGGGGTTCAATATATTTACCTCTGAAATTCAAGCATTCTTTTAAGTAATTGTTTTGAACATTTGACAAATTGATCACTAAAAATGGTTCCTTCCAAACCAGTACAACATCCAGTTTATTGACTTTGCTTAAGTATAAAAGAGACAATTAATTATATCTGGCTTTTTAGAACTTCTGACTGAATATCTTAAACTAAATTTGAGTTTATATTTTTAGAAAACAGATTTTATTGTTTTTTGAATCTAGGAGGATCTTTCTTGCATGAAGAACAAGATATATTTTCTGACAAAGATACAATAGAGACATCTATTACTATATTACTAATTAACAAATAATAAAAAGCCCAGTTTTTTTTTTCTCTCAAGCATATGTTTATATTTGAAATTGAACAATCTCTATTTGCAATAGGGGACAGATCAAATTTTTTTATAAGTTTTCATTTTTAAAATTTAGAAAATGCTGATATATTTTAAAACTAACTATCCAGTTTGAATTGTATTGTAATTTAAACTTTTTAAGAAAATGCTTCAAAACCAAAATTTTTACTCATTCTGTTTAATTTACATATTCATTTTGACATTACCATAAATAAGCAATTTATTGTTTTAATTTAGATATCTATTTTTCCTATAACTGTTGATAATAAACTTTTTTATAATCTAATAGATTTGTATATGTATATACTATATATGTTGGCATATATTAATGTTATTTATATTAAAAGCATATCATAGTCTTATTTTTTATACATCAGTGGTTTTTAACCAGGTTTATAACCAGAGCTTCATGACAACTCTAGAGTGTTTCTAATATGATATTTCAGTAAGGCCTCCAAATATAGAAATAAGCATCATTATAATTCTTGATTTTTATATATATTATTAAATGTGTCTAATAGTTACATTAAGAAACAATTTGAAATTTAAAATTAAAATATTAAAGAAAGTAAAATTGGTCATTGTGAATTGACATAAAATATTATTTTCATATTATCATTTTCTATTATTGATAGCTCTAGCCTGATTTGTGGAATAAAGAAATACCTGCCTCAGATTCTAAATTACAATAGACACTAAAATGAGTCATAATAGTTTAAAAAATAATTTTTATTAAATTATTAGCAAAAAAACATCTAAATAAATTTAGAAAAACAAAGGAGTTGAAAATATTTTTAATATAGATTAAGCTGTCTTTTTTTTAAATCAAAAATCCTTCAATTCTCTAAATGAATTTTTCATTCACTTTTAATTTTATACTGAATAATCTTTTTAAAAATTCAAAATTGTTAATATTATTTTGATTTTTCATTTATTATTTTTAAGCAAAATAGATGGCATATAACATTTTGTGTACATGATACTTTAACAAGCAATTTGAATGAAAGTTTTCCAAACCTTCGACAATTATTTTTTCTCCAAGCTGCATGGAGTATTTCTCTCATTATCTTTGCACTTTAGAGATAAAAGATAATTCTACCTAGTGATATTCTGGAATTCTCCCATTTATTTTTTGTATCTTGACTGAACGCAAATATATGCAGGTAATAAATATTTTCAAAGGAAGTGAATGATTGTAAGTTTTATTATATTGTATTATAAATTTGTATAATTTATAAAGTTGAATCTTATGTTATGATTTGTAGAGGTCTCTCTTGCTAAAATTAAGCACTCAGAGTGCATGGGCTAAGATTTTAGCCTTATATAAGTATTGTAATTATTGTTAACTTTCAATTAAACATAACTCAATGTTTTATATACATGTAACTATAGCTTTTAAAAAAAAAAGTACAAATTTAAAAAAATATTTGCAAATAAAAAAAAACCAAAGTCAGTTAAGAGTTAAGTTGTCTAGCAAAAATCTATATAGAAATGGTTATGTTTCATGTCATTAGTTTAGATAGCATACATATATATAACCACTGGATTAGATATTTTACAATACTTATAAATGAAAACGAAAATTTCAAAAATAGCTGAAGTCTGCAAATATTGATTGTGTTATATGCTCTTTATTACCATACCAAACCAGTCCCTATCTAAATATAGAATATATGCATGCACATACACATAGTATGCATTGTTGAGATTAAAATAGGAAAAAAAAATCTTTTATTTGCTAATTCTTTATGTTAATTGAAAATCTATTTCTAAGTCAGTATTTGTTCCATTGAAAATTTTATTAATTATTATTGATTTTGTTTAAGTCCATATTTATTAACATATGTTATTGGAGTTAACAGTTTCAGAATGGAATTTTAAATGATTGTTGGAACAGAAAACTGTTAAAATGCAAGTTACAAAAAAGATATTTTTAGCTTTATTTTTTAAAAACGTAATTAAAAAATAATTAATTTGTGTTAAATTAATATTATAGAATATCATAATAAACATATTCACTAATGAGCTAATATTGATATCTTGCAAAACAGTCATTAAAACTTATAAAGGACAAAATCCAGAATATGAGCAGTGATTTTATTTTACTAAAGTTATCTAAGATGGGCGATTGGTGCCAAGAAAAGACCTACGCCTTCCATGATCATGATAGGTAACCACAATTTCATAGGAGATGCAATGCTAAATAAGATTCATAGTCATTTCAGGGTCAACTTGTAGGGCCAGCCATATAGTATTGGGAATATCTGGTGGGAGAAAGAGGAGACAAGTGACCATGGTATCACACTAGATCATATTACTCGGCGACTGTTGACATATCCTGAAAACACCCATCCGGGTCTACATGGGATACTGAGGTTCATCCTTATCCACCTGTGCAGGTGTCCAGCACCTGTGGTACTAGTAGTGATCAGTGTGTTGGCAGGGGAATTCCAGCCTATCCCTGACCTTTACCCGATTGCTCTGGTACCATTCCTAAAAAAAAAAAAAATTCTTCTGGTCTTATAATTTACAACCCATTTCAATGATGCCTCTACTTATAAAAAATGACAGAATCAGTAATTAAAGATAGGATACAGCAGCAGCTACTAAAAAAGATTTCTAGGTACCAATTCACCCATAAGGGCCATTCTACAAGGGATGCAGTCAAGAAGTTCATGTTACTGGCAGAATATGTCAGGGAGAAGAGGAAATCTCAACCTGATGTTGTCCAGTTGGATTTTGTGACAGCCTTTGACTCTGTAGTGCCTGGCCAGCTATTTACTGTTCTCAGGAGCTATGGGGTCCCCTTGATATATGTGAAGATCATTGCAAACCTGCTGCTGAATAGAACAATTCATGTAACTCGGGATAGCTCTCTTGCCCCAGGGTTTCAGCCACACATATTCATACCTCAGGGGTCACCGCAGGGTGCACCTGTGCTTCATTGTATACATTGACCCCCTCTTCAAGGACATAGAAAAGAAGTTGTCTGACATATATGTTCCAGTACTAGGGTAGATAATACATCACATATGTAGATGATGTAACAATCATCCTTCCATCTGCAAAGTTCCTTCCCAGCTCTACCAACTCCTAGATGAATATGCTGCCACGTATCACCCAAAAGTTAATCCTACAAAAACTGCAATATGGCAAATCAACAAAGGAAAGAACCTAATATCCAAATTCACTGTGATGCCCCAAAATCTACTAGGTTTCCCGGTGGCACTTTCAAAATTGACAGTGAGGCTGCAGATACAAAATATGCTCATAGAGAAGACTAAAAAAACTGTTAGCAGCTTGTCCTTGATCTCCCTGTCACTCCCAGGCAAGGTGACATAACTCAATATGTTGTTTTACCCATGGATTGCATACTACCTTCCAATCATCAAACCAACCAGAGTCTTTCAAAACACCATTAATGCAGCATGTAAACAGCTACTATGGAAAAAAACACCAAACAAAATAGTCTGCATTAGTCTTCAGAAAATGCAGAAATCTAAGGATTTGAATGTTTTTGGATTGCATGCAATCCAGGTACTATACATGCAGAGGGTAATAGCAGTACTGAAGGCATCGAAAGAGACAGACATGGAACTTCAAATTGCCAGTACAGTAGAATCTACTGACATCCCACCACCTATAAAAATTAAATGGAAGCCTACATGGCTGGGCTCATGCCGGACACAGGTCAGCTATTTAGTGACAAAAAAACCTATTGGGGCATATTTAATTACATGTATCTCAGCCAGCAAAAAACCCCAGGAAGACTAGATATATCCATAAAGTCACTGCTTAAGAAAGCTAGATCTTGGGCCATGGAGCCCAAATTAATAAATTTCATTATAAAATACCAACTCAGTGTGCTTTCCACACTGCAGAGGGTTCAAAAACATTGCTCCAATATGTGTCCTCAGTGGTGAAGAAGAAGAGACAATGGATCACACCTTCTCTCACTGCAAAAAATTTATAGAACTTGAAATAAGACTGCATTCCAGTGTCCAGTCAGGATGAGCCTCTATTCTGAATATATGTAAAGCAATGAGGAGTGGCACTTTACCCACAATCTGAATGGCCATTATAATACTATTCTCAAAATGGCTGACCAAGGTGTCACTTTGTATTCCAGTCCAACATAAAAAGTCCATTGGGAGGTTTTCAAGGAACTCATGTCTAAGCTAAAAACTAGAGATCACCTAATGGCCCCAGCTAAACTGTTCTCTGATATGTGGGAGCAGATGGCTCTAGACTAGATACCAAACATTACTACTAAAATTCTGTCCAAACTACAGAAATGGATGGTAAACCTATTTCATGCTGCAGTAAGTGGGAAAACTGTAAATAGTGGCCTAAATGCACCATTGAGATTGACAAAGTTGCAGGAATTAGTGGGTTCCCAAATTTGCAGATTCATGTCTGCAAGGGATGAAAACACCCCTGCAATGCAAAGAGATGTGATACATCTGACAAACCTTTGTTTAATAATCTAATAGCTAGTGTGCCATAAATAATTGGAAATCCCATGGAATCTAGTTAGCTACACAGAGCTAGACTGGTGCAGACAAAATCACAGGACTGAATAGAACCAGACCCCTTGGGTGGACAAAACATGCAATGGAACACCCATGAATCCTTAATTTCAAGCAATTTATGTACCATAATTCATGTAGTTGTCAAAATAAATTTATTTCTTAATAAATAAAAAAAACTAAAGCGATATTTATTTAAATTTATATATAGAGTATTGTTGGTTGTCACTATAGCAAGAAAAAAACTTGGTTTATGTTAATTTTAACATACTGTGCCCAACTCCCATTGAGATATTATCCCATCATTGTGCAAGTATTTTTAGTAGGTATATGTATGCCTTGACCTAACTTTTTAATTTTATTTTTTTTTAAATTTTGGAAATAAAGTGAGATATTAAAATACAATACAGTAATATTTTTTTTATATATTAATCATGTGTAAATTAATAGGAACAAACAAATGGAGAGAAATTATTATTCTTTTGTATGGCATTTTAAAGTAGATTAAATAGCTGATTAAAATATGAAAAGTATAGTTGTAAAACAATTCAAGCATCATCTTTCTGTGCAAAAATGTTACAGAATCTTTATTTTGAACATATTTACTATAGGAAATCCGTACAAAGGAGAAATTACATCTATTAGTCATTATAAATGATGTTGAAAAGGATTCCTTTTCAAGAATGAATTGTGATTTTTCTTTATTGTAGATTATTAAATATAAGAGAAAAAAAATTTAGAATTTATTTTTCTACAATTGTTAGCAATAAGATCAATCTTAAAATAAATAAGATGTATATATACTATTTAGAAATGTAATTGGAATAAGACCACCTTTATACATAATAAGAATACACTAATTAAAATTATCTTAAATGAATTAACATGGTTTCTCAAGATGAACTATTTTTCCTTCCAGTGACTAAGAAAATATATGCCGGTCTACTAAAGAAAAAGTTCTAAGCTTGAGTGCATGTCTATTTTTGTAGCAATATATGAAGAGTAATTTCTTTCGCAATATTTAATAATATGATACTGTATATCATTTAATCAGTAATGATATCCCTATCATACAGGGAACATAGAAGCAAATGAAATTCAGAAATTATAAATAAACAGATTCTAAAAAATTGCATTAAGAAAGAGCCACCTGACGCAAACAATTCTAATAAATGTCAGGAAAATCAGCCTTCTCAAACCATAAACATTCAATTAAATAATGACCCTATCTTCTATAAGACAATCTCAAAATAGTACAAACTCACTATCAAAAAAACAAGGACTAATATTGGGGGTTAAATCCTGAAAGAAAACATCAAAAATAAACTCTTATTTATCACAAATTTCAAATAGTTCATGTCGAAATGATTTATCAAATGATACATCTGAAGCTATATTTTTAGAATAACATTTTGGTAAGTAATGGTTAATTACTTTTTTGCATGTGATCCTAATCTTATGTTGTTCTTTCATTTTCATTATCATCTTATACATTTTACCTCATATAACCTAATCTTCACTTCCACATAAATTTTAGAAGATAAATTTCAAACAATGTCTGATAAATATTAAAAATTAAAAAAACTGGATAAAGCAATTTAAATCTCACATCATTATTTTCACAGATATTAAAATTTACCTAAGTCCAGAATTGAACAAAATGTTTTTTCCTAATTTTGTATACTTCTATTTTTCTATTGCAAACTCTCCTGCTGCTGAAGTGAGAATGCTCATAAATAATAATTCACCTTTTCATCAGTTTAAAGCCACTTTTTGATTAATATATGTTGACAATCATGTTTCTTCATCTTACATTCTCATTCATCATCATAAGTATATATATAAATCCCTGGAGTTTAGATGGAATTATAAGAGATTTGAACCTAGACTTTCAAGCTCCTTTTAGCTATCCAATTTATATCATACAACCAATACACATGACCACACACATGTGATATGATCTCCGATATATATATATATATTTCATGCTGAGCCAGAAATCATCAGTTTTTCCAGATCATCATCTCCCACATATTATTTATAATTAGTGTTCAGTTTATATAAATATAGCAAATCTTCAAACTTTAATGGACAGGCTTCAATTTACTCCCCTCTCCAACCCTTTAGCCATCCATACCTTTGAAAATCTGATAATGAATGCCCAAATCCCTTGATATTGCCAATATTATGGTTATGCCCTCTTCTGTGTATTTAAATGAACAAGGTCCTATACATGAGGGGTCAGAGTGATTTAAAATCAACATGGGCATGGCAATAATATTGGCATTATCAAGGGGTTTGGGCATTCCATTATTAGATTTTAAATGGTATGGATGGTTGAAGAGTGTGAGGGTGGAATAAATTGGAGTCTGTTCATTAAAGTTCGAAGATTTTTGATGTTAATATAGACCAAGCACTAACTATATATATATATATGAGAGATGATTAACTGGACTAACTGATGAGTGCTAGTTCAGCATGAAATACATATATTGGAGATCATTTGTTTTTATCACATTTGTGTGGTCATGTGTATTGGTTGTATTAGATAGATTGATTAACTGAAGGGAGCTTGAAAGTCTGGGTTCAAATCCATTATAATTATATATATATATATATATATATATAAACACCATTATGTTGTCTACTCATTAACACATTAACATTGCACTATCCACTTACTTTTACCTGACCGTACT
The DNA here is from genome assembly GCA_028023455.1 of Epiperipatus broadwayi. Taxonomy (NCBI): domain Eukaryota; kingdom Metazoa; phylum Onychophora; class Udeonychophora; order Euonychophora; family Peripatidae; genus Epiperipatus; species Epiperipatus broadwayi. The sequence continues at coordinate 694,859 of JAQFVV010012612.1, read as the reverse complement.
AGTAAAAGATCTCAACATATCTTATCAATATTTGTAAATAAATATTTTGCACATTCTCAATAAATCTCACATAAATTTTCCCTAACAACACTATTTTTCTTATATCAGATATCACTTTTAATGACCTTTTCTTTTATTCACCCAAATTGTAGAATCTCCTTAACATCTACCTCTTTCTCTGACTATCATACACTCAATCTATCACTATCATTAGATTTTAAAGTAAACCCACTTCCTTATATAAACACTAGTAAACATTTTCTTAAAACTGCAAACCCTGAAGCAGTTCTCCCTGAAATTTATATTTACTTTAGAAAATATCCAATATAGGCCTGTTTTATTTTTTTATTATTGACATTTTATCCACTGTAAGTCATTACACACAAAAGACCCACAGACATTTTAAAAGAATTAGATTAAATCCATTATTACATAATTATTTTCAGTATTAAAAAATATTTCTTACTAATCCTAATGATTTATCAAGTTGGTATATACTCTGGGTTTTAAATAATAGGCTTAATATTTTCAGCTACTATAAAATATTTCATATTTTAATGAAAATTAAAAAGCCCACTTTCAACTCCAAATTACAAATACACATCCTTCCAGATCCCTAGGTATATGTTTGATTCCAGCATACAACAACTAAAATTACTAAACTGATATTGGATTAAAACTTAATTTCTATTTAGAGTCCTACAGCCAGATCTGCATGCCATTTTTATTTTAAAATACCTAATATTTCACTAGTTCCATATTTATCATTCTAATAACTCATTATTAAGATTAGGGAATCTCACATCAAAGACAAAATACAATATATTATTATTTTTTATTCAAGTTCCAATTTTCAAAAAAGGATTCCTCTATTTATATAACAATCACCCTTTTTATATCATCAGTTGATAATATTTAAAAATGCAACTAAAGTGCACCAATTGGCCATAACTTCAGTCAATGATTCCATTCTCATATTTAATCTTATGAGAGTTCTACTATAATATAATATTCCTATTTTCTTTCATAATTCATATGCTAAATTGAGAAATATACATCACATTAAATGAAAAAATGTTGCCTAGTTTTACACCCACAATTTAACTACCCAGAGTTTATCTTTGAGTTCTATTCATTGCTTACATAAATTCTTTGCTAACAAGAGTTGAACATGATATATTGGTAATTCAAGTCCCATCTATTAGCACTGTTAACAAATCATATTGCATATATGTATAGCATAACTCTTACTATTCTTCAAAAAAATTTTACCTAGACTTTTTACCCATCTAGATAATCATAGTAAAGAATGTTATCTTCAATTTAATACTAATAAATCTTAAATTTGAAAAAAACTTTGTCAAAACAGCTTTTTTATATTTATAAAGACTCTCAACAAAATCCCTATGCTTCCCTGTTCACCTAGCACCTAATTTTCTCAAAACCATTATTCAAAATCAACTACTAATATTTGCTTGAAGATTTGTAATGATATTACATTAGATGAGATCATATGTTGGACTATTTCCATCATTTATCATTAAATGTTGAATAGAAAGAAATTTTAAACATTATTTAAACTTTTCAAATATAAACAAGTTGTTAGTAATAAAGTATAAATAGACAAGACAGGATAATAATTATACACTATTTTGAGTAGTACTATTCTCCATTCTTTTTCAAATGTTGCTGGCCTGACCAATGACAGTATTAACATAGGAGTCAATCTTCCATCTTTTAAATTCTTGACTATTGAATTTTAAAATAATACTCTAACCAACTGAACTACTCTGTCAAAGACAAGTAGAAATTTCATATTCTTATCTATAAGAATTGGTTCAAATGCTCCTGAGGCTCTCCACCCTCATCTTCCTTCCCCCCCCCTCTTCTTTCCCTTTCTCCCTTGCTCTCCTAAGATGTAATCTACTTTCTATCTGATGATTTTATATATAAATCAGATTTCAAGAATGTGGATAATTAATAATAAACTTTATTTGATTATAAAAATCTTGATTGATTTATGAATTCAAAAAAAGATGTCATCAGTATATTGAAGAGCAGTATGTGATTTGAATTTATGTAGTAATTATTAATTTTTGTTCTGAATAGCATATAAAATATTGGCAGAATTAACTGTCATTTTAATATCTCTAGTAGTCCAGTATGTTAATAAATAAATTCATAAGTATTATTTGGGGACTAAGATTAAGAAAGGTATTCATTTATATGCTGCTTATAATTAACTTTAAACCATCTATAATAGTAGCAAAGCCCTAATTGCAATGCATATTTGTGCATAATAAAAACATCAAGTGTAGCAAGAATAATATTCCTTTAGAATATTGCATTAAGAGAAGTAATAATTGATAAAATATGAGTTTTATTTAAGGTGTATAGAAAATGTCAAGATGGATGGGTTTTTTAGCATATCATTCTCTACCCATTTGGTCACTTTATTATTCAATTATTAAAATCACCATATTGTTTGTGCCTTTACTTCCTTAAATAATTGAAGTAGATAGGACTGGTTTTTTTTCTCTGAAGCAAGTCCAGTCAATTTCTGTTATTATCTTTTTATGTAGAAGTATTCCTGTTGATTAATTTGTATCAATTATTATTACATATATATGTATAAAATAAATAATAAAGTTAAAACACCTGTTATTATATATATATTGTAACCTTTTTGATCAGTTATCCATAGTAAGGATGGTATATAAAATGTAAATTATAGCTCCGAAATTTTAAATTTATAATTTAGATAATAGTGGGTTTAACAGTAATAAATGATTTAATATATAAAGTTTAAAAAGAGAATTCTGAGATTTAATAATTGTTGTTATTTATAATCTACTATATAATCTTAATACAATAGATGCCAATCTAAATAAGTATCATTACTTAACATTTGACTTTAATTTATTTTCATGCAATGTTTTTAAAATTGAAACAGAAAAACATTTTGTTTAAAAGTTATAATAGTTGGTTTGGGAGATTGGCCAATGAGAGTTAAGTAAATAGTTTTTTGATATCAATTTATCCCCGGGGTTTTAAGAAAAAAAAATGCAGACAATCTGAAAGGGAAGTTTCAATATAATTGATAAAATAGATAATAGTCTTGATTTTTGTTTTCTCCATAAAAACAATTATAAAACTTAAAAATATTTAAAGTCTTAAGTAGAAAAATTGTATACACAAAACTATCTAAGGATATGAAATGGAGTAAGTATATTAATCTTCATTATGGCCTAGCTACCAATTTTGATTGTCTACTTCTAGCCAAGATAATACCACAAAGGAGTTTGAAAAATAAAAGTTATTTTAATTTTGCCTAGGTAAGTCATGAGAAAGGAAATACAACTGCAGTGCTTCAGAGAGAAACATGATGATAGAGACATAAGAAAACATTCATTTGTCTATGCTAAATTAAGGTTTTTATTAATCATATATTAAAGGTGGAAAATAAATTAAAAATTCCTAGAAATAAATTTGTAAAGCTAATAGAAATATCTTATAGAACATTAAGAATAATTGATTAGTCATGAGTGTTGAATGCAAGAAAAACTAATCTTCATTTGAAGTAAATAGTTGATACGTAAAAAATAATTTGCAAAGTTTAAGAAGAAAATATTTAGCTTATACTTAATAATGAAAAAAAACAGATAAAATTTAAATTAAGATTTCTTATGCTTAAATAGAAGATGAACTTTTACTATAGCATTTTAAGAACTGAATATTAAAATGGGAAAAAAAATCTGTAACTTTTGAAGGGTAGATGATAGTCACAAAGATAAAGTAATATAAGCTAGAAAATTAAACAAATTTATCGAATATGTGTTTGAAATTTTACAAGACTAATGAATAACAAAAAGGAGAAAAATCAGAAAGTAAACTTATTGATGACTTATTTGAACATGTTTAAAATTTTGTGCAGTATGAGAGAATAAAGCGGAGATTAATTAAAATATTCATCAAACTTTTCATAGTGGATTTTGAAAAGCAGGATTATATGCATACAACTTTAAAACTAGCTAGGAATGAAGGATGCATCCAATTTAAAATTTTGTCCCATCATTTGTGCTTGTTGTTCAATATTTGTTTAACTATACATGTCTTTTAACAGAGAGAAGATATGAGAATAACCTCAATGCACAATGAATGGTAAACATTTACAGGGGTAAACATTGTAATATTAAAATGGAAACTGGAAATGGGTTTTTAAAAAAAGATTTTAATTGTAAATTTATCAGTAATATTTTTCTTGTTTAAAATGAAATATAAATGCAAAGTATTTATTGAGATGACAATTTAAAGAACTTGTTTTCAATGTGGTATATAATGTTAAAGGCATCTTAAATATAGGAAGAGAGTAATCACGAGATATAATGTGAAAGTGTGTGTGTGGGGAACATAATGTTAATTGTATATTTTGACCAGTATATACTTTAAGAAATTAAGTGTAATAGGATTAAAGTGAAAGGAATGACAAGCTTATTATAAAATATAATGTATTTATTAAAGTAAGAAAGAATAAATGTTGATGTAAGACAATATCATGATCTCGTTAATCTAACATGATTATAGATATGGATAAAAAAATTATCACAAGAAAGAAGATTATATTAAGTTATTAATTTAGAATTAATAGAGTAATAGATACCAAATACACAATCGAGGAAGATGAGTTAAAATTCCAGGATAGGATAAAATATCATCCTGAAGAACTGAGGAATAGTTAAGTTGGAGTAATCTGTGTGATACTCATAATATTTATTGGAAAGATATGGTAGGGTTTCCTAAAAGAAAATGAGGATAGTATATACTGTAAATGCTCAGGGAAAAAACCAGGGTAAAATGGGGGTAGAATCATTAAGAAAATGACTGGCTACCAAAATATGACACCTCATATTTAAAAGAAACCTCCATTCCTTTTTATTAGGATATATTATTGAATATAGTATTTAATAAAATCAGTTTCTCATCGATAAAGTTTTAGATAAATAATAATATAGAAGGCATCAAGGGTAGATTAAATATTTTAAGGGTCCGAGCGTTGGTTGCTGCTTCTATTGGACATTCTGTTTCAGAGCAGGAAACAATCTTTCCGATTTTTATCTATATCTTTCATCTGACTTTTTTGTATAAGAGCCCCAAGAGCTAGTTTGCTTTTTCAATTAAAAGAACAATTATTTCCTTTTTGAGATTACAGGAATTAATAAATACCTGTTTCCATTTTTATTTGTTACCTTAAAAAAAAAATATATTAATCTTTAAATCTTTACCTTTTTTTTTAGTTATAAAAAAGTACGTTCAAATATTTTAAATAATTTTAAAGTTTTCCTTCCATCTGTGTGATATATTATATACGTTAAACAACTCTTTTTAATTTTAGCTTTTAATAAATGTATTTTTATTTACGAACTTTTTATTTTAATTTTAAATTAATGTAATAGCATATTATATACCATTACAATACCAAATTATGATTACATACCTCATTTCAGAAGCTATGCTTAAGAGTTTATAATTAATACATTAACTATCAATTGCTTTAAATTATAACTATCTTTAAAAAGCTTATGGTACTTCATATTTTTATTAGATGCAAAAGAATTTTGAAGAGCCATATGAAAAATACTATTAAATGTTAAAAAATGGAGAGCATATAATAAAAATTAGCAATATGTTTGAGAGTCACATTCTAATTTTGTAATTCAAGTTAAAATATATATCATAATTTAAAAGTATTACATAATTTCAGAATACAAGTTACTAACTAAATATATTTTAAGGTTTGCAAGTCTGAAGAAGTTAATTTCAGTGAGTGAATGCTAACTAATTGAGTTGTAATTCATTGAATTAGACTTGGTAAATAATAATGGTGTGGTGAAGTTTTGATTATAAGAAAATAAGTATTCTAGAGTAATTGTTGCTAACATAAGTATGAGAATAAATCTTAGGAAAAGTAGATTAAATTATTTAAGGGAAGGTAATGAGCAGATAATGAGTGTTAATTTCCATGTCTTATTATTATAATTGGATTAAGTTTCCAATAGAGGGTTAATCAAAGTTTGTAATAGTAAGTATGCTTTTTATTAAATGGTTGAATCCCAGTAAAATCCCTCTTGCAATTTAATTATTTAATTATCAATATAATTGTTATATTAGATTTTAGAATAGAATACTTATGATTCCTGAGATAGCCATAGGATAGCATCAATTATTTTAAGTTAATACAATTTGGTTAATGTTTTTATTTTTTAGATTCTTAAATTGTAGAAAAATAGTTATTTCATTATTTAAATGAAATATCATGTTAGTCATTGTTATTATGGGAGTTTTCCTAATGATTATAATAGAATAGAAGCAGGACAATTGTCACAATGGCATTGCCATTGTGGAGTGTATTTTATATACTTCTCAATGCTAAAACCACTTTCTTATAATCATCTCCCTAATGTCTATCTTATGTTTTAATACTTAGCAAGTTTCAAGCTCTATAAAGAGTCTTATACTTTATTGTTGTTATACTTGATAGTTTATTATTGAGCTAGTATAATAAGGATACAATAAAGAAGGTAGGGTAAGATAGAGAGATGTGTTGGAAGAACTGGAAGGAAGTTTAATATATATATATATATATATATATCTGACATTATCATTGTATGGAAAGCTAGATTTGAGATCTTTTTGGTTCCATCACCTAATTTTTTTTTATATGGGCAGACTAATATTGTGCAGTCCATAATGACAGAGAAGCATTGCTTACCTTAATAAAAATGTTTTCATATTTATAATATTTTATGTACTTCCTTAACTTTTTTTTTCATTACAAATTTTAAGCTACATGTTTATTAACTTTTTCTCTTTAATACGATAGGCATATATTTATTCTAGATGGTTTTTAAATATTGCATAAATGCTATTTTCAAAACATTGTTCTGTAAGTGTTTTTATACATGATCCCATTTTTATCTTTGTAAGCAATTTTTGAATCAAATTCTTACAGTATTAAGAAGTTATGCCATTAATTGCCATTTGAATGAGGCAGTAGTTCATTTGATAAAATGCTATATGATTATTTTTTTATGGAAGCAGTTATTAAATTAAATTCACAAAGTAAACTTAGGTTAATTGTGATATGACAATAGTTAGAGATATTCAGAATCACCTATACAGTATTTTATGCCATGTCCTGAATGCACTATGCAATATATTATTTTTATTGTCATTTAAGCATTCTTAAAAATATTTTTATTAAAATTATTATGTTTACATAAAATTAGAATATCACATGATCACTATTTCCTATGCTAGCACATTACTGTTATTAAAACAGGCAAAACTCTCTCCATATAGTAGTGCCATTCATTGCCAACCAGAGTAATCAATGGATGCCAGAAGGCCCGTGCATAAAATCCCCATCTAGTGCCTACTCATCCAATATCACCAGAGTAGTTTCTGGCTTGTGGCCTTCATCAGTGAGAAGCTTTGGATCTGCAGTGCTCTCAGATCCAAAGCTCCTCACTGATGAAGGCCACAAGCCAGAAACTACTCTGGGGATATTGGATGAGTAGGCACTAGATGGGGATTTTATGCACGGGCCTTCTGGCATCCATTGATTACTCTGGTTGGCACTGAATGGCACTACTATATGGAGAGAGTTTTGCCTGTTTTAAAATTAGAATAATATTTTAATATGCTCTTTGCTTCTTATTGTATACATTTTTATAATATATCTACTTTTGGAGTAATTGTAATTTTGAAATCAGAAAATCTATCAATAAAAATTGCATAATTGAGTCTTTATTTGGATCTCTAAGTTCTAATGGCAAAAAAAAATTAACAATAATAAAAACAAAAGACAAAATAATAAATGATAAATTTAATTATGAAAATTAAAACTGTATTTGGCATTTAAATAGTAACTAATATAACAGAATATCGTGGTTAACTGCATGTGAAAAAACAATTTTTATAAGCCATATCTTCTTTTTTAATGAAAAAAAAAATGTATGATGCTATAATAATTTGTTTAAAACTTTTGGTTCAGTTGTATTTTGATTCATAATAAAAAATTAAGTTGCTTCCCTTCTCTCTAATATTTCCTCTGATGCAGATATACAATGTTTACTAAAAAGCAACAAGAGATATTTAAAAAATAAATGTAAAAAAATACTATGATAAACAGCTGTTGTTATAAATATTTGTTATTATTTTCACAACATATTATACCACTATGCCTTGAATTAGTAGGATAAGTTTGAACAAATTTAATTTAAACATTTTTTTGTTTGTTTTCGTTTTTTTTTTTTTTTTGTCGGAAATAATAAATTTAATTATTTTTTAATCAACTTTTTTTTCTTAACTTTTTATGTTCTATCCCCCCCCCCTTTTTTTTTTTTTTGCCTTTTGTTTCATTTTTATTTGTTTTCTTTTTTACAATTTTCTATAATTTATTTCTTCTGTTTCACCATCATATTAATTTTTTTTTGTAATTGTATTTCCCCCCTCCCCTTCATTATTATGATTTGCCATGATGTCAAAATCAACATATGAATTTACAAAACTTTCAACATAGTGTGAAAGTAGTCTGTAATTGTGTTTTCTACATAACAATGTTTTGACCTATTATAACCAAATTCTAATAAACAGCATTTGTATTAATGATGCCTAACGTAGATAGTAGTTAATCTTTAATAGTTACGTACATTATATACATTGGTTTGATTTTGTCTTTCTTCCTTCTTGTCCTTTATATTTCATTTTTTCCTGTCGTCATTCTTTTATCATGGTATAATAATAATATATATAGTTATTTTATTCTTTTTCAAAAAGAATTATTAAATTTTAATCTTGTTAGCTCATTAATTCCTTCGCTACTCTCATTTCATCCGTGGATGATAAGAATTTAAGTATAATTTTTCTAGAACCACAAACTTTAATTTTCAAATTTGGTTAATAATGTTTTGTTTTGTTTTTCTACATTAAACGTTTTTCCGTCTTTTTTTTTTTTGTCTTCCTCCCAGTTTGTGTGTTTTTTTTTTAATGCTTACTATTTCTTTAGCATATATTATTATTTGTATTTCTAACCTAGTTTTTTATTTTTTTCAATTATGTATTTAAAAAAAAAAATTCAATAAGTATATGGTGGTCCAAATTATAACTTCATATTATATTAAAAAAAAATGGTGACATTATATAAATGTCATAACTTTTGCCATCTTTATTATTTTGCCATTGTTGTGGTAGTACAGAAAGCATAAATTTATTTTAATAATCAGTGCAAAAGAAGAGAGAATATGGAAAATTAACAAAAAACTGTAAAATTCTACTTTTTCTTACTCCAATACTGCCATCTAGTATGAACTTGAGTAATCAAATCATGCTTAATAAATCCCTATCCAGTGCTGTTCTATTAATATCTGCAGACTAATTTCTAAATTATGGCTTTTATTAATAAAAGGTTTTTGAATTTGAATCTAGTATATCTGAATTTTTTTGGAACAAATGTATCTTTTCTCCAGCAAAGAGTCTTAGCTTTTTTTTTTATTGTTAAACTACATGTTTAAAATTCAAAAATCTTAATTTTTTTGTAGCTAAGCCTACTTGCTTGGATAAGGATTTCTTATTTAGTTGATTACTCAAGTTTTTATTAGATTTAGAATTGGAGAAAAGTTAGGAAGTAGAATTTGCTTTGGGAAAGCATTTTGCAAGTAAGTGGTCATACTTTTTTAGTAATCCTGGTCAAACTACATAAACACAAATCAAGAATTTATTTTAGCAGTCTCTGCAGAATTGAGAGAAAATATAAAAATTGATTTAGCAAGGTACACTGTAAGATTCTATTTTTTCTACTCAAGTTTTTCTAACTAGTGCAGACTTGGGTGTTCAAAAGATGCCAGATGACAGCACTTAATAAGTCTTTATCCAGTTCTGTCCTTTCCTTATAGTTTTTAGTTTATGATTTTCATCATTAAAAAGTTTTGGATTTGTACCTAATGCACCTTTTCTCCAGCAGTCATTTTTTACTCCTTTTTTATTATCAAGTTACTAGACCAAAATTCAAAAACAACTTCATGTTTTAAATTTAAGCCAGTTTTTTTTTTTTAATTGGAATTATGAAGCTTTGTTATCTATTGATTATTTAAATTTACACTAGGTGGCAGAGTTGAGATGGGATAACTAGAATTTACTATTGAACAGCATTATGAAAGTTTTGATCCTAGAATGCTTTGTTGAATTTATATTAATTCTTATTAATCAGAATGTGTTTTAATACAGAAAATGTGAATTAGTTTTAAATACTGTGTGGAGACAGGGGAAATATTGGAAATAGTTTTAACAAGAAACAATCTAATGTCATAATAAATAAATTAAAAATGATAAAGCAAGATTGGCAATTAGATAATTAGAAGCTGTTTGAATTTTATAATTATTATGGTATTTTGTAAACAGCAAATAAATTATACACACAAACAAGAGAGAGCAATGGTAGATGTAGTATTTGTGAAGAGGAAAGAAGCATTTCTAGTTTTATTTTTTATCTCTTATAATTGAGATAATATATATCTAAAAAAGAAACAGTTAATAAATTTGAAATAATAGAAAAATGTGATTGAAATATTGAATGAGAGTAGTTTTTTATTATATAAGAGGCATAAAAAATAAGCTAAAAATTGATAAATTACAATTAATGATAGATAGAAGGATTGCAAGGATGAAACACTTTTTAAAATAAAAGAATATGGAATATTCCTGAGAACCAGAAATAAATATTTTTGCTGTAAGTTTAAGAACATTTTTAAAAAATGATAGAAAAATTAATGGGGAAGGCAAAAAAAAACTAATAGAAGAAAGGGTTCGAATTTTAAAAAAATTACAAATGTATAAAAATATAAATAATATTAGAGTTTGAAGACTTGATAATAACATTTTAAAGAAATTAAATTACTAATATGAAGGTAATTAAAAAATGGCTTGAAACTTTACTTAAAAATTGTAAATTAAGCAAAAAGAAGAAACATAAATACATATGTTTTTAATGTTCAAGTTTTATAAATAATAAAACTGGGTTATGGAACAAACATAATGTAATGATATACATATGTAATCTTACAAGGGAGTATCTGCCTACTATATAAATTTTCCAGGTTCAAATGGCCTGGTGGCACCCTGTATGACAGATAGAGTAAGAATCTCTTCTCCAACTGTTGTAATAAAATCTCATACCATTTACACCTTTTTAAACACTTTATCAATACTTTTATTTATATCAAACTAACATTTTTGATTGTCCTGTAGTCATCATCAGAGCTCTTGTTAATTATATAATAAAATGACAATATGATCTTTACATGCTGAACATTTGTCATTTATTTAATCTATTATCAAGTTCGCTATGCTTCATAACACACAAATGATAGATGGAATTAAGAGGACCACATGTTGAGTTGGATTTTTAATCTACACAGTCTTTTTTATTTCCTTTCAATTTTTTTAATTTAATACTTTATCAAGTTATTGTGACAATGTTTGTATTATAGTTGTAATGCTCACCTTTATTGTTTTGCTTACTTTGTGTATATAGTATATGATAAAAAGTTCTTGCAATACTAAATATTTCCTGTTATATTCGTTTTATAATTAAAAATGAATTTTACATTTAACACAAACAAAAAGATAATTTTAGTATTTTCATTAAGACTCCATATTTAAAGCAGAGATGTTAAAATAAAATTTTAAGCAGCAAAACTTTTCAAACAATATAAGAAATAGTATTAATTAAATAGAAGCAAGTATTAATTATTTAATATATTAATGTCATCATCATCATCATCAACCATTATCAATCCACTGCATGATGAAGGTCTCTCCAAGTTTAATCCATCTTCTCCGATCTTTAGCTTCTCTTCTCCACAACACTCCTGCACATTTTCTTATTTCATCCATCCATCTCACATGTGGTCTCTTTCTGGGTCTTTTACAATCTCTTGGAATCCAGTTTAAAATTTCAATTGTCCATCTATTATCATCTCTTCTAGAAATATGTCCAGCCCAACTCCATTTCAATCTTTTAATTTTTTCAATAAGGTCACTAACACCTGTTTGTTGTCTTACCCATACATTGCGTTTTCGATCTCTTCTTGTTACTCCCAACATACATCTCTCCATACTCCTTTGAGTGGTCTGAAGTCTCTGTATTGCTCTTCTATTAAGTGTCCAAGTCTCAGATCCATAAGTAAGAACTGGTAAAACACATTTGTTAAAAACCATCCTTTTCAAACACATAGGCATATTTCCTTTTAGTATCAAGTTATTTCTACCAAAAGCACTCCAACCAAGTTTAATTCTATGATTAATTTCCTCCATTATGTTTCCATCTGTATTAATAATCTGACCAAGGTATTTGTAACTGTTAACTTCTTCTAATTCTTCATAATCAATCTTTATTTTCATATTTTGAGCAAATCGATTAAACATTACTTTAGTCTTTTTAACATTTATCTTTAGTCCTACTTTTCTACTTTCATCTGCTAACTCCTGCAACATTTCCTGCAGCTCTGAAGCATTATTTGCAAAAACAACTACATCATCTGCGAAATCTAAATGACTTAAAAACTCTCCATTTACTTTCACTCCTTTAGTTTCCCATTTTAATCCACAAAATACTTCTTGCAGCACTGCTGTAAAAAGTTTTGGAGATATTGAGTCACCTTGTCTTACACCTTTCTCAATGTTGATTTTTCCAGTATCATTATGTAATCTAATTGTTGCTGTTGCATTTTTATAAATATTCTTTAAAATATGACAATATCCTGGATCTATACCTTGATGATCCAATGCTTTAATCACTGAAGAAATGTGTATAGAATCGAATGCTTTTTCATAATCTACAAATCCAAAACATAATGACAACTCATATTCATTTGTCCTTTCTATGACTTCCCTCAATACCTGGATATGATCTATTGTACTAAAACCACTTTTAAATCCAGCTTGTTCTCTTGGTTGGTGGAAATCCAAAGTTCTCTGTAGACGAGTTGTAATTATCTTGGTAAAAATTTTATATAAAACTGATAAAAGGCTGATAGGTCTGTAATTTCTAATATCTTCTTTATCACCTTTTTTAAATATTAATATTATTACTGCATTCTTCCAATCTTCCGGTACATCTTTATCATTTAGACATTTGGTATATAACTTTGCTAAAATTGTTTCTATTTCTTCACCTGCTTCTTTTAATATATCAATTATAATTCCATCATTTCCTGGAGCCTTTCCTTTCTTCATACATTTAATTGCATGTCTCACTTCTTCATTTAAAATTCTGGGCAATTCGGAAGATGTAATAGATATAGGAGGTACTTGTTCTTTATTACTATATAATTCTTGATAAAAATCTTCTACCAATTTCATGATGTCATCTCTCTTTTTAGTAATAATTCCATCTTTTTTTCTTATTGCAGATAGAAATTTCCTACCAATACCAAAATGTTGTTTAACATTCTTGAGACTTTTATTTTCTTCTACAGCTTTCCTTGCTATTTCACAGTTATACTTTCTTATATCATTTTCAACTCTTTTCCATACCATTTTACAAAATTCGAGATATTCAATTCTTTTTAATACATCATTTTTGTATATCTTCATATTTCTTCTTTTCTTCATAAATTCTCTAGTCTCAGTAGAAATTTTATTAGTCAATTGCTGCTTTTTTCTACCAGCTATCTTTGTTGCAGTTTTTAAAAGTGTATCAGTTATTTTCATATTAATTTCATTCAAATCTGAATCATGTTCAAAATCTACTAACACTTGAAACCTATTTGTAAGTTCTAATTTAAATTCATTAGAATGTTTCTGAAGATTAGGAATATCAACTGTAAATATTGTTTTTCTTAATAATTTTTGTCTCTCTAGTTTTACATTAACACGTAACTTACACCTTACTAATCGATGATCACTTCCTGTGTTAAATTTATTAAGAACATTACAATCTTGAAATATGTATTTCCTGTTAGTCAAAATATAATCCAATTCTGCTGTACCTTCATTTGGATGCTTCCATGTCCATTTCCTTTTAACATTTTTCTCAAAAAATGAATTCATAATATAAAGTTTTTCTTTTTCTGCAAACTCCACAAGTCTATGTCCTCTCTCATTTCTATTACCATAACCAAAATTACCTACAGCAATTTCATCTTTCATTTGTCTACCAATTCTAGCATTAAAGTCTCCCATAACAATTTTAAAATGTTGTTTACTCTGATCAAAAGCCTTTTGTACATCCATATAAAAATCTTCTACTACTTCATCACTATGAGAACTTGTTGGGGCATAAACCTGAATTATCTGCATTTGGTATCTGCTATTAAGTTGTATAACTAATCTTGCAACTCTGTCCGATACACCATCAATCTCCACAATATTGTTCTTCCACTTTTTATTTATAATGAATCCTACTCCACTTGTATTTCCAATATGTGTGCCTTTATAATAGAGTATATGTCCACTTTTTAAATCAATTGTTTCTTCACCTTTTCTTCTAACTTCACAAAGTCCAATAATGTCCCATTTAATATAAGACAGTTCTTCTTCTAATTCTTGCAATCTTCCTTCACTTGAAAGTGATCTGCAGTTGTAAGTACCTAAATAAAAAGTCGTCATCAAATGGCAGCCTGGGTCCGCAATCAGGGGATTCTTAGCACCCTCCGCCTTCGGCCACCAACCGCTGCCTTGGTTGGTGACTTTACAGCCTCCTGGGAATAAGGGCCATGCTTTATTTTTGTCTGTCATAATTGTATATATGTATTGGAAAAATATTTATCATTTACACAAACATTCATTCTGCCTTATCAGGCACTGAGAAGAAAGACCATGGTGTTTCTTGATCTTAAACTCAGAGGTAAAAAGCCAATAAACTCACCACACTGGCTAATGTGTGTTGGTGAGCAGCCCATCCATGTTTGTATACTATATGAATAATCACATAGTAATAACAGCTGCAACGACAAGAACGTATGGAGTGGACATTAGGAATTTACCCTGCTCGATTCCTTTAAGGCCTCCAAGAGGAATCAAAGGGTCTTCTTTCAGTTAATAGCATAATAGTAATATGATAAGTACAATGTATTCATAAGTTGTTTTAGGGTAATAATGATTTATCATTTTGCTTTTTATGTCTCATTTTGAATATACCAATTTATTTATTTTTTAATGAATGATTTCCAAAATATAGTTTATAAAATTCGTAATATAATTTTAAAAGATATTTTTTAATTAATGTATATAATAATTAAACAGCATTAATAATATGTAATCACTGAATTGATAAATTATGCTGGTGCTTTGTATGTATAAACTGCCTTTATTATCCTAATTAACTTTTGAAAATATAAAATGAATCCATTTTTATTAGCATTTTACAGCTACTATAAAGATATAATCCATCTGCTAAATGATCTTCATAATAATAAATGTCCAAATAGATTCATGTTAACAAAGGTTCACTCAATGGCAGTTAACAATTTCACTTCACAAGGGAGAATTAATTTATATTCACTTTAATAACCTTATGAGTAAATAATCAAATATTGAATGTGTTAATACTAATTAATACAGTGCTAATGACATGTAATTATTGGATTAACACACTATCCAAATATTATTTATAACAAAGCATCACCCTCGACTGTCCAATTTAGTTTTGAAAAATATAAAATTTAACATTTATATTAATATTTCCAGGATAGAGAATCTGATAAATGATTTTAATAAGGGCAAACATACAAAACCTCACTCAATATGGCGAACAAATTAACCTCTCAAGGTTGAGGTAATTTCTACTAATTTTGTAAATAAATTACCAAATATTGAATGTGTAAATACTAATTAATACAGTACTAATAAGATGTAATTATTGGATCAATAAACTAATATATTCCCATTCCACTCAGACAAATGACCTTAACAAGGATGAATGTCCAAACACATATAGATTTTAGCAAAACCTCTCAATACAGTGTGGAATGATGTACTTGGATAGTGATTACATATATATATATATGTATATGACTTAAAAAAGTCTCTTTGATTTCTTGTTTAAACTCTCAAATTAAATTCATTAAGTTTCCATAAAACAATCATTCTGCTCTCTTTAAATATTCACATTTCTAATTATTATCCATTGAAGTTTGTTTGTACATATTTTTATAAATAAAGCTTTGAGGAACTTAATGCCTTCTAAGATAGATGAAATTTGTTAAAGATAATGATATTATCTTTAGTATTTAATGATGTAAAGATTGAGTAGTTAACAAAGGTGTTTTGGAATAGATCTAACTTGCAATATTACATAAGATATATATAAAATTACTATAACAGAGTTTACATTTTATATTTTAATATTTTTTTAGTATCCTCATATATAGTGTTAATGCATACCAGGTTACTAAAATAAATATTTAAGGTAAACTCTAATCAATATAAACTATAACTAATATATGTTATATATAAGTTAAAGTTATTATGATTTATTTGTCTTATTTATATATAATCTTATTCACAGAGCAACTAAGTCTGACTATGCTATGATAACAATAAATAAATCAAATTTGAAGAGTTATATTAGCAAACTTGTGAATAATTATTTTCTAATATTAATACTTTTATTATTTAGACAAAAGATGTATAGATATCAAGAAAAGAATTAAAATCGATTTTTTTAACTTGTTTTGTTTGGTGTTTTTAATTTTTTTCCCAACATCTATAAGAAAGTTGTGTGGGTTTTTATTCCAAACACATAAATTTTGAGAAACTTATAATTAAACTTTAGAATATGAAGATCATGGGAAATAAATTTTCATGGAGCAGAAATAAAATTATATTTTTCAATGTTTTTTTATATTTTTATATAGTTTGGTTATAATATTTTTATGAAGATTATTTATTTTTAAAAAAATTCTCAAAAATAATTTTACTGAAGAAAATTAAAATGTAAGAATCACTTAAAAAGTTCATTTAGTAATCATAATTAAAAAAGGAAATTTAAAAACAATGAGATCACTCAAAATCTTTTTTTATATAATTTTTTAATATCACATTAGATTTGACAATATATTTTTAAAACAAAAGAGACCCAGTTTATTGTACATAAAGCTGAAACTAGATGAGAAAATGTGAGTAGACAGTAAATTTATATTTAACACTATAATTATTTTATACAAAGAGAAATGATAAAATAAAGATTATCCCCAGCTATCGATCATTAAGTTCCTGCATATCCATGTCCAAAATTTAATGCTTGTTATGATAATATTTAATTTTTCTCATATGAATTGAAGAAAGCAGCCATCATTCAGCTGAAAGGCCTCTGTCTAAAATCTCAATCTCTACAACTTTAATATATTATATTTTGCTATTGGTTAATTAATATTATATTTGTACAGATGATATTTATTATTAATTGAGGTAGTTTTTCAGTTATGCATACTGTGACCACTAGGTGATGCTGCAGCACCACCAAGAAGCCTGCAAGTAATAAATTTCTATCCAAAAATGGCTGAAATCAATGGAAAATTAAAATTAAAACACCCGAGACAAGATATCCAAAAAAATTGCTTGAAATGGCTCAGAAATAAGTAAAATACAAATTTAAAAATTGATTCAAGAAAAATTGTTTGATGAATAAATTAATGATAAATAGAAAGGGGTATTCTCAAGAGAATGATATTAATAATGTTTAACTGAGGCCTCAACCTAATAAGTCTAAGGAACTTATTTTCACCTATTCACATATTATGTATGTGAACACTATAGTTTGTGTACATTTATTTGAGAATATAAATAATATTATGAACTAAATAATAGAAATATAAAAAGAATAACAATATATACAAGTTACAAATCAAAATAAAAATACTTTTTTTTTATTTTCTTTACTAGCTATCAGATTAAAAATAATAATAATGAAAATGAACTTGCTGATATCAATTTCCCATTCAAATTTAAAAGCAAGTTTAGAAAGTGGATGTTTTATTTAATATAACTGTATTATTTATTATAACATTCACCAGAATTTTTCAACTTTAGAAATTAATATTTTTTTTGTTATTGTTGTTTTTTAGTAATGCAGGAATTGTATTCTTTTTAAAGCTTTAAAATCCTAATGCATTTATTTTCTTTTTAAAAATTAAATTGTAAGATGGTTTGGTAGCATTTGATTTTATCTAGATAAACTTTTATTGAGTATTTATTTGAAGTAGACTTCTTATTTAAATCTTTATTTTAGTATTAGTCTGCTTTTAATTGAGAACTGTCTTTCTAAAGTAAGTTCTGTGTCCTTCTATATTTCATTCATTTTTGGTAACTTCTAATTCCTTATATAATATGAAAGTATAGGGTTTTACTTTAAATTTAATGATCTTAGTGCCCTCATGGTTTAGTGCAGTGGAAGAAGGTTAGACTTTTGATCTAAGGACTTTGGATGGATTCCTATCTGTCAGTTCTGGTATTTAAACTTTTTATGAACTCCTGAGCAAATGAAATCATTTGATTATTATTTTTGATTAATATATTGTTATTGCTGTATATCATCATATTTTTAAATCACTTAGTATTTGCTTATATGTGTGTGTGTGCTTGCTTGCATTTTATTTTATAAATTTATGATTTATAAAGCATCTATTTCATGAAGTTGTAAAGACTTTTATCTTGCTCTTTGATTACTGAATCAATTCAAACCATATTGGATGAAGATGAGATTGATGATTTATAAGAGTTTTATTATTATATATTAAATACAAATATAATATGGTAAAATGAAATATGGGATAACATTGGCTCCTTTCAGCAGGAGATAAGATATTCCATTTAAACTTGTAATACTCAGTGATAGAATAATTTTTAAAAATATTCAGATGATGAAACATTAAAATGCCAATATATCTGAGTAAAAAAAGAATTTAAAATTTTTAAATGATAAATTTAATGGTGATGTCCATTAAATGTTATAAATAAAAAAAATAATTTAATGGTTTATTGCTCACAAATTTATAAGTATACTGAAAGTGAGGGAACATAGTGACATTTCATGGAACTTGAGTTTTAATATCTGCACTCTATCATTGCACTGAATCACACAAGACATTGTCATAAATAATTATATGAATTGGAAAACTAACAAAATGACCATAAGAGTAGAAATCCAGTTAAAAATGTACAATAGTGAAAATAGTTTACATTAAAATACATGTATATTATCTAAATTTTGGACATTTATGTTTCAACTTGAATCCATGTAGTTTAGGTATTAGAATGGCTTATTTAATAGAATTTAAAGTCCAAGTGTTAAAACTAACAGCAACCAAAGAATCAGCATTCAAAAACCATAAGTAATAAGATGTGGGGATTATTAGTAGTTTTTAGAACGATCAATAGTGATAATACATGATCGCCATTTCTTATGCTTGCATATAACTGTTATTAAAACAGGCAAAACTCTCTATATGTATTGCCACTCAGTGCAAGCCAGAGTAATCAATGGATGCCAGAAGGCTTGTGCATAAAATCCCTATCTAGTGCCTACTCATCCAATATCCCCAGACTAGTTTCTGGCTTGTGGCCTTCATCAGTGAGGAGCTTTGGATCTGAGAGAACTGCATCTAGATCTTAGGATCTAATGCAACTCTCCAGAAGCCACCTTTTATCTCTACTAAACTACAAAACTGTGAGTCTTAAATTGAAAACACTATAATATTTTTAATCCAAGATCATCAGCTTATATAGTCATATAGATCTGAACTCAGCAAAATATATAGGTACTGAACTCAGTTCAGACTTATATGATTATATAAGCTACTGAGCTTGGATTGAAAATATTATAGTGTCTTCAATTTAAGAGTCATAGTTTTGTAGTAAAAATAAAAGGTGGCTGCTGGAAGGTTGCATTAGATCCTAAGATCTAGCTGCAATGCTCTCAGATCCAAGGTTCCTCACTGATGAAAGCCACAAGCCAGAAACTAGTCTGTGGATATTGAATGAGTAGGCACTAGATGGGGATTTTATGCACAAGCCTTCTGGCATCCATTGATTACTCTGGCTTGCACTGAGTGCATACGTATAGAGAATTTTGCCTGTTTTAATAATAACAACACTGAAGTAGAACTTAAGGAATAACATTATCACATCACTTATATAAATGCCACTAAAAGAAATCTTTATAGGAAAAAGAATGTGATTTGAAAATAAGAAATCAATTTAAAAATTTAAATTTAACAAGATAAGTAATTATAATGATGACACTTAATAAATTTAGTAACAAAATTTTTAAATAAACAAGGAGGAAATCTTTCAATAGAAAAAATATACCTAAAATTATATCTTTCCATAAGAATTGTACAGCAAATGTTTGAAAACATTTAAAAAGTATAAAGCTGGTATTTTGCTTTGACTCATGATAAACATTGTGATTTTTTTGCTTATAATACTGTTAAGTATGTTCTTAAACATGTAACACTAGGCTAAGATATACTTACTATTGCTGTATCATTATAATCTTATCCAAAGATTATTAAACGATGAAGTGGAACCAGACTCTAATCCTTTGATGTAACCCAACTAATAATAGCCTAATTGAAAAGTAATGAAATCCAATATAAAAATTTATTATTGATACATTAAATTTTATAATTGATACTACTTTTATAGCTTGTAGAAAAATATTTTTCAATAAAGAATGTGCAGTCTATTAGATGTGATATGTTGGACTATTTCCATCATCTAATAATATACCATCATCACAAACCTTCAGACAAATGTGTAGTCTATGTATCTGCCACATGTTGTACTGATGTACAGATAGCCTTTGTCATACTTGAAAAACAATATAGGCATGTTTTAAATATAATGAAATTATACAATACACATTATGTAGTGATACATTGTATGTAATATGAAAAGAATGAATAATGTCAATTCTGAGTAAACTACTGGATTAAACTGAATTAGCAAGAAAGGACAGTCATTCCTTAAAATCTTTAGATGCAATGGTTTTGAGAGAGAATATTTTTTTAAATTCTGAAATATTGATAAAACTTTTCATTCAAAAATATCTTAGATTCATTACTATATAAATATGTTGCATTAAGGCTTTTTATTATTTCCATTGTAACCAGTCTACATAAATTTCAAAAAAATATATCAATAAAATTCAACATTAAAATAGGCAAAATGCTCCATACAGTAGTGCCACTTAGTGCAAGCCAGAGTAATTAATGGTTGCCAGAAGGCTTGTGTATAAAATCCCCATCTAATGCCTACTTATCCAATATCCCCAGATTCATTTCTGGCTTGTGGCCTTCATCAGTGAGGAGCCTTGGATCTGAGAGCACAGCATCTAGATCTTAGGATCTAATATCAACATATCTCTATAAAATGTTACACATAAATATAATTTTAAATTTAAAAGAAAAAATTAGCAAAAAAAAATATTTATTCTGGAGTATTAATGTTGTATATTCTTCAACAATAATACTAACAATAAATGTATGCAAGGGATTGTAACTATTCATATATTGATAACTTTTATTAGGCATTTATTAGACTGGAGATTATCCATTTAAAGAATAATAATTTGGTAGTGTAATTTACACTTCATCACTTTTATGCAAGGTAGGGACTCCTCCACAAGGTGGTAAAAGCTGATAGAAACTAATCCTTACCTTGTGTGAGAGTCATGTAGTAAAAATTAGATTACAGAAATATTATTAATCACTCGTATCTTTGTGAAACAATATATACAAATAGAATTAAGGAAAATAATTTACTGTATTATAAAATTAATTCTAAAAAAAAAATATGAAGAAAATAAATTGTCTATTTTTTTAAATCATGAATGATTGTTATTTATTTATATTCAAGTGTTAAAATTCATCATCCATCACATACTAACTAGCCAAGGTGCAGTGCTCTCAGATCCAAGGCTCCTCACTGATGAAGGCCACAAGCCAGAAACTAGATCCTAAGATCTAGATGCAGTGCTCTCAGATCCAAAGCTCCTCACTGATGAAGGCCACAAGCCAGAAACTAGATCCTAAGATCTAGATGCAGTGCTCTCAGATCCAAGGCTCCTCACTGATGAAGGCCACAAGCCAGAAACTAGTCTGGGGATATTGGATGAGTAGACACTAGATGGGGATTTTATGCATTGATTACTCTGGTTTGCATTGAGTGGCAATATATAGAGAGAGTTTTGCCTATTTTAATAACCATTATTCAAAGATAATGTCATGAAAGATGTTAAATATTTTAATGTTTAACTGCAATAGTGTTTGTAATTATTTATAATCTAAAACTGTAAGGATATATTTTAATACATTTTATTTTGTCATTATGATGAATATACACACAGCTATTTCTAAGTGTAAGCAATTTAAATATTAATGCATAAAATTGAAAAAAAAAATATTATAACAATATTATTACAATAAAACATGCAATTTCTCTGCTATCACTAAATAAATATTGTATATCATAAAAATATTAAGCTGGAACTAATTTGAAAATGAACCCAATATGTGTTTTTTGTTTTTTTTTAAGTTTTCACATGTATAAGCTTATTTCATAGCATATTTATATTCTGATATTATATTGATTATCTTAATATCTATCATAATTATACAATCTTTATTAATCTAAGGAGCATTTAAATTTTAAGATGTTTTTCAAATTTAATTCTAGCAATTAGCTAATTCAACTCTTGTTTAAGTGCGAAGATGTTTTGAGTGTTAGCTAATACAATGTATTGTGCTAATTAATTTAATCTTATATTATGTTTATAAACATGAATGTATTACTGTTTACATAACACTATAAATTTCATCTCAATGCGTTTATATGTGTAATAATTTGTTGAAATGCTCATGAGATGTCGCCACGCTTCAAAGATTAAAATTCAATTTTAATTTGTTTTTTTCCCTAGGTTTTTTTTCTCTTTTTTATGGCTGATTAGTAAATGTTATCAAAAAATGCACGTGTGTGTAAACTAATTTAATAAGTTTAAAAATCAAATTAAAAGTTCGTTTTTTTTATTTTTTAAATAATTGTGAAATATTAATATTGTTGAAATATAATGCTCTATATACAGAGTGTCTGAATGTTTTTTTTTTATTTTTAGAATAATCCATTATTATTTTTCGTAATTCGACATAATATTTTATGATTTGTTTTCATTTTTATTTTCTTTGAACCTTCCCTTTATTTCAAAGTGAGCTTCACATTATTTTGAACATTCTCAGATGAACAAATAATTATTAAAAATATATGTATATAATAATTATTTTCAGCTTTTATCGATCCATTGCAAGATAATCTCTCCATGTTGAATTCAGTTTCCCGAAACTATAGTTTCTCTTATTCATATTATGTTGACAAACTGCTTTATTTCATCCATTCATTTCACGTGTGTGTGTGTGTTTGTTTTTTTTGTTTTTTGTAGATCTATTTACAATTTTCTGAGATCTAATTTACGACTTTAATTGTCATCTTTGCAATGATATTTATGATATCAATTTATTGTTTTCGATCACTTCATATTACTTGCAACAGACATTTTTCCATACTTCAGTGTGTATGCTGTTGTATTTTACGAATCCATAACTAGAATTCATATATAAGAATTATTAAAACTATTATATTAAAAATCTTTTTCTAATACATAGCCATATTTTGGGGTTTAATATTAAATTATTTCTAATTAAAGTATTCCTTCCAAATTGAATTTTATGATTAATTTCATTTGTTGTGTTTTTATCTGTATTAATAATTTTATGAAAATATTTGTAGTTTCTAACTTCTTCTAATTCATTGTTATCAATTTTTATTATGTTCTTAAGTGAAAAACCATTGAGTCACTAAACATCAAATGATCAGTATTTCCTCTGGTTGCATAAGCTGTTAAAACAGTCACAAACTCTCCATACAGTAGTGCCACACAGTGCAAGCCATAGTAATCAATGGGTGCAAGAAGGTTTAAAATCCCTATTTAATGCCTACTCATCCAGTATCTCTAGACTAATTTTTATCTTGTGGCTTTCATTAATGAGGAGCTTTGGATCTGAGAGTACTGCACTCAGATCTTAGAATCTAAAGCAACTTTCCACTAGTCATCTATTATCTTTATAGTTAATTGTAAAGTTATGAGTCCAAAATGAAGCAGATAATGTTTTCAATCCAAGCTCATTCACTCTCCATACAGTAGTGCTATCTTGTGCCAACAAGAGCAATCAATGGATGCCAGAAGGCATGTACATAAAATCCCTATCTAGTGCCTACTCATCCAATATCCCCAGACTAGTTTCTGGCTTGAGGCCTTCGTCAGTGAGGAGCCTTGGATCTGAGTGCACTGCACCTAGATCTTATGATCTAATGCAACCCTCCAGCAGCCACCTTTTAACTTTACTTAACTACAATTATGTGCTAGTATGAGATAGTGATTATGTGATGTTTAATGGTTTAACTCATTCATTTGTATATTCATATAGATCTGAACCCAGGTCTGTATCTACACATTTTAGTGTCTTTGGTTCTTTAATAATCATAGTCACCATATTTGACCAGGAATGATATTAAATCTCTAAACATAACATATGAGTGGGCACTAGTCAGGGATTTTATGCACAAACCTTCTTGCATCTATTGATTACTATAGCTTCCATTGCATGGCACTACTGTATGGAGAGTTTGTCACTGTCATAAGTTAGAAGAATATAAAATAAAAGTAGAAGAAATCATGGAAGAGTTTGCTGGGGATAAATATAAGGACCAGTGTGGTGAAGTAGAAAAATTGGCAAATAGGGGTTTAGGTGAGAATATTCAGAAAAATAAAAGTATTAGAAAAGAAAGAATAAGTAAGTTAAAAAGAGAGAAAAAGCATGCAGAGAATATAAATATGCTATTAAAAACAAAGAAGGTGGAAAAGAGTTAATATTAAATGAAAAAACTATTTTTTTTAAAAAAAGACATTGGTTAAAATAGATAATTAGAGAGAGAGAGAATAAAATTAAATAGTAAATTATTGGAGGATATTAATGAAAGTGGAAGAGATGAGAATAAAAAATGTTGGAAATATGTTAAAAGAAAGACTGTAGGGGAGAAAGAAATAGTATTACTAAATGATGAGGAAAAAGAGTAGCTCTAGAGAATAATTAGAAACAATCTTAAATAAGTATGTAATGGATTTAGAAAAGATGGTAGATGTTAAGGACAAAGTGATAACAAACATAAAAGCACATAGTAATGGAAATATTAGTTTTACAGAAAATGAATTGAATGATGCAGGGAAGAAACTGAAAAGTACAAAGGCAAGAGGTTTAGATGGATGGACAGCAGGGATGGTGATGACTTTGGTAAATAGGGCAAAATTAAATCTATTATCATGTTTTAATAAGATGACACAAAAGACAGACTTTCCAGATAGCTGGAACAATACAAGAGTAAGGCTATTATTTAAAGGAATGAAAGAATCATAGAAAGAAAAACAATTATAGACTGATAGCACTAATGTCAATGTTATATAAGGTTTTTGCATATATGAAGGTTGGAAGGGTGCCAAAATGGATGGAAGAAAATAATATAATGGGAGAAATGCAGGGATGTTTTAGAATGGATAGGCATATAGGAGATAGTTTATTTATAGTCATACAACTTATAAATATGAATAGGAATACAGGTAGACAGTTATATATGATCTTTATAGAGAAGGTATATGATAGAACAAATAGATTATGGGAAAGCTAAGTAAATTTGGGAATGAGTGAAGCTTTAGTGGCAACTTTTTAGCTATCAATGCTGCCTCTGTTCATATCTTGAAGATTTTGCATCATTTAAAATTCACATATTTGTCTTTTTTAATTACTACAACTAATAGTATGATTATTTTTGTTGTTTTAATACAAAATCCACCAGGCATGGCAACCTAGTCAAGCTGTGTTAGATAGATCATTTTAGATCACTTTTTCTATGTCCTTTCCATTTTTGTGATAGTCAGAGTGCTACTTAAATAGGGTTGTCTAATCATACAATTTTTGCAGAGATATAGAGCTTCTATTTTAAATTCAGTGTCAACCCAACTCATTAGTGATTGGTCTGCCTCAAGAAAAAATTATAACTAAAGGCAAATTTTATTAAAGCATTTCCTTTAATTTACTAACATTATGTTTGTTTTACTCAATCTTATTTTGCATTTTCCTCTGAGTTAATCATTAATATTTTCAATTTACTTGAGTTTTTTGAGAATTATTTCTATAGATCTATAATTTTCTATAGATGTTATATCCAGATATTGATGCAGCAATGATACACTTACATGATTACAAAATACCACTCCATTCAAGTCTGATTATCCATGATAATCGCTATGAGTCATCATGCAAAAAAATATTCATACACAACAGTTAAGAAATATTATTAGTTGCTCCAGTAAAATATATAAGATAAAACCACAACATAGTTTAGTAATGAAATCATGGATATATAGACTTTATCAGTAAATAATTAGGATATCCAAACTAGCATTCAGGTTAATACAGAAATTTATCCTATTTTAATGACAACTTTATACTGCAATTTTTTTTTCTCATGTGTCATAGCATCATCCAGGAAGCAAACCCGCTAACCCAGGACAACCGCTTGTAAAGCAGCTGTCACTGACCTCTCAACCACCAATGCTTGACTCTATACTGCAATTTATGGAATTTATTATACTCTTCTAGAGATTCTACTTCTCTTTCACTATTTTTAATGTTGAATTAAAATCAAGCAACTTAATCTTTCTATCACATTGGTAAAAAGTAAAATTACTTCTATCCAGTATAAAAATATAATCACATAGCATTAAGTGAACAAGTCTTATGTGTAATAAATAAACATAGTGATCACCAGCTTTAGGTTTATCAGAGTTTTATTGCATTTATATATATATATAACACCAAAATGTGTGCATGCAAGATTTCTTAAAAGTTTTGCCAATTTTCACCAATAAATTTGCACCTGTTTGTTTTGCATTGTCAGAACAGTGCTTCAATATACCTTTATTGTTCTGCATGATCAAGCAAAAGAGTATTAGTTATCTGATTGCCATGAATAATTTCCAGGAGCATTTGATAATATAAATTTTGTACCACTATCCTAATTAATCTTGATCCTTCCTTAATCTAGAGAATGTTATGATATTGACCAACATTTTTCAAAGAATCTAACCAACATTTTTTTTTTCAGTCTATGATGCTCTATGACATTTCTAATTCCTAATCACTATGTCTCTCTATCAGTCCTCAAATCTTCCTACAAAATTCTATTCCTAATTTTTCTATTTCATCTTCTCAATTTCTTTTTGGACATCCTC
Source organism: Epiperipatus broadwayi (assembly GCA_028023455.1). NCBI lineage: Eukaryota > Metazoa > Onychophora > Udeonychophora > Euonychophora > Peripatidae > Epiperipatus > Epiperipatus broadwayi. Next base: position 667,459 of record JAQFVV010012612.1, on the reverse strand, counting down.
TTTTCTAATGGTGTCCAATTTAATATTTGTTTTAGTAATCTTTATTGAAATCCCCTCTGTATTCCATCCATATTTTAATTATCTTATTCTGATTTTATTTGCTATAGTGTGATCATTATTTCACTTTTTTTTGCTTGTCCATTATCTCATTGACTTTCTTACATTAGTAATCCACGTATGCAACTATTAATTTTTTTATCAATATTCCAAAAATTAAAAGTTTATATATAAAAATACATACTATTATAGTTTACATTGATTTACTACTGTGAAAAATAGACAACTTTCTAGAAGTTAACATCACTCCGTGAGTGAGAATATATCAATTCTTATATATGTTTAATGTTATGTCTATTACTGACATTATAAATCTTCATTCCTTATTAAAGCAATACTAAAAATTTGTCTACAATTGTTAGTTCTTTTATTTCCCTTCATTGTCTCAGGTTTATTTAAGAAATTCTTGGGTATTCCAATATACATCTTTTCATCAAAGATAATTTCCATACTCATTGAAACCATAAAATCCAAAATCTATTTTTCATTCAACTCAAAGAAAGCTTGCCTTTCTATAAAGATTATTAATGCAATTATTAAAGGTTTATACTATTTTTTATATGTATGTTTACAAATCATAATTATAGAAATAAATAAAGCTACGCCAGCTTCTTTCTGAGATGTTTCTATTAAATGATTATCATTTAGAATATTTTATTTCATTTAAATATCCTTTAAATAGTAGACTTTTTATTTTCTTATTTCAGCCTTTTATGAAGAAGCATCAGAATTCTCAATATAACATTAGCCTATAGAATTTTTTTTAATCCAATTATTGACCCATTGTCAACTTATGTTTTTAATCAAGTGAGAATTGCAAAATGCAGATATTCTTGATATAATACATGATTTTATCTTCACAGATTTGTATCATCATACAAATGAGAAATGAAAATAAAGTCTTATAAACATGATAGAACAATAATATTTGGACTAAAACAGGCAAAACTCTCCATCAGTAGTGCCACTCAGTCCAAGCCAGAGTAATCAATAGATGCCATAAGGCTTGTGCATAAAATCCCTATCTAGTGCTTACTCATGTGATGTTTAGTGGTTTAATATTTGGACTGTTTTGTGAATATTTTCCTATAGTGGCTTTCATTGATGAAATAAATATTGCTAACCAAAGAAATGTGATGATATCTTTAGAGTAAAATACCGATTAGATTCTAAAATCTTAATTTAAATCCCACCAATAAAAAGATAAGAGGTAGACTTTTTCTGTTATACTTCATTTGGTTGTCAAGGTTATAATTCATTTTCTAAACTAAGTATAGTCACCATCTTTTCAAACTTCTAGGATCAATGTATGCATTCAATATTGGGGATTATTTATCCCATAAAACCTTCTAATTTTCTGAAATAAAATATCAAATTTCTATTAATATTATTCTAACTCTAATCATAGAAACACTATCTATTACACATTTAGTATCATCATATTAGGTTCTACAAATTAAATTAGTAAGCCCAAATGTGAAATTTTCTCATTTCCAACAAATAGATTAATCATGTATATATATATTAATTTGTAATAAATCTAATGATAAATTAGAGCATTAAAAGAGATGCTCTCTGAATTGAACTTTGAAGATATACTTTTCACTGCTGAAATTCCAAATCTCTCTTAAAACAATAATTTATCAACAGTTATTACATATACATGGGGGTACCCAAAAATAACTGGAATTTTATAATAAAAAAATTGTTTATTATTTTTAATTGTTATAAATTTAATATCTTTCAAATGCCTATCTATTTGATGCAATACATTGATTTAAACATGTTTTTTTATTTTTCAAAGTAGTCTGGAAATACTTGCAAATTAATTCCTTTTAATGTCTTTGTCATTTTGTTTCACCACTTTTAAGTCAGAAAAAAAAAAGAGACATTTTTTCATTTAAGAGATTCAAAAAATTACAAGAAGCAAAAAAAGTTAATACAGTTGATAGATAAGGTAGTTCTTGCTGAATTTAATTAAAGTGTTCACACTCAAAGCTTTGAGAGATCACACTTTGTTGGGGTGAAGCTTGCACTCTTTTCTTTGTCACAAAACAGGATGTTTACATTTTACCACATCACATAAATGTTTCAGAACTTGCAGATAAAATGCCGGACTATTATAAACTAAATTTGAGAGAAAAATGTTTGCATCAAAAAAAAATTGGCATTGTTTTGACTTTGGACTTTACTTGTGATGCTTTTAAGGGACATAGTAAATTTAACATTTCAATTAAACCACTTATAAACTTGTGTTTTTATGAGGTCAGCTTTCTTATAATCTGTTTCAAGCAATACAGCTTTTTCCTTGTTGTTTTCTGTAAACAAAAACAGAGTTTCACATTGTCAAATTTTTTAGTCATTATAAAAAAATTGACAAAAATGTATAGTGCATTTTATGTGTTATACCACAATTTCACACAGTGATATCATTTGGAAGATTGATGTGGAAGGATTCCTGCAAGAAGTATGTAACTGGTGAAGCATATACTATAATAGGTATGCAAACCAAAGAATGATTCCAATTATTTTTGAGTTTCCCCTCATATATTTGTGAATCTCTAAGATTTGGATATTAATCCTGCATAACATGTTATATATATATGTGTGTGTGTGTGTAAAGTGCCTGTTATTATAATATACTCATGAAAATGTTTGTAAATTTACAAACACATTATAAGCTGTGACATTGATTTGATTTTTTAGTAATTTACATAAACCTACCTTCATCAAAAAATATATCCAAGACTAATATTTCTTACTAGTATCATATACATAATATAAAATGCTGAATCAAAGGCATAAATATACAAACATTGTATACTGCTTTCATTTTTGCAATTTCATAAATCACTTATAAACTAATTGTATTTATTTTAATAAATTATTTAATTAAAAAAATATTGAAATTACCAATAGCTATAAAATTAAAAGTTATGCCAAAATAATGTGTTTTGCTACTTAAAGATCTCCTGTCAAGCATTGGTGGTCGAGTGGTCAGCACAGCAGCCTTTCAAGCAGTTGTCGCGGGCTGCTTCCCAGCCGATGCTTTGACACATGAAAAAAAAAAAAAATTCTTTATTGCACATTGCTTTTGTTCTGATAAATGCTAGCTCTTAAAAACTATCTTTTTTAATTACTGTTTTTAGATCTAAAAAATTTGAAGATTCAGAAATGTTTTCAGTGTTATATATGGATTAATTACATGATGTTTTATTATGAAAGAAAAGTGCTTTATCTTTTCTGTGATAGTTGTATAAATATTCTTCACAAAAAAATTTTAAGATAAAGCAAATCATCTATTATGATTTAAGCTTAAGACATAATGATTTTTTGTCATTAAACAATAACTTATTTTAGTGTATTAATTCAGTTATTTTACTAATGCATACAATAAGCCCCTAACAACACTGTTACTATGTTCAAAAAATATTTATGCAAATATTGGTACACTGGGAACTAATAAAATTAAGCATTGAATATGACAACAAAACTACAATAAATAAATAAGCCTTACTCTGAGAACTTTATCAACCGTGTTAGTAGGGGATTTACTGTATACTCTTTTAACTTGCTTTTATTTCTGGCTCATACATAACTCAATTTGGTCACCTGATCTATAATTTTTTTACTTCAGGTAATAGCTACTGTTTTGGATTTCAAGCTGAGAAAAAAAGTTAGTATTTTACAAATTAAACATTGCTGTGTTTGTTCCATTTTAATTGTTAATTATCATTTTGTCTTTAAATTTAATTATATGTTTAATTTTAATTTTACACTTATTTAATTCAAATAAGTAGACATATTTTCACAACAAAATAAAATATATCTATATGTTTTTTCACTGGTTTGTGCATATTTGTATAAGTAAGTTACTGCAATTTTATTAAATCTGGATAATGTCAGCTTATTGAATTGAATATACATTCTTACCTTAAGAGATGAAAAACACTTTTCACCCAAAATCAAATCTGTCAGTGTTCAAATATTCAAATGAATCTTACTGTGTATTATTTATTATGACATGTCATAGCCATATGATTGAATGGATGAAAATTGAACATTATTCAGAATTGATCATCTCTAATTTAAGAAATGATAGTTATGATTTCATTACAAAAAAATAAATTCTTTTGCTATACCAGATAGAAAATGCTGAAAGTAATTAACACCTGCACTTAAAATTTTTTTTTAATGTGTCAAAGCTTCAGCCGGGAAATGAACCTTGGGACACAACTGCTTGTAAGGCAGCTATGCTTACCACTCGGCCACCAACGACAAATTTATCCAAGGAAAAACATTTAGTACATTAGTCTTTGTATAGTTTATTGTACAATGCCCTCTCAATAAAATAGTTATTGGCATTTTATCTTTATTTTATTTGATGAGATATTTGATTATTGAATTATCTTTTCTATGAATCTCTAGAAATTTATCATCACACTTTGTAATCTGATATTGAAAGATTTTTTCATTAAACATAATCATGCTAAATCTGATCATGAATTAATGGATGTTTTCTTTCTCTCTCTAAATTTTTAGATGTTTCACAGACACTTTCAATTGACGTTCGTGAGATTGTAAAAATGATCCAACATATAATGAAACAGATTTAAGAAATTAAATTATGCTAAATAATTGTCTAAATCAAGTTTATAAAAAATATATTATTTTTTCAATTGAATTCTTTGTCCCATTGATAATTGATGACTATTAACAACATGTGTGAATTAAAGACTTGTTGAAAATTGTTCAACCTCACAAATATCATTTGAAGATATGTTTACTAAGGGTTTAATATTAAAGTTCTTTTTTTAAACATATTGCATCTTGCAGCTTTTCATTTCTGTAATAATGGTAGGTTGAAGTAACTGTTTGAAATAGATGACGTCATCACGTATAGAAATTGCCATCTTTTTGTAGGGGTTTTTTTCCCAACAGTATGACATATAAATTTGAGTAATTTTATAAGTAATTCTTTTTATTATCAGAAGTAATATATCTTTTTTTTTAACTTTCATTTTAATTATTCTTTTTTTCTAGATGCTTTTTCAATGAAAAAATGTTAGATGATCATAAAGTTTATTTGCTTCCAGCAATTGTTTGGTTTTAATTATTATATCTTGTTGTTTCCAAAGAATTTTTACATTTGTATTCCTTCTGCATTCTTTAAAATATTGCCATTTCTGAGAAGTTGCTTTTATGGAAATTTATATTACTGCAAGCAGCAAATTTCTCATTAAATATGGCTTCCCTTTTAGTATTGTCATCATCAACTGAATACTTTTTTATTCAAAATAGACTTGAAATTTTTAATAATGTTAGTGTCATTATTTTCATTGTCTTCCATAACTTCAACTTCAATTTTTGTTAAATTATTTATATATTATTATTTTGTAATTACAAATTTATTTTAACGCACATTGATTACGTAAGTAATATTTACTAAGGCAAAAAACCTTTAAGCATGTGCGCTTGAAAATGCGAAGGTAGGGACCTCTACAGGTCTTAACCACAAGCTTACTCTTTGGAAGAAAAGAATAAGCTTGTGGTTAAGACCTGTAGAGGTCCCTACCTTCCCATTTTCAAGCGCACATGCTTAAAGGTTTATTGCCTTAGTAAATACTATTATTTTATAAAACATAAAACATTTTAATTGTAATTTTTGTGCATTGATGTTTAAATATATATTTTACAGTTGAATAACTTTTTAACCAAAAGGATTATTCTTTGGACTTTATTATTAAAATAATTACATTTAAATTCTATCAATCTCATGTAATGTAGAAGGATAATGTAATAAACTCTGGATACTAAACTGTTTCTTTCATAACAATGATAATAAATGTGCTGTTATATGTAAAAAAAAAAAAATGATAGCAAAGTTTATTTTAATTTAATATTATGCTGTAACTCATGCTTCTAATTCCAAATAAATTTGAATAGTTTTTCCCTAACATATTGTGATTGATTTTTTAAAATATTTGTTTAATAATTGATTTTCCCCGTTGTATGTATTTGTAATTCAAATTTACATACATTTGTTCATCTGCATAACAAAGTGGTTTTTTTCTTTCTTAGGACCTAAAGCCGAATGTACTTTCGGTTAAGTTCACTATTTCACTGAAAGTGCACTCAGCTTTAATTTATAAAGAAAAAAGAAACTACTTCATTATGCAGACAAATTAAATTAACATATGCAAATTTGAATTATAAATATAATCAAAAAATGTTTATCCTCTTTAATTCATTTATGGAAGTTTATTTTCAGACTTCTTTTGCTCTTAGAGATAATGGGATTTTTTAAGAAGTTTGTTTCCTCCAGCCTTTCATTCATTAGAAAATTGTCTGTATAATCATTTTTTAAAATTGTGGTGACTACTGATTTAGAGAACAAAACAATGAAAGAAGTCATGAATAATAATAATCATCCAGGGTATTTTCTACTGTATATCTGTAGAGTGATGATGAAGAAGCTTTCCTCCTACAATGATATATTTAAAGATTGTTAATTTTTATATATTATTAATATTCGTAAATTTGTGCATCGAAGGGGAAAGACTTAAATGTCATCAGAATCACATTGTTTTTAAAGTTGCTATTTAACATATCTGTTATTATAATAAAACATTTGATAACATGACAATTGTTCATTTGAATTCTTATTGTATATACTTATAATATCTTAATATTTATATTTAAAATAAGCTAATTATTGGCAATAAAAAATACTAAGACTTCTCAGTCATTATTTCACTTTCTAGTGACAATCTATTTGAATTTAAAAAAGAGCTATTTATTGTTACTGGATCTGAAACAGGATTCATAATAACATTGGAGATCAAAACTTTATTATATCATATTAGAATTAATCTTAATGGAATGATTCACATATACTTATTTGGAAAATAGTCTTGATGCAATTCTTCCCAACAGTGATAGAAAACTAGTACAACCCACCATATCAACAATTACTACCAATACAATATCATATGACTTTTTCACCTAATTTTTAACACATGCTTCCAAGAATAGGGTTCTTTATCTACTTCAAAGTTTTCTTCTGTAAACTTTTAAAAAAAATCAATTGACACTAGATGAAAATTGATGTATCAATGTCATTTAAATACTCAGTGTTACAATCTTAATCATCCATTATTACTTCACTACAGGATGAAGTTCTCTCCAAGTTCAATCCATCTTCTGCAATCTTTAGCCTCTCTTCTCCATATCAACCCTACTCACTTTCTTATTTTATCCATTCAGATTACATATCATCTTTGCTGAGTCTTTTACAATCTCTTGGAATCCAGTTTAAAATTTCAATTGTCCATCTATTTTCAGCTCTTCTAGAAATATGTCCAGCCCAACTCCAGTCTTTTAATTATTTAAACGATGACGGCAACTCTTCTTGTTACTCTTAGCCTGAATCTCTCCATACTTCTTTGAATGATCTGAAATCTCTGTACTGCTCTTCTATAAAGTGTCTAAGTCCAGATCCATAAGTAGGAACTGGTAAACACATTTATTAAAAACCTTCCTTTTCAAACACATAGGCATATTTCCTTTTAATGTTTATTTCTACCAAAAGCACTCCAACCAAATTTAATTTTATAATTGATTTCATCCATTATATTTCCATCTGCAGTAGTAATCTGACCAAGGTATTTGTAGTTGTTAATAACTTCTAACTCATCATAATAAATCTTTATTTTCATCTTTTGAGACAATCCATTGAATATTACTTTAGTCTTTTTAACATTTACCTTTAATCTTACTTTTTTACTTTCATCTGATAACTCTTGCAACATTTTCTGAAGTTCTGAAGCATTATTTTCAAAAACAACTACATCATCTGCAAAATCTAAATGACTTAAATAATCTCAATTTACTTTTACTTCTTTAACTTCCCATTGTAATTCACAAAATACTTCTTGCAGCACTGCTGTAAAAAGTTTTGGAGATATGGAATCACCTTGTCTTACACTCTTTTCAATGATAACCTTTGTAGTATCATTATGTAATCTAATTATTGCTGCTGAATTTTTATAAATATTCTTTGGAATATGACAATCATTGAAGAAATGTTTATAGAATCAAATGCCTTTTCATAATCTATAAATTCAAAACAACTCATATTCATTGGGTTTTTTTCTATAACTTCTCTCAATAATTGGATGTGATCTACTGTACTAAAACTAAAACCACTTTTAAATCCAGCTTGTTCTTTTGGTCAATTGAAATCCAATATTATTTCTTAAACAAGTTGTAATTATCTTGATAAACATTTTGTATAAAACTGATAAACAACTGATAGGTCTGTAATTTCTAATATCATCTTTATCACCTTTTTAAATATTAATATTGCATTCTTCCAGTCATCTGGTACATCTATATCATTTAGACATTTGATATATAACTTTGCCAAAAAAAATTCCATTTCTTCACCTTTTTTTAATATATAGATTATAATTCCATCATTATTTCCCTTCATAAATTTAATTGCATGTTTCACTTCTTCATTAAAATCATGGGAAATCCATCAGATATAATGAATGTAGGAGATACTTGTTTTTTATTATTATATAATTTCTTGATAGAACTCTTTTATTCATTTCCTAATGTCATCTCTCTTTTTAGTAATAGTTTCATCTTTTTTTCTTATTATAAAAATATATTTCCTACCAATACCAAAATATTTTATACTCTTGTGACTTTTATTGTTTTTTACAGCTTTCCTTGCTAGTTCACAATTATATTTATATCATTATCAAGTCTTTTTCGTACTATTTTATAAAATTTGAGATATTCAATCCTTAAATACATAATTTTTATATATCTTCATATTCCTTCTTTTATCCATAAATTCTCTAATCTCCGTAGAATTTTATTAGTCAATTGCTGCTTTTTTCTACCAGTTATCTTTGTTGCAGTTTTTAAAAGTTATCAGTTATTTTCTATTAATTTCATTCAAATCTGAATCATGTTCAAAATCTTACTTGAAAACGATTTGCAAGTTCTAATTTTAAAATATTGTTTTTCTTATTAATTTTTGTCTCCCTAGTTTTGCATTCACACATATCTTACATATTACTACTTGATGATCACTTCCTGTGTTGAATTTGTTGAGGACATTACAATCTTGAAATATGTATTTTCTGTAAGTCAAAATATAATCCGATTCTGCTGTGCCTTCATTTGGATGCTTCCATGTCCATTTTCTTTTAACATTTTTCTCAAAAAAATCATAATATAAAGTTTTTCTTTTTCTACAAACTCCACAAATCTATGTCCTCTCTTATCTCTATTACCATAACCAAATTTACCTACAACTTTTTTATCTTTCATTTGTTTACCAATTCTAGCATTAGTCTTCCATAATGATTTTAAAATATTGTTTATTCTGATCAAAAGCCTTTTGTACATCCATGTAAAAATCTACTACTACTTCATCACTACAAGAATTTGTTGGAATATAAACCTGAATTATCTGCATTTGGTATCTGCCATTAAGTTGAATAACTAATCTTGCCAGTTTGTCCAATACACCATCAATCTTCACAATGTTGTTCTTCCATTTTTTTATTTATAATGGATCATACTCTACTTGTACTTTCAATATTTATGCCTTTGTAGTAAATTACCTGACCACTTTTTAAATCAATTGTCTCTTCATCTTTTCTTCTAACTTCTCAAAGTCCAATAATGTCCCATTTAATATGAGACAGTTTTTTTCCTTGCAATCCTCATTCTTTCACTTGAAAGTGATCTGCACTTGTAAGTCATCATCATCAACCATTATCAATCCACTGCAGGATGAAGGTCTCTTTAAGTTCAATACATTTTGATCTGATTTTTAGCTTCTCTTTTCCACATCACCCCTGCACACTTTCTTATATCATCCATCCATCTCACATGTAGTCTCTTTCTGGGTCTTTTATAATCTTTTGGAATCCAGTTTAAGATTTCAATTGATATCATCTCTTTTAGCAATATGTCCAGCCCAACTCCACTTCAATCTTTTAATTTCTTCAATGAGATCAATAACATCTTTTTGTTCTCTTACCCATACATTGCATTTTTGATCTCTTCTTGTTACTTCCAACATGCATCTCTCCATACTTTGAGTGGTCTGAAGTCTCTGTATTGCTCTTCTATTAAATGAACAAGTCTCATATCCATAAGTAGAAACTGGTAAAACACATTTCTTAAAAATCTTTTTTTTTTCAAACACATAGGCATATTTCCTTTTATCATCAACACTCCAGCCAAGTTTAATTCTATGATTAATTTCATCCATTATATTTCCATCTGTTTAATAATCTGACCAAGGTATTTGTAACTATTAACTTCTTCTAAGTCATCATAATCAATCTTTATTTTCATGTTTTGAGCAAATTGATTAAACATTACTTTAGTCTTTTTAACATTTATCTTTATTCCTACTTTTCTACTTTCATTTGATAACTCCTGCAACATTTTCTGCAACTCTGAAGCATTATTTGCAAAAACAACTGCATCATCTGCAAAATCTAAATGACTTAAATAATCTCCATTTACTTTCACTCCTTCTTGCAGCACTGCTGTAAAAAGTTTTGGAGATATGGAGTCATCTTGTTTTATACTCTTCCCAGTATCATTATGTAAGCTAATTGTTGCTGTTTCATTTTTATAAATATTCTTTAAAATATGACAATATCCTGGATCACCTTGATGATCCAATGCTTTAATCACTGAAGAAATGTTTATAGAATCAAATGCCTTTTCATAATCTATAAATCCAAAATATAATGGCAACTCATATTCATTTGTCCTTTTTATAACTTCTCTCAATACCTGGATATGTTCTACTGTACTAAAACCAATTTTAAATCCAGCTTGTTCTCTTGGTTTGTGGAAATCCAATGTTCTCTGTAGACGAGTTGTAATTATCTTGATAAAAATTTTGTATAAAACTGATAAAAGGCTGGTAGGTTAGTAATTTCTAATATCTTCTTTATCACCTTTTTTAAATATTAATACTGCATTCTTCCAATCATCTGGTACATCTTTATCATTTAGACATTTGGTATATAACTTTGCTAAAAAAAATTCTATTTCTTCACCTGCTTTTTTTTTAATATATCAATTATAATTCCATCATTACCTGGAGACTTTTCTCTCTTCATACATTTAACTTCATGTCTCACTTCTTCATTTAAAATTCTGGGCAATTTGGAAGGTGTAATAGATATAGGAGGTACTTGTTCTTTATTATTATATAATTCTTGATAAAAGTCTTCTATCCATTTCATGATGTAATCTCTCTTTTTAGTAATAATTCCATTTTTTTTTCTTATTGCAGATATAAATTTCCTACCAATACCAAAATGTTTTACATTCTTGAGACTTTTATTTTCTTCTACAGCTTCCCTTGCTAATTCACAGTTATACTTTCTTATATTATTTTCAACTCTTTTCCACACCATCTTACAAAATTTGAGATATTCACTCCTTTTTAATGCATCAAGTTGTAAGTACCTAAATAAAAAGTTATCATCAAATGGCAGCCTGGATCTGCATCAGGGAATTCTTACCATCCAGCCTTCAACCATCAACTGCTTTGGCTGATGGTCTTACAGCTTCCTGGGAATAAGTGCCAATATTTATTTTTGTCTATCATAATTGTAAACATCTATTAGAAAAAAAATTTCATTCACATACACATTCATTTTGCCTTATCAGGCTACTCAGATGAAAGAGTACGGTGTTTCTTGATTGTAAACTCAGAAGTAAAAAGCCAGTAAACTTATCACACTGGCTAATGCTTGTTGTTGAGCAGCCCATCCATGTCCGTATAGTAAATGAATAATCACATAGTAATAACAGCTGCAACAATAAGAACATGGAGTAGAAATTAGGAATATGCCCTGCTCAGTTCCTTTAAGGCCTCCAAGAGGAATCAAAAGGTTTCCTTTCAGTTAACAGCAAACATCTTTCTGCATCCCAGTCTTACAGTAAATGACTCTAAAGTTGTAGGAAGAACTGTACTTAGAAGCAAATATGTCAACAGTTCTATTTAAGTGGCATGTCACATATGTAGTAAATGGTCATTTTTATAACAATAGCTAATTTAAAAAAGAGTAACTTTTGAAAATTTTCAGAAAAAAACAAAACATTTGATTAAATAGAATACAAATTTTAATTTGGTTGTTTTTAGTAGTTTTTTGATTATTGAATATTTGAAAATGGGCTTTTTTATAAATGTAAAAATTCATTTTTAAATCCATCATAGTTTAACATTTTCAACTAAATTTTTTCTCTAAACATCACATTATCACCATTCTTTATGCTTACACAAGCTATTAATACAGAGGCAAAACTCTCCAACAGCAGTGCCACTTAGTGCAAGCCAGAGTAATCAATGGATGCAGTGGGGATTGCAAATTGAAAACATTATTGTGTATTCATTTTAGACTCAAAGCTTTATAGTTAACTAAAAGGTAAAAAAATGGCCTCTGGAGAGTTGCATTAGCTCCTAATATCTAGGTGCAGTGCTCTCGGATCCAAGGCTCCTCAAATGATGAAAGTTACAAGTTAAAAACTAGTATGAGAATATTGGATGAGTAGGCACTAGATAGTGATTTTCTGTACAAACCTTCCTGCATCTATTAATTACTTTGGCTTGCGCTGAGTGGCACTACTGTATGGAGAGTTTTGCCTCTGTATAAGACTTTTCTTTTGTTTGAATTTTATAGTGAAAAATTTGGGAGTAAATTGCTAAAAAATATTTTGAGCACAGCTTTTCAAAACCATTGAGATTATTACATGTTTGTGATATGACATTCATTACACTTTCATTATTAAAATTATTTCTGAAACCCGACTACATAGATGCAAGAAAAGCCCCAACAACTCAACAGATATAACAAATCTTCAAAATAAAAAAACCTCTGTACTGTCACCTCTTCAAAATAAAAAAACCTCTGTACTGTCACCTCAAACCTTTACACATAATATAGAATCATATCAATCTAAAACAACTGAAAGAAAATCATACAGAATCGAAACTGAGCCCACCCCAACAAATGGTTTATCAGCCAGATCTCTGCCAAAACATACTCAAACCGCTGAAGTGTGTGTCAGACAGTCCACAGAACTTATCTTCTCTTAAGACCCACACCTACAATCCCGAAGTCACAGAAACATCAAAATCTCCAAGAACACAAACACCTTTTATCAACCCTAAGTCATACAGGTCTAAAGATAATTCTAGGGATGATTCATTGCTACAAAACCAACATGGCAGATTGAATCAGGATCACACTACATCCAACCATCCCAAGGGCTCCAAAAACACATCCAGCCATGCAGACACATCTCAGACGCATCATCCTGCTAACCACAGGAATAATAAAGATCACCATATTCCCATTAAAATTTCACCTTCTCCTTCGATCAACTCATCAGACACTGAAACTGAGATGGACCTAACTAGCTATACAACTTCCACTAGGAAAAAATCCACTCGCTTGAATGGATCCAGCTCAGAGGATGAGTATTCATTAACACAGTCATCCAATCATTACCATAACATTAAGTCCAAGGAAACCTCTAAGTCCCATACTTCAAAAAAAAAAATGGAAAATTGCTAATTCTATTTTGCCTAACTCTCAAATCTATTCGAAGGATGAGTTTTCTAAAGATGAAATCCTGACCGAGCCTTTGAGATTTAATAACCAAAACAGCGCTCAACTCAAAATTCCTCTGGCGGTAGACTCTGACCAATCCCCAGCTTATGACTAAGGTCTCTTGCCAGATAGCTGGAGTTAATGTCAGAGGCATTAATTTGCTTACATGAGTACATGCCATAAGACATTGGTTTAATTCATTTACCCCCACATTATGTTTATGGGTGAAACCAAATATCACCAAAAGTCCAATAGCCTCATTTTGACTGAGCTTAACAAGCTTGGCTATACATATCTAACAGTCAACCTTACAGCTACTGAAGGTGTAGGTATCTTAATAAATAACAAACACCCCCCTAACAAGTTTAAGATCACCTACCAAGATAAGAACCTTATCTGTGCCAACCTAACCTATGGCAATAATATAATCAATGCATTTTATGTCTACACCCCCAATAGCCATGCAATATTCCTTCGGATCATAAACACTATAAATATGATAACAGCCAACAATAACTCCCCAGCACTCCTCTTTGGGGACTTCAACGTCTCCTATGATCACTTTACAAACAAGTATCTTCACTTGCTCAACAGACATTTTATTAATGGCAGGGGCTTCTTTCCTCATAACGCCTATTCTTACTACACCAAAAAGTATCATACATTAATTGATCTGATGTTTTACACCTCTGAACTCCATCATTGTCTGGAAGCTACTCTTCAACCTGTTCCCTTCTCTGACCATCATGCTATTATCACCACACTGCAACTAACCAACTACTCCTCATCCTTTCTCAACCGGTCAATCAGAATGTTAACTAAAGCTTCCATGACTGAAGCCATTGTATCTGAAGCATACATCCTCTTCCACAAAATCAACATACTAAAAAGGCCCCCAGAAGAGGCATGGTTCGCCTTCATTGGGATAATCCATTCCTTGATTGCTCACTATACTAGAAACAACAAAGGGCCATCTACGCTTATGAATGAGCTTGACCAAATCAATAATAAAATAAAGACATGCTCAACTGAACCAGATCATATCAAACACCTTCTATCACTAAAACATCAGTATAAGGAAAAACAGATGGCTATTGCGGAGTATATTTCTATTAAAAGATCACAAAACTTTCTTACTACCCAACACTGCTGGACTCGGGGATATTTGCGATGGGCATTGGGAGCTAGGAAAAAACTTAACACTCCAACCTCCCTTATTGTCAATGGAAACTATGTCACTGGTCATCACATGATTGAACACATTGGTCTTCACTTCAAAAACCGACTTCAAAATAATATTCCAAAGACTATCAGTGAATGGCTGGATCACCCATCTGCTATAAACCATGGCATAACAGCAGCTGATCTTAAAAACTGTCTATCAGCACTTTCTGACAGTGTTCATCCTGGGATGCATGCTATACCAAGATTTCTAATTTCCCACCTTGATAACTTTGCTATCCCAATCATGATGAACATGATCAATCATCTATCCACTAAAAGAAGGGAAATAAATAATCTCTACCCGATTGCCTTAGTGCCATTCATCAAGAAGAACAAAGATCCAACCAACATCCATAACATAAGGCCTATCTCCATGACACCAATTTTAATCAAAGTTATCGAAGGTGTAATTAAAGAGAAAATCCAGCAAAAAATTTTAGACAATATTGTTCAGTCACAATATGCAAGAAAAGGATCTTCAGCCCTAACAGCAATGGGTGAAGTCAAGATTCTCCTTGATCATATTAGATCTAATCGCTTATCAAAACCCATTGCAGTCCAGCTAGACATAACAGAGGCTTTTGACTCGATTAATATTCACACACTTCTTACTCTTCTAAAAGACCTCAACATTCCTTCTCATATTATACAGATTCTGGAGAATCTTCTCTACAATAGGCTAATTCATATCTCCTTAGATGGATTCTACACAGATGGGTTCTCCCCCGACCTGTCTATTCCTCAAGGATCTCCATTGAGTGCCATCCTTTTTATATACTATCTCAACCCCCTATTGAGAGACATAGAAATCTCATTCACCGGAGTATTCATTCCTCGCATCAAAAAAATCCTTCAAGTTGTTTGCATATATGGATGATGTCCTCGTAATACTACCATCTCAAAAACATCTCCCAACACTCTACAAGATTTTGGATAAATTTGCCCGTGATTCACAACTCAAATTTAACTCCAACAAATCTTCATCTTGGAAAATTCTATCGGGAAAGAAAATCTCATCTAGATTTCTAGATGAGTCCCAGGACTTTCTTGGCTTCCCTATCTCCATGTCTCAAATAGCCATGTCAAAAAAACTACAGAACTCCTTAATCAACTCCACATCCCAGATTATTCAATCCCTTTCCAGGGTGTATCTCTCCATACAGGGAAAAGTAGCGCTACTGAACATGAAAGTCATGTCCAAGATTGCATACTACCTCCCCATCATGACAGCAACAAAAGCCTTTACCAAAAAAATCAATAGTCTATGTGCTAAACTCTTTTGGAAAAACAGTACAACGTCTATAAGCATGACAAGGATGCAATACCATCGCAAATCTAATGGGATGTCCTTTCACTCCATCCCCTCAATTATCTTTCAAAAATCTCACACATTAATTCATAACCTCTTACAAAAACATGATTCCTTCAATATTTCAGAGGCCGTTCAACCGACGGACAGACCTCCTCCTCAAAAATGCTGGCTAGACCAGGTTCTCCAGCTTCTCAATCAATTTACATCTAATTTACAAAATCCATATAATACAAAAATCACCATCTGGGAAGCCCACCATAAAATCAACCCTGAAATCAACTCAATGTTGCCAATGCTTGGCATCACTAATCATAGAATTACTTCAATATTCAAGTTCTTAGCATTAGAGCCTAAATTTTTAAACTACCTAGTAAAAGTAAATCTGGGAGCCATGCATACCAACTGGTTCCTCCACCACAAGAGATTTCTTAACAACATTGACCCTATCTGCCCAATCTGCAAGAGGCATGATGAGACATTTGACCACATAATTCGCTCATGTACCGGACTTAGTAGTATCAAATTTTTAATTTTCCAAAACAGTAAAACTGATATTTACAGAATCCTCTCGCTAAAAGAATCTCTACAAAGTAAACAATTTCCAATTATAAGAATGTCAGTATTTCTCACCCACTCTATCTGGAATGTGAGATGCAAATTAGTATTCACAAATCCTCCACCAGACCCAAACAGTCTATTCATTTCTCTCTTAAACAAAATCAAAAATAAAGACATGATTCTTTCCTCCAAATTTTTATTTGAAGAAACCTGGAATCTATTCCAAATTCCAAAGCCCAATACATTTCCAAATAGCTTATGACAACAATCTATAAACCACAGGATTTATTCCATACCCTGGATTAATATTTTCATAAATCATCGACTACCAACCCAGTAGTGACATTATAGACTCTTTTTTTGTCAATGTACTATAAAAAATTAATGTATTAAAAAACCAATATTCTCCCTAAATAAAATTCTTTTAAAACTAAAATTATTTCTGAATTCCTGCAAAATCAATATCTGCTATAATTATTATTATCATTGTTAAATGTATATTTCTATCAGTAATGTACAAATGCTATCACATGCATCTTTTCATGTTGCATTAAGAGAAGTTATTAATCTCATTAATTCTTCATGTGGTCATATGACTATTTCATGTGATTTTCAGAACTCATTCTTACAATGGTATTTTTGCTAATGATAAATCATGAAAATTCTTAATATTTTGCATGTCACCAAATAGTAATAAAAAAAATAATGAATAGTTCATTGCTTGAGAATCCATAAGCAGTTTGAACACCAGGAATGGCAGAATTGCATCATGATCTGTGAACTTTGAACTCCAGTTAATCTTTCTACCATTACATGAAATTACATAGCACATGTCATCAAATAAAAATGTAAACAGATAATGAAAGCCTTTTTAATAAATTCTGCACTATTTAATGTATTTTATTCTGGACAAGAAGAAAGATTAAATTACTGGGAGACTTATTAAGTTATACAATTGAAATCTTTGATACTTTAACTTTATTTTATAATTTACGCCTTTCAATCAATCTTTTACATTGTGAGTTTGGTCACATTTTTAATATGTAAATCTTAGAAAATCCTACTTCCATCATTTTTTTTACAGTTCCATATTTTTAAAATTAAGTCTAGTAAGATAAAACTTAGAAATTAAAAGTTACAATGAATGGTACTAATACATATTACTACTGTGAATAATAATGCTAAGTTACCCACATATTTGTTCATTTATGCAGAAATCATAGAAACATTTATAAGAATGAGTGATTTAGATGGTATAATTTCTCAACAGTCATTTTCCAGATCTTTACTTTTGTGAAGAGTAATCAGAATATGCCAGACAATTATTTTTACATAGAATTTAAGAAAAAGTAATGAATTTTAATTTTGCATAACAGTTTGTATCATATATTCTAAATTTGGAAATAAATTTTTAAAATCTTCTTGTGATTATATTATTGCAGAAAAATATAGTATGTTCTCACTGCTTTTTAGTGTTTTGGTTTTTTTTTCATGTGTCATAGCATCAGCCAGGAAGTGAAACCGCTAACCCTGGACAACTGCTGGTAAGGCAGCTGTGCTGACCACTTAATCACAAATCCTTGGCTCTGCTTTTTAGGGTTGTTAACTCCTTATTTAAATGAGTCAAAAAATATTGTAATTATTCCATATTTTATCATTTGTAAAGTTAATAAATTAATAAAATTAACTTTATTCTTTTACGATAGTGACAGGTCACACTAATGGTTTTTAAGATACATTTCTGCGATTTAAGTCTTTTTAAGCAGCCATATATTCTGTAATTCTCTAATTTCTTAAAACATATGTTTTATATTTATTGATATAAATTTACTTTGTAGATTCTCTATTTTTTAGCATATATTCATTAATATTAATCATTTTTCACGAAATATCTATTTTGTATTTAATTATAAATTATTACATATGTTTAAACATGGATATAAACATTAAATCTAATAAAGTCAAATAAATTTATAGTACCTTTAGGAGCGTCTTTTTAGTGATTGCAGTTATAAGTCTAAAAGTTTAAAAAAATTACCATTACTTACAAATTTTAGAAATAAAATACTGTGGTAAAAAAGTTGAAAGAAAAGTAAATTATCAGTGACATAAAGATTATTTTAGATATATTTAGAATTTAATAGATTTATGGTCTATAGCTGAATTTTAAAAAAAAAACTAATAATTTGTAATCTAGCAAAAAAAAATAACTGTTTTGTTAGATATTTATTGAAAAATGTGACTGATTATTATGAATGGGATGCCAAGAAACTATTGATAACTATAAAGTAAATTTGTATTATATACATATAAGGGACTTAAATTCAGATTTCCAAGCTCCATCTTATACAACTGATACCCATGACCACATATATGTGAGAAAGATAAATCTCCAATACACGAGTTTTGTGCTAAACCAGCACTCATCAATTGGTCCAGATCATCATCTCACACACATATATAATCAATGCTCACTGATTGTATATATGTGTGGGAGATGGTGATTTGGACCAACTGATGAGTGCTAGTTTAGCATGAAGTATTTATATTGGAGATCATTTATCTTTTTCATATGTATGTGATCATATGTATCAGTTGTATAAGATGGATTGGATGGCTGTAAGGAGCTTGGAAATCTGAGTTCAAGTCTCTTATAATTGCATTAAGTTTAGTATAGATAATATATATGTATTTATATATATGTGCGTGTGTGTGTGTGTTAAAATGAAGATGTTCATCGGCTACAAATATAAATGACATATCTGGATTCATCTGCTTATAATTAATTATACAATAATTTAGTAAAGTAAATTTATATGAATGAACCTGGATATCATTTCCATATATATATAAATTAAATATACCTAGCTGCACATATCTATATAATAATTAAGTAAAATGAATTTACACAAATTATTCCAGATAATAACTCATATATATATAATAACCAATAATTATTCCAACAATCATAGTTAAAACAACTTTATGCAAATGTAGAAATTTGATCAACCTACTTTCCATTCCTGTCAATGATTTTATAAGTACCATAAATGCAAACAATGCACAGTTGAGTATATTGACATTTATACATACATGACCAATTAGCTATTGGTATTTTTTTATTTTATATATATTATAACTGAATTGCTGACTACTTAACCAATTGTTATTATGAATATTCTAAGGGAATGACTATTTGCTCATCAATGATCAGAAGGTAACCGTGTACAATGTGAAATGACTATCACCTAAAATGTAATTACATTTGATCATAACCACAGATGAACCATTAGATTAAAGCTTACATTAAGTATGTCTTCATACAAACCCAGTCATATTTTCTAGTTACCATCCACCCCACATTTATATTATTATTCTAATCTAGATATTAAAATAAGATAATTGTCTTTCAGATGAGAAATTGATGAGAAACAATGTTTAAATAATAATACTAAATTTATTTACAATAACAAAAAAATCTATATATAAATAATTTAATTTATCTTATATTTATATACACAATCAATAAAGTTAAATATATAGGGGAAAAACTATTTAAAATGTTCCTAAGAAATTAAATATCTTTAATTTCCCCCAAACTTGACTGATTTCATAGTTTCAAGATTACCAATAATAAATAATTAGCATCTATAATATTGAAAACAAATGTTTCTTAGTCTTTTACATATCATATGCGAACTAACCATATAATTAAGAAAAATAATAATGTACTATGTCTGATTTAAGAAGAAAATGAGTCTTTTGCAAAATAAATTACTTTAAATGTTACAAGTCCAGTGTTTTTTATTTAATAGGGAGTTATTTAAAAGATCATGCCTTTTTAGTTATTTATTTATTTTTTGTTACGCTCAAATGTCAATTTAGCGTCGCCATCTCTAGCCATTATTTTCATATCATCGTGGTTTTATATATAAATTTATAAATGGCAAAACTTGAAGAATTTCCAAAAAGCAATGTTCTTTTTAGTCATGTTTTGATATAAAGAAAACTATATAGGTGCTTCATATGTATACATATTCCTCTTCCTTGGTATGTTATTTCTTCCTGTAATCCACGATTGACTTCTTTTATTTTATATAATTATTGTATTTTGTTGGAGAAAGTACACATCATTGTACAACATTAATTTTTATTCCAAATATGTCACATTATAAAAAATTAAAAACTTTTAATTTAAATAAAATTATTATTTTAAAATATATATATATATTATGATAGAAAGAAAAAATTTAAAAGAGAAAGTATCCTAAATCAAATAATAAACAAAAATTTTTGTAATAAGAGATTATTTATATTAATAAAATGATTTTTTTGTACTACAACATTGTCTGTCATACATGTGTACATAAATAAAGGAATGAATGAACATTAAAAGAATTATGTTGGAAGAATAACAAATAATGTTAAAAAAATAATGGCTTTGAGTCCAGATTAGAATTATTGATCATTGCATGAACAAAATGTTTCACTTAAACTGAGATGACTATTTGCCAATATATAGAAACAAAAGACTGGAGTACTTTTTTAAAAGATTTATAAAAAATATAAAATATATAAGGTATATGAGCACAGACTTTCACATGACCCACCACTCTATCTCATAACACTGATACACTTGAACACATATATGTCGAAATGATAAATAATCACAAATATACAAATTTCATGCTAAACCAGCAATCATCAGTTGGTCCAGATTATCAACTCTACACATATATGCAATAAGTGCTCAGATATATATTAAGATAGCCAATCTTCATATTTTAATGGACAGGTTTCAATATCTTTCCGACATATATGTGTTCAAGTGTATCATGATAAGTCTGTGCTCATATATTCTATATCTCAGATTCAAGGCTCCTCACTGACGAAGGCCATAAGCCAGAAACTAATCTGGGGATATTGAATGAGTAGGCATTAGATGGGAATTTTATGCACAAGCCTTCTGGCATCCATTGATTACTCTAGCTTGCTGTGTGTGGCAATATATATAGTAAGTTTTGCCTGTTTTAACAACAGTTATACCCAAACATAAGAGGAGGTGGTCATGTGATGTTTATTGGCTTAAAACCAACCCTGCCCAAAAGGATAGTGGTGGCTATGGTTATTAAAGATAAGACACCAAAATGTATGGGTACTGAACTGGGTTCAGACCCATATGACTATATAAGCTAATGGGCTTGGATTGCAAACGTTAAGGTGTTTTCAGTTTAAGACTCATAGTTTTGTAGTTAAATAGAGATAAAAGGTGGTTGCTGATAAAACAGTAAGGTCTGCTTTGCAGATCTCCGTTTCACCTTTTTTCACCTATTTCCTACCCTCATACCTTAGTTTGAACCCCAATCTATCGTAGTGTGTCTGCAATACGCTTATATACCGAAAATCCTGCCTAATTTTAAATACGAGTACAACGCTCGTATTATATATATGACTCATTCCCAAATAAATAAGATTATGGATTATGTATATGTTCACATAATTTTGATTTATTTAAAAGTAGGTTATATAGGTCATAATTGCGCACATACTATGATATGCATTTTAAAACATATCAAAATTATAAATCGTTAATTAAAGTTATTTTGTTTGAATCTATTTACAAAATATATATTACAGTCGCAATATATTTTTGATTTGAAATAAAATTCATATTCATTTAGTAGATATATTCAAATATTGCAATTTAAAAAAGTAAAATAATTTTCTTTTAATTTAATCAAAGTCATTCCAAATATTTCTGTTAAAATAAATGAGGGACAATAGTCTAATTATTTAATGCTATAGAAGCTTATCTAAAAATACAGCAGATATCCACTTAAAGTTTACTTTAATTAGTAAAAGTAATTTTTAATTAAATCTAGTTTGTAATTTAAATGTCGACAAGGAAATTGACAATAGAAATTAATTAAAATTTTGTTGAATTCCTTTAGACATTCGGATGGGTTTAATTACAGCTGATAAGTCCGATATATTTTTGTAATGCTCCAGGGCAGTTCTATTGTTCAATTCCACTATAAAAGGAAGGGTTTTCTTTTGTTCTCCATTCTGGTCATTTGCTGATGAAATTTTTCTAACCAAAATTATTCTAGTTTTTGCTGATGAAATGTTTCTAACCAAAATTATTCTGGTGTTGCTAATGAAATGATTTGAGTGATATTTTAGTAAAAATATTCTTCAAAATATATTTTCCTGAGATTTTAGCTACGTGCCTGTGAACTTATATTTGAAGCCGAGTTTTCATCTCCAAATTAATTCACCATGTTTACCACACAAATTGCTAACCTTGACATGTTGGAGTAGAGCCGGTGTGAAGGCTATTTCCCTCAGGAATGGCCGGCTGCTGCTCTAGACCATCGGAAGCTATCACGTAAGGAACCCCGGAACTTTTGCTGCTACCAAAAATATGAACAATTTCAGATTTTGCTGCTAAATTGATAAAACCTGCCGAACATCAATCTACCTGCAAATGCTTCTCCAGAGGTAACCCAAATTAACCCAAGAGCTCTTGTGATTCCTAACTAACATGCTATAGCTATTTTAAATTGTTTTTCTTTTATTTCACATAACTTCATTATGTATTCTTTTAACGTGTTCTA
This sequence comes from Epiperipatus broadwayi, assembly GCA_028023455.1. NCBI lineage: Eukaryota > Metazoa > Onychophora > Udeonychophora > Euonychophora > Peripatidae > Epiperipatus > Epiperipatus broadwayi. The sequence goes on along the minus strand of JAQFVV010012612.1, from coordinate 644,021 downwards.
ATATAATCAACAGTTTTGCTCTCTATTGGGTTAATATTTTCTATATATTAAGCTGTCTTTTATTTTATTATGATAATGTGTCAGAATCATCTTTGACCGAGTGAATTATTCCCTTCGTTGAAAGTAAGACGCCACTATTAAGGCATATTTTAAATTTATAATAATTCCCAATTTTATTATCTTGCAAATCACTCATTCGAGGGTGATTCTAATCTTCTTTAATATATATAATAATCACATAGTTTAAAATCTACATGTTATTGATTTTAGCCTAATATGAGAGTTTGAGTGAGGTCAATGATTTAAATGTGTCCCCAAATGCATGATTGCGTAAATAAATCTATGCTTTCTTTTCAAATTTGCAAGCATGCATTTTCCTATTTTAAATACTGTGTTCTACTTTAATTACAAAGTTCATCATTGATGTCGAGAATGTGTGGACCCTTTTAAATGAATTTCTGGGAATTTGATTGGGCATTTCTTCTTAATCCAAGTAAACCCATTTTGTATGTTTATATACATTAGTCTAGTATTGCTGGTAAATGAATTGGTTGTTGAGACTGCTTTGTTTTGATTTCCAAGGATTTTATATGGCCAAGTCCATTCTCTCTTCGCTCCCTGCGGTTCCCAGGCAAAGTGTGTGCTCAAATGTCACACCTGGGAATTAAACGCAGTCGTCACCCAGTCGCTAAGTTTCGGCTGTCCATGACAACACTTTCCTATGGATTACCGGCGAGCTGCCCTCCATAGTCATTCCAAATATTTCACTATTGTTTTATTTATATATTTATTTTTACAAAGAATGCTGACCTCCCATCTGCTTTAATTATTCATTACAAAGAATGCTGACCTCCCATCTGCTTTAATTATTATTATCAAATAAATGCCTTGATCACATCCCCACTTTATTGCTTAGTAAGCTTTTGTCCATGCTATTCTCGAAATCAATAAATATTTTATAACACTTAATTGTCAAATATTTTATTAAACTTTTATAATTACTCAAAGCACCTCGCACATGTTCCTATCTCATTCAAGCACATTATCGTAATGCTATTAGCCTGAGGGATAGAATATATAATTTTACTTTAAAACCTTTTTGTAATCTATTGGAATGTCATGCCAACAATTATTTAATATGCGACCCTGTCTCATATAAGCAGACAGTGGCATTATATATATATAAATAAATTTTTGAAATCATTTAAAACTAATTTTGATCTTTTATTTTATTGATTCCTATCACTGTCTCAGTCTATATATCTATTTTTTACATTTCTTTTGTACATCCATAGACATTAATTACAACCCAAACTTATCTCAGTATAGACTCTTTTTGTTTCTCCCTGACCACCAGGCACCAGTAAAAGGTTATACTAGTAGTAGCATCAGATGCATTATCACGTAGGTGGCGTTAGTAATCTAGAAGGCAACCTCTCCTAGAATGTTCAGTTTCATGTGTGGGGTTTGAATTCTGCAGTGTGTTAGTGAGATAGACGATTCTGACTGTTACACTGGAGGGTTGCATTAGATCCTAAGGTCTAGATGCAGTGCTTTCAGATCCAAGGCCCCTCACTGATGAAGGCCATAAGCCAGAAACTAGTCTGGGGATATTGGATGAGTAGGCACTAGATGGGAATTTCATGCACAAGCCTTCTGGCATCCATTGATTACTCTAGCTTGCTGTGCGTGGCAATATATATAGTAAATTTTGCCTGTTTTAACAACAGTTATACTCAAGCATAAGAGGAGGTAGTCATGTGATGTTTATTGGCTTATTTATTGATACAGGTATATAATAAGCCTGTATTTCAGTTAAAAAATATAAAAACAATCTAAAAGACAAGTTAATTTGAGATGAATAATATATTGAATTTTATATTGCATGGTTTATTGAACTTTTCAAAAAAGTATTATAGCTATTGAATTTTTAGTTATCTTTTTCATTTAATCATAAAGGTGTTGTTAATAGCATGTGCATTTAAAAAAAAAAACATTTGTTAGAAACAATAAATTCGTCAGACAAATTCAGTTCCATCTGAAAAAAATTATAATTCCATTTTTATAATCAGCCAATAAATTGAGAATGATGATATATATATGAAAAAATAAAATATTATTCAATAATTATAAAATAAGATGAAATAAAGCATTGTTTAAAATAATTTTTTTTAAAAATTGAATATTTCCCTTTATATATATATATATGCTTGGAAACTAACATTTAACATTTTCACATTTCAAGTACTGTATATGAATAAAAACATTTTTAAAAAGGATCAAATGACCCCAATATATATTTCTACTGAACCTGCATTTTTTAGTTATCCGAGATCACAAACTCCTTTCAAATACTTTAATCACTGTGCATTATTTATTCATGAATCGCTGCAATATTTAATTTACAAGGCTACAATCCTTAAATGTACTTAAGAATAATAAAAGTGTTTAGATAAATATAATAATGATTTTCAAGAATCATTTACTAAGTTAGAAAATATATTATTTTTAGCCTAGATATCAATTTTAAACTTCGTTAAAAATCTATATATTCTTTCTCACTAAGAATGCATGTTCTTATTAATTTAACCTGTATAATATTGCAGCATTCCTTTGTTAAATAATAAATGATGATAACGGTTGTTTTTCTTTTTTTTAAAGTTCTTTAATCATTTTCTAGAAATATGAGAATGTTGAACAATAGTTTTCAAATATATTTAAGATAATGTAGACTGTACAGGTATTTAGAGTAAAATGTTATGATATGAATTAATAAAATCATGCATTTATAGTTATATATTTGTGTATATATATATATTGTAAACTTCTCTTCCAGTTCTTCCAACACACCTCTACTTTACACTACCTTCTTTATTGTACCCCTACTATACTAGTTCAATAATAAGTCATCAAGTATAACAACAATAATATATGACTCTTTAGGGGACTTGAAACTTTCTAAATATTAAAACATAAGATAGACTTTAGGGACGATTACAAGAGAGTGGTTTTCACATTGAGAAGTATATAAAATACACTCCACAATATACTCGTTGGGAAAACTCCCACAACAAGCAATTATTAACATGATATTTCATTTAAATAATGAAATAACTACTCTTCTACAATTTACGAATCCTAAAAATAAAAACATTAACCAAATTACATTAACTTAAAATAATTGATGCTATCCTATGGCTATCTCAGGGATTATAAGTATTCTATTCTAAAATTCAATATAACAATTAGATTGATAATTAAATTATTAAATCACAAGAGGGATTTTACTGGGATCCAGCCATTTAATAAAAACATACTTACTATTACAAAACTTGATTAACCTTCTAGTGGAAACTTATAATAATAAGATATGGAAATTAATACTCATTATTTACTCATTCCCTTCTCTTAAATAATTTAATCTACTTTTCCTAAGATTTATTCTCATACTTACATTAAACAACAATTACTGTAGAATACTTATTTTCTTATAATCAAAGCTTTATCACACCATTATTATCTACCAAGTCTAATTCAATGAAATACATCTCTTAATTTGTTAGCATTCACCCACTGTAATTAACTCCTTCAGAATTACAAATCTTAAAATATATTCGGTTAGTAACTTGTACTCTGAAATTATGTAATACTTTTAAATTATGATATATATTTCAACTTGAATTACAAAATTAGAATGTGACTCTCAAACATATTGCTAATTTCTATTATATGCTTTTTCTTTTGTAATATTTAATAGTATTTTTCATATGGCTCTTCAAAATTCTTTTGCATCTACATGAAGTACCATAAACTTTCTTTCTTATAGTTATCATTTAAAGCAATTGATAGTTAATGTATTAATTATAAACTCTTAGCATAGCTTCCCAAATGAGGCATGTAATCATAATTTGGTATGTATAATTTTATGTGGATAATGGGCCTTATTGATATGACCTTGTGATAGAAGTGACTCTCAGACACATTGAAATTAATACTTCATAGTTTAAATCAAAATAGTCATTTATTTACAATAATACTAATAAACAACAAACACATATGAACATTAAGTTAAATACTTCATTAACAATAAAAACAAACAAATAAGCATGAAAACTATTTATACATTGATAATAAATTATTTACATTCTTTACAAATAAACTTCATAATTATTATATACAATTAACCGTTCCCTTAGTTTGTCTTTTAGTTCTTTTGAAATTATAAATTTATTATTTTATTGTGTATGCTTTCATACTAATCTGATATATTTGCATCATTCATGAGTTATCTGGAATCTTCACAGTCATTTTCCATATTACCTGATATTTTACCCAATATATTGATAATCTTATAATAATTAAATTATATTTAAAATTTGGTTTAAAATATTACACTTCCATCTTATTAACAAAGTTTTTACTGATGTGGTAGATATTAAAAAAATAAAAGACAATATTTATGATGTATTTAAAATGAATTATAAAGTTAGGATTTTTTTTCATATAATGCAATTCATTTATGCATTCATTCTCTCTCTTATTCGTGTTCTTCGTTAATATTAGATCTCCATTATTTTTATTCATATGATCATTTATTCAAGTTTTATTCAATTATATAGAACATTTATTTTGTACATGGTTTTTTACTACCTTCAGGCTGATCTATCCAGACTTAGGAAGCAAAACTATAGAATCCTTTAAAATATTGAGTCTACCTTCAATGAGATGAGCAACTGATTTTATTAAATACTATCCTAATAGAGAGTTGGAAAATTTTTTTATTTATAAGGGATCATATTTTGGTAGGTAATCATTTTCTTAATGAACTTACCCCAATTTTATCCTGGCTTTTTCAATAAGCACTTACGATAGATACCATACTCATTTCTTTGCCAAAAATTCTCCCATCTCATTCTAATAACTATCTGGATCACAAAGATCACATCCATTTAACTATTAATCAGTTCTTCAGGTTGATATTTTTATACATCCTATCCTAGAATTTTAACTCACCTCCTACAATGTATTTAGCATCTAATATTCTACCAATTCTATGCCAGTAATATAATATATTCTTCCCATGAGATACTTTTCTATCTATATTTGCAATCATGTCATAAAACAAATAATCTATTTTCTGATGATGATTATTATTATTATTATTATTATTATTATTATTATTATTATTATTATTATTATTATTATTATTATTATTATTATTATTATTATTATTATTATTATTATTATTATTATTATTATTATTATTATTATTATTATTATTATTATTATTATTATTATTATTATTATTATTATTATTATTATTATTATTATTATTATTATTATTATTATTATTATTATTATTATTATTATTATTATTATTATTATTATTATTATTATTATTATTATTATTATTATTATTATTATTATTATTATTATTATTATTATTATTATCAGTAAGATTTTTTTAATGACATCATGATATTGTCTTACATTAACATTCACTCTTTCTTGCTCACATAAACATTATATTTTATAACATGTTTATTATTCTTTTCTTGGAATTCTATCAGGTTTTATTTATGATCACTAGTTTATTTCCCTTTTTGCTAAATATGTTTTAACAATAATAAATTTGAAATACCTTTTAACATATTTTATCATACCTAGTTTTCTAAAAATGTACACTGGCTCAAAATATACAGCTTGAACATTATATTTCACTAACACACAATTTTAAATAACAATTAAAATATGAATTCTAGTAATTTTATAACCATGTAAACAAACAACAAGTATGAAATATATAATACTGAATTTCTCCATGCTACATTTTAATAGCTATTTTTTATTTAAAAAGTTTTCTAAAAAATTATTAGAATATATATATATATATGCTTCTAACTGCTGGTAAATGAGATGATGTTACATCTGGCAAAAGGTATTTCTCTCAAACTCATTAGTGCTATAGATTTTTAAGTCATTGATTGTTTTTCAGAAATTGGCTGAATGACATTTGTTATATTTATTTATAATTTTATTCATATAGTTCCCAAATGTAAAATTATATTTTAAAGAAAAAAGTAAAAACAACACATTAACGCTTTGATTCAGGACTTGTGGGTTACCGTATATATTTACTACACAATGTCATGCTGACAATTAGTTGTGGTGCTTTTTTTTTTGCTAATATTGTAGAACACACATTCATCCATATGTAAATAATATTTATTTTTACAAAGCGCAGACGGTATTGAAATTAAACTGAGAGTGCAAACCTCTCAAGCGCTTAGACAATCAGATCACAAATACTGATTGGCTAAGTGCTTGAGAGGTTTGCACTCTCTCAGTTGAAATTCATCCATATGATAATATCATTAAGTTTTTCGTTAAAATGTTATCAATCATATTTTTTTTAGCTACCATTTTTCAGAACATGGAAGGTTCTTTAATGGCAACAAATAAACATCTTAAAATCTGACTGATCTATTAATTTAGTGATTGAAAAAGCTTGGAATACTATGTCCATGATGCCTTTAGACACTTTTAGTGAAGAAATGACAAATCGTATTGAAGCATAAATCTAATAAAAGGAATTCACAATCACTTTAAATTATTTGCTCAATAAAGATTTTAGTAAAGTGATGATCTATGAAAATTTGATTATTTACATATTTCATTCTGAATTTTTTTTTATTCTTAGGATAAGTAATCACTCTACTCCAGTGGCATTCATTATAGGCTTGAGTGATCAATGAGCCTAGCTGATGATGCTATAATCCATATCCCCAGATCATTAATAAAGACTTTTGGACTACATCACTTACACATCTAGCAGCTGATTTGAACTTTTTTATACTATCAAATTGAAATTCACAAACACCTTAAAGTTTTAAATATAAATTAACTTGCTTGTATATTTATATAGGTCTGACACTAGGACTTAATTTGTATCTATAAGCACTTTTTATCTTTTGTTTACAGTGGTATACAGAGCAAACATCATGCCTTCCTATGCCTATAGTCAATCTGTTAAATCATATGTTGAATGTAGTAAATAAAGTCTAATAATTTGTTGACATAAAAAAATATTTATATAAAATACGATTTTAAGACATTAATTTAAATTTTTCCAATTTAGAATTTTAATTAGTGTGTGTACAACACTTCATTGAGGAAGTCAATAGCAGAAAACAGTCTGAGGTTGGGGATATCCTGAAAAGCTTTTTAAGAGCTATTTGCAAGCTCATTATATATATTGAACCGTGTTCGAATATGTGCATTCGAAACACCGGTCTCTTAGGCAGAGAAGAACATACTCAGAGAGTATGTATGCCCAAACGATAGCTATAAAATATATAACTAACGTTACATTTCCAGGACATAGCTTCTTCTCGGCTGTTGAGTTCAATATCATGTCCAAAGCACTTTTTTGTTTGTGTATAACCACGGGCGCTAGCTGCTTATTCTAAAAGAATACTAAAAGAATAGACAATGCACTTTGAACAGTGGCCACTAACTCAACGCCTAAATCCACGACTAGCTCAGTTGTTTGTAATCACTAATAGATTATACTTAATTAGTGGTTAAAAGACTTGATAAAAGAATTGTAAAAGGAGTTGATAAAAGAATTTGATAAAAGGAATTGATAAAAAGAATTGACCGACAAATAAAGTTTAATTTTAAAGATAATTTATTAACTAACATTTATTTACTAAATTTAAACATTTTATAATTCTAATAAAACACACGCATATTTTAAATTAACATTTCTAAATAGTTTAAATATTCCTATAGATTTAATAACAGAACACTCTAATTTAACTAATAAATATTGATATAATGATCACGCACATATTAACTCATGTACACACATAATAATAAAGTATTACATAGCATTTGAAATTTAATCACACATATCAATAGTTCATTTATGTATGATATAAAGTTCATATAATTAGACTCTTGAAAGATTCATACGAATTAATGCAATGCAATGGCTATTACAGTATAAACGAAATAAGCAAATGTTTTTACCTAGGCTTTTGAATGTAGACGTAGAATTTTGTTCTCTTTGGTGGCTGCTTTTGGTGAGGATATTTCCATTATGAATGCTTACCAGCCGGCTGGGACTTTTCCTTGATGAGTTTCCTGATTTTCACGATTATTACTATTGGAGACAATTAAATACTGACGGAGATTTTCTAAGTTGTTACGTTGACATTATTTCACGGGCAGATCTTGCTGTTTTCATCGGACTTTTTAGGCTGTGGAGAGGCGTGAATTCCCAAAATCTTCTCAACACTGCATTTTGTTTCTTAACTGACTCAATTAATTTCTGAACAGCACTACTCAATTACTTTGTGAACTGCACTCACTCAACTAATTTGTGAACTGATTAACTGTCCGATAAAAAAAGTCTATTTATACCTGCGACATGTTGTCATTGTAATATCTCCTTCAAAGATCTGTTGTCAAAATTCCAGTGATAATCATTTGATAAACGTGTTTTGGAAGATTGCTTAATTAGTAATAGCCATGCAAAACATATTGTTTTATATTAATTAATATCTAATAGCCATTGCCGTGTTTTTTAATGATAATCTTCTTTAACTTTCATTTATTTATAATAACATTTATTCTATTGTTGACAATCGCACATATATATGCACATATATTAGTTTTAACATTATTTTTTTCTTTAATTAAACTTGAATGAAAAGAGATTTGTATGTTTTAACTTTTTAAATTATATTTTTACGAATACTAATAAAAAAAAACTATTTCCTTTTGTAAACCTTTAGTTTCATTTCTCAAACCAAGACTCCCCCTCCCCCCCTTTTGATTAATCAATTGTAGCTTTTTATTTCAAAACTAACGCTAGAAAACTATTTGATTCTTATCTTTTTCGAAAACAAACTGCAATAAACTCTTCAACGTTTAATTTTATGTTTTTCTTTTATGAACGATTATTTTAATAATATAATTTTAGATAAAATTATATGTGCCTATATCAATATAGGTACAATATATATATATATGTTATGGTATAATCCAGATGCATTCAGGGTGCACTGCAAAGACCTATTGCAGTAGTACATGAAGATGCATTAAATTACCAAAATAAATTGTGTGACTATTTAACTAATTATCATTCTCACTAATGACTGTATTTTAAATTATACTTCAAAACCCTAATTTATGATTTTTATTTATGTGAGACCTTATGATTAACCATGACCAAGATGTTATGATCTATAAAACTATTAAAGATTACTTTTCCAGGATTAAATTTATGTGATCCGTTACATCAATACCAACTATCACATGGTGAATTTAGGCCATTTAACAAGACAATAAAAGTTATAGTCAGTCTCATAACATGATTGGCTCTAACTCAGATATACTCAGGATTTTAGTACAAAAGTGCCATGTAGAGTATTTGCTTCGCAATAAAAGAATAAGCATATAAACTTTAGGTTCTTTCATCATTAAATCAAATTTCTAATTAAATCAATTCATAAATTATAATATTAGAAAATAGGTTTCATTATGATATTGGCTAGCAAACTTATTCATTAATTTAAGTCCTAATGTTGCAAACATCAATAGAAGTAACAAATTCTGAATTATATTCTAGAATTAACAAAACAAAGCAGAGGTGATGTAGGAGGTAAATGGGATTTTATTATACCCTGTATATCACTAACTACCCAAGAACAAAAGCATTAAGATATTGTCTCACAATTTCAATAAACCTTGTATGCATTATTAGGGACAATATATGCTCTAATATATGGTCTATTTAATATGTTGGATTTTCTGGTTTAAACCTTGCATGCATAATTAGGCACAATATATGCTCTAATATATGGTCTATTTAATATGTTGGATTTTCTGGTTTTTAGGCATGACAAATAGCAATCATATAGTCAGGTTAAATTACAAGATTAACATTTATTTACAACTTCATCAATACTAAATAAATAGTTAATTAATACAATGTTCACAAAAATTAGATAAATAAATAAAAGACCATCACATATACTTGTTTCTATACATGGATAATGTACATGAATTCCAAATAAACACCATATAAGATTTTCTCACAAATGGAGATGATTTCAGCCCCTTATAGGAGAGAGAATGGGTTCAAACACATAGTCAATAACTTTTCCAATATGTCAATATCAGAAACAATGTAGCTAAACCTCAGGTTTATAATAATAATAATAATAATAATAATAATAATAATAATAATAATAATAATAATAATAATAATAATAATAATAATAATAATTTAATTTAATTAATTTAATTTAATTTAGTACATTTAACAGATTTTACATCCAAACAAAAAAATGCACAGCTAATCTAGTTCACAAAGCATTTGCAGAGTTTTTTGCACAGTAGTCCTAAATGTTCTATCATCTGTTTCAAATATATTAACAGCATTAAAGAATTTATTGTACAATCTAGGTAATCTTATTAATGCTGAATTTTTTAATGTTTCACTTTTAAATTTTGGAATATTATACATATTTTTTGATCTTGTATCCTTTATCTTTAGCTTAAATGATAATGTTGTTTGGCAACTTCTCACATCTATTATACCTGATGTAATTTTTTTTAAATACTTCATATCAGTATAGATTCATCTTTTGTAGAGTGCATTGTTGTCACATATTATTTCTGATTTAATAATAATAATAATAATAATAATAATAATAATAATAATAATAACAACAACAACAACAACAACAACAACAACCATTGGTAATGATAAATTTATGAAAGTTGGCCATAATGAAATAATGAATTAAAGAGAGAATTGGAACCCCAACTCAGCTAAGAATATGATATAATATGATATAACTGTCCTATAATAAATTATGAAAATAATTCATTTGAATGCCCCCCTTTATAGCTGGTAACTGAACATGTGAGATCAACTTAAAGTCGAGGGAAACAATATAAACACCATAATGTATGGAAACTATGCTCAAACGTACATTTATACAGCAAAGAGTAATGATATCCCTACAGATGTATTCATCCATGCAAAGGAATAACAAAGCATTAAGTGCTCTGTGGGTTTTTTAACCATCATCAGAGTGACAAGCACAATTACAGACTGTTCCACAGATTAACTACCAGTGCAGAAATGAATATAAATAATATAATAAAATGGCAACTGATTATTCTGCAGATTAGACCACAAGCATAGAATAATGCTATATAACATTATAAAGTAGCATTAACATTTACTTCCCAAATAAAAAAGAAATAAAAACCCTCATGAATAATCTTGCAAATTAGGTGGTGTGTGCAGTTTTATTAGTGTGAATCAAGACATAAAATGAAACAACTGAGATAATGACCAACTTTGCCTATAACTTGGGTGAAAAATACATAGTAAATATATAATACGAGCATATGCCCAAAACCCTAGAAAAACATACAAAACTAATCCATATGGTGTTGCATACATATTATAGATTCACTAAATAATCATTAAACCTTTACGCGAGCGCTGTTCCCTAATAATTAATTCTCCTCAATCCCTATATCACATTTTCAATACCATTAATTTAAATTGATAAATAATTATTTTAGATCCAGTATCGTCAATTTCATATATGTATAAGATAATATGAAAATATAAAGCAAAATAAAATTACATACTTGTTTAAATAACTATGCTAAGTTAAAGTACATAATATTTCAAATATGCTAAATATTTGCTGATAATAGCAACAATACATTTTCTTAATACTCAATATACAGCTTATAAATTAGTTGATTAACTAAAACTCATTCTTCATACAAATATTTATTTGCTTTAACTACTATACACTCTGAATGTAACACATTGGAAAGCATATTCTGAGAGTTATTGGGGGGGGGGGTATTCTATGGGTAGTGTATATCGCATTAATTATATATATTTTATTGGCAATTGTTATGTATAAGATAAATGTATTATAGTGGTATGCATGAAATAAAAATTAACAAGTTTGTAAATAAGGAAACAATTTATTAATGAGAAAATAAAATGATTTACTGGAATTTTTTGGGGGAGATTTTCTTTCTTGAGTACTTTTCAAGTCAGAAATTATACTAAAAGTTCAAATGCTTTATCTCTTTATAAATTTATGTGATAACTTCCCACATTAAAAGAAAATGAAATTATCATTTATTTCTAGATAGCTTTTCTGGAAATAGTTTCATTTACATTATTATTAGAAATTATGATATAGTTCATGCTATAAATAATTTGAGTTCAAATATTATATTCTTATAGTTCATGAATAAAAAAAAAGTAATGTCATTTTTGACAAATTCCAAAATAGTTTTCATTCCTTAGTTTTTAAAAGTTCAATATTTTTATTTATTTGTCCTGAATATTCATAAAGAAAAAAAATAATACCAAAGCATTAAAGTTCTGGTTTTAGAATATCTTACTGCTGTCTTTAAAGTTTTTTTTCCTTTCCTTTAAATATTTTTCTTCCTTTCAGTATCATTAAGTAAAACATTAAAGACAATTGCACAAGGTGTTAGTGTCTTTATTTCTTCTCTGGCAATCCATTTGCAGAGTTCCATTTACCAATAACAGTTTTTTAACTAGTTGATAAGGAAATAGATTGGGCATTGCACTAGGTTAGGAACCAATGAGCTATTTACTTTAGATTAGCACTTTAGCTTCCATACAAGCTGAGTACAAAGAATATTTCCATCACTTTTAGTAAATTAAAAAATAATTATAAATTTTCACTTCTTATGTATATTTTTTCTTTTACTTGAGAATTTAATTTTCTTTTTTTTTTTTGACTTAAAAAAAGTGGGCAAGAGAGGAAAAAAATCTATCTCATTTTAATAAGTTTCAACTTCATTTACATATTAAATCTTTTATTATATTTATAAATCTTTTGGGGATTATCTCCATAATGAATTTAAAGTATCTTATTTTTAACAAAGGGAAAATTAACTAAATGAATATATCACATTATTTTCAAAAAGTATAGTAATGTAACTTTGGTATTGCCAATATAACTGTTACAATATATTAAACAAACCATAAGGGTTTGATATGTTGGACTATTTCTATCATCTATCATTACTAACCTGTGGTGTCTGTTTGTGTGTTAATACTAACAAATTATTTGCATTCAACATTTAATGATAGATGATGGAAATAGTTCAAAATATTATCACATATTATATACCATCATTACAAACCTTCAGGCAAATACTAAATCATAAGGATTAATAGCTAATTGATTATTATATGTAAATCTACATCAGTATAGTCCTCATGCTTAAATAAACCCTTATAATGTCAGTAATCTTTTATCAAGGCAATTCTACTATCTAATTGTAGTGTTGCCTTGATAACAGATTACTATTATTTTATTGGTTTGTTAAGCATAAGGGCTTAGCCATATAATTTATATATATTCATAATCTTATTTATGTATGTATTTGTATCTGACATCAGTTATTTTTAGATTTTAATTATTTATTGTCTAGCCATCTTGTCTTCTTTCAAATATATATATTAATAGTATTAAAACTATTCAATATTTTAGATAGGCAGTAAAAAAACTCCTTAATAGTGTTTAGTAATTTACATTTTTAAATTTCACTAAAACTTTTACTTGCTTATCCATGCAAATATTTTCAGTAGTTTGGTAAACAAAATGATAATGTTATTAAATAATATTTAAGAGTTTGTTAATATTAATTACAGCATTGAAAAATTGTCTATTGAGCTTTATGTAAAATAACACATTAAATGATATATAATAATCAATTTCTGAATTATAAACTATGATAATAAAAAAGTAACAGCGCTGGGCTTAATAGAATTGCTTTCATCAGTGATGGGATTGGGCTGATTAATTTTGGTTCCTACGGCAAATCTAAAAAACTGTGTTTTAAAATTATTGAAAAGTCTATCATTTTATTGTAAAAGTGGCTTATGATGCAATAATTGAGTATCCTTCTTACATGCCTATAATCTGTAATATAAACCAAATGCAATTCTGTTTAAGAGACTTCTATCTTTCTCTCGGATCGTATCCATGGCAATCCAGCTAATTATTTACTCATTAACCAATAAATGAATATCTAGTTATCATTAACTAATATATAAAACAGGCATTGAAAATCTTTTAAACTATCCTCACAAGGCATTTTGTAAGCCTAGTAAATCTTTATTATTTTAAGAGGGGGCTATTAAAAAAGCTGCTGCCCTATTTATTTAATCTGATCTGGGTGTAATAGAAAATATATATGTATTAAACAAAATAAGTACGTTTATTTTTTTAAAAAAACGGGCAAAAAAAAATTATAAAGCTAAAACAGAAAATACAGAAAAAGTGAAACAAAATAAATAAAAACTCATAGAATAAAAAAAAAGTCAATATATCATTTTTGGGGCTTTTGTTGCAGCAAATAACATGATAATTTTATTGTAGATATAGAGTTTCTATAGAAATGATTATTAGATCACTTAATTGTTCTTGGGAGTTGTTTCATAAGTAATTTTTCAGTTGATGTGATGTGATGTACATGGCTTCTCCTTAAACGAAGTCAAGAATATCTCAGCAATTATGCACAGATAAACCTGTTAGCCACTTTATTTTCCATTCCCCACTCTAAGTCTTCCCATATTCTGCCCCATCCCATTTCCACAACATAATCTTTGTCAACTTTATGGCCTTTATATCTAAATCCCCCTTATCTTTTTGCAAACCCAGCATAAAAACTAATAACTCACTTTCTATATAGTCACTTTGTTCATACCTATTCTCCCATAACTTCATTATCTGTAGTCTTTCTGCTTTCAAGCATTTACATTCAATCAACAGATGCCTAATATTTTCTATACCTTCCTTACACAATTTTCACACTAAATTGTCCATAGTTTTCCATTTACATGTATATTCTCTTGTTGCTAAAGATCCCATTTGAGCCTTAAACAATAAACTACTTTCCTTACTATTATCATAAATTAACTTGCATCCAATATTCCATTTACTTCTATATATATTTAAACTCTTCTTACCCTCCATACTAGTTCTCCATTTCTCCAACTCCCTATTTTTTATTAATGCTTCTATTCTTTTATCCCATTCCTTACCACTATAACACTCAACAATCCTCCTAACATAATCATCCCACCTTTTATACAAGTATACTGATATAAATTCTTTATCCAAATCTTTTGCATACTGCATTACCTTTCTCACCCATCTTGTTACCTGCCCTTTACTCATAACCCAATTAAACACTATTTTGGCTATTCTTTTATTATCCATAAACTGCAACCTACCAAACATTTTCATTTTACTTTTTGCATCTCTCATATAAAAACTTGCCCATCCCATTTCTTCTCGTATTGCCTCCTTTGCTGCTATAATAGAATTCTTTGAACTACAGTGTTTAGAAATAAACATTTAAAATTAAGACAAACTTCTAGTGCAACTATCAGGATTCTGAATCATATATCTTCTTTGAGAATTATTTGTATTTATTCATTCAGGTGAGACAGAAAGCTATTCTATGTCATAGTCATAATAAATAAATAAATCTTCGGTTAAACTTCCAGAATATCACTAGGTAGATTTTTTCTTACCTCTGTAAATTACAAAGATGATCGAAAGAGATTTAATTTCCAGCTTGAAACAGCATAAATGAATCATCCAGGGTTGCAAACAATCTAATTGTTTATTAGAATAATATATGGAAAAAAATATTATCTATTAATTTATTTTGTTTAGAAACAACAAATTTTGTATTCTTTAAGCAATTATTCAAAACAAATTTAAGAGTAATCAAAATTTATTTTAGAGAACTGAAAAATTTATGGTTAAAGAGATGATTTATTCTTTCCATTAAAAATGCCTCAATTTTATTTAAGTATTTTTCTGTTACTAAGAATGCAATATTAATATTTTAAAAAAAGTAATAAAGAACATATTAGAAATTACAGACCTATCAGTCTTTTGATAGTTCTATATAAAACTTTTACAAAAATAATTACAACTCATCTACAGTGAACTTTGGATTTTAACAAACAAAAGAACAAGCTGGATTTAAAAATAGTTTTAGTAAAATGGAATATGTCTAAATATTGAGAGAAGATATAGAAAGAATCAATGAATATGAGTTGGCATTATGCTTTGGATTTGTAGATTATGAAAAGGCAGTTGATTCTAAAAGTATTTCTTCAGTGATTAAAGTATTGGATCATCAAGGTATAGAGCCAGGATATTATCTTATTTTGAAAAATATTTATAAAAATGCAAAAGCAACAATTAGTTGCATAAACATAATGATATTAAAAAGATTAACATTGAAAAGACATATGACAGGATGACTCCACATCTCCAAAACGTTTTATAGCAGTTTTTCAAGAAGTATTTTGTGAATTAAAATTGGAAGCTAAAGGAATAAATAGAAATTATTTAAGTCATCTAGATTTTGCAGATGATGTAGTTGTTTTTGCAAACAATGCTTCAGAGCTTCAGGAAATGTTGCAGGAGTTATCAGATGAAAGTAAGAAAATAAGATTAAAGATAAAGGTTAAAAAGACTAAACTAATGTTCAATGGATTTACTCAAAAGAAGAAAATAAAGATTGATAATGATGAGATAACAGAAGTTAACAACTATAAATATTTTGGTCAGATTACTTTTACAGATGGAAAATAATGTATGAAATTAGTCATAGAATTAAACTTGGTCAGAGTGATTTCAGTAGAAGTAATTTAATATTAAAAGTAAATATGCCTATGTGTTTGAAAAGGAAGATTTTAATAAATGTATGTTACTAGTTCTTACTTACAGATTTGTGACTTAGGCACTTAACAGAAGAACAATACAGAAACTTCAGATCACTCAACAAAGTATGAAGAGATGTATGTTAGGAGTAACAAGAAGAGGCAAAAAATGAAAAAAATAGGTGAGAACAAACAGATGTTACTGTTCTCATTGAAAGAATTAAGAGATTGAAGTGGAGTTGGACTGGACATATTGTTAAAAGAGATGTTAGTAGAAGAATAGTTGAAATCTTAAACTGGATTCCAAGAGATTGTAAAAGACCTAGAAAGAGACCAACCATGAATTGGGTGAATAAAATAAGGAAGTGTGCTGGTGTGTTTGGAGAAGAAAGGCTAGAGATCAAAGATGGATTGAAGTTGGAGAGACCTTCATCCTGCAGTGGATCAATAATGGTTGAAAATAATGATGATGATGAATTTATATTAAAATTACTTTTAATAAATATTTTAAACCACTAAACATCACATGATCACCATTTCTTATGCTAGCACATAACTGTTAATAAAACAGGCAAAACTCTCCATACAGTAGTGCCACTCAGTGCCAATTAGAGTAATCAATGGATGCCAGAATGCTTGTGCACAAAATCCCCATCTAGTGTCTACTTATCCAATATCCCCAAACTAGTTTCTGGCTTGTGGCCTTCATCAATGAGGAACTTTGGATCTGAGAGCACTGTACCTAGATCTTAGGATCTAATGCAATCCTCCAGCAGCCACCTTTTATTTCTACTTAACTACAAAACTATGAGAATAAAATTGAAAACAATAATATTTTCAATCTAAGCTCAATAGCTTATAGTCATATGGGTCTGAACCCAGTTCAGTACCCATACATTTTGGTGTCTGTGGCTCTTTAATAACCATAGTCATTACTATACTATTAGGCAGGATTGGTGTTAAACCACTAAACATCCCGTGATCCCTATTTCTTATGCTAGCACATAACTGTTATTAAAACAAGCAAAACTTTCCATACAGTAGTGCCACTCAGGGCCAATCAGAGTAATCTGGCATCCATTGATTACTCTGGTTGGCACTGAGTGGCACTACTGTATGGAGAGTTCTGCCTGTTTTAATAAATATTTTATTTCAACATCTATTATAAACCAATCCTGAGGCTAGTACATTTTTGTCTCATCTATCAAGCAAACTATAATTAGTGATGCCAAAGCCCTTAAATATTACTAATCACAAATAGCAATGGGCTAGAATTTTGTATTCATTTACTTTATGTGAACAAGTGAATTATGAAATATACACACTTATTGAAACACATATCTAATTATATTCTAATAAGGTAGAAACTGTAATCAAATTAATCTTTTATAAGCCTTACTAGAGAATATATATTTGCAAAAAATTTGTATTCGAAAATGACATTTGAAATTCACAATCATTAATGTTACAGCTATATAAAGTTCATATTAAAATGGAATTAAATTTCTATTTAATAAAAATATATTTAATGTAAATTCTTATTAATTATGTAAAAATCAAACACATTAATGATTCTGATTTTAAAATGTCACTTTCAAATAAAAGAATAACATTACCTTCATATGTGTATCAAAATGATCCCAAATTCACAACTGACTCAGACTAACTAAAGAAATAAACTCTAACTAATGGTTTCACCGCTACAAGCAGACTTCTCATGTGTAAAGAACTAACACATAAATTTATATTACATGTTACCCACAATTGCCACTTACTTTAAAACAAGTTAATTGCTTCAGAATCATAAATTTTTAATAATAAAGATTCTTTAATTCTTCTTTTAATTTTATTCATTTCAAAGAAGACAAATAACCTTAACCAAATCAAAACTAATAGGGTGGCCTATATCTCATTCATGGCTATTTAAAGCAAAACTGTGATATGAAAGAATAAAAGTAAGGTTAGAAGTAAATATCTCAGTTCTGCTCTATATATGCATGAAAGACATACACAGGCCATACTATTAGTTTTGATGAGACTAAGATTGTCTTTTTTGGAAGAAGTGAAATTAAAAGAAAAATTAAAGAATATTTATTATAAAAAATTTATGATTATGCAATTAACTTGTTTAAAAATTCTTTTAATTAGGATGTGTGTGATGTAAGTGGAATTGTGGGTAGTATGTTGAATAAATTTGATATATGTTAATCCTTGATAGTTTAGAAGTGTGCTTCTAGCTGTGAAACCATTATTGTGTTTTAGAGTTTATTTCTTTAGCTGGTCTTCTTTAGCTGTGAATTTGAGGTAAATTTTAATTATTTTAGTGACTTGTTTAGCTTTAGGCTTTTAATGTGTGTGTGTGTATGTATATATATATATATATATATATATATATATATATATATATATATATATATATATATATATATATATATATATATATAGAGAGAGAGAGAGAGAGAGAGCTTACTAATAGTTCAAACAAGCTCTTAATTGATGAGTGCGGTAAGAGAAAATACAAGCTTATAAAAGCAATGTCATGCTATATATGACTTGCTTTATTGATTATTATAATTTTACTTTTTAAGAACTTGGCAATGCTATGGCTATTACTATATGATAGATCTGAATTTGGTTCAGTTCCATATAGCTATTTAAGTTAGATAGCTGGAATTAAAAACATTTTCATGTCCGAAAATTTCAGAGTTTCTACTTAAATGTTAAGGATTAAGTAAGTGCTGGGCTTTGACTTGATATTTTGGATCTAGTGTCTAAATATTATAGCTCTCACTAAGGTGAGCCAAAATCTCAAAACCAATTCATCTGGGGATGGGAATGTTCCAGATAGAGATTTTAAATTTCTCTTACTGCACTTATCAATTAAGAGCTTGTTTGAGCTATTGGTATGCTCTCTATTGTCCTAGAGTTTCATTATAGAGGAGCCAAAATTCTTTTTTATGTTAATATAATTTAAATGAAATTGAATGTAGCACAAGCATCTGTGTGTATGTTATAGAGGAAAAACAATAGTTGTTTAAAATTAACAAATCCATTAACATTTCTTAATATTTTATAAATACTTAATGGTTGTAAGTGCAGGAAGAATAAATATTTATCTGTTGTGTGTGCTTTAGAGACTGCAAGGTATACATTTAGATTTAATTATTTTAAAATCTATTTTAGTTACTAAAAATAAATTGTTTTTTGTATTATTTTTCCTTGCCCTATTTCCTCATTCTGCATCTCGCATTACCACTATGAATATGAGGTAAATGGCCTCAAAAGCGCTTAGCATATAATAATTTTTGGAATCTGTATAGCTTCTCGTTCAAGTGTTTCATACGCTTTTTAATTTGTATATTAAAGGTGTTAATGTATTTGGACATGGTTGGTCATAAGGTAAAAAGGTGTTAAATAATACTTAATTGCCTTGAAAAATGAGGAGTAAACTATCAGGTGCTCAGATAAAAATATGAAATGTTTTTGTCAATGATAAAAAGGAAGTTTCACTAAATTTGAGATGTGCTGATTAGCTAAATCTGGATACCTTTTATTTACAAATCATATAGAAACTCAGAAAAATGTATAGTTAATGTCTTTAATCATTCTGATGCTGGAATGGTGGTGAAGTTAGTGTCCACTTTTTTCACCAACCCAGGGGGTGCTAGTTTAAATTCCAAAATGTAGTATATTGAATCCATCGCTATACAGTAGAAATTTGTTGCTGACCATGCCTGTATGCCAATGCTATGGCAAGAATCCAGATAGTGAACCTACTGACCATCCATGCACTAAATCTATTAACTGTTCTGAAAGAATAAGAGATCAATTACTTAAATTATATTGCATATCCTTCCTCCATCCTAAATTACCCCATAATTTATAGCATTATAAATCCAAGCAATCACCCTTTTCCAGAGTAATGCCTATCAAATGAGATGAAAAATGTTTATAAATTATAACTGTGACCTACATAAACTGCTAAACATGGAATGCATGTCATTAAATGACATAGCTATGTTCAAACTCTTTGCAAAGGCATGAAATCAACCTACAGAAGTCGATCAAGAATGTTCTACAATTGAGAAATATCGGTAACTTAATGACTTTTAATATTCTTTTATATTTATCACATGATCACCATCTCATGCTAGCAGATAACTGTTAGTAAACAGGCAAAAACTCCATATAGTAGTGCCACCTTGTGCTAACCAGAGTAATCAATGGATGCCAGAAGACTTGTGCAAAAATCTCTATCTAGTGCCTATTCATCCAATATCCCCAGACTAGTTTCTGACTTGTGGCCTTCGTCAGTGAGGAACCTTGGATCTGAGAGCATTGCACCTAGATCTTAGGATCTAATGCAACCCTCCAGCAGCCACCTTTTATCTCTACTTCGCTACAAAACTATGAGAATGAAATTGAAAACACAATAATATTTTCAATCTAAGCTCAATAGCTTATATAGTGATATGGGTCTGAAGGCACTACTATATGGAGTTTTTGCCTGTTTACTAACAGTTATGTGCTAGCATGAGATGGTGATCATGTGATGTTTTGTGGTTTAACACCAATCCTGCCTAATAGGATAATGGTGGCTATGGTTGTTAAAGAGCCAAAGTCACCATATGACTATATAAGCTATTGAGCTTAGATTGAAAATATTATTGTGTTTTCAATTTTATTCTCATAGTTTTGTAATGAAGTAGAGATAAATGGCTGTTGGGGGGTTGCATTAGATCCTAAGGTCTAAGTGCAGTCCTCTCAGATCCAAAGCTCCTCACTGACGAAGGCCACAAGCCAGAAACTAGTCGGGGGATATTGGATGAGTAGGCACTAGATAGGGATTTTATGCACAAGCCTTCTGGCATTCATTGATTAATCTGGTTAGCACAAGGTGGCAGTACTATATGGAGTTTTTGCCTGTTTATTCTTTTATATTGTTGTGCCATTATTAACGCAGCTCAATTATCATTATGCATATTTCATTTTAACATATATATATTTTAAATTTCTGAATTGGGTATGTCTTTTGTAATTTCACTCAATATATTTTTAAAATGCATATCAATATTTAGTGTGTCATGTGGATGAGTGGAGTTATATCTTCTATTTTGTTTAATACATTAAGCTTTTCTTTTAACATATAAAACTCATTCTAGCAGATACTCACCATTCATCACTCTGCTCAAGGATTTTTATTTTATTTATTGCTTGAGAATAACTTCTTTTCATTTAAAAACTCAGTTTAATTTCTGAATAAAATAATCAGAAAGGGACAGATTGTTTTAATTAAAACAGACATCAAAATTAATCACTTAAACCCAGTTCACTTAATTGTTAAGGAAACCATTACATTTAATTGAAGGTAATAAATTTTAGAGTTAATATCACTAATTACACATAATTGATAGGATCATCTCAAGCTATGTATTAAAGAGTTATATCTGAGCAATACTAGAATGAATATATGCACGTAAATATAATCTTTGGGGCAGATTGGAACTAAACATTTGGTGATTAGTTATTGTCATGTAGGCATGATGATAATCTCCAAAAATGGGGTGTGTGTCAAACTCTCATGATAGTGTAATGTACAAACCTTTTTTTTTTTATAATTAAAATTTCAAATTTCTTGTTTAAGTTTTTGTTGCTAGATTTTTTATTTTCCTATAGTTATTGTCAATGCAGACAAATATGTCCTGTCTTAGGTTGATAATAAACTCATGTTTATTCTTTAAGCAAATGATTTTTTCCTGCTTCATATGAATAATCAGTTATCAGGTATTTTGTGGATAGGCCACATCAAGGTGAACATACCTCATCTTTCACATATTGTTTATTATTGGATAAACCTTTTTTATTGTGATGACCTAGCACTGCAATGAATTATTACATATATAAAATATTTTCATGACCTTAGATTTTATTTAATGTTAATTGTGCAAAAACTGTCATGAGCTGATAATTATTCGAGATCCTATATGAATATAATTGTTCTTACATGCTTTAAGCAAAATTGTCCATATCTTTATTCTTTGATCAGGTGTTACACCCACCCAGGAGTTATTAGTGTACATTAACATGTTACTTTGTTATTTTGTCCATGTTACATACACATCATGCATCAAAGATTGTGAGACTGTTTCATCCAAGAATTGTTAATATTAGGCATTGGTAAATGACCATAAGCCCATATAGTTGTTCACATTCTAAAAATTTAATGAATAGAGGGATAATAATTAATAATACTCCTTTTGACTTGTCTTAGTTCATAATAACCATGCCCCAACTCATTGGAGGATAGATGATAACATGATATAATATGCTAGGTTAGAATTCTTTCTTAATATTCACAATTATTATGAAAATCATTCAATAAAGCATGTGAATATCATTTTTGTCTTACTTTGTTTTTATAGTATTAATAAATCTATATTGTGTCTTGTTTACCACAATTAATATTGACATTTTAGTTCTTAAAAGTCTTTGTCTATCTGACCTTAGCGGGATATAGGGGAAGATTTATGTATTGGCAGCAGATGCTATAATCATGTGAAAATATAATTAATGAGGTTTGACTGTATTGTCTGTAGTAACATTTATATCTATATATGTTACACACACATGAAAGTTAATGGTCTTTGCTTGGTTCTTAGGATTAATTTTACTGTTTATGCATATATGACCATTACAAAATATTTATATTGATTGTTTAAATATATGGAAATATGTTATATTTTCATATTTATATATATTTATACTAACTATACCAGGTTTGCTTACTGTTAACAGAATAATAATAAAAATATAAAAGAATATAATAGTTAAGATTTTACTTCATTAACGCTTAAATAAATTAATATATATATGTGCTCTGCGCACAGGTAATGAAGCTATTAATAAATTATCAAAATTTTTACTGCCAAGCGCTTTCGGGACAGTCTACAGTCCCATATTCATAACTCGCCATGAATATGGGACTGTAGACTGTCCCGAAAGCGCTTGGCAGTAAAAATTTTGACAATTTATTAATAGCTTCATTACCTGTGTGCAGAGCACATATATATATTAAAAGAACATAATGTAGTTGATAATCGAAATATATTTCAAATTTATATATAAGAAGAATATAGTCTGAGAAGTAGAAATCTTTTAATGTTTTATTATAATAAACTAAAGATCAGCCTTTCAAGCTAACATACATGTGCTTTTTTTTTTATGAATATTAATACTAATAAATGAACACTTTCACTTCCAACACAAGATAAAGTCTTTTTCGAAAGAATAGAATGAATCCATCTATTCTTTCAACCCAAATGCTTATATATGGGCAAATCTTAAGTACTGGAAATGAAAGCATGAGGATAAACCACTCACTTTAAATTACTTTTTACTATGTCTGAATGAATGACACCCATGAAATTATCTAGAATTTATGAAACATCATTCTTAAATGAAACTAAACATTTGTAAATGAGGCGTTTATTTTATATAGCACTATGTTTATAAATTGTAATAAACTAAAGATAAGCCTTTCAAGCTAATGTGCATGTGCTTTTTTTTTTTGTGAATATTAATACTAATAAATGAATACTTTCACTTCCAACACAAGGGTATTAGTATTAATATTCATAAAATAAAAAAAGCACATGTACATTAGCTTGGAAGGCTGATCTTTAGTTTATTACAATTTATAAACATAGCGCTATATAAAATAAATGCCTCATTTACAAATGTTTTATTATCTAAATCCCATCTTCAATTTTTGATGTATTGGATACTAAATAAAATTTTCCCTCACTAATTCTCTTCATTTTTCTAATTATAAGCTATTATTAATAGAAAGTTTGATAATTAAAATATATTTATGTAATGTTTACATGAAATAATTATCAACAGAAATGCTGCAAAAAAATATAATTTTTATTAAATACAATAAACAATTATTTTAAAGTAAATTATTTTTGTGATATGTTTTAAATTACCTGTGAAATTTTAATATCATAGTATATGCTTGTGAGAAATTAGATACATGATCCAAATGAAATTAATTTAAATTATATTCATGCAATAAAATTTTACTTCAGATTACCGAAAAGTATATTTCTCTCGATTTCTCTAGTATGTATTTCAATGTGCAGGCCACAACATTTTCCAATGTCTGTAATCTTTTTATCTGTGCTGCCTTATTTTTGCATTCATGGCCTATAAAATTCTCCAGTAAATAGAAAGATAAATTGGTGCAATATTTGTTGAGTTATAAAGTAACAAATAAACAAACTTTCACTTATATATATATATAAACAATAAAATGTGTAAGAGAATTGATTATAATTTCTACTTTGTGAGAATATAATTATATATGTGCTTTCTGAATATAAAAAGTATTCTATTTAATAATTGTGCATAGTTAGTAATTTTTAAGAACTCAGTGCAACTAAAAAAAGAAGTTCTTGTTAAACTGGTCATGTGAGCCTTGAATTATTATCATGTATTATATTTAAGAGCTATATCAATAATTATGGATTTCATCTGTCACTTTCAAATACAGTAAATACCGTCCTATTTATAATTCAGGAATTTCACAGTAGCAACTTTCTCCATACAATATTCTTACCTAGTGCAAACCATAGTAATTAATGGATGCTAAGAAGGGTCAGTGCCTCAAAGTTTTTATCTAATGCCTATTTGTGCAATATCTCTAGATTTGTTTCTAGATTATAACTTTCATCAGTGAGTAGCCTTAGATCTCAGAGCACTGCACTTAGATCTTTGGATCTAATGCATCCCTCCAGAAGGCATCTTTTACCTTTTTAATTAACTATAAGGGTATAAGCCCAAACTGAAATCACAATACTGTTTTCAAACCAAGCTAATTTACTAAGGTAATCATACAGATCTGAATCCAGTTCAGTATCCACATATTTTGGTGTCTTTGGTTTTTTAATAATTGTAGTCACCAATATCCTTTGGTTAGGATTGTTATTAACCCACTATACATCATATAACCCCATTTTTTATGTTTACACAGTCTGTTAACACGGTAGCAACTTTCTCCATACAATATTGGACCTAGTGCAAGCCATAATAATTAATGGGTGTTGGAAGGTTAGTGCATCAAAATCACTACTTAGTGCCTATTCATCTAATATCTCTAGACTAGTTTCTAGCTTATCACTTTTATCTGTGAGTATGTCAGTATGGTATGGGGAATGATGGTCATGAGATGGTTCAATACTAATTTTAGCCAAAGAATGTTGGTGACTATGGATATTAAAAAATCAAAGACATCAAAATATACAGATACTAAACTGGATTCAGATCTGTATGATTATTTAAGCGAATTAGCTTGGATTGAAAATATTATTGTTTTCATTTTGGATTCATAGATTTATAGTTATCTATGTGCAATGCTCTCAAATCCAGGGCTCCTAACTGGTAAAATCCATAAGATAGAAACTCATTTGGGGATATTGCATGAATAGATATTAGTTAGAGATTTTGATGCACTAACTTTCTAGCATCTATTGATTACTATGGCTTCCACTAGGTGGTAATATTATATGAGAAAGTTCCTACTGTGTTAATAGATTGTATAAGCATAAGAAATAACAGTCATGTGATATAATAGTTTAATTCAGGAATTTCTATAAGATATTCCAATATTTTATTCCACATAGAGTTCTATCAAGGGCTCTTCACATTGTGATTTACAATTTTTTAGTATAATAACTTATATGATAGCTTGTGTAAATAATGTAACATTTATTCATTTAAACTAAAATTATTACTAACACAATTTAATAAAAATGCAAAACATCCAACTACAACATTCACAAATAATGATTGCAACAATTCTTAGAAATGTGTGTTTTTAAACATAAATAATAATATAATTTAAAGAACTTTGTATTAAATTATTTTAAATAAAGTATAAGCATGATAAAGCAAATCTTTCTAAATCTATTCAAATTTTATAAATTCTAATAAACTGAGTAATGCATGAATTCAGTATTTTTGAAAATATAATTATTTTAAAACATACAGTGTGACTCCTATAGTATATATATATCAATATGATGTGAAAGCATTGAAAATATACTTGGTACAATAAATCTTATTAAATTTTATATTTAAACTCTGTTTTAGTTTTTTATATATATTAATAGTTATAATGACACAGTATCATAATGTAATTATATATATATAATTATATATATATAATAAAAATAATAAATATAACAGTGGTTAACTAACTATTATATATAATCTTTCAATTCAAGTACTTTCGGTTACTTTCGGTTAATTCCTTAACCCTCTTCAACTGTCATTTTAAATTCAAAAAACATAACAGCAATTGAAGAGGGTTAAGGAATTGATGAGAGTACTTTTGCAGATTGAAATACTGTATAATAGTTAATCACCATTATATTTATTATTGTTATTACAATATTTTTTAATTAATGGACATTTTATTTGTATTATATATGTATATATTGTAACCAGTTGGATTACATAGCACCACTAATATAGTGTGTGTGCATAAATATATATAAAGTTGAAAGGGAAAGTAGAACTAAACACAGGATAAATTTTTGTAGATATTTTTCTACATTTCCTAAAATAAAATAATAATAAGTAAAGGGTTAAATAACTCTGGGCTTAAAGTAAAATTTCATTATGAAGTTCATATTTTAAAAGGGTCTGAATAAATATAAATATTGCATTATTATTAATTATTACTCTGATTTTGAAATTTAAAAACACTCTATTGTATTTTTGAAATTTTAATTAATTAAACAAAATTGTTATCTATTAGAAATCCCCTAAGTAAAAACATGTATATGTCTTCAAAGGGATTAGTGAGATAAAAATAGAAACTCTCTTTTTAATCAAGCTGCTGTTATCACCTTAGATGATTCTATAAAAGGGCTGATAACAAATTAGCTCCAGTCTGGATAGTGATTTTGAAAAGAAGTTCTGCTTGCATATTTGTAAGAGTTGGTCAGAAGAGTTTTTAATATTTTAAGCAGTGACCAACTAGGCCAACTGCAAAGTTTGGATAATGATTTTGAAGAGAGCAATATGTTGTTGGCTGTAGCAGAGAGTTGGCAGTCAGTTACCATAAACTGATGTAGCTGAAGGCAAGATAGTAGACTTTTCTTTGGCAGGAGTTTGAATTCACATGGAGAAAATGACCCACTTTTTATGCTGAAATTCATAGCCTGAAATCTATCAAACCAAGACAGCTGATTGCCTAGAATAATCCTAGATAGAGCAGAGACCAACTACAAATCAATATTTTACATGGATTGTATACTTTTACCTGATGATGACAACAAACATGGATTATATTTTTGTAATGGACCAAAAGAACCAGATTGCTAAATAAATAATTATATAGATGCTGACTATCTAAAGACAGAGAAGAACAGATAAAAATATATACAGCTGTGGTGAGTAAAGTTATATATGATAACAAACTTTTAAATAATTTCTTTAGTAAAATTACATTTTGAAAGTGATGCATGAATTTGTGCTTTTTATGTTTATGGTGGGTGTATAGTTGAACAAGGCTATCTGGATGCGGTGTGTTCATGATGCTCCAAAATATAGGCTCGGCACTGTCTAGACCTAGATGTGAAGTTCCAGAGTAGTCCAGTGGTATATATATATATATATGCCTCATGAATAGTCCTGGGTCTCATGAATAGACCTCATTTATACCCCTAAGTCTCACAGAGATGAGTAGGGTTGGTTCAATGCCTTTTAATTTTTTTTCTGGATATTACTCTTTGAGGATGATATGTCTGGGTACTTAGAAGGGGCAGTGCTTAAAAATGAGGTATTTTCTCGTGACATCATGGAGCATTTGTGTGTTTGATAGTCCATGCTTGGCTATCTACTTATCATGGCATGGGGAGCTGCTGTTCACGTATTCACTTTTCCTACCTCACCCTGCCTACTTCATCAGCATTAACTAATCAAGCAGAAAGACATTTTAAAAATATATTTTTTTTTTATCTATAAAATGATATTATCTTTCGTTTATTAAAAAAAAAGAGAGAGAACTTTTAAATTGAAACTAATTTTAAATTATATCTATATTTTGTTTATACACCCATATGTGTGAAATTTATGTTTTCCAAATGGATTATGAAAAAAAAAATTATTATTGTAACAAGTTTAAATAGGTAAAACCCAGTGTGCGTATATACACGCACACTCATATATGTAAAATTATAATCATTTTTTTTGTTAGTGAATATTAATTGTATATTATAAATTGCACATCTGTGCACACATATATGTAAATCAATGTAACAATTTGAATTTTGTATAGTAATTATGGAAATCACAAATGTAATAATTATTTTTATGTTTAATTGAAATGTCTTCATCATATATTATAAAATGCATGTCTGTGTACGGATATATATATGTGTGTGTTATAGAAACTAATTAAGAAATAATGCAATTGATGTAATAACTTTAGTTGTGTATGTAATTTTGTATACTTTTCAAAATCAGAGTCTTATCCTATTTATGATCTTAAATATCATTCATTTTTTTGTTATTAATAAACTTGTATTTAATTGTTAAAATTGTTTTCATCATCTCTTGTTCACATACAGTAATAGAGCTTTATGTTCTCTGAGCTAGATTGGTGCATGGGATGAATATATAACTGGGGGTGTGTATTCAGTGCTTTGGGGCATCCAGAGATGATCAATCATCATCCTGGTTGGTGCAAAAGAGAATATTCTTTAAAGCCATGCACTATTATCTTTTATTTTAGTTTAGCCTTATTAAGAGTTAAGTTCACATAATTAGCCAATACAAGTGGCCTGAACATTAATGATGATCAGCATGTTTTAAATGTCCCAGCATTATTGATTTGATTTCTGATTATTGTGTATTTTAATGGATGGGCACTAAGCTGGTGCATCCAAGTTATGTTTAAATAATTGCCCAAGCTGGAAAAGGCTCAATAGTTAGCCTGGTCTACAAAAGACCCACTTCCAATCCAGTCACAAGGTTGACTGTTGATTTTATCCTGATTTATTGTACTGATTTGTTTATTCCCATCATTAATGATGATGGATGGTTCTATTAATATTTACTTATACATACTGTGACTTTTGATAAGACTGGTTGATATATGATTGATGTATAGTTTTTTAGCTGCTCTTCTGAGTTAGCTGGTTGATCTCTCAATGTTCTTGGAGATGTTCTAATCTCATACTCTTATATCACTCACCCCATCCCATTACAAATATATATATATATTTTATATATATATATATATATATATATATATATATATATATATATATATATATATATATATATATATATATATATATATATATAAACTGGAATCAATATTTAAAAGATTTATGCAAAGACATTTGCCTTCTAATTATACATAAACAATTTTTTACTAATCAATGTGCATATTGCTTAAAGTTGCTGAAGTTTCACATTGATGGCAGAATGAATACCTCTAGGAGGGTACACATTTTATGAAATAAGCAAATTGCAGACGATGATAGTATTAAATCCAGCTTAAGTATCTTACATTGTTTATAATGATAACATTCTAAAATACATTGAATCTTAAATGCTAACAATTAACTGGTTATTATATGTAAATCATGTCATTTATATCCCTCATGCTTAAATATTAGAATATCAATAATTTCTTGTCAAGGCAATTCTACCATGAAATAGTAATAGAGATCCCATTTGTTACCTAACTGTAATGTTGCTTTGGCAACAGATTATTAATATTCTATTGATTTATTTAACTATGAGAGCTAAACATGATGTGATTTGTATATATGTGTACATTTAGTATTATCTATATTTGTCTTTCAAATAAGTTCTTGAGATTAAACAAAGTGAGATTCATTTTCTTTGACAGTTAAACATGAGTTTCTGCAAGATTTTTGTTGTCTGTACAGTGGCGATGGTTAATAAATTTACACAATATTTCACACCTATTATATATATACATAATGTTTTCTACACTCATTTAAATAGTAAATACTGTTATAATGAATGTTTTGTACTTCCATTTAACATTCAACAATATGGATAATAAGAAGTTCTCTTTGGTTATAAAGAAGATTGCCATAATAACTTAAAGCAGGAGAAGTGAATATTAGTCAATCTAAAGAGATTGATTCTCATTCAATAACATAAAGAAATTCCCTCTTTAAAATTTTGTAGCAAATATTTAAATTGTAAGTATGTAAATGTAAGCAGTCACAATGTGAATATATATATAATGTTCTATACAATCATTTAAATAGTAAATGCTGTTATAGTAAATGACAATACATATAATAGGAAAGCAGACCACTTTTTTAGTAAATTCTCATTGATTAAGATTGACTAAAAGAGGAGTGAATATTAAATATTTATTAAACAGACTGATTATTATTTAACAAAATAAAGAAATTCTTTCTATTTTAAACTTTGTAACAAAAATTTAAAATGATAAATATAAGATGGGATTTCTTCACTTTGATAAATAAAAATCAATCTGTTTAATAAATTCTCTTATAATATTTAGACTGATTAATATTCACTCCTCTTGTTTCAATCATTCATGACAATCTTTTTTATAATCAAGAAGAACTTAATAAGAAAGGATGAGTGTATGTCATTTACTATAATAGCATTTACTATTTAAACAATTGTATATAATGTTATATAGATATTTACATTATGATTCCTTGTATTTACATATCACTTAATTGTTTGTTACAAAGTTTTAGAATAATGATTTTTTTTATTTTGTTAAATAAAAGTCAATCTATGTATAAATATCTTATAATAAATGTTTAGATTCATTAATATTCACCCCCTGCTTTAGTCATTCATGATAATTTTCTTTAGAACCAAACAGAAGGTAATTAAGAAAATGGTCTGCTTTTTTATTATATGTATTGTCAAATGCTAAGTGGGAATCCATATTATTTACTATAGTAGCATTTATTATTTAAATGATTTATAGAACTATATATATATAATCCTACTGTGCTTGTATTTATGTATATGCTTGTTATATTACATAGTTATTTCGTTAAGTAAAAATATGTAGTTAATCTATAAGTGAAGATATTCAAAAATAGGTTAAGGAAAATTAATTATAATTACCAACTTCAGCTAAAAAAACAAGAAGATTTTAAAGTAAGTTAATAATGATAAAAGAAATAATACTTTATGGACTGTCACAACTGAAGAATATAGTTGTAGTGTCAATGATTGATGATGATTGGCCAAGAACAGCATGAATAAACACAAGATGTTAAATCTCATTGAAATGTTTAAAAGTGAACCTAAGAAGTCAATCCAGCTACACAAATATTATGCTGTTAGTAACTAATAATTTATAAATGTATATAATTATTACTGTTATTTCTAAATGTATAATAAATTATTATAAATATTAGCCAATTCTTTGTTATGTGGGAATAGTTATAAATTTATATTTGTTTTTAAGGGATTTGAATACAGCAAATGATATACTGCATCAATTAATGAATTTAATATTAATAGCCCTTCAGATTTGCCCATTTATATGAAAAGAATAAACTTTTCTTAATGAATGGCACAACTGACAATGCAATTTAAATAGACATTATGTTGTACTATGTTGGTTTAAGAATGATTGAATTAGCAAACTGATTTTGCAATCCTGTATACTCAGATTGTATGCTGTGATAATGGAATGACTAATGATTATTTCAAATGTGACCATCAAATCATATAGTTCATCTCCATTTTTGCAATAGGTGGAAAGTTAGAGAGGAAAAACTTAAATGAATATGATAAAGCCCTGAAAGAATTGGCAAACTTCTATACTGATTCTCTGCAGTAATTTCTATTGTAATGATTGTTGTGGAGAATGAATGATAATTTATTCAGATAACAAATACTTTCTATTATTAATTTAAATTTATAAAGTGACCATTTCAAATGGGGCTAGCTTACAAGCTAATATAGCATGGAAACTTCAGAATGTTGGTATTTCTGAAGTCAACAATAAACCTGAAAATATTAAAAAATACATTTGTGAAAAAAGAGACGTAAAAATGTGCTAACTAAATATAAAAAAAAACGATAAGAAAGAAAAAACAAGCCTATGGCAAAAAATATATTTTAGAAATCAACGCCTGAATCAGATAATATTGTATGTTAAGATATACAATAAATAAATAATAGAAATAGACGATGGACCCAGATTACTGTTTGACTGAAGATTTGTGATGATGTATTTTAATCATATTTATATGTTGGACTATTTCCATCATCTAATATTAAGTATTGAATTTCTTTACAAAAGTGGTAAGCTTCATTTAAATTTTCCAGTTTCATTCAACTATTAGTAATAACACACAGGTTAATGTGTACACAACATTCTGAGTGGTATTATTCTCCACTTTTCTTCAGGTGTTGCTGGCCTGACCAGTGACAGTACTAACACAGGAATCCATTCTGAGCTTTTAAATTTTCTTGAAGACTGAATTTTGAAAGGTAATGCTTTAAGCAATGGAGCCATTCTGCTAAAGGCAATAGTCAGAAGAAATTTCATATACTTATCTATGAGGTTCCTCCTGATTTCTCCACTTTTTCCTAAGAACAAAGTTAATTAATGATTTTCATACATATTCACATTAGATTAATTAATGATATTATTTCCATTGTAATGTGAGCTGCTTCTTTGAATTTTTTTTTTTTTTGTATCTTTTCCTCTATCTAATATTTTTGTATTTTTCCAATATGTTCATTGGTGCGTACATGGTCTGCTACTTTAGATACATCTGTTTTCTCTTTTCTTACTAGTTTATGCTCTTTCAATCACTTTTCAATGATGCAACTAGTCTCACCAATATACGTCCTTCTACATTTACATATTTCATAGATACAGTTTTTGCTTTTCAGCACTTCACATTTAAGTTTTGTGAATGTTAGAATTTCTCGTAGTGTGGTATGGCTCTGGAAAACTGATCTGATGTTATATTGATAGCATATTATCTTTAATTTGCCTGCTATTCCTGATATTTATGAATATATTACAGTACTAATAATTGCTTTTTGTTTTGGTAGTTCTTTTTATTGTTTATTTAAGTTTTTCTTAATAACAGCTGATGGATAACCATTTTTGATGAGTATTTGTTCTATATAGAGCTTTTCTTTTTCTAAATCACTGGTTGCTGGACAAATTTCTGTACCATAGTGGTAGTATAAGTCCATGTTTTATGTGTCTGGAGTGATTAGATGTATGTGCTAATTATTTTCTTGAACTATAGTTTTAATTTTGCCATAAGGGATTCTTGACACAAGAACATCTGAGAATGCCACTTTTTGATCTTGTTCTGATTCTGTTGTGAATAGAAAAGGATATGTTATTGATGTATTTTCAGAAAGTTTGTAATAGTACTTTATCACATGTCCATACAACAAATATATCATCAACATAGCAAAACAAAACTTTAGATGGAAATGAAGAAGTCTATGGTTTCAAGTTTTTCCATGTAAATATTGTTAACCAGGGGTGACAAAGGTGAGCCCATATTCATCCCTTGATTTTGTTGGAAGAATTCTGTATTGAAAGTATGTTGTTATTATGCGGAATGTTAATAATTTTATTATAGAAAAAGTGTTTCTAATTTGTAAGCTATTATCACCATTTAATATTTTCCTTGCAATAGACAATGCTTTTTTATATGGTACATCTGTGAATATGCTTTCTACATTCCTGACAAAAAACTGTCTTATATGTCAAAGTACTAAGAACTTTGAGAAGAAATCTTGACAAGTTTTTGCAAGGTGAATTTCTAAAACAATAGGTCTTAGTGGGACATGGTCTTTATGGATTTTAGGTAGACCATAAAGGTGAGAAATTTTGCTGAAATATGATGTTAATTTATCTGCAATGCTTTTTGAGAAATGTTTGTTACTTTGTTTTTGTATTCAGTGTCAGATGTTTTTTACCACTTTTTTGTATTTACCTGCTATGAGGAAATCTTGTATTTTGTTGTCATAATCAGCTGAATTCATTACAACAGTCACATTATTTTTGTTAGCAGGGAGAATTATTATAGATGTATCTACTTTGAGAGATTTAATCACTTCCCCCTCATCATATAAAATGTTGGACTTCTATTTTTGTTGCCTTGCAAGTGTTTTTTTTATTATCCAGTATAATTCTGCCTTTTTTCTAAAGGCAATTTTTCAGTGACTTTCCAGTGGCTTCCAATTTATCTAATAAAGGGATACTAAATAGTGTGATGGCAAAATTTAGTCTTTTTTCAAGAACAAATTTCAGCATCTGTTAGATGTTTAGAACTAAGATTTTTAATAGATGAAGTTGTTAAGTTGCATGGTACATTATGACTTTTGATATGACCATATAAGTTTATGTTTTTTTTATTCTGCATTCTTTTATTTTTCCATGCTTTGAAATCTTCATAAGTTTATTTTTTAAAAAACATTCTACATTGCCGATGGAATCAAAACTTGGAAAATCTTTGAGCATATATTCTTTCTCTTTACAGAGCCTCACTTGTTCTCCAAGTAATTTTCTCAGTTCTCTGGGGAGAAGTGAAGGTTTTAGTTACAAATCCTTAAGAACTACCCTTCATTTTTTTTCAGTGTCTAGTTTGATATAGTATTGGGTTCATACCAAATTCTTAATGTTTGCCAGAAGGTTTGTGACGATGGCATTTCAATTGTATTTATATGTTGAACTATTTCCATCATCTAATATTAAATATTGAATGTCTTTAGAAAAATTATAAACTCTATTAAATTTTCCAATTATATTCAACTGTTAATAATAGCAAACACTTTAGTATATACACATTTTGGTTGGTATTATTCTCCACTCTTTTTTAGGTGATACTGGCCTGACCAATAAAACACTACAAGCATGGGAATCAAACTTGGATCTCTAGATTCTTGAATATTACATTTTTAAAGTAACACTCTAACCAACTAGACCATTCTACCAATGGCAACAATCAATAGAAATTTCATATATTTATCTATGAGGTTCCCTCTAATAACTTTTTCCTAAGAGCAAAGTTAATTAGTGGTTTCCAGATATTATGTACAGTAACATGGTAATTGAAAAAAAAATAATATCTAACCAGTCCAACTCTAATCAACAAAATCAGATTATATATATATAATGCTGTACTGTATATGAACAATTTATTTCTAATATTAGTAGATTCATACTCAAGAGTGAGTGTAACATAAAATTGTAAATAGTATGAATATAATCTCCAAATCAACTGAGATACCATCATCTCAGATAATGGTACATGGTACTTCCTCCAGGTTTGAATAATTATTACAAAAATCTAGGATGAGACATATCTTATCATCTCCATAATCTTGTGGCAAAGCAATGTAACAATTAAAATTGGCCCTATACAAGAGTGGAACCGTAAATTTGGATTGAGACAGTGGGTTAAATTTAATGTTTTAACACTGTATCCTGTCAGTCACAATAGGTAAATTTTCAACTGACATGATGTTTGAAACAGAAACAAAAAACCAAGCTGTAGTTTTTTTATGCAGGAAGTGAATCAAAAGACAGTTGAATCAGAAAATTTAAATCATGCAGAGGATAATAAGATATCTGGGTTAAGGACAGATTAAAAAAGTATTGAGTAAAAGGCAAAATTATCAAACTTCTGTCAATACAGATAATGGAAAATATGATGAAATAAATTAATGATGTTATATTGTATTAGCATATAAATCACATTTGCCAATGAGCCATGGTAGTTGAATTGATAACGCACAGTTAATAGAAGAGCTAATACCAAATATTAATTTACCTGATTTAGATACTCTATAAGAAACAATTGACATAGCAGAATAAAAAGTTAATGGTAAGAAAGCTATTTTCTATTTGGACATAAAAACGAGAAAAATTAAAAGTTCAGCCATTGAGAGATGACTGTACTTCAGAAAATGGTGTTAAATATAGTTATATTTGAGTATATATTGTAACGGGTTACGATTTTTCTCATTATTACTGAACTATTTTAAACTAACGCTAAATTATGAATCATTTATTTATTATATTAAAGAATATAATGGTTTCATTATTATTAAGAACTCTGACTTAAATATTTATTATTATTTCCTGTCCAGGATATTTATGGACATCAGCTGATTCTTACTCCAAGTGCCAAACCTATGCATTGATAGGAATTATGCTGGAAGGGATGAGAAAAGCAACCAGTGATAATTCAGAAAGCCCAGTTGCTGGCTAGCTCATTCAGGGCAGGTGGTACTGAGACCATGAGAAATATATTTATAGGTATGGCAGTAAGAATCAGATTAACCAACTAAGGGAATGACTATCACATGCATATATTGTTTTAACTAAATACACAATACATAAACAAAAATATCTAAATGTGCTCAAATATTCCATAAAACATACAAGAAATAACGTAAAGAGAATATTTCAATGTGATCAGATATTTAATAAAACATTCACATATATACATATATTTGAACAGACAAGCAACAAAATACTAATAATAAAATAATGTCTAATCCCTTGAAATACAATGTAAATTTTTTGAAGGTGGGAAAATTGATTGAAATATAATTACATAAAGTTTTTAAATATCAAAGAAAAAAGACACATTTAACATATTTTGGAAAATAAACGTGTTACCTTGAGTTCCCAGGAAAAATAGCTCATGCAGATTCATGACAAGAATAAATTATTTTGGCATACTATGACCATGGTAATGGTCCAGCATGAATATCTTCTCATAATTGGTTTTTTGACTCTCCACTGGTTCGATTACTGCTTAGGATATCAGCAGGGCAAAATGCAAATGGCTGGTCATGGCTTCTTTTCGGGTTCTGGCAATGATTCACTCCTGTAGCAGCTTTATCTTCTTCATGTAGGGGTATAAAGCCCAGAATATTTAAAGCTTTGCCCCAGCTTATTCATTTCTATCTGTTGAATATATTTTCTTTGATTAAAACAATCCTCAAAATTTCCAAGGCAACTAATCTATAATATGAACATAGACTTTCACACCACCCACCTCTCTCCAATCTATCTAATAACACTGATACACCTAAACACATATATGCTGAAAAGATAAATAATCACCAATATACGTATTTCATGCTAAACCAGCAATCATCAGTTGGTCCAGACTATCATCTTTACACACATATATAGTATAAGTGCTCAGATATATATTAAGATAGACTATCCTCATAGTTTAATGGACAGGCTTCAATCCACTCCACCCTCCAACTCTTCAACCGTCCATCCAATTGAAAATCTGATGATGGAATGCTCAAAAGCCACCCTGAGGCCGAGATTATTGTCACACCCATGTTGACCTAAGGTCAATCTGAACCTCACATGTACAGGACATAATCCATTTAATACATATGCAAGGATGGGCAGACATCTCTATAATGTAATAACTGAAACACAGGCTTGTTATATACCTGTGGCTATATATATATAATATAGGGTATATGAGCACAGACTTTCACACCACAGGTATATAACAAGCCTGTGTTTCAGTTATTACATTATAGAGATGTCTGCCCATCCTTGCATATGTATTAAATGGATTATGTCCTGTACATGTGGGGTTCAGATTGACCTTAGGTCAACATGGGTGTGACAATAATCTCGGCCTCAGGGTGGCCTTTGAGCATTCCATCATCAGATTTTCAATTGGATGGACGGTTGAAGAGTTGGAGGGTGGAGTGGATTGAAGCCTGTCCATTAAACTATGAGGATAGTCTATCTTAATATATATCTGAGCACTTATACTATATATGTGTGTAAAGATGATAGTCTGGACCAACTGATGATTGCTGGTTTAGCATGAAATACGTATATTGGTGATTATTTATCTTTTCAGCATATATGTGTTTAGGTGTATCAGTTTTATTAGATAGATTGGAGAGAGGTGGGTGGTGTGAAAGTCTGTGCTCATATACCCTATATTACATATATATAGCCACAGGTATATAACAAGCCTGTGTTTCGGTTATTAATATGAACATGTAATAGTATAGCAATTTGATACTTTAAAACTTAAAGTCAAAAACTAAAATGTCTCCTGATATTTTTCTATTCAAATGATGATCCTTTTGAATACAATTATGCTGACAGCTTTTTTTTCACTCCTAGCCTGGGGTAATTAGCTTTCATTAGCTGCTATTCTAAGTAAAGGGGTTTTCTTATTAAGTAATTTATAAATGAATAACTTCACACATTACCATATGAATATTTGTTTAAAATATATTATGCATAACCTATCAATATAGGATTTTATTATAATAAGTGAGAACATTGAAAAGTTTGCTATATTTTGATTTCTTATAATTATATAACCCTCTCACTTCTCATTTGTATGGAAATTCATCTTTAAATATTCATTCTGATCTTGATCCTATTTATTAATCAACACTTATATTATTTATGGATGACATCTCTCTCTCCTTTTATTAAGCTATGATTATGATACTATATAATATCCAAAGTACATAGCTTCAAATAAATTCTTCCATATTTCAAACCCAAACCTGTTTAGTCATTAAATGTTTTAACATTTGCTTATTTATTATACTTATATGTCTTAGCCCCAAGCATACGCTAGGAAGAAAAGAGGGGAAACTTTCTTTACTTCAACCTACTTTTATATATGAATAGGTGAAGCTGAAGTGGTTAGATCTAAGAGTGTGAAGCTATTCAATACTTCATTAATTAAGTCCACAATTCTTATTATACATTAATACTCACGAAATCTTACGATTTACAATGAGTCAATGGAAATATCTTATAATAAGAAATCTATTATGATAATTTAAAGTTGTAATTATAAATGTTATTAAACGCACATTATTATATTAAGTAATATTTACTAAGGCTGTAACCTTTAGGAATAAGCGTCTGAAAAATTCGAAGGTAGGGACCTGTACATATCTTAGCCACAAGCTTACGCTAGGAAGAAAAGGGGGAAACCTTATTTACTTCAACCTACTTTTATATATGAATAGGTAAAGTTGAAAAGATTAGATCTAAGAGTGTGAAGTTATTCAATACTTAATATAATAATGTGCGTTTAATAAAATTTATAATTATACTTATATGTGTAAACTACAGTGCTTTGTTCTTTATATTAGATCTAGAGTCCATTCAAAAGAGGATTCTCCTTTTGAAGGCAATTAAGCTGGTAGTTTTACTTTCACTCTCAGCCTGGGGCAGTTAGCTTTCATTAGCTGCTGTTCAAAGTAAAGTGTTTTTAAATAATTATAAATGGATTTTCATCTAAACTTCCATTAAAATTTATGTATATATATTGTAACAGATCTATAGTTTTTCTCCTTTTCAAACATATAATTCTTTATCAAAATATAAGAGGAGATAAACCATGTGGATGAATGGGTATCAGAAATAAATTATTTTTCTTAAAACTTAATATCCTAACTAATGAAAGTCAGACTGAGTATTCAGCTATATTTTATAACCATTATTTCCACCAAACATGTATATAAGTATAGAGAGGGAATATCTCCTGCCATTATAGATGATATTTATTATTTAAAAAAACTTTCTGCCATACTGCAGATTAGAGCACCATCTCTAAAAACAAAAATATCTATAGGTTGAGATCAAATCCCTCCCTAGCTTTTTAGATGTTATCCCCTCCATTTACCCGCTACTAGTTCAAATGAAAATCATGGTAATGTGTTATGGAGATATGTGTTTGCTATATTTACCTAGATTTGGAATGAGAGAGAAAAATGGGTTACAAAATGTATTTACAACTAATGTAATACCACGGATGAATCCAATGCGTTAAACAAAATAAAATATATAGATGTACTTATGTAAATATAGAACCACATTTAATTAGCTTGCATTTAAATTATAAGTTCCGAAGTTTCTAACAGACAAAGTAGTCATGTAATCATTATTATTTAATTATATAAATAATAAATCAATTTTAATTCAACCTGCTTTAGTGTTTAAAAAAAAATGTGTTAAAATGAAAATAACACCTTAAAATTATTAACTAAATATTAAATAAATATTAACTTTATATTTGCTAGATATATTATTATTATTTATTTTATTAAAGATCTTTTAATTTAATTAAAATTTCTTTTAGTATAGCTTTAAATTTTAATTTAATACTTTTTTAAATCTAGGTTTGAATCTTTTTTTAAAAAAATTGATCCTTATGATAGTTGCTTTACTTGATGTATTTTGTTGAATTATTTTCCAGATTGTGCGTTCATAAATAGGCAGGAAGAAATTGTGTGAAAATAATAATTTTTTATCCACCTTGGTTAATATCAGCAAGAGAAAACATTTTCAAATAGGAATTTGAAGGAGACTGCATAATTTTAGCTTTGACCAGTGCACTAATTAAAGTTTTTATTCTATTTTAACAAGATTTTCAATTACTGTGTTTTTCATCTTACCTATTTTTTTAAACTTCACAAATTGGCTTTGTTGTTCAAATTGAAAGCTGTTAAACAGAGTTATTTACAATCTAAAATGATTTAGCAGTCCTTCACAATGAGGATATTAAAGTTCTCTTCAAACAGAAAACTTTCTTGTCAAAAACTTTTTGCCTCCCAAAAAAAAAATCAACAGAGCATCTATCTCTCTTCAATTTTTTTTATAAATGCTAAGATTATATGTAATAAATCCAGGAACTTTTATTTATTATTACATTAATTTAAATATATAAAAAAAACAATTGTATTTTTTTTTCATTTTCTTCTTTAAAATGTATATATATATTGTATAGTCAAAGAAACTTGTAAGGTCAGATCAGCTTTATTTCTGAAAGATGTCTGAACCGGTATAGTATCCCTGCAGTCAAAGAAATGAGATAATGAAATTGTGAATAAACTTTTTCATTTCTCATTACTATATTTACACTTTATTCTAGGCTTATATCTATTAATTTCATTGTTTTTTTAAATGCAGAAATAACAATAATAATAAAAATGCATTTTTCTACTTACAATTTTTGGAGTTTTTTTTATTGGAATATCAGCTAGTATTTGTCCATCATGAAAATGAATCTCAACCTACAGTTCTAAAATGTATAAGAATCAAGCATCAGCCTTAAGATACACAATGCAATCATGAACCTCATTAGATTTCTCTCAATTTTAAGTACAATGTACAATAACAACCAAATCAATAAAAAACACATGTCAATATAATATCATTGCTCAATGAGTAATCTCAGAGACTTAAAGAATGATGTACATAAAAACTAAAGTTAATTATCCATTATACCCTTGAGCCATGCTTCATTGAGACTTAGAAACA
Source organism: Epiperipatus broadwayi (assembly GCA_028023455.1). Taxonomy (NCBI): domain Eukaryota; kingdom Metazoa; phylum Onychophora; class Udeonychophora; order Euonychophora; family Peripatidae; genus Epiperipatus; species Epiperipatus broadwayi. The sequence continues at coordinate 601,854 of JAQFVV010012612.1, read as the reverse complement.
AATAAATAATAACTTGCAAAAAATGTAAAATTTTATCAAAAGGCTTTACTCTCAAATAATAATAATAATTTATAATAATATTATATTAATAAAACAATAACAATTTTTTTTTCATCGCAACATATACATATATCTAACAAGAAATGATTTTTACATTACTTGATCTTTTAGAAGTTTTAATTCTATTTCATTTAAAACAAGTTTGAAATTTTGTCAAGTAGACATGCTGGAACCCTAGTCACTCTTTCAGGGCTCTCACTACTTTGACTTCTACTTCTTGTTCTGATCATCACTTTATTAAATTCTTCATTATCAAAGGTTGATGCCTTACTCTCTTTTTCCAATTCTTATCTTCATGTTTTTTTTATTTTCTCTACCTCTATTGCATTAACATAAGTTGACTTTAAATTTATCTTGCAATCTACTTGACTGATTTTACTGACTCATATCTATAATATTTAGAAATTTGGCTACCTGTTCTACTGAATTTCTTTCTATGCCAAACAGCATCTGCTCTATTCTAAAAGGAAAATTATGGCAAATTATTCAAATAATCTGCCCTTTAGTCATGCTACATGCATCAGGAATCTTTAATTTGGCTCTGCTAAAAAATTTGAGAATATGTTTCCTCATTTCCTATTCTAAATGTCTTTTGTATTATATGATAACAAATTGTTTTCTGATTTTCTTCAATTCTTTATATTTTTGAAGATATTAGGTGGATTAAATAATGAATCCCACCAAACCTGTGTACCACCTTGTAAATGGCTGAAAGCTAGTCAATTTATCCTCCTCTACCATCAAGTTAAGACTAAAATATCTTTTGTATTCAAGTGCTCTGTAGATGGTTCCCCAGTCAAGCTATTAAATATTCTTATTTTTAAGAATTGAATTACACACTAGTGATCTTCATTGTGAATCTTAATATTGGGGTTTGAAGATTCATTCCCCATTAATTTTACTACATCTAGCCTTTCTTGTTTTCCTTCCATGTAATCTACACTGCTAGCATTTTCTTGAAAGTCTTTCTGTATTGCTTTTCAATAATTATCTCTAGTCAGTAAATTACAACTGCTTTAAACTGTTTGTTTTCTGTGCAATATTTTTTTACTATTTTCTCATTACTATATTCTTTATCTTCCACATTCATTTTCAAATCCTTTATTCTTATTATTAGTTTATCTATACTTTCTCTGATACTTGCTATATTTTTGCTATTTTCCCTATCACTGTCTACTAGTTGGAATTCTTTCTTTTTGTTTATCTTGTTTTTTCAATCTATTTAAATCCTCTTTCCAACTTCTATATATAGATGCTATCATATTTTGAGTCTCTAAATTTATCTTTTCTCTCACTTCATTTAACTTCATTATCATAACTATTGCTTTTCTTCTTACACTGCATTCATCATTTCTCTTAATTCTACCCTACACTTTTGATGGCTTTCCTCCATATCTTGGAATTTCAAATTCATTTTCTTTTGGCTTGCCTGTATATCTTCTCTGATTACCTTTTGGCTTTTCTGTATATATTGTCTCATTTTTTGTTGGCTTTCCAATATCAAATTATATAGCATTTGTAAATCTATTACTAGTGATGTAGTTTCTATAGGTTGCTCTCCTCTCTTTTTAGGTTCTAACTCTGCTAATTGTTCCACCTCTTGCATAACTAGTTTCTCAATATTTAAATCTGTTTCCATTTTCTTAAATTTTGACATTGTAACCATAGAATTATCTTTCCTTTATCATTGTTTAAAATTTCTACAAAATATTTTATCTATTTATTTTTTATTCTATTTATATAAAACTATATTTTATTTAAACTTATCACAAAAATAGTATACTAGTCTTCATCTTTACTATGCAGCATTTTCCAATTTAGAGTCTGTGTCACCACTATCTTAATTAATCAGTTGATTATCTACCCTTTTGCTTCCCTATCCTATCCTATCTTCTACTCAATATCTAACAATATTTTTATTTATTTCCATTTACTAATGCCAAACTTATATCATTCCAATAACTAAATCTTAATTAATATTTTCTATTATATATGTATTGAACACTCATTTTGGTACCAAATGATATAGTTATCACGAATTGCTTAACACATTAGCTTGCCATGTGAAATAGTGTTATCTCAGGTAAATTGTGTTATTCGCCACACATAAGTCATCAAATGAAACTATCTTATCTCACATCTAAAATGGTAAATAGATAGATCTGACTTCCACATTGGTGCCAAATATACGCTTTTGCTCCTCTTTTTCAAACATATATAATTCTTTATCAAAATATGACGAATAAAACCATGACATAAATTGGTGTCAGAAATTTTTTTTTAAAAAAAAAAAAAACTTAATATCCTAACTAATGGTCAGACTGAGTATTCAGCCCTATTTCATGACTGTTATTCCCATCAAATAGATATATAAGTAGAGGGAGGGTATATTCCTTGCCACTATACCATACTGCAGATTAAGGTACCATCTCTAAAAAGAGAAACGTTTATAGGTTAAGTTCACATTTCTGCCTAGATTTTTAGATGTTAGTCCCTCCATTTATCTACTAGTAACTCAAATGAAAAACATGACAATGTGTCATGGAGTGTTTGTTAGCTATGCATACCTAGATTTGGAATGTGAGAGAAAAAATAGACACATAATAATATAAATAAAATACAAAATTTATTACATCTAATGTAATATCTAGGGATGAATTCAAAGCATTAATCAAAATAAAATATACAGATATATTTATACAAATACTAAACCATATTGGAGACATTTAATTTAATTAGCTTGCATTTAAATTATATTCTCAGATATGTTTACATTGTAATCATTATTATTTAATTATAATAATATAAATAATAAATCAATTTTAATTCTACATGCCGTAGTGCTTAAAAAAAATATTGTGTTAAGAAGATATATATATATGTATTTAAAAAGAAAATAATATTAAAATTTGACTAAATCTAGGTTTGAATCTTTTTTTAAAAAAATTGATCCCTAAGATAGTTGCTTTACTTGTTGTATTTTGTTGAATTGTTCTCAGATTATGCATTCATGAATAGGCAGGAAGAAGTTATCTGAAGATAATAATTTTTTATCCTCTATGGTTAATATTGGTAATAGAAGATACTTTCAAATTGAAATTTGAAGGAGATTACACAATTTTAGGTTTGATCAGTGCACTAATTAAAGTTTTTATTCCATTTTAACAAGATTTTCAATTATTGTGGAGTTTTCTATCTTAACCATTTTTTTAAACTTCACAAATTAGTTCTGTTGTTGAAAGAAGCTTAATTTTTGAAGGCTATTAAACATAGTTATTTACAGTTTAAAATGATCATTAAGTCCTTCATAATGAGGATATTAATGTTATCTTCAAACAGAAAAATTTCCTTGTGGATGTACTATAATTTTCTTCTTCTTCCTTTTCCTATGTATTGATTTCTGCTTTAACATATCATACCATTACACCTTTCTTAAACACTTTATCAATGCTCTTTATTTATATCAAAATTAACAGTTTCAACTATCCTACAGTCATCATCAGAGCTCTTTACAATCCTATTTCTAAAAACCCAAAAATAAAAAAATTGGATTGTTAAGAAAGATGTAATGGTATGACAGAAAACTTTCTTGTCAAAAGCATTTCTTTCCCACAAAAAAAATCAACAGAGCATCTCTTTCCAATTTTTTTTTTTTTATGAATGCTAAGATTATACTAATAAATTTGGGAACTTTTATTTATTATTAAATTAATTTAAACAAATAAAAATTACATTTTTTTATTCTCTACTTTAAATATATTTTTATATATAGTGCTTAGTTTAAAAAAAAACTTGTAAGCTCAGATCAGGTTTGTTTCTAAAAAGGTGTCTGAACTGGTGCAATATATATATATATGTGTGTGTGTGTGCGTGTGTGCTTAACATATCTTTAATTATTTTTTAAATTATAAAAATGTAATTTTTTTTAATCTGTAACAGTGAAAATATAAAAAGATTAATTAAAGAAAATTAATTAGGATTAATTAAGAATTGCAACTAGAAAAAAGAAAAAATTCAGCTGTTAAATCAAGTTATCAGTATCTCTGTAGATATATTGGATTGTTATTGCTGAAGAAATGCAATTATAATATCATGATCTGATAAATCCCAATGAACTTTGCCATTAAAGTGTTCAAAAGTCACCCTAGAATCTCATAGATACTGCATAGATTTTTATTATTATTTAATAAGCCTGATTTATATGCTGTGAGTACTTGATTTACAAACCTATATATGTTTAGGTTTTACTCTTAGGTTCAAGATTTTAATAAATTGTTATAATGTATATGTTATCTGAATTTTGTTATATGTAAAGTTACAAATTTATATTTGCTCTTAGTCTACTGTACTACATCTAAATGAAAAATAATTAAACATAACAATGTCATATATTTTAATATTATACATTTTTTTAATAAAATAATTTTGTTATTTTTATTACTTATTTGTTTATTTTTTTTTTTTTCTGTTTTTTAGCAACACAAACGAGGGATTACACCAGAATCTGCTCAAGAAGAAGAATTAAATGATATTCAAGTCCATTTGTCTAACCAAAATCCAGAACCCACACCTGATAGGTTATCAAGAGCTAGTCTTAACATGCACTCCAATTCGACCACACCTACAACTATTGCATTGACAACAAACAATAAGGCCAATGCCACTACTACTACAATTACAACAGCTATTGTATCTATGCCTACACCAAGCAGTGTTTCAGATACAGGCACACCAAGCACTCCATCCTCAGGCAATCCAAATGTTGTTAGGATTTCTACATTATAGGATGCTATATTTGCAAATGCCAAAGAGAACAATATCCTTCAAACTTTCATCATTACATTGTTTCCTACTAACATTTAAAATAAGGGTGCTTCTTGTTTCTTTTTTCCTCAATGTACTTCAATAATAAAATTAGTAGTACTCATTTTCATATGTAAAAGCCTTGTAGCAATTAATGCTACATTATTCCCTCGAAGAAGCTCAGAGGTCTCATATAGACCATAATATTACAGACATTCTCTATCCTGATCTTTTATAAACTTTAAAATAATTTTAAAAAGGATTTTTTTTTATTTGTGTTTAATTATTCAGTAGATCAAGGGAAAATAGTTGGAAAAAGATGGCAGCACATTTTAGTTTGTAGTTTATTATTATTCCTCTTTCCCCTCTTTTTTTTTTTTTGTAATGGCAGACTTCATAGAAATTCAGTGTTTAGCCACCAAAAAACAACAAAATAATAATAAAAGAAACTAACACGGATATTTGAAAAAAGTGGAATGTTTATTTTTCCTTCTCTAAATGTGTTTTCTTTTATATATATATAAACAAATAAGTAAAAAACGAAATCTTCTGTTAACCAAAATTTCAAATTTTTTCTACCAGTAGTTACTTTATTCCCACTAATTTATTTTATTTTTTAAATGATTTATCCCCATCCTCTCCTCCCCTATTCCTTATTACATTATAGTAGAAAATAGATCTATTCTTTCTTATTTTTATTCCAATGTATTAAAATAACATTGTATTTGAATTTCAGTTTACAATGAATTTAATATTTCAAATATATTAACAATGTAAAAATAATTATCATTCTTTACTTAATCCTCTCCATCACCCAAATCACTAATTAATATTCAAAAAAAAAAGGTTTGAATTTTATCATTGGCTAAATGAAATTTTCTGTTTTTCAATCTTTTTTTTTTTTTTAATTATTATCAAAAAGAAAAAAAAATCATTGGATTCTTCCCTTTACATATCCTTTATAGAATATTTGCTGCAATAGCTAAAAATTTAATAAAATCTTCGGGTTTGTAAATAGTTATATATTTATTAGGGAATTCAGGGGGGAAAAAATCATTGAAAATCATTATTGAATTTACTCTCCTTTTATTTATTTTTAAGGAAAATAAAAAATACCTTAGCAACCTTAATTTGGTGCACATTTTTCTAACATTGTGCTCCTAGAATTCTCTCAATATTTCATCAGTTTATATGGTGAAGTAGAATAGTGTTTTTTAAGCCTAATGACTGAGCATTCTTTTAAGGTTTGTCTTTAAGCGTAGACTTTCAAGGATCCAAGCAAAGTGAAAGTCTAAAGAGAATGCATATGAAATGATATTTTGTGTGAAAAATCTTATAGTATCACTAAATGGATTTTTAATGCAAGAAATGTTACGATTATTAATAATCATAGTTAATCTTGCATTATGCCACTTTTTTTTGTCATTGTTGTTTTGAAAAATAATATGAAACTTTTACTGATGACTTATTCTAGTATGTTTGCAATCTTATAATAATATTTTGTTCTTGTCAGATAATATTTATTTGTACAGTCAATTTACATGATATTTTATATAGTTCGTTATTTTTTCAAATTGACAAATCTTTAAAAAACATAAAAGCAAGTAAGTATTATGTCTGACACAAAATGTCCACAATTATATTTATTAAATATTCAAACAAAATAATGAAATGTTAAGACTGATTTTATTCAAGGAGAATGATTTTAAAAAATAAATGGATCTATATATTCTCTCTCGCTTTACGATTTACAGTCTCTGTGAAGGTTTCTCATTCTTTTTCTGTTAAAAATATAGTGATCTATGGATTATTGGTTTGTAAAAGAAATGATTCAGTTATGTTGCTAGATGGTATTTTGTAGAAAATTAGTTTTAGTAACATTATCTATAAAAGTAAATTTCTTAATGTATTTTCAAATATGGGTAAATATTATACATTTTCAATTTTGCTGTAATAAAAGATTTAATTGTTGAATTTTTAGCTATTATAGACAATGAATTATGAAAAGAATTTTTTTTCCTTATAGCTTTGAGTAACAATTAAATCTTCTATCTGTGAGATTCATGTGTTTCTTGAATTTATTTCATTGATCTCGAGCAGCGCAAATCTTTAAAATGAAATAAGCATTTTATTTTATTTAAAAGTTCGTACTTTCACCAAAATACAGGGCTGTTTTTTGTATTTAGAAGACAGATTAAATATATATATGTACACTATAAAAAAAATAAAAAACAAACACAGAAAAAAATAAAAATAAAAAATTGATACAGATTGTAAATATAAATTAGACTGTAAATATAACAATCAAATTTATAGATCATGCCTATTTTAATTGAATTTCACATTGTGTAATAACAATATAAAAATATATAATTTTTTGTCACTTTATAAGATGCACTATTGAGTTTTAGAAATAAAAGAAAAAAAATGTTTCAAAGTGCTAAAAATTATAATAATGTATTAATTTAATTTAAAATCAGATTTTGCTACAATAATTTCTAATAAAGTCTTCAAAGAAATATAATGTAAATAATATTTCTGTCTTATAGAGAATTTAATTAGGCAAATACAATAATTAAAAAATTTATATATTTGCAATCTCAGCTGTTTCTTATGATCTAAGAAAATAATTCCAGAGCTACTATTTGAAGAATATATGTTTTAATGTAACTGAAATAAAGTTTGTTAATATAATCTGGTTTTTGTTTATTTTTGATCAGTTTCATTTAACACATCAATTTATTCACTAATACATAGTTTAAAAACCTTATAATGTAATACAAATCTTTTTGTTATATTCATGACCCAGCTTTAAATCCCAGATGAGTAAAAATTGAAAAAAACCTTTAGGTTCCAATAGAGTTAAAGGTCGGCCAGCCCAGTCAATCATCCAATAAATAAAGTAATCAAATAGTCTGTTGCTTAGGAGTTTATAAGATGTTGAACACCAGAAGTAATAGATGGCGCCAGGGACCTTGAGCTTCAGAATCTGCTGCTCTATCTTTACATCAAATCAATATTGTTTGGTAAATGAATGTCTAGCTATTTTTAGCTAGAGAATAAAAACAAAAGCAGAAAACTGCCCAAATCATTATCATCCAACAACTATCAAGCCTAGAGAGTAATGCCTTTAGGTTTCCCTCTATGGTGATTGTGAGAGAAACCCTTTGTAATATAATGGAAAAATTAAAGTTGTTATATATATATATTGAATATGTGTACTATGTCATTATCTTAATGATGTGTTAAGAGAAAACAAATAGTGACTAATAGTGATAAAATATAATCATTTGGTTGTAATATCCTATTGCTTAGTTGCAGAAATTCCATATTGCATCATAGGATAACTTTCATGAATTGTTTTACTTTTTTATTCAGGCAATTCAATTAACAAGAACCATACACTTGGTTACAAATAAGATTGCAAAGATTTACTTTATCATATACTCTATCAAAAAAAAAAAAAACTTTCATTCATAATTACTATACAGTATATGATTTTATATATGATAAAATAAACTTTATGTATATAAAAAAAAGTCAAATTCGTCAAAACACAAGTAACTTTCAAATTAAAATTTGTTTACCTAACTATTTTTAAATATCATTTTCTAATTGATACTTAATAACTACTATCAGTAAATTCAGTGAATTGAATCTTTCTTCTAAACTATTTTTTTACTCTCTTTCAAATGATGATTATTTAATATTTTCTTATGAATCATTCATCAAAGAATGGAAGTTTATATCTCAAATATAACAAAAGAGATCAAAAGCAAAATTGGTAAGAGAATAAATAGATATCAATGATATCATTTAACAGAATTCAAAAACTAAAATATAGTTGGAGTAGACTGCTAGAGGAGATGATAACAGGCTAATAATTGAAAGTCTTAAACTAAATCACCAGAGATTATAAAGGATTTAGAAAGAGTTCATGTGAGATGTATGGGTAAAATAAGGAAGTTTGTTAGTATGAAGTGGACAAGAAAGGTTATGGACTATAGAAAACACATTAAATTTGAAAAGGCCATCCTCTAATGGAATGATAATAATGTTTAAAATTGATGATGATGATAATAATGGTGCACATATTGTTTTAATGTTCTTTTAGTTTACTGTAGTAATAAAATGGTGGATTCTATTACCTTTTGATTTACAAGTATCTCTAATTTAATAAATGATTACTGATAATCATTAATGTAATTATCTAGAAGAGATTATGACAAAGTTGTAAGTGAATTTAAGTTTGTCACTTATAAATCAAAATGTAACAATTTACTATTGATAAATATTGAACATATGATAAAGATATATGTGAGAGATTGTGATCTAGACCAATTGATTAGTGTGAATTCGGCATGAAATGCATCTTAAGGGTCATTTATCTTTTCAGATGTCTTAATTTATGTTTCAACAATATATGGCAGAATGGAGATTAACTATGCAAAAACTCAGTTTGATTAATGTTTGAAATTATTATTTGTTATTCAAGCATGACATTTTCCAGTGTAGCTATATATATATATTAAAAGAGACTTGAACTCAGACTTTCAAGCTCTCTCCAGCTATTCCCTCGACCTTATACAACTGATACACATAATTACATATATGTGAAAAAGATAAATGAATTCCAATATATGTATTTCATGTTGAACCAGCACTCATAAATTGGTCCAGATCATCATCTCACACATATATACAACCAGTGCTCAGTTTATATTAAAATAGAAAATCTTCAAACTTTAATGGACAAGCATCAATCTTCTCCATCCTCCAACTTTTCACCCATTCATATTGAAAGTTCAAGGATGTAACACTCAAAACCCTTGTTAATGTCAATATTATTGTCACACCCATGTTGACTTTATGTCACTCTTATCCCTCACATATAGAACTCTATCCATTTAATTACAAAAAAGAGGAATGGAAAGAATACAAACTAAAAATGTAATATTTAAATGTATATTGCCTATACTAAACTTAATGTAATTAGAAGGTACTTGAACTCAGACTTTTAAGCTCTCTACAACTATCTCATATGTATATAAGTATATTAGACCATTAATAAAGATGAGATTTCATCTTTATTGTTAAAAGGAGGTTGCCTTGACAACAGTTTGAAATTGGTGATTGATATTGGGATTGTCTAAATGTTGACTGGTTTTTAATGATATATATAACAATAAAAATAATAGTAATTAACTATTATATAATCTTTCAATCTGCCAAAGTACTTTCAGTTAATTCCTTAACATGCCTCAATTGCTGTTAAATTCAAAAAATGGAAGCAAACATCATCAACTCAAATTCCATGAATCCTGAATTTTAATATTAGCAGCTTGTCTATTAATTATATTCATTTTATTTCTATTTATTATAATTGCCTCCTTAATTTTTTTTTAATGGATATTTTATTTGTATATATAAATATAAGCTTTAATGATGTTTGAAAAATATCAAATCCCATTCAATAAATAAATTTTCTCAAGTCTGAAAGATTGTTAAACATTTCAGGTCTTGGTCATCATAATATTATATCACTTCACTGTAAAATTACCTTCAATTCTGCACAAGTTATTAAAATCATCTAGAAAAAAATAGTTCTTTTCAATAGTAATAATGGATTGGCCAGATCAAAATTAATCAAAAATTGTCAACTCTCATTTTAAACATATAACACTATTTCCAAACCAAACTTTATTGAATATAGAGAACATTTTTATACTATATACACAAATATCATGTAATTCTTCCACAAACTTCTATGAATTTTAGTCTCTAATAAACTATGTACCTACTCATAGTAAAACTGCTATTATGCAAATATTCCTATATTACTAACTTTGCTAATGAGGTGAATTCCTTGCTGTATTTTATTTATGACATTTTGCCTAGACCTAGTAGGTACAATTAATAGGAAAAAAACAGGGTTACATTTTGTCAGAGTCAAGAAACATTTTTGAATGCTTTTCTTGCATACTATTTATTTGATTTGCTAAATTAAATGTTTAAGATTAAAAATAATGAATTCTAGTTTTTATTGAGTGATTGAAATCTCAAAATGAAAAAAAAAAACCTAATACAAAATATAAAAAGAAAAGGTAATTGCTTAAAATTATTCAATTCATAGAAAAAATTATTTATTAAAAATATCTAAATATTTATGTCTATATATAAATATACTCTTATATCATCATGTATTCTTAAAAATCTAACAAATAGTCATGAATGTACATAATAACATTAGACAAAACATTGTGTAGCTATGCAATAGAATACTGAAATAATATAGTGGAATCAAATGAATTTTAGACATTCATTTTATTAATTAAAAAACATTTTATAAACAATGATAACATCTTATAATTTACTCAAATTTAGCAGACAGGAAAAAACGATAATAAAGCAGAAAATAGTAAAAAGAGATTTAAGATAAATCACATGATTATAGAATAGCCCAAAAATTATAAATTCAGCAATATTGATGCAATGTATCTATCATGCACATTCATTTGAGAACTAACATTATGGCGAGGGGAAAATGCAAAAAGAGAAAGTTATTAATATAAGTTTTTAAATAAACACTACTGCTAAAATTTAATTTTAAAAAAATTATATTTAGGATTACTGTAGTTAAAGTTTATCTATTTAGAACTTAATAAACATATGAAAAAATTCAGCAGAAAAAAAATAAGTTTAAAAGGTTACAATAATTACGTGGGGGAGGGAGGGAATGTACTTTAACTACAATTCATCTTTTAAGAGAATAAAAAAATTGCTTATTCCCCTAATGCTTTGGCAAATTTTATCTTTTTTAAAATCTTAGAAAGTGTCTAAGTGATATCTTCCAATAAGATTAACATATTAAAATTGAAGGAATGTATTCCTATTGTCAGTTAACTTTAATTCAATTTGCAAGTGTAACACTACTTGAATGTTATCATTTTGATGATATTTCGAAAATAAATGTTAAAGATTATTTACTCATTTTATTAAGCTATAAATTATTATTTAATTTTAAGCCTAGATATAAATTATAAATTAGCCAAAGATTAATATATCACTTATTAAATTTTGACATGCATATTATCTATTTAAGATCTTCCAGCTTTTCCTGATCACACATAGCATATTCAATACATTACCCATAAAATTTTCTAAATTAGATCCATTCTCAAAACATATGGATAAAAATATATGAGAAGACATACGTGTATAAGGATTGGGACAACTGATGAAGGCAGCTTCTGCTAAAAATGCATCTTAGATATTGTTTCTGTTGAATGTCTGCAGTTCACATCTTTAGAATTATTTGCAGATGTTCTCAAAATATACATATTAATAGTAAAAATGGGTAACAAAATCCCATGGTTTGTGAATGCAGAAACTCTGCAGTTTTTTCAATATTCCAAAATTTTCATTTTTTAATGCTAAGATCTCCATGGAGTTTAAAATTGTTAGCCTTTCTTAATAAAGTGGCTTATGGTCACTTGTTTTCATTTTTCATTGAAATAAAAACACTATTAGACATTAGCAATGAGAGTCTGTGGAAGCAATAAATTATGAAAATCTTTTTAAAAGAGAGTGGCAAATCTAAAAGAATGATAGCTTCGCTATTCATTTATTTGTAATTCTTCACTACTTCGTTATTCTTAGCAGCTTCTACAGGCTCGGACTTGATTTTTATCTAACTTTAAATTACTTTTTTAATTGTTCACTCAATACCTTACTCAAGTCTTTCAATTTTTATAATTTTCACAATATTGAGCTTGTAATTGTTGCTATATTTTTAAAATTAATTATGCCAGTAAAAATTTGATTTTCAAATTTCATTTTACTGTTGTAGCTAATTTTAAAAGTACAGCAGATATTAGCATTTTTACTCACTTGACTATCATATTAAAAGAATACCTTTATTTTAAAAAATGATGTATTTGTAAGGCCACAAGTATTAATTTCTTAGATAAAAGAAGTTTTATTACAGTGGATTTATTTATCAATCAATTCCTAATTTTTCAGTGATCAATAAACTTTTTCAATAATTTTTTTATTTATCTAATAAAATAATTATTAATAACTGATAAATACAGAAATATAAAAAGTAAAAAAAATAGTATGCAAGAGGAACTATGATATGATGTTAACAGATTTAAAATATAAAATGGATAAATTGAAATATGATACAGAATATAATATTAATAATAATTAATGAAAAATTATAAAGGATATTCAAAATAAATATAAGGATTTAAGATTTATAAAAGATGATTGAATGAGGATTTTTACACAAATTAAGAGGAATGAAAGTATATGAAAAAACAGATTAATAAGATAATATCAAAAATGTATTTAAAAGCCAATATTAAAATAACACTTAAATTGAAAAGAATAGATATTAATAATGCAAAAGTAAATGGATAACCTAAAACATATAAAATAGATATTCCATTTAGCTCAATAATTAATAATACTAACATATTTTGAAAAAAATTCTAAATAGACATAGAACAAAGTATTTTAAAAATATATTAATATAAATATTGACAATAGTAGTGTTAGTAACTCAAATTTGTTGAGAGGTTAAATAAATTTATAAGCATAAAGGAATATATATGTCAAAAATATTGATCCAGATGAAGCAATTCAGATGGTTATGCAAGTATATGTTAAAAAAAATAGATTACAATAAAATGTAAATAATTATTGGCTTATTGAATATATGTTGTAAAAATGTAACATTTGAATATGAAAAGAATTTTTATAAGCAAATAAAATATCTTAGCATGGAAAATAGTCTAAGTGGCTTTCTAGCATCATTATATATATATAATTTGAAAATAAATATTTTTATTGCAACAAATATAAACCAATATAAGATATGTTGATGATTATGTTTTAATATTTAATTGTAATAAAAGAATATCTGATTATTTAATAAAATATATAAATGAAATAGATAGTAGGATTCAATTTACTATGGAAAAAGAAATGAATAATATGATTGATTATATGGACGTTAGAATTAAAAAGCAATAAATAATAATGAAATGAATATTAGACCAAGTATTTTTACAAAAAAGACTTTTTATGCCGTTATTAAATAATTGGGGATCAGATATAAATTGTATACATAAAATAAATATTGTTGCTAATATTAAAAAAGGAAAGTGATATAATAAAAAATGAAGAAAAGATAAAATTATTTTTCTATTTAATTAATAAATTATATAGAATGAAAAATATAGAAAGATTTTTAAAAAAAAAAATGTATAAGAAATTTAAAAATACAAAAATTTATACTAGTTTTAAGGTATCAAAAAGTACATTTTATAAGATAAGTAAAATAATAAAGATATAGACAAGAAATATAAAAATAAATTTGTAATTTATCCAGTATATATCACCATCATCAACCATTATCAATCCACTGCAGGATGAAGGTCTCTCCAAGTTCAATCCATCTTTTCCTTCCAGTATATATAAAAGTGATAAATTTAGATAAATTGTTAAATGTTAGCAAAAAGGAGGGATTGGAAAATATGAATGGCATTTATATTATAAATTGCTTAAATTGTAAAGGAGATAATAAGAACAACAAAAAAATTTAAAAAACTAGACTGGAACAGCATTTAATAGATAAGAATTCTAATTTATCTATATATAAGAGAATGTAATTATTTTTATTTTTGAAATAAAGATGATGGAAAATGTGAGATCTTACAAGGAAGGATTAATTAAAAAAAGTTTATACAGAAAAATTAGAAAACGAGTTTTAAATAGAAAGTGTTAATTGAGAATCTGGTATAATTATATATGTGTAATTATAATAATTGAAGAATATTATAAAAATATAGATTAAAGAAAAAATATAAAAAATGTATGACACAAAGTTAGCAAGAGATAAATTAAGAATCTGTAATTAATGTCATAATAATATTTTTGATTACATAGTTTGTGGAAATTCTTTGTAAATATATATATATTTTTGTGCCTTTTTTTTTGGGTGAGGTTTTTAAAGGGTTTTAAAAATTTTTAAATTTTTTTTTTTTTTTTTTTAAATTTTTTATTTTAAGGAAAGAATAAATTATTTTTTTATTAATAATTATTGTGGGGGGGGGGGTGTTTTTTTTTTTTTTTTTTTTTTTTTTTTTTTTTTTTATAATTAAAAGGGGGGAAAAGGGGGGGGAAAAAAATGAAAGAAAAAGGGGGAAAAGGGGGGGGTTAGGGGGGGAAAAAAAAAGGAAGAAAAAAAAAGGGGGGATAAAAAGGGAAAAAAAGAAAGGAAAGGGGGAAAAATATAAAGGGGGGGGGGGGGTATGGGGGGGGGGGGGGGAGGGAAAAAAGTGGGAAAGAAAAGGGGAGGGGAAAAAAAAAAGGGGGGGGGGGGGGGGGGGGGGGGGGGGGGGGGGGGGGGAAAAGGAAAGGGGAGGGGGGGGGGTTTGGGGGGGGGTGAATTTTTTTTTTTTTTTAAAAAAAAGAAAGAAAAGGGGGTGGGAAGAAAGGGGGGGGAGGGAGGGAAGGGAAGGGGGGGGGGGGGGGGGGGGTAAAAAAAAAAAAAAAAAAAAAAAAAAAAAAATTAAAAAAAATAAAAAAAAAAAAAAAGGGGGGGGGGAAAAAAAGAAAAAGAAGGAAAAAAATAAAAAAAAGTAAAAAAAAGGGAAAAAAAAAAAAAAAAAAAAAAAAAAAAAAAAAAAAAAAAAAAAAAAAAAAAAAAAAAAAAGAAGGGGGGAAAAGAGGAAAGGAGGGGGGGTTAAAAATTGTTTGGAAAAAGAAAGAAAAAAAAAAAATTTTAAAAAAGAAGAAGGAGAAAGGGGGGAAGATAGGGGGGGGGGGGAAGGGGGGGGGGGGGGGGGGGGGGGGGGGGGGGGAGGGGGGGGGGGGGGGGGGGGGGGGGGGGGGGGGGGGGGGGGGGGGGGGGGGGATATATATTATAGAAATAAGTAGTTCTTAAATAACCATATAATATGATTGAAAGAAAACTAAAGTACAAAAAAAAAAAATAATTTATAAAATAAAAAAATCAGATTTTTTTTTCTCATGTGTCATAGCATCAGCCGGGAAGCGAACCCACTAATCCGGGACAACTGCTTCTAAAGTAGCCGTCGCTGATCTCTCGACTACCATATTTGAAAAGAAAAAAATGTGTTAAAGAATTTGTTGTCTTAATAATTTTAGCCAATATTATTCTATTTTAATAATAAATAAATAATTAAATGTTAAACATATATTGCTATGTTTGACAGACTAATCACAGTATAAAACATTAATTATCGGGTTAATTGTGAGATTGTATAAAAGACTTAATGACTGAATAAACTGATTCAGCATATTACAAAGCATATATTTTAATAGCAACAATCACAATAGACTTCCAATACGTAGATAACATGAATATGTATATATATATTTATAAGTTGTAAACCAATTATTAATATAAAAAATAACCTGAAGGCTTACACAAAATAAAGGTCTAAACAACTTATGAACTGTTTTTCTGGGATGTTAGCTGCTTCCCAAAAATCCTGTAATTCTTTCCTAGAATAATTATTTCGGGGCTTATTTATACTCTTCCAAGCCTTTAAAATAGAAAATTAACTAATGGAGCTTCAGAAATAGTAGGTTGGGTTTTTTTTTAAAAAAAAAAAAAAAACTCTACTAATCATTTAATTACTAATTCCTTGGTCGACTAAGATTAATTTAATTCTACAATTACTCTAATTGCAGTCTATTTTGAGGATTAGAAATAGAGCACTCAAAATTATTTTCAAATTAATAAAATATATAAAACATAGATATAAACAGCTATTTAATTTTCAAAACTCAGTCTGAGTAAAAATATATTAAAAAAACTAAATCTAATTGTACGCTCTGTATATGTATAATAAGCGCGCACACAGACGTGTTTATTCTAAAATAAAAATATTTCGTTTATTAATTCTTAATTTGTTTTTAAAATAAAGTGAAAGTTACGTTACTTTTTGATATATAAATGATACATTAATTTAGAGAAAACATTTTCAGGTGTTTTTATAATACTAAATATTTCAATTATTAATTTTACAACACAAATTCTATATTTGCCTATATAATCTACTGACTATAATTTTAGATTTTCTTGTATCGTTAACGTTAAAAAATTCTTACAGCTTTATATAAACATTACGTGCTGACATTGCGCTTAACAAGAATTAATACTTACAGTATAAAGTAAATTTTTTTTTTTTTCAATTATAAAACCATTAAAGTTTTCTTTTTTAGTTAAAAAAATAACTTTTGAAGCAACTTAAAAAGTATTAGATTTTATTTTCTTCTGAGATTCACTGAAATAATTACTTAACTTATAAACTTAAAGTTTTCCAAATTTACTTGCTTGAGTTGAGTTAGAGTTAACAAGTATTAAGATGTTCACAAATCTTTTTTAAAACAAGAAGAGCAAGTATTATGTGTTTTATACGATAAAGAAGAAAAAAACTGCCAGAATCGTGCAGGGTATAAAGATGCAGATTTCTCTTTAATCTTTAGCACTGAAATCAATATCAATGATATATTTGTTGATTTTGCTGGCTTTTCTTCATTAATATTAGACTTTTTTTTTCAGTAATAAATTTCTTTCATCTGTGTGTGCACCATATACATATTAATGAATACTTCCATCTAATTTGTGCTTCAGTATGTATGTATAATAGAATGATTTTGGTCTATCAACACTGAGTTTTTCTATGGTTATTTTTACACTTATCTAAAGTTCAACATATTTCACTGGAATGTATCAATAGGCTAGCTTTTCATAGAGATTACTAAGACATATTTTGATTAACAAATATATAAAATAAATGCTGGAAGTTCTCAACTCAATTAATCTTTTATAATATTCTTTCACATACAGGAAATACCATCTATTATCATATATTAGGCTAAGAGACATAATAAAAATTCTGCTATACATCTCTAGGAACTCAAATTCGATCAATATAAAAACAGCCTTAACTATTCTTTTTTTTTTGGAGCTATTTATTTATTTAGTTAAATTACCTTCACTATTTATAGTAGATGCTATGGAATATTCAAAAAATTATATATAAATATAGGATTGTCTTTTTTTTATTAATTAATAATAATAAAATTATATATTATAATTATTGTTTTTTAATTTAATTTCATTAAAATTAACTAATTTATAAAAGTGTCTATATACACGATAAAAAACATTCTTGTTTAAACAAAAATAGTTTTTTTTTTTTGTTTGTTGTATTATTTATTTATTTTTTTAATTTTATCAAAAATAAGACAAATAAAATTTTGTGTTAAATGGAGGTTTTTTAATATTTAATTTATTTTAATATTTAAAATTATGAAAAAATATTAATAATTAATCAATATTTAAATCATAAATAATTATTTATATAAATTTTACGTAAGTTCTTTTCTACTTTTCCGTTACATTTTAAGTATATATGCATATACACGATCAAAGTATGAATTTATTGGTTGCATACCACAAGTCTATCCATCTCAATATATATATATAATAAAAATTGGGATGTCTTCATTCTTTAAAATCGACTGTAATTAGCGCAATCTGACTTTTCATGGGAATAATTTATTAATGTTTGATTGATGTACATGATGTTATAAAAGTGTGGCATTGATGTTTATATATTTACAGTAACATATCTAATGTATAAATCATAATATTTTTCTGTAATATGTATATCGATGTAGATTAAATAATTATAAATATTAAAGTTTTGTATAAAAAAATAATAATTAAAACAATAAATTTTAAAGAAGACGAAGTTCCACTACCTTTCATCTTAAGATTAAAAAGGAGTAAAAAAAAAAGATAGCAGAATTTTTATTTTGCCCCCCCCCCTGAAATTTTAATGATAGCAATGTAATGGAGCAAAATTTTCTAGATTTTCAATTTTATAAATTAAAATCAGCCTTTATTTTTTTATCCTCATATGCACAATTTAATTTAAAATAAATATTTTTTGTTTGCTTTATTATTGTCTCAAGTATGTTTTGGAATGTAAACTCCTCTGAAGATAAACATTTATTTCATCTAAATAAAAGTTTGTTAAATTTTGATTTGCACTAAGCTTTTTATTTGAATTTTTATTTTAAATATTGGTTTTTGCTTTTGTTTTATTTTTACCTATTTCTTATCACAAATTGTAATGGCAGCTTTATAATATTATATTGTTGAAAACCAGGCAGTTTTTATATTTCATTCATCTTTGATAACTACTAATTTCATTTAAATCATAAATATAATATTTGCTTTTAAATTTAAAAGGTATTTATTTTTAAAAAAATTGAAATGTTCATAAGAAGTTTAGCACTAGAAATGACAGACTTGGACTGCTATCCATCATATTTTAAAATCCAAAATTCTACTACTGTATTAAACTATGTAAAGCATGCTATTTATGTCATTGCATAACTATACAAAATGCAATATGATAATTTATGTATAAATATCTTACCTAACACCACTAAAAAAGACCATCATATTTTTTAATCACTTGTAAATTTTTTTTATCTTGTGCTTTGTTATATACTTCTAGTCTGTGAAGCTTAAAGCAGAGATGAAATCTACTAGAATATAGCTCATTGCCAAGTGATGTTGAGGTCATAAACAATTATTTCAGGGTATTCATTGGATTTATATAAAATAAGCCTTTCACATGAGGATTTCAATCAAATATGCATTAAAAATATTATTTTTGTAACTCAGCTTTTTATGCATTGCTTCCATTGAAATATATCTATTTGGATAAGGTGGAATCCTTAAAAGGAAACATGTTGTTTTCTTATCTATATACAGATCTGTTCACATTGTAGTGATATATGCAAGTAGTGATTAATATGATGTAACATGATTATATATTTGATGTATTAGTTTTGTGTTCCATAACAATATTGATTTTAATTTTACAAATACACAAATGAAAAGATATTAAATTCAATATTGTATAAATACTAAAAAAAAAATTTAAACTTAATATTGGAAGAAAAACTTACATTTGTTTTGTACAAACTTCAATTAAATAGTACCTCTTTCTATAATTACATTTCTCTCATTGCTGTTCCTTGAAAACTATTACTTTTATTAGAAAATGTTTATTGTACAAGTTTATTGTCTACATTTTTAGGTAAATTTGCATTACAAATTTATTTTTATATACATTTTTGGAAAAAAAATAAATATAGTTCATAAGCATAAATAAGAGCATACTTAGTTTTTTTCATTTTATTCAGAAATATTGCAGTATTTCTATTCTTCAGCTGACATTCAAAGGGGTTCAAACTGATAATTCCATTTGTGATATTTTTATTATATAACTCTTGATTAGCTTATTTATAAATTATACATAGTTATTATTTTAAAAAGAGGAAAATGAAAAAAAAATTAGTTTAGAACGCTTAGCTGTATGACCATCTTCAATGACTGATAAAATCAAAAAACTAAATAGTCTGAAACCTTTTTTGAGATTTTGCTATGGGTGAGAAGTCCATTGAAATTGATTTATCATGCTCAGGCAGAAAGAATCTCTATTTTAGATATATAGAAAATAATCCCAGTGCATAACGCTGTACTGAAATAAATATACAAATATTAAACATTAAATCACCCCACATGGTTAAGAAATCCAGTACCGCCCTCTGTGAACTAATATATAAATACATTAGTTCGTATTTATATATTATTTCATAGAGGGCGGTACTGGATTTCTTAACCACGTGGGGTTATTTAATGTTTAATATTTATATAAAGATAAGCAAATAGATAGTTAAATAGAAAGGCAAATTAGTAATAGATAACAGAGTCTAAAACTCTCCATACATAATGTTCATTTATAATAGATAAGTAGGCAATAAGGTAGACAGGTAAGTAGATAGATAAGTAGGTAGGAAGGTGAGTGAGTGGGTGGGTAGGTAGATGTGTGGGTAGGTAGGTAGGTAGGTGGGTCAGTAGTTAGGTGGGTGGGTAAGTAAGTGGGTGAATGGATTGGTAGGTGGATGGATCAGTAGGTAAGTGGGTAGGTAGGTGGGTATGTAGATAGGCAGGTCGGTCAGGAGGGAGGGAGGTAGGTCAGTGGGTCGGTCAGCAGGCAGGTCGGTAGGTAGATAGATATAGCTAAATAGATGTATGGATAAATGAAAGGAAAATTAATAGATAAATAAAAAGGATAGGCAGATAGATAGATGAATAAATTGCTCCAAAATAAATACTGCTTAGAATACTAAAACAAACCTATATAATAGTATTAATTTATGTTAAGTGAGAGATTATTTATATTGGAGATTTGCAATAGAAATTATAAAAAGGTACATATGTAGCAAATGATCCATTAATGATATAAGTATTGATATTAGTTTTGAAATATAATACATATTACTAGCCTGTAAATAAAAAAAATTTTCCTTGTGGTAAAAACTGAAATATGTTGATTTTACTAAATATTATTGAGCTGATTGCGAAAATTAATTTTGTTTTGCCATATTTTATCTGATTAATTGGCAATAATGCAAAATATTATTTTGTCATTTCATAAAATTTTTGTTCTTAGATGTAATTAAATTCGATATATTTCATATAAGTTTTAGTATGTAATATATAATCTTATTTTTTCCTACATGA
This sequence comes from Epiperipatus broadwayi, assembly GCA_028023455.1. Classification (NCBI taxonomy): domain Eukaryota; kingdom Metazoa; phylum Onychophora; class Udeonychophora; order Euonychophora; family Peripatidae; genus Epiperipatus; species Epiperipatus broadwayi. The sequence continues at coordinate 580,340 of JAQFVV010012612.1, read as the reverse complement.
AACACGAGTAAAAGCTGCTTTGTAAACAGTAATGTGATTTGTAGATTGTTTTTACTTGTATTTATGCCAACAAAATCGATGTAGTAAATGCGTAATTTAAACCAGTGGTACCAGTAAAGCATTTAAATTACTAGCTTTATTTGTAAGAAAAATTACAGTATTATTCATACACAGTTTTATTAAGAATGTAATCAAGAATATTTAAGGAAAAAATTATATATATATATATCATCATCATCATCAACCATTATCAATCCACTGCAGGATGAAGATCTCTCCAAGTTCAATCCATCTTCGATCTTTAGTTTCTCTTCTCCACATCACCCCTGCACACCTATTTCATTCATCTCACATGTGGTATCTTTCTGGATCTTTTACAATCTCTTGGAGTCCAGTTTAAGATTTCAATCGTCCATCTATTATCATCTCTTCTAGCAATATGTCCAGCCCAACTCCACTTCAGTTTTTTAATTTTTTCAATGAGATCAGTAACACCTGTTTGTTCTCTTACCAATATTTTGCATATTCGATCTCTTCTTGTTACTCCCAACATGCATCTTTCCATACTTCTTTGAGTGGTCTGAAGTCTCTGTATCACTCTTCTATTAAGTGTCCAAGTCTCAGATCCATAAGTAAGAACTGGTAAAATACATTTATTAAAACACTTCCTTTTCAAACACATAGGCATATTTCATTTTAGTATCAAGTTATTTCTACCAAAAATATTCCAACCAAGTTTAATTCTATGGTTAATTTCATCAATTATGTTTCCATCTGTATTAATAATCTGACCAAGATATATGTAACTGTTAACTTCTTCTAACTCATCATAATCAATCTTTATTTTTATATTTTGAGAAAATCCATTAAACATTACTTTAGTCTTTTAACATTTACCTTTAGTCCTACTTTCATCTGATAACTCCTGCAATATTTCCTGCAGCTCTACAGCATTATTTGCAAAAGCAACTACATCATCTGAAAAATCTAAATGACTTAAATAATCACTATTTACTTTCACTCCTTTAGCTTCCCATTTTAATCCACAAAATACTTTTTGCAGCACTGATGTAAAACGTTTTGGAGATATGGAGTCACCCTGTCTTGCACCCTACTCAATGTTGACTTTCCTAGTATTATTATGTAATATAATTGTTGCTGTTGCATTTTTATAAATATTCTTTAAAATATGACAATAACCTGGATCTATATCTTGACGATCCAATGCTTTAATTACTGAAATGTTTATAGAATCAAATGCCTTTTCATAATCTACAAATCCAATGCATAATGGCAACTCATATTCATTTGTCTCAATATCTGTTTGTGATCTACTGTACTAAAACCACTTTTAAATTCAGTTTGTTTTCTTGGTTGGTGGAAATCCAATATTCTCTGTAGATGAGTTGTAATTATCTTGGTAAAAATTTTGTATAAAACTGATAAAAGACTGATAGGTCTGTAATTTCTAATATCTTCTTTATCACCCTTTTTAAATATTAATATTAATAATGCATTCTTCCAATTAACTGGTACATCTTTATCATTTAGACATTTGGTATATAACTTTGCTAAAATTTGTTCTACGTATTCACCTGCTTCTTTTAATATATCAATTATAATTCCATCATTACCTGGAGTCTTTCCTTTCTTCATATATTTAATTGCATGCCTCATTTCTTAATTTAAAATTCTGGGCAATTCGGAAAATATAAAAGATATATATATATATATTCTAATCAAAATAAAGTGAGGAGAGAAAAAATAATACTTATATCAATATGAAGATAAATTATATATATGGTTATGAATGTATGAGACTCCTAAAATCATGAAAACATAATACATTCAGCTAAGCTCAGTGGTCGCTTACTACATTCCACTCTTTTACTACAGAGACATGCATTAAAATAAAAGGAAATTTCAAAACAATAATAAAATGCATAACTATAAAGTAAATAAATAAACTAGGAAGAGGAAAAACTTGGCTCATTCCTATGCAACACTTTTAAAACATACATTTCCCTCCATCAAAATACATTCTCTAAGCAATAAATATTTTACACTTAAAGTAACATCTAATACAGACTTTATGTCTTTTTTTTAATATCTTATATAGCAAATATTTTTCACCAAATAATTATTTATTGACATTATCTGACCTACTTTATTCTTGTAGAGTGAAATGGAAGGTATTTTTCTAATGGTACAATAAACAATAATGATTTTCTTTTGTCACTACCATAATTATGATACAGATGAATGTATTAATAATTAAGTAAATAATAAATAATGCTCTCAGGGTTCCTCTTGTTCACTTTGAAAAATACACTGTTCAATCATGTTGCTAAATGAATGACTGGCATCCTGGTAGACTATAGGAAACATACACTTCTCTTATAAGCTAATGTATCCTAATATATTATAATGATAATAATAATTACACAAAGAAGTGCTTAATCTGCTTAGCACTTACATAAAATAAAAATAAATAAAATTTAAGAAATCATAGTCTTTTAACTAGGATGTCACTTGAAATAATTAATAGAAAGAAAGGATACCTTTTATATCTTTCTACTACCCCACCAATAACACAATCAAAATAATTAAGTTTAGTTATTGTATTCTGAAAAATGGATTAAGTAATCCCAAGCAAGATTTCATAAATATACATTTCTTTTAATTACAATCCCAACTTTGAAATTGAACACTTATGGAATATTTTCATTTTCGACAATGATTTTCAATCTGCATAAGAATTGACCATTTGATTTATCAAGATATCTGTTATAATTAAGAATTCAGGATACAAGAAATCACATATAGAAATACAAAAACTAGATTTAAATAACAAATACATTTACTAACATACTAGATACAAATAAAATATTTATTTGCAATATCATTGGGAAAGTTATTTGCCAAACATAAGCCCAATTAAATTTTTTAGTAGGATATCACAATAGATAATACACCATTCCTTCACTAACAAGCTATCTATTAGGGTTTAAAAAATAAACATTTGGATGAGTTATTAAAAATACTTTCAATTAAGGTAAATAGTTTCAATATTTAGCTAATTTATTTTTAATCTGTTCTAACTAAAAATCATCCAATTTAACAAACATTTAATAAAAACATAAAAATAGCATAAACTATAAGCTAAGCAATACAATTTATGAAATGTATCTCTTTATCATGTAACAACTCGTAATATCTTTATTAAAAATATTAACACATTACACATTAAATAATTTTAATCTGACTACTCTATGACTGAGTTTGAACTAGCAAACTTGTATGATAAAGATGATTATCATATCCAAACAAATAAGATAACTATTGTCTAATACTATTTTTTGAATAAAATAAAATGTATGGAACATTCATCAAAAGTCATGTACACACATTATATATTTGATTTATGTCCATATAATAATGAAATATTTAACCTTAAAATGACTTACTAATCCATCAGTGAATAACTCCCAGATGGTGATGAAAACAACATTCTGTATGTGCATTTCCTATTATGCTATGCACTAAAAATAAGCATTTAAAATTACTAATACATTCTTGGTTTACTTATGAACTACTGGCAAGGCACAACAGCACAATACAGACACTGTTTCACTTAACAAAAGCACTGCAAATAACCAGGTGCACTCTGAAGAACTAAGTAATTCAATATCTATTTTATCATTGCCATATTATTTTTAAAAGAACAAATAACTTCACCTTCCATGGTGGAAAATATTTAATAATGTCATGAAGAATAAATTAATAATGACAGGCTCATCAGAGCAAAAACAGCATGAATAATAGTATGGTGGATTCCAACACCTATATCTTAGGTAAAAATACATGTCTGGACAAGTTCTCAATACATAAGGAAAAACAGAATATACACTACAAAACAGTCCTCTTATCAGACCTAGCTACATTAGCAACTTATGAAAATAATCTTAGAATATATACCCTATCCTCTCATTGAACACAAAATGTGGATAATGGGGGAAATGCATTCAATCCCACATGGCACAATAAGCAAAGCAATGTCTAATAAAGTCAAATGCTTGGAGGCATAATCCTAGACTAAACAATGGCAAGATAAAGTTATCACTTATAAACTAGATAGCTTAATATTCATGCTATAAATTGCATACATTAAGCAATATCTGAAACCAACAAGTTTACTGTCAGTCAAATGACTGTAAAATATTTAAAATAGCAGAATAAAAATTCTGCATTAAATAAGGAATACACACACATACAATGAACAGCATAAAAATTTATAAAGATAAAGATGACATAATAGCAAAGTAAATATTAATAAATATATGACTAATAAACACTCAGTTATATTAAAATTTAACCATAAATTATTACCTCATAATAATTATAAAATTATTGTTAACTTCTGACAAACATACACTGGCTATTTACCTATAAGTAAATGGAACACTCATAAACACTATTAAAAAAATGTACGAAATAAATATCTACTTGAATAAAAGACAAAATTTGTCTTAAACCAATGAATATAAACTATATGAATTTTACCTTATATGTTGTAAAAATACCTACACATTCTATTATAAACCCATTAAAGAATAATATCATAATAAAAATACCTTGACATACAAAATATATATATTATATTTTTTATAAAATGTCTTAGTTCTTTAGTAGAACTCCTTTCATAGTGAGCAGTTTGTCGAGGGTGTGATGTCCTTCCCCAGAATATTACCTGTAGAAAGAAACATCTGAACTAATCAAATATATTTTCTTTCATAGAAAATAAAGGCAAATATGACTTTCCAAAAGTAAGCAATAAATAATAAAACATTAACAAAAGTTGTATTTTAAATAAACAAATGTTTGGATCCATTTTTTTAAAGAAATTGATTAAATGTAATCTAGCTTGTTTGAGAATTTTCATTTAATAGTGCATACTAAAAAAAGTTGTCCATTGAATATTGTGTCCATGGTTCCATTGGAAATAAGCAATTTTTTTCTCTTTAAAAGTGTGTGTGTAGATATGTTTGCAAAATCTTATTGAACAAGAATAAATGAATTTCACTTTCTTGTTGGAAATAATATTGTATTCCAATTAAGGATATTAAATATTTAATATTACAAATTTTTAAGAAGTAATAATTTTATCTTTAATATAATTAATTATTATTTTTGATTAAAATAAATAATTATTACAAAGAATAAAATTTATAGTTATATTTAAATTTAAAAGTAATTATATTTGTTGTTAAATATTTAAATATTTTTGGCTAATATTGCCTAAAACTGTAGATAAAATTAATTTATGCAAAAAATTTCCAGTTGATTAAAAGTTAATGACCAATGAAATGGATTTAATTAAGTCTGACATCATACTGTCTACAATATAAAATGTAGGAGCAAATGAAAATTTGGAGGAATTGATTAAACAATAAGAACTAATAAATCTGTTTCTGTTCTTTAAAACTGAAAAATTTTATCATGTTTTATTTTCAGTAAGTTAAAAGTTAATATGCTGAATAATATAACAAATGTTTTAAAAAGATTATAAAGTGATAATGGAAGAAATTAAAAATTTTTCATGGTGAGATAATCCAATATTAAATTATAATCAAACCATAGTTGCTATTGGAAGTGTAAAGAAACAGGAGCATTATTTTTTGGGAGGAAATGTAAATCAAGATGTTTCAAGAGTTTGCAAATATAATTGCATAAGAGTATATTTTGTTATCTCTTTATATTTAATGAGTCTAATAATTAATTTACTAAGGAACCTGTATTTATTTAAAATGAACAGTTACTATAGAATTGGTAAAACACTTTATAGAACTTTTCAGCTAATTATCGAATAGTAATTATGAACTTATTTTTAAAAAAGAATTACATTGGATAAAATGGCTTGCATGCTGAAAGAAAGTTAAAATGAAATAAGAATAAATAATATGCACTTTTAACAATAAGAAAGGAATTTACCTAGAATGATTGTTTTTATATAATACTAAAATGAATAGTAATAAAGTGACTCTTGTGAATATTAAAAGATATAGATCTTTGATGATGATTCCAAGATTATGATATATTAAAAGAAATTACTTATTTCAATAAAGAATATCAAAGAAAATATGAATTGATATTTTAATAAACTAGAACCAATAGATGTGTATCTGACTTATAAAATATATAAAAAAAGATAAACTGATATGCTTCTCATGGATAATGAATATTATAGACCAATATTTAATATTTGAAGAAGTACTTTAAAAGTAATTAAATGTTCCAAGATTTTAAGTACACTAAGATGAAGTTAAGCAGTGAAGAGAGCTCAGGAAATTAAGAAATCTTTATAAGTTATGGATATTTTTTATTATTATTTTAAAATGTTATATTTAAACAATGTATTATCATGCAGGAGGAGGGAGAAAATGATATGAGAAGTTGAAACCGCTGACCATTATCATGGTAACAAATGTGGAGTGTTTGGGAAGTTAGTTTTTTTTAAATAAATAAAAAATAATTGAAACAGTTTTCAATCTAAAATTTTTATTATTATTAATATGTATTCCTAAATAAGAAGAAAATTGTTAAATAATTTATATGTTTATTAATGATTTAAAATTAATAATTTTAAGATAACATTAGATTTTAGAATTTAAAATTAAAAGTATGTTATGCTTATTTAGAAAATTGTTTCACGATGTAACAGAGCTGAAGAACGATAATGGGTAATTTTAGTAAATATGATTTTATGTATTTTAATATGCATTAAGAGTATTGGTTTATTTATTTAAAAAGCAGTCTATATTGAATTATTAATTGATTGTACTAGAATATATTTTGTGGTACAAAATTAATAATAATTATGAGTTAAGAAAAAGGTATATTGCTAAAAGAAACATTAATATATAAGAAGTGCATAATATTCTAAGTGAATATGATGTAGAATGTATACAATATTTAATAATGTTAAATCTTGATCTCATAACATTATAATGTATTAAGTGTATACTATGATGTTTGTTATAAAGATAAATGTTATTTGTTTTAGCAAATGATCTATCATAATTATAATTTATAATGGATATGAAGATAAAAATTATATACATGGATTGGAAAGATAATCTATACTGAGTCTAAAAGTTTATAAATATAGAAGAGATGTTTAAAATGCCAGGATAGTGTAGTATCATCCTGTAAAACTAATATGATATGTAATGGGTGTAATTCAAAGAACACCCATATTATCTTAGCAAAATAAGTGAGGATTTATAAGATATAACTGCCCTATTCCATAAGTGTTTTAGAGTAAAGCCAGGATTTTAATGGTAGGATCATTGAAATAATAACAATAGCTACTATAATTGTGTAGGAAGAAATGTTAGCTACCTTTATTCTTATAATGTAAGGTTGTTTATTAAGTTAGTTTTTTATTCTAAATAGTATCTTTGATCAGTGGTCTTCAACCTTTTCACATCTGTGGACCAGCAAAAATAAGAATATGGTTTCATGGATTGGAAAAAATAAAGATAAGGTTTCACGGACCAGCAGAAGTCTATAGATAAAATTTTCTTAAAGATGTAAACTTCTTAGCCTTAGATGAGCATAATTGTTATAACTGACCAAAACATCACACTTGTTACTGTGTATAGTAATGGTGTTGCTTGCCTTCACCTGCTGAACACTCTTTCTCGAGTTGCGCAGTCATACTGCTACAGCAATAACAATCATTCTCATTAATGTGTCTCCATTCCTGCATTTATTATTTCATTGTTAAAACATGCAAGAATAAAATGTTATTCACCTGAATGTTGAGAAATACATGTTAATGACTATGATAAATGTAATATCTATATTTAATGTTAAATATACAAGATGAAGTTATATATATATATATGGAGTTTGTATAATAAAAAACTTCTTTTTTAATTTTTAATTTTAAAAAAATAATAAAAAATGTAATTATACCCTCTCCTCCCATAAACATCTGTGATAACTAGAAAAACAAATTAATTTATGTATGATTGATTCAATTTTGTTTTCGTTCTGTTTCATTTTTTTTAATTGGGTAGAAATGAGATGTAAAAATTGTTTATACTAATTAAAAGTTTACTTATTATTTTGTATTACAAACTTTCCTGCTAGTCTACCACAGCCCGACAGAAAACTTCTGCAACCCAGCACTGGTCCACAGACCAAGGGTTGAAGACTACTGTCTTTGATAATGGATTATAGTTGAGCATCATATGTAAGTAATTTGTTTAGGAGTTTATAGTTTTTCTTCTATTGTTAGTAATGATAGTTCAAAGAAGAAGAAAGGATCACATGCAAAACAAATACAATTAGATTTTATAAAGAGAAGAGTAAGTTATTGTCAGAATGATAGTATAAAATCAATGATAATGAAGATTGTGAAAAAAGTATATGTGATAAGTGAGAAATAAATGCATATATTTTCGATTCAGTTATTTATTCATGTTATTTAGTTATTTATGGTAGAAACAATATAAAATTATAAAAATTCATATAATAAATAATAATTTATTGATATAATGATTATAAAATTATAATATAGGGAATTTGAATAAATTTAAGAAATATAAGTACAAAGTAACTGACTACTATGGCACATTTGATGTAATAATAAAATTGCTAAACTTTATGAAAATATGAATGGTGATTAAATTTGTAACATAAACAGTAATGTTAATAATAATGAATAATTATCATTTAATTTCTTAAATGATATTAATCGAATGGTAAACCATGAAAGTTGGTATTTATTTTTTTGTTTGTTATTCTGATGTGTAAATGTAAATATGTTAATCATGATAATATAAGTTGTTAAAAATAGTTTATTATCAAAATTATTGAAAATACTTTATTCTTGTAAATAAATATGTTTTTTTTAATTTGAACTAAGAAATTACTGTTGTTTTCTTTATGGGATCATAGCTATCACAATGTTATATATTTAAGCACATGTTACAACATTCTCATATAAAATATATTTATTAGGTGTTGTTAAGAGAGTTAAAATAAATAATTTAAATTTAATAAATCAAGAATCTATTAATTTTAATTTATAATTGAATAAATGTAATATTAAGTTTACTTAATTTATTTAAGATTTAAGCACCTGAATAAATATTTGAAATTTGAATTTAAAGAATCAATATATACTTAGAGCATTATGGAAATTAATTTTAACAGTCACATAAATAATTTAAAGTTCATTTGAAATTTAATAAAGTTATAAGATCATAAAAATGTCACAATGTTTATTTAAATGATTAAATTGTAACTACTGTATTATTTAAGCTATATAAAATTAATAATATAATTTCTGATGTTTGTTGAGAAAGATAAATAAAATGGGCTAAATCTAAAGACAATGTGTTTTAAAATTGATTTATATAATATTATATTGAGTAGTGATAAGGGTTTTGATTACCACTCAGTGGTTATTCTGCTTATGGTTATTATTTGTAGAGTAGAGGGATAAGTAGAAAAAAAGATTTCATAAATTATTTTAAGGTGGTTTAATAATTTATTTATCAGTATTAATATATTATTAAAGTTATAGTAATTATTAAATAGTTGTTATTTAATTGTCTGTTAACCATTATTATTATTATGCTTACTAAAGGAATAATCATTATTCCTGAGATATCAATAGGATAGCTCAATAATCAATGTGTCTTCTAGATTTATTAGTTTATAGTTTATTATAAGTACAATAGAATTAATGATATAAAGTCTTGATTATGTTAGTCATTGTTTATTATAGGGATTTTCCTAAGAATTATAGTATAATAATAGCTGGAGAATTTCTATAGTAACAATGTCATTTTAAAGTATATTTATATACTTTGTAATATTAAGACCTATGTGTTGTGACCATTACTATAGTCTATCTTGGGTTAAGTGTTAAAGTCTCAGCCAGGGTGTGCATTTTATTATTAATAGATTAAAGAGTTACATCATTTATCTGATTCAGAAAGGTCAATATATATATATACTTCCACACAATATTTATATGTATGTATATATATTGTAATGCCAGTGAGATATGTTATAAAACTCACATATATTTGCTTTACATATTTCATAATTTAAAAATATATGATCAAATTTATTAAAAAAGAAAAAATAGTTAAAGAAATCATTAGTTCAGTATATTTTAAAATGTAAGTTTGTAAGAAATAAAAGATTCTATTATATTATTATTAATAAATAACTTTGGGGTGAGGAAAATATTAGGGAAAAAAAGAGATTTAAAAACTCTCTCCTTTTTATAAATTAAAATAAGGTAAAAGAATGTCTAAAAATAAATCTTAGTGAAAAATCTAAAATAAAAAAGATTAATTAATTAATTAATAATAGAAAAGTTTAAGAATGCCAGTAAGATTCCAGGCTGCTAAGAAAATTGAAATTGAATTAATTGCAAACTATGTAAATGATCCCATCACCATAAATGCAATGAGATGGTAGATTAATCTAGGAAAATAATTAGATTAAAGAAAAATGTAAAATTAATTTTAAAAATTGATTTAAATTATGATAAAAATTAAAGCTATGATAAGGAAAAGAATAATGGGAGAGCAGATATAAAAGTGTGATGTAGCTATTATTATATTCATTTGGTTCATAGAGTAATTGATGTTGATATTCTTTCTTGAGATTCAGTCTGAGATTCACAGAGATCGAGATATTCAGAAATTTAAGTGAGTAGTGAACCAGTCATTACTGCTGTGGATAACATCAATGCCAAAGGCACAGAACTAGCAATATGCATTACTAGACAACCTTAGAAGTGTTTGTCTAGGCTTCATGCCCTAAGTCCACTAAAATCAATTGTCCTTACCTGGAACCAATGCTTAAGTCATAAAATAAATGCTGCCACTACTCTCTTCCATTATCAAGTCGAAGAAATGGAAGACAAGCCCTGAAATCATTGATGGGGACCAAAAATCCAATTGGTTGGAAAATAACACTAATGAAAAACAAAACCAAATGAACTGTCATATAACATCATAAAAAACCTAGGTAAATATATTTTCAATAATAATTGTCTAGACACATGAAATAAACTTTAACAAAGGACAATTATACAATTTAGCCTGAACTAATCATTTATATTTTTCTATGGAAAATTTTATACTGTTATGTTATATTGAATGTGAGTGCATGAATAATTACTAATGTTATCTTAATCATGAATTATAGTTTTATAACAGAAACTGGAATAAAAAAATAGAAATTTTACAGTATAAAGAGCTATGGGCAGAAAACAAAATATAAAGTAGATTATAACAATGGAGATAGCCAGTCACAGATAGCAAACTTATGGTGCATCTGGGATGAAAGAAAGCCAATATTAGCACTTAAGCATTGTCCTAAAGTAACAATAGTATTGGAAAGGGTTATAACAGATACACTGCTGGACTCAGGCAGTCAAGTGTTGGTAATGAAGCAGGATATGTTTAGACAAATCAGCCACATAAACACTAGCATAAAAGTGTTGCCATTAAAAACTGTGTATGTAACTATGGCAAATAGTAAAAAGTCCAAATTAGTGTCAAAGCAGTCTGGGTAAATATATAGGTCGAAAAGAAAGAATATGGTCATGTTTTGCTTATTTTAGAGGGATTAATTCACAAGGTCATACTTTGGGGCAGATTTCATGCATAGGACTGGCTGTATACTGGACTATAATCTAAATCATATAAAATGGCAAGATATTGATGTTTATATGGGATAAAATATATAAATTCACCATGATTTATTGCATACAAAATACAGTGCCAAAACTGAAAATATGTGCAAGAGTAAAAGAATTGAAATTTATAAATAATTATCAAAGAAAGCAACTAAAGCAGGTGTTGAATGAATATGAAAATATTTTATTAGATGTCCCTGGAATAATTCAAGGCTATGAGAACAGGATGACTCATGGAAGATCAAGTATACCAGGCCAGTGCTTATCCTATTTCTCAACAATATAGATCTGAGATAGAAGAGCATAGATAAAATGCTGTAAATGGAGAATCATATCCAAATGCTCATTGCCATTTAACAATCCCATTATAACAGTAAAAAAAAGGATGTGTCCATCTGTCTATGCTTGGATGCGAGACAATTTGACAAAATTATTCCTGACACCAATGCTCTTTCGCCCATACATGAACTATTAATAAAAATTTCATAAAAGTGCTTTCAATGCTTGATTTAACCACCAGTTATTGGCAGATCAAGTTACATCCCCACAATACAGCCCCACGATTAGAAATATACTGCATTTCAATACAATGGGCATGCATACAACTTTTAACCGAATACAGTTCAGGTTAAAAAATAGCAGGGCAGGGTTAATAGTGTTTAGACCTGGTATTATCGATAAAAATAAAAAGATTTAGTAGTGATGTTTGTCAATAATATAGTTTTAGCATCAGAAAGTGTGGAAGAACACTTCACTCATTTAAAACAACTGTTGCAAAAATGTAAACAAAAGGGAATTAAAATATATTTTTAAAAAATTCAAATTAATGGCAAATGAGGTAAAGTTTTTAGGCCATATAATAAGTGGGAAAGGGATTCAACCGCATTTTGACAAAATTCAAGCAATCCAGGAATTCCCAGTTCCTAGAAATAAAAAACACATAAGATCATTTTTAGAGTTATGTAATTTTTATAACCGATTTTATAAATACCATTCTTAATCTATAATATTAATAAGCCAATAAGCTGATACACATGCGCTTTGCAGATGTCACTATATAAATGAATACTCCCAATTTTTCAAACTCAAGATAAAGTCTTTAAGAAAATATAGAATGAATCCACCTATATTTTTGACCCAACCGTATATGTATGGGAAAATCTGAAGTGTTTGAAATGAAGAGTGTGAAGATATTAATTGATCACTTTAAATAAATAGAATGAATCCACCTATATTTTTGACCCAACCGTATATGTATGGGCAAATCTGAAGTGTTTGAAATGAAGAGTGTGAAGATATTAATTGATCACTTAAGTGATCAATTAATATCTTCATGCTCTTCATTTCAAACACTTCAGATTTAGTGATCAATTAATATCTTCACGCTCTTCATTTCAAACACTTCAGATTTGCCCATCTTGGGTTTGAAAAAGTGGGAGTATTCATTTATATAGTGACATCTGCAAAGCGCATGTGTATCAGCTTATTGGCTTATTAATATTATAGATTATAAACAAAAACATCGCACTATATAAAAAAATAAATGTCTTGTTTAAAAACCTTTCTTATGACATGGAGTCACTATTGCAATTGTTAAAAAAGGAAAGACCTTGGGTATGGATGGTACAGCATGATAGCAGTTTTACAAGCCATTTATTGAAGGGTCCTGGAATGGAAAAGGAAGCTTTAGCAATCATTTTGGCATTCCAAAAATTTCATCAGTTTCTAATAGAATCAGAGGTGATACTAGTCACACATCACAAGAGCCTCGAATTTTGAAAAAAATAGTTTCTTAACAAACAGCTGGCTGATAAGGTGGAGCTTGATTCTTCAAGAATTGAATTATAGCATTAAATATTGCAATGGGGGGGGGGTGATGAAGTAGCAGATACATTAAGCCATTGTCTAACTTCACCAGATCAACAGCATTTAAGTTGCAACAATATATGTATTGCCTCAAGTGAGTCAATAGAAAATAACCTCTGGGGTTAAGAGAAAGACAAAGAGCAGACCAAATAATAAAATATGTCATTATCCTGAAAAAGAAAGCATAAATAACCCTTTGTGAAAAGATAGGGGCTATTGTATAAAAGGAGGGTTTTACAACACAAGAATAGGAAAATAAAAAAACATAATCATATCCATCACCCTGCAGAAGCAAATGGTTGAATATATTCATCAAAGGTATGGTCATTACAGAGCAAATAAGGCCAAGGGTTGGTTAAATCATTGGTTCTACTGGTCAAGAATGTATGCCAGCAACCTGGTCATCATAAACAAAGTGCAAGCTATGCCTTAAAACAAAATCACTTAATGCATCAGGCATAGGTCTGCTTATGCCCATTTACTTTCAACAACCAAACAACTTAGTAGCCATATACTATTATGGATCATTGCCCCCATTTAACAAAATGAGGATCTAGTATTTTTCTAAACTGATGGCTGCATGCCCTGTGTTACAAGCAAATGCCAAATTGTATGGTTGTTAGAGCAGCAGCATTTTGAAACTATTAAAATCCCAGATAAAATTTATCTCCAATCATGGAACTCCATTCATTTCTGAAGAATGGAAGAATTTGATAAATAAACATAAGATAAAACACATACATCTATTCATAACCCAGTCTAATCTGTGAGTAGATCATGCGGGAATTAAGATGATTATTTAGAGCATATATACATGATAATCACAGAGGGTGGATTAAGGAAATTCCATGGATTGTTAGTATAATAAATTAGTCCAAAAAATGAATCCACAGGGTTTGAACCTGTACAGCTTTATTTTGAAAAGAATATACCCTATCTATTTAAAACTAAAGTGCCAGTGGAAACATGATCTGTAGATAGGGAAGCTATTCAGGTATGGCTTAAGCTGGGAAGGATGGATGAGTTAAGACAGAGGAAGCAAGGGAAGGTAAATAGTATATTTGTGATATGTGATAGCCTTATAAGAATTCACTCTGTGAGCCAACCAAAAAAACATCTATATTAAAAGTTCCAACCAATTTACCAGGGTTCTTGTGTCATAGTATGCAAATACAATAACAATGTATTTGTCATGGCAACAGGTTAGGGAAAAAAATTATAATGCTCGTTCATTAAAATTGATTATAAGAAAACTGCCCAACAAAATATAAACTAATCAAAATATTCAGACAAATCTGCATGTAAAAGGAATATTTATACAATTCAGACTTATTTTAGATAAAAATGATAAATAAATGAACATGAAAATCAAATAGTAAAGCTAAAAAAAAGTCGGAACTAAAATGGGTCAAATTGATGCGTTTCACCTCTCAAACAGGCAGGTTGTAACCCTAGTGAGATATGTTATAAAAATCATGTATATCTGTTCCATAATTCATAATTAAAAATATATATGATCAAATTTATTAAGAAAGAATAGCTAAATAAATCATTACTTAAAAGTATATTTTAAAACATAATTTTGTAAGAAATAAAAGATTGCATTATATTATTTTTAAAATAAAATAAATCTAGTTATTAACAGTGGGGTGGGGAAAATAATTAGAAAAAAAGATTTAAAAATTCACTCTTCTTTTTATAAATTAAAATAAGTTAATCTTTTCTTGTTCAAAGCATCTATTGACAGAGTGAATTAAAGTTCTAAACTTTTGATTGGTCAATTACAAAATCAGAAGTAAAAATATATTCATCATTTAATAATATATTTGTTTTAGTTTTGTTAGTAAAAAGCAAATTAATAATGTCAGATTATGAAAGTGAATGAAAGTTTTTTTAAAAATAATTTCTATTTATAATTATAAAAATATTCTATAGTGGAAAAGTTAAAAAAATGTTTGTAACCTATTAGAAAATGCTGCGTACATCATTGATTAAGTTCACAATTTACATTCATGTAAAAGTAAAGAATTTTTACTAAAATCTTAACTATTTTTCTAAAATAATTGTACTTTTAGCATATTTTATCAAAATAATTTATATGTAAAAAAAATATGAAAAAAATACTTTAAAATATACATTTTTATTTTGAAAATCAAAACAAAGAACATAGACTTGTCAAAATTGTTGGCAAGTGCTCCCTTTTTTCCAACATGAGAAACAACCCATCAGCACATTGAAAAATCCACCTTCTTTTCTCCCATTGTTAAAACTTTAAATTTAAATATTATTGATTTTTTACTTGTAAAATAATTCTAGAGGGCAGCATCTTATGGTATGTTTTAAGCTTTAAAATGAGTGTAAATTCACTATGATAATATAAAAATTG
This sequence comes from Epiperipatus broadwayi, assembly GCA_028023455.1. Classification (NCBI taxonomy): domain Eukaryota; kingdom Metazoa; phylum Onychophora; class Udeonychophora; order Euonychophora; family Peripatidae; genus Epiperipatus; species Epiperipatus broadwayi. Next base: position 564,354 of record JAQFVV010012612.1, on the reverse strand, counting down.
CCATTTCTTTTAGATGATTCTTTAGCCAATTCAATTAAAATCGAACCTGACAGTAAAATGTTAAAAGAAAAAATGTTTAAAAATAAATCTTAGTGAAAAATCTAAAATAAAAAAGATTAATTAAATAAAAAAAAATTTTTGAATGCCAATAAGATTCCTGGCTGTTAATGAAATTGAATTAATTACAAACTATGTAAACTATCTCATCAGCATAAATGTGATGAGATAGTAAATTAATCTAGGAAAAGGATTAAAGAAAAATGTAAACTTAATTAAAAAAGATTTACATTACAATAAAAATTAAAGCTATGACAAAGAAAAGAACTATGGGAGAGTAAATATAAGTGTGATGTAGCTATTGTTATATTCATTTCATTCATTCAGTAATTGATATTGATATCCTTTCTTGAGATTCACTCCAAGATTTGCAAATCCAGATATTCAGAAATTTAAGTGCAATAGCAAAGCAGTCATTACTGCTGTGGATAACATCAAGGCCAAAGCTGCAGAATTAGCAACATGAATTGCTAAACAGCCTTAGAAGTGTTTTACTGGGCTTCATGCTCTAAGTCCTTCACTAAAATCAACTGTCCTCACCTGGAACCAACACCCAGAACCAATGCTTAAGTCATAAAATAGATGCTGCTACTACTTTCTCTCTCCCATTGTTGAGTCTAAGAATGGAAGACAAGCTCTGAAACCATTGGAGACCAAAAATCCAATCAGTTGGACAGTAACACTAATGAAAACCAAAACCAAATGAACTGTCATCTAATACCATAAAAAACCTAGGTAAATATATTTTCAATAATTGTCTAGACACTTTTTTAAATGAAATGGACTTTAACAAAAGACTATTATAAAGTTTAGCTTGAACTAATAATCATTTATATTTTTCTATGTAAAATTTTATACTGATAAGTTACATTTAATATGTGTGTGCAAGAAAAAATACTATGTTGTCTTAATTATTATTTGGTCTATTCTCTCTCATCACTGCATCACCATTAATTTAATGATATAAATATCTGTGTTAAGTTAAATTCGCTGGACCCCCTGATTAAGAGGAGCTAGTTTGAGATATTTCAAGTGCTGGATTGGTGTGCCTGTTATCTGAGCATGCTGGATATATATATGGTTGGCTCATGACTGAGTTTGATCCTCAAAATAAAATACTTTGGATGGTAAGTTTTTGTTCAACAATAAAAAAGAATCATGGTCAGGAAATGTGCTCATGGTTATGGTTCATGCAGCCCAATCTGGCCATGAGCATCATTGATGGTTATGCTATATGATGGTATTCTCCCCTCTGCTTGAAGTACTGGTCTGTTCTTGTAAATATTAAAGACATAATTGCATAAGATAAATGATAATAAAATAAAGTTAAGATATTTAAGATAAAATGAAGATGTAATAAAATAATATCAGTGGGACCCGATACAATATATAGATCCATCAGTTCAATATTATAGTACATATATAAAACTAAAAGTCATTTACAGCACATGCTCAATGTGACTACTATTATTATTAATGTATATAGACATTATATCCAGACCAATAAATGCATAGAAAATGCTATCAAGAATAATGTTTATAGATTTCAATAATAATTCAGATCTGTATAAATGCTTATTCCTAATTCTTTCTGCATATTCAGAAAGTTACATTTATCTTCATTTAATTTCTATAAATCCCGAAGTTTTATAATACTATTTTCTACTATTCCCATTTTGGTAAATAATCAACAATTTTTTTTGAGATTTCTATGAAATGAACAAACAGCAGTTTCCATGTTATCATCAATGATCTGCTATTTATCATACATATATATCCTGGTTTCTTATCTGATAATCTATCTAAAGATTATATCAGGTTTTCTTTAACTTTGAATTATTATAATATAATTTGGGTTCATTCTGTTTTATCTAAATATATTAATCTTACAATGCAGAGTAATAGAACACAATGAATACTTAATAAATCTGTCTTATAACTCTGATACTTTTTAAGTCTATATACTGAAAAAAAAATTACTGAATCAAGAATTGGAAACGTATTAATTAAGAATATGAATTAGAAAATACTACACATAAATGTAAATTTTTGTTATTTTTAATCATCAAAAAATTGATTAAATTACTTAATACTATAATAATAATCACGTGACTTTACTGCTCACGAGTTCAAAAGAAATCCAATCACCAGATATAACAGCACTGGGCAAAATACATAGAATTTAAGCTCCAGAATCTGCCACACAACCACTGCATCATACCACATACATTACATATACTTATGAATGGTTAATAAAGTCAATCTATTGATGAATTGAATGTATTTGTGGCCTTTTAAAAAAAAAAGATTATTTTCATCTTGGTATATTAGATTTTAAGTTTAATTCTATTTCTTTTTAAACCAATGATAACTATTTTCTTACACTAAGCATTATTGTTGGTAAATAATCAAAATGCACAGAATAATTTTGGATAATGTTGAATATTAATTAAATCACCCACTTTATTTTCATTACTTGCTACTATTATCAATTGAGCAATAATTCTTGTTTCTCTCATCAAAATTATATTTTCAATCTTATTTAAATCTATAGAATAGCAATTCACATTTTATATGTTGCAACAACCAGAAATGTCAGATTATATATAGTTTTATATTATCAGAGGTGTTGTGTATTCCGCCACGAAGCTGAATGCCAACAAAATCACAAAAATTATAAACTACAAGTTTTGAAAAATAATATCAAAATAAAGATAGCAATATATTTATTTACATTTATATACATATTATATACAATTTCGCCTTCAGTAATTCTGATGACAACTGACCACCCGGCAGTTATTCCCACACATATCTCTTCCTAACTCTGCATTTACTAGTATGATCCAATCAATCCTTGAATTGGATTATTTCCCACTACATGCTAATACTCCCATGATTAAATAAATACTAACCTCTGTCATCACAATTCTCAGACCTGAGTAAATAACTACAAAATGATTTATATTCACAGTCCACCGTTGAACAATTCTCATGAGCCTTATCGGGTGTACACCAATACCAATAAGACGGGTGCAGTCTGTTTAAGTTCCCTATCAAGCTGTTTGCACCTACAGAGACCCAGTCTCTGGAATAACATCTTTTGTAGCAGAAAAGTCATTACAACTTTTTCATCATCTTTTCTTTGGATCCTTTTTTCATGATGTCCCATGCCACAACAGCAACTGCACCATTACATGAAGGGCAAGACCAAAGCCCCTGCTCTTTTAAGCATCATCTATTTATACCTTTTCATAGTTTAATATCCAGTATTATTATAAAAGGTAATAGCTATTTACATTAAGCTATCCCCCCTTAGTACTATGTCTTTTCACAAATTATCATCAAGCTTTTAGTTGTGTCAGTATACATTCCTGTCACCTGCAATTAGTCTTTCAAATATTGATTACACTGACCCTTCCTCAGCATTCTTTAGTTTAATTAGTTTAAAATAGCTTAATTCTCTAATTAAACAATACAAGCTTTTTCTATACTTAAATCCATTAAGCTTTTTCAACATTATTATTCACATTTCTTTTATCCATCCGCAATCTTTTCACTTTTAACTAAAATATGTCTATATTTAAGTTTCTATTTTTTCTAGAATCACAAATCCTAGCTTTATAAAACAATGAGGATTGCCAATTCCTCTACAAACTTTGTGTTAAATGCTTAGCCAGAGCCAGCACTTAAAATATCTCTGTCAGAAACCCCTCCCCAAACCCCTGACTATGGTTTCATGCTTTGGCACTCCTAAGAGAGGTGTCAGGGTAGGTTCAGACACTAGATCTAAAAATACCAACCCAAAGCCAGCATTTAACTAAAAGTTAGCTAATGAGTGGAAAATCTGAAATTTTCAGACATCTACATGTCTTCAAACCCAGCTATCCATCTCAAATAGCTATATGGGGCTGATAGATCTTCAGCCATACCATATAGTAGTTGTCTTAGCAACGTAAAAATTGCATAAGACTTATGGCAGAGACTATAAATAGTCAAAATAAGAGTCATAGATCACATGACCCTATCTCTTAAGCTTTTAAGTTATAAAACAATGAGGATTGCCAATTCCTCTACAAGCTTTGTGTTAAATGCTTAGCCAGAGCCAGCACTTAAAATATCTGTCAGGAACCTCTCCCCAAAACTCCTGACCATGGTTTCGTGCTTTGGCACTCCTCAGAGAGGTGTCGGGGTAGAACTCTCTGAGAAGTGCCAAAACATGAAATCATGGTCAGGGGTTTGGGGAGGGGTTCCTGACAGAGATATTTTAAGTGCTGGCTGTGGCTGAGCATTTAACACAAAGCTTGTAGAGGAATTGGCAATCCTCATTGTTTTATAACTTACAAGCTTAAGAGATAGGGTCATGTGATCTATGACTCTTATTTTGACTATTTATAGTCTCTGCCATAAGTCTTATGCAATTTTTATATTGCTAAGACAACTACTATATGGTATGGCTGAAGATCTATCAGCCCCATATAGCTATTTGAGATGGATAGCTGGGTTTGAAGACATGTAGATGTCTGAAAATTTCAGATTTTCCACTCAATAGATAACTTTTAGTTATATGCTGGCTTTGGGTTGGTATTTTTAGATCTAGTGTCTGAACCTACCCTGACACCTCTCTGAGGAGTGCCAAAGCACGAAACCATGGGCAGAGGTTTAGGGAGGGGTTCCTGACAGATATTTTAAGTGCTGGCTCTGGCTAAGCATTTAACACAAAGCTTGTAGAGGAATTGGCAATCCTCATTGTTTTATAACTTACAAGCTTAAGAGATGGGGTCATGTGATCTATGGCTCTTATTTTGACTGCCTAGCTTTATAACTTCTATAAATTACGGTTACTAAAGCCATATTATTTTTTCCAAAATATAACAGAGATACAAATTTATTCATGGGCCAACTAAGTCCAATATGGTATTATACTCCACAAGTCAGATTTCATTTAATTGGTCTGTTAATAAGTTTATATATTCAAAATATTACAAATTTACTAGCCATAATTTATTTATACTGAGATAATTATTTGTTTTTGATTTTGTGGGATGTAATAAACTAAATTACAAATTTAGGCTAAGCAAAGGTAAAACCATTCCCAGTCTTTGTTCATAAAAAAATATTTATTTTTGCATATTATTACAAAATTATTAATGAAAAATATATTTATTATAAATCTTTTTATATCAATATCTTTGTAAATAAGTTATTTATCAGAGATTTTAATAGATATATCGTTGAAACAAACCTATGCAACTCAAGATGTTACTATCCTAATCAAATTAAACTTTTAATTTTATCAACAAAATCAAATGAAACTTAATTTAAATTTGTAAAAGCTATAAAAAACACCCTTTATGGGGGAAAGCAGTATCAATACCATAGAGAAACAATTCTGCTAGTTGCCAAACAATCAGGAAGTAATTGCAGGGAAATATTTCTATCTAAAACATTTTATCAAATAATAATAAATAAAAAAAATGATGAATTTTATTCATTGTATTAGTCAAGCGTTTGTGGTCGAGGGGTCAGCACAGCTGCCTTACAAGCAGTTGTCCCGGGTTAGCGGGTTCGCTTCCCGGCCGATGCTATGACACATGAAAAAAAAAAATCTCTTAATGTAATCAAGCTATTTTTTATTCTATTTTAAATACACATATCTCATAAAATTTGCACCATATATATTTTATTTATACAAACTTTAAAATTTCCATAAATATTTACTAATATAGCAAGACAGATCGTTATATTATAGATATGCAATAAACAAAATCCATCAATCAAGTTTTTTTACCATTTTTCTAAATACATTTACCTGTTTTATATAATACTCTGCATTTATTTCAAAGTTATAGGATAAGCTAAAAATACATAAAATTGGCTTCCCATTGTAGCTGATGAGAGATTCTGATCATTTCTTTTTTCATAAAGATCAAAATATAATGGAAAGATTATCAAGATATCTTAAGAGGTTTGACAAATTCACCCATATTATTCTTCGAGTTAATCAGTAAAATTAAAAATGTTTAGCTTGATTAATATAATAATATATAATTATGTTTAAATGCATCGGTATATTGTAAAATTAAATTTACAACTTCCTTTCTTAAAGAAGATGCTCTATGGTAATGAAGTTATAGATTTAATTTAATAAGCTGTGTGCAAATGTTTATTATAATACATCTATAATTAATACATTCTTAATAACTGAACAGGCTTATTATATACCTGTGTCTATATATGTAATATAGGGTTTAAGCACAGACTTTCACATGACCCACCACTCTCCACTCTATCTAATAACACCGATACACTCAAGCACATATATGCTGAAAAGATAAATAATCACCAATATATGTATTTCATGCTAAACCAGCAATCATCAGTTGGTCCAGATTATCATCTCCCACACATTCCATCATCAGATTTTCAATTGGATGGACGGTTGAAGAGTTGGAGTGTGTAGTGGATTGGAGCCTGTCCATTAAAGTATGAAGATTGTCTATCTTAATATATAGCTGAACACTTATAGTATATATGTGTGGGAGATGATAATCTGGACCAACTGATGATTGCTGGTTTAGCATGAAATACGTATATTGGTGATTATTTATCTTTTCACCATATATGTGCTTGAGTGTATCAGTGTTGTTAGATAGAGTGGAAAGTGGTGGGTCATGTGAAAGTCTGTGCTTAAACCCTATATTAATACATTCTTATGGGTTTTTGTTATGAATAAAGGATGACCATTAAGTTTGTTTTGGATTGTCCAAATGTGTATTTATGTCTTACATTATATGACAGTTTATTATACACCAATGATATTTTTTTTTTTGTAACATAAATTGCAAATTGTTTATATATCATAATATTGTGTGAAAGATAATTGCTTTTTGAATTGTAAATTATATACATTTTTACTTCTAAAAATTTTTAAAACCCTAATGTTATGAGTCTACTCAAGCACACAATACTTCATTTTTTTAAAAAAATTGTATTTTGTTTTCAAGCAACAATTATATGGGCTGATGACATATTGCAGATCAATATAAACACAACTTTGATGTCATTGAAAATTCACAATACTTTTAATATGCAATCTTAGGATAAAAGAGCATTTCTATTGCACTCTTTGACAGAAAGACAAAGATTCTATCAACTTTAATTTTAAATTATTTCCATAAACTCACTTTGCCTAATATAAATAGGTTAAATTAATAATAACAATTTTGCGTATATTAGTTATCTCAGTATGTTTTCCAAAACGAGTTAAGTTGCAAAAGTTATTGTATAATATAAAATTAAGTAATTTATTATTTACATTAGAATTTTTATGCATTTTTAAATCAAGATGGTGAATGCATGCAATGTAAATTCACTTTTGAACATGTTGAAATTTTATCCGATGATAGAAATTGAAAGAGTTTAAAAAACTGTTATCAGTAATAATAAATAAACCAATCAACATATATGTATGAAAATTCACTCTGCTTTGCACATCAATTTATCAAGTGGTATGAAGTTTGCAATACCTTATATATATCATTTATTAGTAGTAGTAGTAGTAGTAGTAGTATGACTAAGGATGACCAATGTTTAAATCATTTGAAGGCTGCTTTATATATTAAAATATATGCCTTCAAAGGTCAAATTTCAATTTTCTTTTGGATTGATTACTTTATATTAAAATATATTTAAATTTCTTTAGGATTTAAATACTTACATTATAGACATGTATAAATATATAGATATGTAATTAAATATATATGTTAATGTTTAATTTATAAATCCCATTAAGATCTATTTATTTAATTAGTTTACTATATATGCACAAAAATATTTTATATATAAACATGAAAGACTCGTTAAATTTATATTAAACAGTGTAACATGCAAAAAAAAAAAAAAAAAACTATCACAAACAATGTATCAAGTGTTATCATTTGCTGTAATAACATTTGCCTACTGATTTTAATCTATCTTCGGGAAAATACAGAACTAAAATATAATTAAAATTACCCCAAATTCAAAACTCAAACAAACTAGCCAAGAAAATAAAATCAAAAACACAACCAATGGTTTTCACTGCTATAAGCAGACTTCTCAAGTGTAAAGAACTACAAAACAATTCCATATTTATATTACACATTACCCACAAACCAATGTACTTCCCATTTACCTTTCTTATTAGTATTATTATTATTAATAATGATGATGATGAAATAAAAACAGAACTATGTGATTTGTATATAAATGTTCTAATATTTTATTCTAACACTTGAAAACTACATTAATTAAATAAGCAAGTTTTTTTTCTTTATTTATTAAAAAAAAAAAAACTTCAATAATGTCTAAGGATATGTTCTGGCTTTGTGAACTTGATAGTTTCTAAAGAAAAAAATAAACCAAGATGGTGCATTGTCAACAAATAATAAAATTTTGAATTCTAGACCTTTTTGCTTCATATATGTTTCCACTTCTGGTAAAAAGCAATTATTAAACCAGTCAGTAAATATTGCAGTTGTCACCCAAGCCTTTGTATTAACCATCCAGGGTACCTGCAGTTGTTTTTCATCTTTATCTTTTAAAGCATGTGGTCTTAAAGATCGGTTTACCATAAGAAGATTCAGCATCCGATCTCCCGATGCATTGCTACATAGTAACAATGTTATTCGATTTTTGCTTGCGTTAAACCCACTAGTTTTTCCTCAGATTTTGCAATATAAATTCAGTTAGGGTTTTTTTTTTTTTTTTTTACAAAAGTCCTGTTTCATCAGCATTAAATATTTGGTGTGGACAATATCCACCATCTTCAATAAGTTTTGCTAATTCTGCAGGAAAATTTTTGGCAGCTTTTTCATCTGCTGATGCAACCTTGCCCATAATCTTCACATTATGTAGTGCATTCCTTTTTAAAAACCCAGCTAACCATCCTTTAATAGCCGAAAATTCCTATTAGTTCGAGAAGCGGAAATAGATGGTTCGGATTCATTCACTTGTTCATAAAACTGAAGAGCTTTTCATTAAATTACATAACCCCTTAAAGGAATTCTTCTTTGAGATCATTCTTCAATCCAGATTATGAACACTCGTTCCATTTTTTCTAATAAGTCATCTCTTGAATATCATGATAATTTAGCATTTAGTTTTTTGCCAAAAATGACAATTTTCTTATTGCATCTTCATTTTTTTAATTGCTCTTCTAGTGAACTCACCTAAATTGTTTTCCAATTACTGTTGATCCTTATCTTCTCGCTAAGTAATCTAAAATTGAAATTTCCGTTTCCAAAAAATTCCTTTTCTTGGATGTTTTTTCCTCTCCATTAGGGTAAACTAAAACTTTAAAATAAAAATAAGAACTTAGACTTATGATAATAAAAAGACACCTTCTCACCAGTGTTGAGCAAAATTTAATTAAAACTAACAATAAACAACTCTTATTTTTAATTGTCTTTAATTTTTAAATTTTCAATTCCATTTAAAAAACAAATTTCATTAACGGTTTCACATCACATTAATTTCAAATTGTTAATTACAATTAAAAATCAGATTTTAATTTTTAATTGGCAAATTTAATTGTGCTCAACACTGCTACTCATCTTCTAAAAATAAACTTGTGGACACTAAATGATTAATTGATTACTCTTTTAAAAGCAAAAATAGAATGTGATTTAAAATGCAAAAACATACCATGCATAGTACAGCCATCTATAGTGTTTGAACAGATTTACATTATAATTTTGTAAAATTTAATGTGGTATATAAAACAGGGAAATCCTAATTTTAAGTGAAATATGAACTTCTCTATCGCATGAAAGAAAACCACATAAAAAGATATTAAGAAAAAACATGAATCGCATAATTTCAAAATCGCATTTAAAAAATCCACATAGAGACCCAGGTGTATAATGAATTCCCACAGGGAAAATTAATGTTACCTTAAATTTAAATTATATAAAAATCCAAGCGATAATTGATGACTAAACATTTTACTAAGCATATTATTAATTTTTTAAAAAGTACCTATTGTATCAATTTTTTCAAATATTTGAAAATTTTTTAGTCATATTTTATTTCATTATTTTTTTTTATGTGAATTATAAAGTAATTTTACCTTATTGCTTTGGTTTTATGCGATTTTTAAAAATTAAGGAACATATCCCAAATTTTTCTAGATAAGTAGTATTCTGCTGAACTGTATCTACCACATAAAAAAAAGATCCAGGTGTAATTGCTTATTTTTAATGAGAGATTTTATTCAAAACAATATGTTTTTGTGTGTAATTTATTTTACATTTTTCATACATATTTTAATCATCATCATTATTTAATAATATACAGGTTCATTTGTGAACTGGTGAGAAATAAGAATTGTCACAAGAGGAAACACAAATAGCAGAATTAGCACCAACTTCAAGTCTCATACTGTGTTAATGGTTTTCTGGTGACAATATAATCATGACTTTACTAATTGTTTATGAAGCTAGTGATATCCAGACATACAACTATTTAGCTCTCATTGGAATTTAAGAGCTTGTTCATAATTCGTGTCATTAACAAGAAAATGATTTTCCAATTGATTAGAAAGTTGAAGATCTTCTCAAATCATTTTTGCTGTGAAAGGAACATGTTCCACTTCTGTTTCATTATCTTTTTATAAATCTTCTATGATATCTAAACTTATTGCAATAATATCATTACCATTTAAGGCATTATCCTCAAGCAATTCATCGATAACATTCTGGCTAAAGAAATCAAAACCTCCACCAATATCATGGGTCAAAATAATTATTTCATCTGATAATGCTGATGTTTGAATAGATGCACTGTTTTCAAGACATGTAGGCCAAACTTTTTTCCAACAAACATTTAAAGTGTGTGGTTTTATTTGAGTAACAGCAAATGTAACATGATTTATACAGTCAAAGATTGTAAATTTTTTCCAAGAATCAGTTACTGCTATTGACTCATTTTCTAGATTATCCAATATAAATTGGAAAGTGTGTTTAATGGAAAATTGTTTAAAAGTTGCAATTATGCCTTGATCTAATGGCTGCTTGTTATATTGGGTGAGAAAAAGATAACCTTTACATTTGTATGTTCTAAATGTGGATGACCTGGTGCATTGTCAACAAATAATAAAATTTTGAATTCTAGACCTTTTTGCTTCATATATGTTTCCACTTCTGGTAAAAAGCAATTATTAAACCAGTCAGTAAATATTGCAGTTGTCACCCAAGTCTTTGTATTAACCATCCAGGGTACCTGCAGTTGTTTTTCATCTTTATCTTTTAAAGCATGTGGTCTTAAAGATCGGTTTACCATAAGAAGATTCAGCATCCGATCTCCCGATGCATTGCTACATAGTAACAATGTTATTCGATTTTTGCTTGCGTTAAACCCACTAGTTTTTCCTCAGATTTTGCAATATAAATTCAGTTAGGGTTTTTTTTTTTTTTTTTACAAAAGTCCTGTTTCATCAGCATTAAATATTTGGTGTGGACAATATCCACCATCTTCAATAAGTTTTGCTAATTCTGCAGGAAAATTTTTGGCAGCTCTTTCATCTGCTGATGCAACTTCGCCCATAATCTTCACATTATGTAGTGCATTCCTTTTTAAAAACCCAGCTAACCATCCTTTGCTAGCCGAAAATTCCTATTAGTTCGAGAAGCGGAAATAGATGGTTCGGATTCATTCATTTGTTCATAAAACTGAAGAGCTTTTCATTAAATTACATAACCCCTTAAAGGAATTCTTTTTTGAGATCATTCTTCAATCCAGATTATGAGCACTCGTTCCATTTTTTCTAATAAGTCATCTCTTGAATATCATGATAATTTAGCATTTAGTTTTTTGCCAAAAATGACAATTTTCTTATTGCATCTTCATTTTTTTTAATTGCTCTTCTAGTGAACTCACCTAAATTGTTTTCCAATTACTGTTGATCCTTATCTTCTCGCTAAGTAATCTAAAATTGAAATTTCCGTTTCCAAAAAATTCCTTTTCTTGGATGTTTTTTCCTCTCCATTAGGGTAAACTAAAACTTTAAAATAAAAATAAGAACTTAGACTTATGATAATAAAAAGACACCTTCTCACCAGTGTTGAGCAAAATTTAATTAAAACTAACAATAAACAACTCTTATTTTTAATTGTCTTTAATTTTTAAATTTTCAATTCCATTTAAAAAACAAATTTCATTAACGGTTTCACATCACATTAATTTCAAATTGTTAATTACAATTAAAAATCAGATTTTAATTTTTAATTGGCAAATTTAATTGTGCTCAACACTGCTACTCATCTTCTAAAAATAAACTTGTGGGCACTAAATAATTAATTGATTACTCTTTTAAAAGCAAAAATAGAATGTGATTTAAAATGCAAAAACATACCATGCATAGTACAGCCATCCTATAGTGTTTGAACAGATTTACATTATAATTTTGTAAAATTTAATGTGGTATATAAAACAGGGAAATTCTAATTTTAAGTGAAATATGAACTTCTCTATCGCATGAAAGAAAACCACATAAAAAGATATTAAGAAAAAACATGAATCACATAATTTCAAAATCGCATTTAAAAAATCCGCATAAAAAGAGACCCAGGTGTATAATGAATTCCCACAGGAAAAATTAATGTTACCTTAAATTTAAATTATATAAAAATCCAAGCGATAATTGATGACTAAACATTTTACTAAGCATATTATTAATTTTTTAAAAAGTACCTATTTCTGTGGTTAAATATACTATATAAAAGCATTTCAGTAACTACAATTTTAAAAAAAAAATTTTTTTCAATGGCTTGCCATTTTGTTTATGTACCCAGAGAATGTATTGTGAAATTCATTAAATTAAAATAGTGTAGAAAATAAAATTTACCTAACCATAATGTAAATTTTAAAATTAACACACTGGTACATTTTATAATTTATTTTTGATGCATTTTATATTCTATTATCAAAGTTTTTTATTTTATTTTTATAAAGCAGCAGTTCAAAATTTTATTTATTTTACATACAGTCAAAATTAAACAAAAATTAAATAAAGAAATATAATATACAGTTAAGTGATGAAGTTTTAATAATGTAAATGATTAAGTCTTTTTTTTTTTTTTTGGCCAATACTGAATTTTTTTATGTTCACGATAAAAATACTATTATTTTTAATATGTTAAAGACAAATTACTAGAATATCTTAAAACTGATTAAATAAATGGTGTTTCATATTTTTGTTTAGTAATCTTTGTTGATTATTAGCTGCATAACCCACAAAATCATTTTTTTCTCAAAATAACTTATAATTTCAATGAAGATCTTATTTTTGCCATAGGCAAAATAACATAAGAATTTTAATCTATAAAATTGACTGAATGGATATATTTTTGTTAATATATACATTTTAAAATTTAATATTAATACATTTTGTGCTGTATGTGATTTAATGAATGAAACTGCCTTTTTTTGTTGTTTTTGTAATGATTAAAGATAAAAATCCTCTTTACTTTGGATGTCATAAAAAAAAGCACTGATTGTCTTACAAGAATACTGGATAAAAATTAAGTAAAATACAATAATCATATTTTAATTCTATAATCAAAATATATTATATATCATATAACGAATTAACTCTATACTGTACTATATATTTTAGCTTGAATGTGACCATTTTACTTTCAGATGACACTGCTTTAATAAAATCACTATCCTATGACATCACCAATCATACAAAATGGCAATTGTTTTAAAAAAGAGAGTTTCAACTTTTTTTAAAGATTGTAATAGCACATAATTGATATTAAGTCAAAATAGTGGGAACAAATTGATGATGTTCACAATGTTGAATACTCAAATAAAGATAATCACTAACCAGAGTAAAAGTGTATATATAAGTTAATATATAAAAAATATTTTATTGAGCTGCAATCTCAATTCAACATTAACATTTTTACTATGATAATTTTGCACCTGTTAATCATGAATTATAATGGGTTTTTTTTTGTAAAATCAACACAATAAACTAAGATTCATTGTACATATATATTAATAAAACAAGCTCAGAACTTTTTCTTTTACATAAACAACCCATATCAATTAGATAAATGGCTATTTAGTTAGTCTTAGAGAGAGAGAGAGAGCTTAAAATGAAAGAAAATCTTAGCCTTTGCAACCCTAGCAAGAAATGTTCTCTTCACTGTTTAGAACTATTGGAGAGGTTAATAGATTATTTATAGGTTGTTTTACCTTTAACCTATATACTTTGATAAAACACCAATAATTTGAGTGTCTATGGTCTTAAATTTGGATCTACTAAATTAGCTTAATCTACGCATTATTTATAGTTTTAATATTTGATCAAGTTCAAATACTTAGATATGCCACTTTCTATGACTTATGAATTGGGGTAGCAATAATAATCAAAAAGTGATATATAATTTTAAAATAACAGATTAAGAAAACAAAAATATGCTTCAAATTCTAAATGTAATATATATATATTCAGAAAGTTTGAAATATATATATCAAAATTTCTTATTCCTAATATATAAATACTTGATTACCATCTATTTCTTCCTAACATCCTTACTATATTTAAAAAAAGAATTAGAAGAAAGGAAGGTGAAGGAGTCTTGCATTTTGAAAATCAAGATTTAATATTTAACCATATTCTCTCTCTCTCTTGGATAAATGTTAATTTTTTAAAATAAAAGGCTTTTTATGAAAAAGAAACTAAATTAAAAATATATATATTGAAAACATTTCCCTAAAATACGATTTTGTTTTCTAAGTAAAAATTCATTTACATCAACAACAAAAAAATTTTTAATTCTCATTCATTAAATATTTTGTTGTATAAAAAGTTTTTTTTTTTTTTTTTGGAAATGATTATCAGGTTATCTCAAACTGTGAAAATATTTCAAATATTTATTATTTTTAACTTAATACATAAAACAAATATTTAAAAAAAATGTTGATATAACAAATATTAAACTGATTTAACAATATCTCAATAAAAGGACCAATAACCTTTTGAATTTTAAATAAATTATTAGTAAAAAAAATGCACAAATTTATTATTAGAATAATAAGCATTCTATCTAGAAAATAATACTTCCAAGAAGCAAATGATGTAAAGGCATTATAAAACTAAATGAAATTGCATAAGTTCTACATATAATGTGTAAAAATTAGCAAGTGTGTTATATAGGGTGATCATACATCCCGATTTTCAAATACTCATAATTATTTTTTTGTCTTACATAAATAATTCATTGCAAAAATAATAGTTTTTTAGCCTTCTTTGGCCATTTCAGTTTCTAAAAAAAATTTCAACTGCTTTGATTGACAGTGTACTTTTATTAGTTCTTTGTTGATATTAATTTTCTACAGTGATACAATTAATAGGAATATTGATAATCCTAAACAATAACCAACATGTCAATGAAGAAGAGCACTTACAACGATGAATATACACAATGGAGTTTTATAAAAAAGGATGCAATGCCATAAAAATGATTGGTCATTATGTCCTGACTTTTGATCAAATGAATCTGGTCACCCTAGTGTTACATCAACTTCAAAGTCTATTCTGAAATCATTCAGAATAAAATCTAATGTAAAATTCAAAATTCATTTTTATTATATGTTCTACATCATGTTCACATAAACAAAGTCAAACGCAAAGAACAAAAAGCATCTTAGATTAAAAACAGAATAATTTATTTTCATTCTTGTTTTAAATAATGAAACACAAATAATAATAATAATAAAAAAGATCAAAAATTAAAATCATAACATATGTAATGGAAAAAACTTTATACAGCAACATTTATTACATATAAAAGTAGGATGGTTTGTATGGCAGAAATGGAATTGCTGCATAAATTCTAAATGGAAAATTAACTTTCACTGGAGTACCAGTCTACATAATACTGTGTGATCTTAATTGAAAACGTTGGGGAAAAAAAATAAAGAGCTGCATAACATAAAAAAACTATATATACACAAACATGAATGTATGTATATATATAAGGGTATACAAATATATGAATTTGTGTGTGTATATATATACACACACGTTCTTACATATATATATTACAAATTCTTTCTTTTTCTCTCTAACAAAATTTACACAAATATTTTAGTGACAATTGCAAAGGAAACTAAAAACTAAAAAAAAAATGCTTATGAGAAAATGTTTGTTTAAAAACATATCAATAAATTGTTTAAGTAGTTATAGAACTGAATGCTAGCAAGAGTACATCATAAGTAAAGAAAAAAAATATGATTTTTTTTTTTTTAGATTAACCTTATGTATAATAAACATGATTACATATAGTTATTTTTTCTTCTACTGAAAAATACAGAAAAAAATTGAGGTCAATAACTTAGCATAAAGACAGAAATGGAAGAAAAGAAATTACTTATTGAAAATAAGAACTGTTCTTGCATACATTTTCCTTTCTCCCCAAACTACTATATCAAAGCTTTATAATTAGATATTTAAAATTGTCTTCCAACAAGTCAGCAAACTAGTTTCACCTTATTAATATTGGGGCTAAAAGTTCACAAATGAAATCAATATACAAATGTTTTGGGGTGGGGTTTTTTTTTTTCAAATATTTTTAATTTTTATTTTAAAAATAATAATAACAATGACATCAATTAATCAAGAAATGACAAATTTGTGCAGAATTCATGAAACGGCGACTAGAACAAGACAAAAAAAAAATGAAAAAAACAAAGCAAGAATAAATAAATAATTAAAAATATTGAAAAAATAAATGCTAAGAATCCATCTTTCCAAGTTATCATTTCTAAATAAAATAATGAATGGATCAAAGATGTTAGAAATAAATTAATGGCATTGAAGAGATCTGGTCTTTTTATTTATTTTGTGATGATTTTACTAACTGACCTTTCATTTCACTAGTAAAAATATAGCTTTAAAATGGAATTTTTTTTTTTTTGTAATACCCTTTCCCAAAACATGGAGAAAAAAATTAAAGTTTAAAAAACACACTTTATGTATAAAATAGAATTTTTAAAAAAAAACATAAGCAAATAAACAAAGGGAAAAGCTCAGAAGGAATTAAATAACAAAACAATAATAACATGATGCTTATCAAAATACATTTTCATTGGTCTCTTTTTTTTTCCTGTAAATGACTGGAAGAAGAATTGGAAATGGTTGGTTTGATAGCCTTCTGAAAATGAAATTAAAAAGAAATTTGAATTTTTTAACAGGAAAAACAAGATATGATCTTATGAGGCATTAAGACTTGACCAGTGATCTGGACTTTTTCAAAAAAAAAATTTTTAGAAAAAATAATTTTTGACATTCCTATTTCCAAGATCACAGCTCTACACCACTTCTGGAAAACCTTTAAAAAAAAAAAAAGAAGAACATTTTTAACAAATCAATAAAATAAAAACTGAATGAACTATAAAAAACATGATCACAATAACAGTTAATATTTTTCAAAAACTTCAGAATATTAATCTTTTATTTGAATATTAATTAAAATTATACTATTAGTTTAATACCAATTATAAAATTATTTTTTTACATAAATATATTTTTAAAACACAAATGGGATGTATATATATATAAGAATCCTTCTGTCAAGCTAATACATGCAAAAAAAAAATTAAAAAAAAAACATAATTCAATGTATTTTAGTAAAATGTTCATTTCACACACAGCAAGTATGATTAAAAAAGGATAAAAATGAAAAAGATCTTTTGATATTATAATTGAATTATTTAAGTGACGTAATTTCTTTTATTTCTCTTATGTTTTATCAACATTAATTTATATTTTATAAAAGTTCAAAAAATCTGCACCAAAATTACACTAACATACTGCTCAATGTTTTTGTAAATTCTTCTAAATCATTAATTTCAGTGTTTTTTCTCCTATATTTTTATTTACATATATATATATTTAAAAAATATAAATATGTTTAATATTCAAATCCCTCAGAAGTTATGTTAGATGAATTTAAAAAAATTCTAGCATTATGGGTTAGAATAATCTGAGGATTCTAAGACAATTTATATATAAGTTGTGTCTCTGTATACAGATATATGCTATAAAACAAAAATTCATCATCAGGTTCCTTTTAATATAAATTCATTGAATGTTGTTAGAAAACCATTTTGGAAAATATAACTACTATTTATGATGAAATTACAAAATGTGCTTCAATGAAACATACTTCTTTGAAACTTTTCTATTAAAAATATTCTTGAAAATGAGCTCAATTGCAAGATCTATTTTTCTGCTTACTTAAGCATCTATGTTAGAAATAGAAATTCATTCTATTCACTCTATATCACACTATTAACTGCAAGCCAAAAATCATTTGATATTTTGTCAATTATCTAACATCCTTATTAAAAAGTCAAACATATCAATAGTTAACTTAAAGCTGATATCACTAAAACATTTAGTCACTGCTTTCATGTCAGCTAAAAAGCAAGTTAGCTTGAGTTCAAAATCTTAGGATATTTGAATTTCAAAGTATTCTAATTTATGCAGAAACCAATGAAAATAACAAATCATGTGATGCATTATTCAATTCTTCTTGAAATATTCTTTTCAAAGATGACTTCATTTGGAATATGTTTTTCAATACTTTGGTTTTTAAAACTGGAAAAATTTGAAATTAGTTCATAATTGTCTTTTGTATTCTTATATTTTTTTTACCATACTTATTATCATAAATTTTTAAAATATATTATATTTAGTAGCTATTAAAATAAATTTATTACAATTTAATAAAAAGTATACTACTTTCGTATCAAAATAATAAAATGCAAACATAGAACAAGTCTGCAAAAATTGGCCATCATATGTGTGTGTATATATAATATACACACACAATATAAATTAATTGCAAAAAATATAATAAAACATTAAAAATGTTCTATTATAAAAT
Source organism: Epiperipatus broadwayi (assembly GCA_028023455.1). Classification (NCBI taxonomy): domain Eukaryota; kingdom Metazoa; phylum Onychophora; class Udeonychophora; order Euonychophora; family Peripatidae; genus Epiperipatus; species Epiperipatus broadwayi. The sequence goes on along the minus strand of JAQFVV010012612.1, from coordinate 545,350 downwards.
AATATTCAGGTTATTCTCCTTTTCCTAACCCTATTTGTAAATGGTTTGCCTTAACTTTTCAAAAGTTGGCTATGTAAAGATTTATTCCATATAGTTGACAGTAGCTGAATGTGCTTTCAGCTGATGAAGCCAGATACCAAGCCATCCATGAGTACTATAAATCTGGTTTCACTAGCCAAAAAAGCCGACTCAGCTACTGTCAATAAAATTAATATAGAAAATAAACCTTTATAATAATGACAAACCAATATTATAAAATAATATTTATTCAATAAATAAAAAAATGTAAACATTATCATAATAATAAAATGCAAATTGAACAGCAGTTTGAGCAAGCAATTAATCATATGTAAATATGTTAGTGTATACATAAATATATTTACTCTTAAAAATTATAATTTAACAATATTATTTTTATTTAACATGCAATAATATATCTCAGATATCTTTTATTTATTTGCTTTGCTAGGGAAGAAATATAGCTGAATTATCTTTCATGAGTAAATGGAGTAGAGAATGTAAAATGTGAAACACATTGTTTTTTTGACAATTGATGGTGTGAACTATCACAGATTTTATGTATGATTTTAATGTACTAAATTTGTCCACAAAAGACACTTTTATAATTTATCTATCAAAATTTGAAATATATGTTAATAAATTTTAAAAAATGTAAATTCTTTGTTTTGTTTGTTTAATTTTCATTTTATAATAATGATTCAATTTTTTCAAGTTTATTGCAATCCATAATATGTTATCTTTATGTCAATGTATGATATTTTATTTTAGCATAAAGTAAATTAACGTTATTGTGAAAAGTGTATTTTCAACCAAATGCAAAAGAAATACTATATGTTCTTTAGAATGTTAGTTTCAAAAATAGATTTTTTAGAAATATATTGAATTATTCCACCTGACCTTAAAAGTAATTTTATTTTCAGATTTATAAAAATACAAAAGTGAATAAAATTGCAGTCATTATCATAAAATATCATTGTTATCCAAAGATCTGTTCAAAAATTTTATTGAATAGGTTGTTTTCAATTATAGATGAATGGTTTTATTGAATAGGTTGTTTTCAATTATAGATGAATGGTTTGTTTGGGATCCCTTGTGATTTTAGAATATTAAAAAACACTACAAATGTTTTGTTTTTTACCAGATAGGTGTAGGAAAGAAACAAAAAAATGAATTATATAATGTCTTTAGTGATTTGGCAAAGAAATTTGACTCAGCCAAACAGTTCTGTGACATTATTTGAAATTTCTATTATATAACTTCTACATAATGGAACAAGAGAAACTGTTATTATAGCTGAAAAATCAAGCATTTAAAATGAAAATGATATTAAACAAAAATGTGCGCTAGTTTCAATTTTGTTATTCATTTAACTGTTTATATACAGTTTCATGAAGCACTCATCAAGATATGATATATTAGGTGATGAAACTTTTGATTTTGATCAATTAAAAAATAAAAACTTTATCTTCTTGGCTTCTGAATTTACAATATGCTGATGGCTGTGCTATTTTTGCCTACTCAAAAGATGATTTATACCAGTGATCTTCAACCCCAGGTCTTTTTCTGCTGGTCCACGCTAGACTAACAGGAAAGTTTGTAATAACAAAATAATAAGATTTTAAACTTTTAATTAATATAAACAATTTTTATTTATTTTTTCATAGCATTTTTACCCAATTAAAAAAAAAGAAACAGAATGAAAACAAAATCTAATCAATCATACATAAATTAATTTGTTTTTCTATTTATCACAGATGTTTATTAGGGGGGGGGGATTAAATTTTATATTATTTTTCTAAAAAAATTCAAAATTCAAATAAAAATTTTTTATTATACAAACTCCATATAATATATAACTTCATCTTGTATATTTAACATTAAATACAGATATTACATTTATCATAATCATTGTCATGTAATTACACTAACTGTGGTATTTCCCAACATTCAGGTGAATAATATTTTATTGTTATATGTTTTAACAATGAAATAATAAACGTAGAAATGCAAGCACATTAATGAGAATTAATTGTTTATTATACTGTTTTCCGTAGTAATATGACTGCATAACTCGAGAAAAAAAGTTCAGCATGTAAAGGTAAGCAATGTCATTACAATACACAGTAACTAGTGTGCTGTTTTAGTCAGTTATAACAATTATGCTCATCTAAGGCTAAGCAATTTACATTTTTAAGAAAATTTATCTGTAAAGTTCTGCCAGTCTGTGAAATCTTATCTTTATTTTTGCTGGTCTGCAGGTGTGAAAAGCTTGAAGACTACTGATCTATACAACACAACTTTGATTTATTAATTAATCTTAAAAAGAACTAAAGTTTTTTATCGACCAATGATGAAAGAAAAATCTTCAACTTTTAACTTGAACAATTATTAATTAGAGAAATGTCAGCTAATACATCTTGTTAGCTTTTTAAATTAAAAAAAAAAAACAGAACTTACATATTGAGACATTATGCAAACTCTAATGTGCTATTGCAGCTTTTAACAAGTTAAAAGATAAGATATTTCATTATGGTGAAAGGTATTAGAAAAAAAAATCACTTTAGATTAATTTATAAAATTCTAAAAATATAATAACAAGATCTTCAGTTTGCTGGATGTATTGTAAAATTACATATCTGTTGGATTGTCCACATGAAATGAATGAATAAGATTTCCTAAAAAGGTGTTTTATGCTAAACTTAAGCATGGTTTTCATGGGAGATGGAGGTCCTATTTGTATTATAAAGATAATTTCAAAGATGTTCTAAAGAAATACAATCTTTTCTGCTTTCACTTGGAAGATATGCTGAGATGTTGATGTTTTCTGCAAAAAAAAAAAAAAAGTTGAAGAACAACACAACAAATTAACTATAAAAACAAAAATGGACCGGCTTTCATGTTCTAAGTGTTGACATATTTGTCCTTCACAGATTGGTTTGTATAACCATTGCAAAATTTATCTCTAGTACATTATTATTAATTTTTATGATCATATTTGTTTTGCAAGTAGATGTCTTCTGCTGATGATGAGCCAATTAGTTTTTGATTTTTGTGGACAGAACCAAAAGTATTGGCCATAAATAATATATACATATTGAAATGTTTACTTAAAAAAAAAAACATATCAAAGTTATTAATGAGTAATGCTTTTGTTTTCTAAATTTGTGTTGAAACTTATCAGTTATGTGATTCTTTAAATTTAACTTCATTAAAATAGAACAAAAAAAGGTATTGTATGTGACTTGAAAGCTAATTTAACATAAGTATTTACAGAAGAGAGCAGATTATATAAATTTAAAAAAAAAATAGAAAAAATTTATTTTTGGCTTAATTTTTTAATACTCGGAAGGCGGCGTTTATTGCTCCACTCTTGTGATTTATTTCACATTTCAACAATTTTTATAAAAAAAAAATTTAAAAAGTGATATTTTTTATTATTTGTTAAATTTTTGACCTTGTAAATATTAAATTTCATGTATTGACAATAAATTAAATTTTAATTTCTATTTATGCAGTAGCAATAAATATTTTTTTAATTAAAAAGTTTTTACTTGGCAAACTATAGTATTTCTATTTAATAAGGCATGGAGATATCTGAAGTATATTTGTTATCAAAATGCAAATCTAGGGGGAAGAGGAAGTATTATGAAACATTTAAATAAAGTATAAAATGTCTAGATGAATATTAAGTCATTTTTATGGAAGACAGCATTAAATTCTCTGAGAGATGGTGGAGGATATAACTTAAGTTCAATAATATTCAAATCAAGTAAATATTTGGAAAATTCAAGAACATGTTTAACATCATCCTTTTATTTTTCAAATCAATATATATATCTAGTGGATTGTATGAATTTGAATATTATGGTTTTAGAAATAATATCTGTTGAAAACAATTTATTTGCAACAAAGGATTAATATAATTTCCCAAGTCTACATTTTACGGTTAAAAATAGACTCTATGGCTGGCAAGTTTTTTTAAGAATCCCCAGATAAACCAATCCAATAGTTGAAGGATATATATATATTTTATATATCCTCCAACTATTAGATTGGTTTATTTGGGGATATAAATGATTTACTTATCTATATGACATGCTTCTAGTTATAAATAACCAGTTCCTTTGTTGATGGTCATAGCTTTCATGTTGTATTCAAATAAAAAACTGGTGGCTTTGAACTGACAGCTTGCTTTGTCAGACAATGAAATCTTCAGATGTTACTTGAGTTTCTGCAGTGTTTTTGATTATGAATTTTTTACAATCTTTGTCAATTTCTTCAATAAGCATTGACTTCTAATCTCAATCATCTCCAGAAGTTTTATTTTCAATTTTTTTGTGGATGCTTTCATTACTTTTAATATAGAATTTTTAGACATTAATACAATATTTTACCTAATTGGGTACTAACAACTTAATACGAGTTTCATTTCAAATACTTCTGATTTTAATAGTAAACGTTGGTGGACAATCAACTATTTCAAACAATGTCATATTTATTTATGAGTGAAAGGCCTTGGCCAATTCAATGAAAACAATATATAAATTATGTCTTTGTTCCTTTTGTCCATTTATTTGGCAACGAAAACCATATTTATAGTGCTTCTTGATTCTTTAAAACCACACTGAGTTACTAGTAACCATTCATCTATGACATGAAACAATCAATTCAATTTATCCCTTCAGATGTCTAATTTTTTGGGGGGAAACAGCGAACTAATTTTATTGGTCAATTACATAAAAGTTTGAGTAATTTTATTTGTCAATTACATTTTAAGTATGTTTCTATCCATAAAAATATTAATCTTCAATAAACAGAACTGTTTTGATTTAGTTTCTCAAAATTGATTTATTTTACATTCAAATTGATTAAATGTAACGAAAAATTTAAAATAATGTTAATAACTGAAGAAAAATATAAGTAAAACATTTGGAAAAGAACCTCCAGTAAAACAAAAGAATTATATTTCAACCAATCATTACATGACATTGCCAATTATTTCTTGTATCTTAGAAATTATGATCTCTGATTATTCATTTTTGTTACTTTTTCTTCAGCTAAAATTCAATAGTTTAAATTAAAATCTAAATCTAGACACATTGTTAGTTAATATAGTGTAAAAAGTAATCATGAAATACTTAAATATTTATGAAAAATAGTTGCAATTTTCTAGAACATCTAATGTCATTGATATGCAAATAGCCGTCACTTGTTTTGAATAACAGTCAAAAGCTATTTTCTTTCCCTTGATTATTTTTCTTCCAAAATTTAAAAATTTTCTAATCAAAGTTTATATTTACGTAAATTAATGTAAAAACTTAATTATCAATGTAAAAAATTATGAGAAATATATTTATTTTTGTTCAAAATCTATTACGAAAGCATAAAACATTTGGGTTTGATTTCTGACTCACCTAGTGAAAAGTTCACAGTCAGTGCTTATTGGCTTCTTATAAGGGAAAAAAGGATGGACTATATAACAATAGATAGCAGTGAAAAATTGATTTTTTTCAAAAATTACTGTCAAATGTGGATTTTTTTGGAACTAAAATTTTAAATACTAAATTTTTTATAAAATTAAGCATAAAAGTATGAATGTTTCTTTATTACACTTTCAAAAAAGGCCTTTTTAAAAAGAGCAATTTCACTTAATCATCTGAAGTTCAAATACAGGGTTAAATTATAATCTCATTTGTTCATTTTTCAATATTTATGGTTATTATTCATTTTTAGTAATTAATTAATATATTTATTTATCTGGATCTTTATATTTTTACTTCTTTTTATATTTTATCTAAAAATTTGAACACTTTTTATTAGTCAGAATTTTTTTGTTTTAAATTCAGTTTAAGCCCCTAATTATTATAACGATATGATATTTTGGACTATTTCCATCATTTATAAATAAATGTTAAATATATAGAAAATTTTAAATTTTATTTAAACTTTCCAAATATAAACAATTTGTTAGTAATAATACACAAATATACAACACAGATTAGTTGTCTATTTGTGTATTATCACTAAAAATGTAACTAAAATTTAAGTTTTTTTATGGCTGACATGCATGCTGTACATACAAACAAAATAATTTGAGTTTTATCTTTTTCTGAGCATAGGAAAAAAACTACTATGCATGTATGTGAGTGTCATCAAATAAAGTTTTTCCTATAAAAACAGTGAAAATAGTATATTTCGTAAATAGTTCTTTTCATGAATTTTTTTGCTAAAAGTTACTTTTAAAAAGGGTTGTTGTTTTTTTATATAAAAAAAATCAAAGAATGGGAAGATAATTCAAAGAAAAAATTCAGAAGAAATTAATGGGCACTTACTTACAGAGTAAATACAATAAGTAGATTTTATTTCTAAAAAAATTTATAATAAAATTTATTGATAAATTATATAAAAGTTAACTCTCTAGAAAATAAAATTATTTTTAATTACAAATGAAAATTAAAGTTTGTTATCACTTTATGAATGCAATTACTCACACCAATGTATTGAGATTGACTGTCTCATGGCACACAACATAGTATGTGTGTACATATATATATATATTTAAAGCTTTAAAGAAAAATTAGAAAGAAACATAGACAAAATTTATATATATATAATTATTTAAAATATAAAATAACTGAAATATTGATTGAGTACTAATGTTAATTAATATTTTTGGAAATACTGTAAATTATTTAAAATCAAATATCTGCTTATCCCCTATGTATGTATCTACCTATTTATCTATCTGACTTTCTTTCCATCTGTCTACCCATCCATTATCTATCTATCCATTTGTCTATTTATCCATCAATCCATTAATCTACCTAGAGATTTTGGTACCTACATAGAGAAGTAAAAAGATAAATAGAATGGATGGGTAGAAGGACAGATGAATAGCTAGATGGATGAATAAATAGATAAACAGATAAATGTGCAGATGGATGGGAGGTAAATAAACAGTTAAGTAAGTGGATGTTTGGATGAATAAATAGATAGAGATACATACAGAGATAAATAGATAGATAGGTTGATAAATGAATAGATGATATAGTTAAACAATGGAATAAGTAGATAAATGGATCGATGGAAAATTTGATAGACAATTAAATACAAATATATAGATAGATAAATAGATATAGGGAAGTAAACTGACATAAATAGATATAAAATGGTTGGATGGGTAAATAGATAAATGAATGAATGGATATTTAGATAGAATGTTAGATACATTGGTAGATGATGAATAGATTGATGAAAATATATAAATGATGTATGGATGGCTAAATGGAGAGATTGATGAATGAATGGACACAGAAAAACAAACAGATAAAGATACATTGATAGATCAATGGGTGGGTGGATGGACAGATAGGCATACATAAATTTATTAGAAAATCAATAATTTTATTATTTGACAAAACACATTTTAATAATTTTTAAAAATCCCCCCCCCCTTTTTTTAGCACTTTAAGATCAAGGTATTAGCCCAAACTTTTTATTTTTTCTTAACACTTCCACTTCACAAGAACAAACACAATCCCACCTTTATATTTTCCCCCTACTTTCAGGTATATACAGTTAATATTATATGTTTACTATTCAAAAAAGTAATTAATATATTCTACATCTATTACTTGCAAAAAGTGTTATGTGCATACATACAATATGTAATTTTAATATCACAATGTTTATTTACATTTTAAAAATTGGGGTTAGTATTAATTATAATGGTTAGATATAATATAGTATTTATCTACATAATAATCTTGTTTATTTAATTATACAAATAAAAGAAAAATTAAATCACTATTTAAAAGAAAAATTTCTTCTGACAATTTGCTTTGTCAAATTTTAGCCTCAATACAAAAAACTTTTTTAAAGCTTAAAATCATTCTAAATCATCTTTAATATTTTCAATTTCTTTCCACTGCAGAATTCAACGATAATAAAATACTGTAAATAACAGGAATAAACAATTTAATGGTAAAATTATAATCCACAAGAATATGAACAAACTGCTTGCAATGAATGAAAACTCGTAAATTTCATTATAGAATAGTTCCTAATGACAGAGTTCACAAATCTTCAGTTAATTTGAAGAAAAGGAGGACAAAGAGTTTGAATTACTTGCAGTGAATTGAAAATCACAACTATCTTATGATAAAATATTATTTTTTAACATTTTCTACTGCCAGGCAAAAAAATTGATGAAGTATGCAGAAAATTAAATATATTAGAATAATAGATCAAAGTTACATTCTATTTAAAAAACTATCTGATCTCAAACATGTGGTTTCAGACATTGAAAAAAAATCATACTAATGGCTCCTAATATATATTTCAACCAATCATATTTCATTCCCAAGATCAAATTTATATAATTATTCAAATGTTACACACTGATGTTCTGTATTTACAATGTATATTAAACAAATTAATTTTATCAGGTGCTTTAGTTAAATATCCTTTCACAACTATAATTTCCCAAAAAATATATAAATGATTATTAATTATTTTTATCGGGTTAAAAATTAATATGAAGTTCTTTTCACCAATGTTTTCAACCATGTGTGTGTATTAAGGTGATTATAAGTTAATTGTAAAAATATAAGATCATGAACTATGAGTGATAGGGTTAGATTTTATTAGCACTTGTGTAAAAATATAAGATATATCTAAACTTTATTAAAGTCTCTATCAGAGATTATATAAAGAATAATTACTTCTAAACTAATTTAAAAAATGATTATTAGTTATTGAAATATTTATTGCAAAATGATAATTATTAATAGGTACTATTAAAAATTATACTCTAATAAAGGAAATTTGTGTAATAATTTATATAAAAATACCAAAAGATTGTTCTTAAAAAGAGTGATGCATATCTGTGCACATACAAAAACAGTGATAACATCACATATTTTTCATATTATTTTCTCTAAAAATCTCTTTATTAACTTTTGTTATATCTTTCCGTTTGATTTCCAAATCTTTATAACTCTATTATTTTCAAGACTATATTTTTACATTTTTTATTTATTTCAACAAATATTTTTATAGCCTATTATTTTTCAAAACTTCAATAATTTTACTATATACAATTAATTTTAAATCTTTAACGCATCTAAATTCAGTAAACCACAACATAAATTCATCTCTTGGAGAAAACATCTCTTCTATTTTTCTAAAAAACTTAATACTTATTATATTTACTTCAAACTATCAAGTATTTGATTTATATTTGATTTTGTCTGTATACAGAACTACACAAACATATATACATTTAAAAAATGAAATATATTCAATACCAAATTTTCCATCATAGTAAAATATCTGATTTCTTTTTTTTTTTTTTTTTTAAAAAAAAAAAAAAAAAAATACAGTTCATTTTTAGTTTCTGTTTCATTCATTCATTCATAAGGTTGATTTCATCCGTGATAATTTAAAATTTATAAAAAATAAAAAAAAATTATTAAAGCAATCTATATGTATGTATGTATACATAAACATCCATTTTAAAATAATTTTCCAAATCCGTAATTATCGATCAGGGGAATAAAATATACAGAATAATAAATTGCAATTCTTGAATTTAATACAAACATAATTTCTAAACATAAGTATTTGATGTTCATATTTAAAAAAATATTTAAAATAGATATATATGAAAACATATAAATCGTTGTTTTTTAATCAACTTTATTTTTAATTTTTTTCTCCTCTTGAAATTAATACATATGAAATTTATTTAAGTGTATCACCAAAAAATCAATACACTTTAAAAAAACCATGTTGAGAAAATTAAAAAGTAATTGGGTACTTGAGCGAAAATATACATTTTTCATAATAAAAAAAAACAACTTAAAATTTATTTGAAGAAAGAGTTAAGTAATTATTTTTACCATAAACAGAGATCTAATTTAAATACTTATATTTAAAATTTATTTAAAAATAATTTAACATGTAATGCATTTTTGGTATAAAACTATAGCAACCTTTGAAGTAATAAATTAGAGCAGTAGGCTGGCATCTAAGTCTGGAGTAGAACATATATGCAGAATAGTTAGCTACTTCACCTTTTCTGGTAAATGAACTATAGCAATTGGTAACTGACAATTATGAATTCATTCCAAACACAGGAACAATATCACTTCTTTGGCAATAATCAGCAGTGTAAGAAGGAGAGTAGTATAATTGGATAAAAAATCTTATCTCCAAATTAATGATCAATACAGAAAAAAAAACGGTAAGAGATGAGAAATGAATGGAATCAGCTCATGATATTTACTTGTTCGTAAAAATTACAAAGTTATTCGTTAATGTCAGTAATTATATGCAGAAAACTAAAAAATTTAATTAGTAAAAAATCTTAATTTTCTTAAAATTCATATGAATTATTTATAAAAAGTAAACTGAAAAATTTAATTAGTAAAAAATCTTAATTTTCTTAAAATTCATATGAATTATTTATAAAAAGTAAATATATTATTTTTCTTTCTTAACAAATTTGTGTAAGTAACTTGTAAGAAATTAGTGTATTTTATACAATTTTTTTAATATTTTCTAAAGTATTCAATAAGTTTGAAATAATTCCTTGGAAATTATTTTCCAATTCATGTTTATCAAAATTTATATATCTTAAGATTTGGTATATTTCACAAGATGTTTTTAAAATAAAATGAAAATGTAATAAATATGCTGACAAATAATAATCAATAAAAAAGTATGTAATAAATGTATTTTAAAAAATGCAAACCCAAATTTCTATATCCAAGAATCTTGTGATATTTCATTATGAATTACAAAATAAATACATCCTTTCCAGTTCATTAAGTTTCATCCAGATAAAAGCCTGCTAGCTGTCCAAACATGCACTAAGGTTATAATCTTTATAGATATAATTGGCTAATAAAATGTTTATCAAAGTAATTTAAGTAGTTAATAAATATGCATGCATGTGTGTATATATTGTAACAATAACTATGCACAGATCAACAACTGGTGATGCGGATAATAAAAATGAAAAGCAAATGATACTTTTAGGGTAATTTGTTAATAAGTATTTTATTTCACTATTACTTTGTAATTAATAATAGGTTGATGCATTGCGGTGAAATTTTTTTATATAACAATTTATGTAGGCTTAGCGCTTTCAGAGTTTTGTTATTCCATAATCATAGCCTCTTTAGATTATCAAATGGAAAAATTGAAGAGTAATATTTGGGATTTTATATATATAAATCACCATAATACAGGTATTAGCAACCATTTGCTTCTACAACTGTACATTCCAAACTTCACACATCGGGGAGCATGTTTTCAGCGCTATGGGGCGGGGTCTTTCTACGATTTGGGTGCATGGCATTAACGCTGTATAACTATTAGCATGTTATATAAAACAAAAGATATTATGATTGTACGCTAATTGGATATTATTAACTTGTGTACTTTTAGAAAATAGAAAAGCATTAGCTTTATTATATGCGTAAAACATTATATGCTAAAAATAACAATCAGGCAAATTAATAAATAATTTATTAATAATAATAAAATTAAATCAATAGAATATTATTCGTAAATTTCCATTTAAATATTTCTAAAGTTGAATATCAGAACAAAAGTTCAAATCTTTTATCTCTCTAGCTGTTTGTTATAACTTCTAATATATGTATATGAAAAAAAAATATTTATTTCAATGCAACTTTCATTGAAACAGTTTCATTCATATTATTCTCAGTAAATTATAACATAGTTTGCTCCGTGAATAATTCAAATTTAAAGATTTTTCTATTCTCGTTCATTCATGAACAAAATATAATGTCTTATTTGACAATCTCAAATTTCAGTTTTCATTTTATATTCTTTTATAGTTCAATGTGTCTTTTTATTTATTCGTCTTAAATATCCAAAAACAATACAAAACATTAAAGCTTTTTCTTTTTAATTAAACTATCTTACCATTTTATTTTGAAAGTCCTTTTCCTTTAAATATCTTTCTTCTTTTAATTATTATTACACAAACATTGTACAGTTAGTATTTTATTTTGCTTGAAACAAAAACTTTCTTGGCAATTTATCAGCAAGATGTTTCTTTCCCTTCTTAGCAGCTTCTAATACTTGACAGGGAAAAACACTAGACAATATATCAAGAATAAGAGCTGATGTGCTACTTGTTTCGACCTAGTGATCCATATTAAAAGAATATCCAAATATAATGAGTATTTTCATAACTTTTAATAAATCAAAGTAATTTTTAAAAAAATTAACGCTGCATGTATAGTTAATACTTTTCCTTTTCTACTTCTTCAAATTAGAGTGTGTGAGAGAGGAGGAAAGGACGAAGAGTGAGGGGGAGAGAGACATTTCTTTTCCATATTATTGTTTTCATTTCCATATTATTGTTTTCATTTACATACAAAACCTATTTGTTTTATTTATAAATTTTTGGATTGTCTCATCTATGAAAATTAGTTAAATGAATATGTCAGCATGTATTTTAAGAATAAAATCTTTATTCACATAATCATTTTCTGCACGTGAATATTTCATTCCTCGTTTGTTTATTTCCATTTTGTATGAATATATATGTGTAAATAAGCACACACATGTTACTTTACAAAATATACTTCCAATGTAACTTTGGCATCGCTATGACAATAGTTATAATATATATATTAATAACTGAGAATAATGTCCCGTACCCATAGTATGGAATCAAATAAGACAGTGATGAAAAACTATTATAATCTGGCTATTGACAAGTATGGTGATTAACATGTAAAAGTTATTTTATCATGTTATCTAAATTATTCACAAATATCTCTGAATTTTTTATAAAATAAAATTATTTTATCTCAACACAATGTGTGTGGAAATGCTATATTTTAAATAATCAACTGCCCAATAAATTTAATAAATCTTTATAAAATGATGAATATTAGTACAATAAAATTACTATTTTGTAGGCAAAATATTAATGAAAATGAGAATATTTCCACTACGGATTATCTCAATTAATGTGCTTAATTAATGTACTATATTCCAAATACTATTGTTTCTTTATTATTATATATATTACTGTATTTTAACTAATAAAATTTATTTTCTCTATCTCAAATTCTTGCATTTAATTACTTATTGAGTATATTACTTATAAAAATAGATTAACACCATCCCCCTCTCATACGGAACTGCTACCCTACAAAATATCAGAGTTCATTCATTATATTTTAATTGATAATGTTAATAACTCTTCAACAGCTTTCACTGCAAAATAAAGTGAAAAATTAAATATCTTCTTTAAAAAGAGATGAAATTTAAATAAAAAAATAGATAGCAACTGCATAAGTAATATCTTTTCAGAAACTTTGAAGACCTTTTTATAACATGAAACTTGATAGATTACATCAGCTAAAAAATTATAAATTGTGCTTCATAAAAAAGCACCAAAACTTAATGAAGAATAGATGTATTTCTGATTTTATTCAATCCTTAATAATATAATTCTAAGAATATATATTTTGTAAACCATTAACATTATTTTTTCAACAGTTTTTAAATACTAATAATCATTTTATTATGTACAATATTATTTTAGATAATACTGTGATATAATGTTATTCATCATACCATACATTAATTTAATAGATATAAAGTATCTTCAAAAAAAATTGAAAATATATTTAAAATCATAGCATATGATCAGCATATGATCATAATTGTTTTATGTTTCTATTTTTAAAAAATATTTAACATATATATATATAAGAAATACATATAAAATAATAAGAATTCCAACTGCTATCACAATCCAAGCTTATTTTTACTGCTATATAATATCAATAAAAAATAATATAATAAATTTTCCTATCTAAATTGTAATTTTATCCCTATCAAAACAATATATATTTAGCAATCATTTAAAATAATGATAATCAAAAGAAATGTCCCAATCATATATTCCTCCCTATATTTATATTTGCCATTAAAACATAATATTTTAACTTATACAAAAATTTCCCTTATAGAAACCTCTGTGCATTATCTACATTTTCATTCTTCAAAATATTCAGCAATATATATCCAATTCTCTTTATGAAAAGTTTTTCAACATCAATAAAACAAATATTAACTTTCCTTACTCTTTCAGTATATTGTAGTGAACAGCAGGCAGGCACATTCATAACCATCATTAGACTTATAACCTAGAGAATAGAGTTTACTGGTAAGGATATCAAGAATAAATGCCTACCACCACTGTACCATCACTGAGACATTTAAAATTGCATCAAGATTGTGGATAGCATAGACTCTTGGCAAATATCAATTGGCAGAACAGACAGCAGTAAACAAAATACTGAAACAAATCTAAATCAACAGAACAATGTTTATTTACAGCATAGTATAATACTATTCAATTAAAACAAGGCTCAGATATAAGAGAGTTCAAATATAGAGTTCAATTATATCAGAGTTTAAATACAATAGCTCAAACCTATCAGAGTTCAAATACAATAGAGTTCAAAATATATCAAAGTTCAAATACAATAGAATTCAAATATAAATATATTTAAGTGGTAATCGACTCTTTTGATGTTAGCATGATTTGATACCTGGTGGAAGCTTTAAATATTACACCACAAAAATTTACTTATAATATTGTAAAATCTTGGAAGTTTAATAATTATTCTATGGTTTATTAAGATGTGCACAAATATATAATTCACTTTTGCATTAAACAAACAACAACAAACCAGCCTTAATCCACTATAAATGTTTACACATACAAATCATTACAAAGTTACACCTATATTGTAATGGACAGATTCGTCTATCTAGCTAACACACTGCAGAATTTAAACCCAGACACTGAACTCAACACTAGGAAGGGCTGCTCCCGGAAATCCTAAGTTCAAATCCAAAGTCTAAGCTCTACAGAGACAACTACATGATAAATGATGCTACTAATAATATAACCTTTTTACTGGTGCCAGTGGTCAGGTAGAAACAAGAGACTCTATACTACAATATAAACTTAGGTTTGCTAACTAATGTCCATGGATGGTACAAAATAGATATATAAAAGTGATGTACACTGAGATAGTGGTGTGGATCAAGAAAGGAAATAATTAGAATCAGTAAAATTCAAAAGATTTATTGATTTAACAAACATATAACGTGCACTGTCTGTGTATGTAAGGCAGCAACATTGAATAATTAAAAATGTATGTTGAAACAAAATGTCAGTCAAATTTACATGATGGCTTGTTATTTAATTCTCTATACCTTGGGTTAATGCAATAACATTATGATAATGTGCCTAAGTAAAATTAATAAAGAGAATTTGTGAAGATATGCGAGGTGCTTTGAGTAAATATAATAAATTATTGAATTAAAAGATTTGAGATAGTAAAGATTTCAATAAAACATTTATTGAACTTGAGAATAGAATGGACTGATACTCGTTAAGCTATAAGATAAGGGATGTGATTAAGTCAGGCAAATCAACAGAAATAACTAAATTCACATTAAGAGGTTGGTGGTGCTAGTGAGGATTTAATGTAAAGGATGGAGGGTGTGGTACATTGAAACCATGAAGCTTTGCAAAATAACATAACTAATCAATAAATAAGAAAAATGGTATAAGGGATGGCGTCTTGCCATAAATCCATTGGAAGTTGTGTCATGTGGCAGCCCAAGTCTGAACTCATCCAAGCACTTAGTAACTGTGTGACAACTGTGTAGAATTCCCAGGTGTTACAATTCTAGTACACACTCTAACTGGGAACTGCAGGAAAAAATAAAGGGGAAATGGTCTTAGCTGTTTAAAGCCCTTGAAGGAACAAAGCGATCTCAAACATCCGATACACCTACCAGACAATACTCGAACAAAGTACATAAAATATTTTTAAAAGACTCATTTTAGTTTAATAATGCACCTAATCAATTCCCAAATATGTATTTTAAGAAAGTTCGCACATTCTCGACCTCAAAATTATAAGTTTTGGAAATTAAGCAAAAGCCAATAAAACATATTTAAAATGGGAAAATGCATAATTATGGGATTTTATAAGAATACAGGAATTAATACGCAATCATGCATTTTTATACTATTCACACATTAACCTTGCACATATCCTCACATTATGTTAAAACAAATAGACATATGGATTCTTAAACGCAAAATTATTTAATGATTAAAAGATAGTAGGATGGCCCTTGAATGAGCGATTTAATGAGATATTAAAATAGAAGCAATTTATAATTAAAACACGCTAATCGGCGGCATATTAATTTAACAAAAAGAAAAAAAGTAATTCACTCGATCGATGCTATACTGGCACATCATCATAATAAAAGAAAACAGATTAATAAATACAAAATATTAACCCAAGTATAGAGACAGAGCTAATTAAGTTACAGATATTTTATAAAAAAAAAAAAAAACATCTTAAGATAGAAAACATATTAAATTAGCTATAGCTTATAAGAAGGAATATAATTTCACAAGAGCTCTTGGGTAAATTAGGTTACCTCATCGGAAGTAGGACATTCAAATGCATTTTCATATGGAGACTTTTCTAGTTTGATGGCAGCAGCATTTACAAGAATTTGGCAGTAACTTTTGGTTCAAAGTTCACATCTTCAACAGCAGTGGCAGTTTTCAGGGCTTCTTAAGTGAAGGCATCAGATGGCATGATGTGCAGCAGATGGCCATTTCTGAAAGGAAAATAGCCTTCTTGCCGGCTCTACTCTGACATTTTAAATTTCTCATTAAAGGCTGGGGTGTGCAGTTCTCTGAATACACCTGGCTTTAGCTTCTTGTAGTGGAATAAATTCTTAACTCTCAGCAAATTCACCTTTTACAAAATAGCTTTTTGACTCACAAATATAATTGACGACTTTAAAATTTACTTGAAGACTATTTTCTGACTTTAATAACAAATTGCTTGAAGACTAATTGCCCACTACTTGTTAAAATAAAACCAGCCCTATATATCTGAGAGCTGTACAATAATATTGCCCTGCAGCATAACAAACATACCCAAAAAAAAAAGATTTGCTATCTAATCAATGCTGTAATTAAACTTATCTGAACAGCCAAAGAAATTTAATAAATGTTATAATTAATTTTACTATTGTTAATTACCTTGTAGATATTCGGATTAAAACTTTAATTTCATTTAAGAAAAACCTTCGCTAATTAAAAATACCTTAAGTGGACATCTACTGTATTTCTTGATAAGCCACTAGAATATATTAATTAAAACTATTGTTTTCTTACCAACCCTCATTTACTTTTTACATAAAATTGATGGCGTGATTTTAAAATCTAAAATAACAACTTATTTACTTCTTTTAATTTTCAATGTTTAAATCTACTTATGAGATGAATATAATTTTATTTAAAACTAAAACAAATATTACGAATGTAATATCTTTTTTTATGAATAGATTTAAACAGAAATAATTTTAAATAACAAAATATTATTTTAACTTAAGTTTTTAAAATGAATATATCGCAGTATGTGTGTAAATATAACTTATATAACCTACTTTTTAAACAAATATCTTTACGTGTACATACACATAATTTATATTAGTTATTTCTGCTGGGAATTAGAACTATATATATATATATAATGAGCATTTTACTTGTGAATTAAAATTAGGTAGGATTTTTGGCATATAAGTGCATTGCAGATACACTATGATACATCGGGGGTTTAAACTAAGGTATGAGGGCAGGAAAGATGTGAGAAAAGGTGAAACGAAGATCTGCAAAGCAAATCTGACTGTTTCAATATATTGCACATGTGACCATCATGATACTACAAAAAAATTTAAGTGGCTCTGAATCACCAGTGTTATAAAGCACAAAAATATATAATTCATGAAAAGAAGTGTCATTATCCAATGCAAAACACAATCATCCATGAATACCTTCAGGAGAAACCAAAATATATATCACAACAAGCAAGCAAACATAACAAATTCGTGTGTAGTGGATAAATACTTAAAACTGCTAAAGACAATGTATACATATACATATACCAATTCTTTTAATTTCAGAAGAGTGTGACACAGAGTAAACAAGCCAAACTGTTTTAATAAATTTAATCAGCTGATCAAATAATTTGTAGTTATGTGCACATCACATTAAACACACATATATTAAGGATTTTTTTAATATCTTCAGAAATACTAAATTTTAATTATTAAATATAAACTATAAAGAATCACTAATGTTATAAAGCAAAAAATATAATTCATGGAGAAAAATTACACTACCCAATGCAAAACCTAATCATCCATGAATGCCTCAAGCAGAAACCACATATCTATCACAGGGAGGTGATACATGTAGTGAATAAATACTCAGAATTGCTATAGACAATGCACACATATACACATATCAATTCTTTTAATTTAAGAAGCATGTGATACAAAATAAACGAGCAAAACTGCTAACAAATTTAAGTATCTTATCAAATGATTTGTAGTTATGCGCACATTGCATTAAATTCACACGTATATTAATGATTTTTGAATCTCTTCAGAGACACTAAATTTTAATTATTAAATATAAACTACAAAGAAAAATAAAATCTCTTTTTAAACTTTTTTCCCCATTTAAAACTTTCTAAAACTATATCATAATTAATAACAATCATGGAAGCGATTTTTTTTTTTTTAAATTAAAACTCTTTACAAGAGGAAAAGAAAATTAAACTTTAAGAAACAAACTGTTTCTTCAATCTAGTCTAAAATTACCATGCTATATTAGATATATTAAATTAGATATGGTGTTATAACATATAATTAAAAAAATAGTTTTATGTAACAAATAAATGCATAAATACATAAAATTACATAATTTAAATTATAGCTATCACTAGTATGATAACATAAGTAAATGTTTTATAAAATAGTTTATAAATAAAACATTACTTTAAATTCAAGAGAAAAGATGGCGAACAGATATTTTCCAGAAAAGTTGAATTTTATATATATGTGTGTGCAAATGGAGCTCCTTAGTAGTTTCCATGTGAAGTCTCTTCATTTACTGGTTTTTAAATCTTGTAGAATTGTCATGATTTTTTGTCTTTAAGGTTGAAAAGTGCGTCTATGGTTATATACTTGATGATAGATAGCATGTTGTTTGCTCAAACTCAACAAGCAAAATTGGTCATTTAATGGTTACGCCTATATACTGAAGAAGTAAAATTCATTTCCTGATGCTCAGCCATTCATGGTTATTAATTCGACTACTGGTAAAAGTTCGGAATATATCATGCTAAGCCAGAAAAAGCAATGATCATAAAAAGCAGGATGAATGACAAATAGAAGCAGAATGACTAGAATACACCTGGATCTCGTTTTATGTGGTAGATAGGTTCCTCAGAAACGTGCACAAAAGAAATCGCACAAAAATAGACTTAACTTACTTTAAAAAATGGGGATAGGGGGTTGTAATTTTCAGAAATCACATAAAAGCAAAGCAAGAAGGAAAAATTACTTTAAAATTCACATTAAAAAAATAAAGAAATAAAGTATGACTAATAAAATATTTCAAATATTTGAAAAAAAATAATACAAGACAAACTTTTTTTATTAACTACAGTATTTAATTTTACATTTTTTCATATATATTTTAATCATTAGCGGTTATTTGACTATTTGACAATATGCGTTCGTTTGTGAAATGTTAAGAAATCAGATTTTACATGTGACATACAACTAGTGCCACTTTCAGTCTTGAGCTGTGTTAATTGTTTTTGGTTTCTATATTAAAAAAATGAGATCATAATCAAAACAAAAATCATTAGAAAGATTATTTTCAGATTATAAAATCAATAAAATCTTCATTATTATTTATTTTAAAAATCTAAAAAATTATTTATTTCTGTTATAATTAACAAAATACATTTTAAAAATTTAAAATTTTTGAATATTTATTGCGATATTTTTATATGTAAATATAAATCCATTATTATTATTTATTCATTAGTATAAGTAGGTTATTTACATAGAAGCTAAGATAGCTTCAGGCCATATTCACGTTAGCTGCTAATGTAACATTATATTTTTGAAAAAAAAAAATTTCAAGTCAAGATAAGTTATTAATAATTTAAATTTATTGATATCTAATATAGTGAAATATGGAAGATATTAAGAAGAAACATGAATCGCTTAACTTCAAAATCGCATTAAAATAATCCGCATAAAATGAGACCCAGGTGTAATTCTGAACTGGTCTTTTTATATCATTCACTTTTCTTAATTAACAAATCCACTCATTTACCAAATTGTTTTAATCAACAAATAAACCCATTTGTTTATCAAATTTTTAATTAACAGTCAGTAAGAGGACTCTTAAAATATTATTAATTAAAATTCAATATTTTCAAAACTGGGAACAAGGTGTAATAAAAAATAAAAAAAGATTTTCCACTAGTTTTAATTGATAAAAAAAATACTTGAAAGAATTTTTAAAAAATGTATAGATTATTATTAAGTATTATTCCTATGAATTCTAAAACAGATTTGTTTAAATAAATTTAATTACAATGGAAGAGTTTTTTTTTTTTTAACTAAGTAAAATTGATATAAATTAAATATGTATGCAGATCTTCATTAATGTGTACTCCTGTAATACAAACCAATATACAAAAGAAAAACTTAATGAAACTTATAGTTGTGTTTGGGCTGAATTACAGACATAACTTACAGAAAAATAATACAAATACCCAAGTTACAATTAATATAATCCTTATTATATCTACAAATATATATAATACAAAAGAATATATACAATACTGAATAGTATAGATTAACGTCAACTCTGGGTTCTGTGTCTTGTGATCCTACCACTTCCAGCTACACCTGATAGCTTGCCTCATGGGTAGGGGGTATGACTCTTCCGGCTGTACAAGACAGCTTGCTTAGAGTCAACAGTAGTCTTAGCAGCATCCGGTCCCTCTGTGGACTTACCTAGCTGCATAGGACAAATAGTGTATTGCTATCATGGGAATGCTTACTGTTGTTCAGGTTAGCAGAGCTTCCCTGAGATAACGCATTGTCTTTGTAGGTTAGACAGACATTCTCCCCCTGTTCTCACAAAAAGCTGACTATTTATAGGCAGATCCCTGACCTTACAGAAAACATTCAGATTAAGCAAGCATCATTACTTATTATTGGCCTTTACTAATCATTGGCTATAAGTTTAGCTGTGCATTAGCCTATTGGCCCACGGCAAACAATGCTTAATCCGACAAGATAAGAGGGAATCTGGAATAGTCCACTTCTAAGAGAAGGGAAGACTATAACATCCATCCCCCTGGCTAAAAATTAGCCCTAGAGAACAGTCATACAGGTGTGCTGGAGGACGACTAATCTGTTTTGGTGCTTCTGGTCTACTGCCGTCTACAGTTTGTTGGGCCTCCTTGCTTGCACTGCCTGTCCCTGGAGATTCAGTCATTATGGCTGCATCGATGGCAATGATATTGACATCCATCTGCTGTTTCAACTAGCCTGTGGAGTTCTTTTTCTTGAATTACGACAGTTGAAATCCATTTAGCCAACTATATTAGCCATTCTTTATTTTACATGAGAAAAATATTTATTTTGTATTTATTGCGAGTAATCACTCGATATTGTTATTGACAGATTTTTTACTCCACTAGAGCGAGCTTCTGTCTTTTTTAGAATGACCACTTTTGATTGGTTTATAAACTGCCAATAGCATTTGCAATCACTTTATTTTTTATTCTCCCAGAAATAAGTGATTTTAACAATCACTGTTTAGGAAATATAACGAGTGTCTATATAAATGTGCACTTAGGTATTTACACTCCCATTTTTTTTCCAGTCATGGGGAAAAAATTCTTTGTCTGACTGTGCCAAAAATCTGTTGAGTTGGACAGTATTTACACTCCCATTTTTTTTCAGCTGAGGGAAAAAATTATTTTGTCTGACTGCCCCAAAATATCTGTTGATTTGAGCAGTATTTACGCTTCCTTTTTTTCCCAGCAGAGAGAAAAAATTCTTTGTCTGACTGTGCCCAAATATCTGATTTGGGCAGTATTTACACTCCCACTTTTTTTTCCAGCTATGGGGGAAAAAATCTTTTGTCTGAGTGCGCCAATAATCTATTATGTCTGTGCAGTATTTATGCTCCCCTTTTTTTTTTACAGCCATGGGGAAAGCACCCATTTTTCCCCAGTGGTGGGGAAATTCTTTTGTCCAACTGTGCCAAAACTGTTGTGTTTGGTCTGGATTACAGACCCAACTTACAGAAAAATAATAAAAAAAACCCGAGTTACAATTAATATAATCTTTATTATATCTACAAATATATATAATACAAAAGAATATATACAATACTGAATAGTATAGATTAATGTTAACTCTGGGTTCTGCATCTTTTGATCCTATGTTTCCAGCTACATCTGATAGCTTGCCTCGAGGGTAGGGGGGTATGACTCTTCTGGCTGTACAAGACAGCTTGCTTTGAGTCAACAGTAGTCTTAGCAGTGTCCGGTCCTTCTGTGGACTTGCCTAGCTGTGTAAGACAAATAGCATATTGCTATCATGGGAACACTTACTGCTGTTCAGATTAATAGAGTTTCCCTGGGAGAACGCGTAACGTCTTTGTAGGTTAGACAGACATTTTCTCCCTGTTCTCATAAAAGGCTGACTATTATAGGCAGATCCCTGACCTTACTGAAAACATTCAGATTCAGCAAGCATCATGGCTTATTGGCCTGTAGTAATCATTGGCAATATGTTTAGCTGTACATTAGCCTATTGGCCTACGACAAACAATGCTTAATCCGATCAGATAAGAGGGAATCTAGAATAGTCCACTTGTAAGAGGAGGACTATAACACTTATAAAAGCTGAATTTGATTTATATTTTCCCAACCATGACATTTATAAAATAAATTAAAGATTGAGATAGAAGAGTTACTATCAATATATTTCCACAACAATCATAACTTCAATTGTATCTTTAGTTACATTATCATTTTTAAATTCAAATTGTTCTTCAGACACCAGCACATCTAACTTGTTATAATTATATCTAATCAATACTATCAGCAACATTTTAGCTGCATGCACTGTTTGAAACTTCTTTTTTGGTAGAGAAACATTTCTCTACCTCTCTAAAAAAAATCATAATCCATTCAAAAAAGTGTATTGGCTATTCTTTTAATTCAAAATTATATTTAAAATATCAATTAAGCTTTTTATTGAAAGTCATTAATAATTTTATTACATAACTGATTTTTAATCTTTATCTTAGCTATACTTTTTATAAACTCATTTCTGTATTATTGCAAACTTTTATTTATATTTATCTCACTGTAGATGAAAACTTATTATTTCTACTATACAAATTACTTATATACTCATTATGTTGTTAACTTCAATTATTGCTTCATTCATGTGGCCTTGTTTTCTTTCATTTTTAAAATGTTTTATTTAATTACATATTAAATTGAAACTATATTTTCTTTCTAGTTCGTTTTAACATTCTAGCCATACTTATTTAACTTTATTTATTTTATATCTCTATTCACTGATTTGCTATTTGTAATTAGTTCTGTCTAAGTCTGTATTTACATTTTTCCATTTTCTACCATATTATTAATCATAACATAGTAAAACAAGATTTTTTTGTTGTTGTTCTTTATTCTTATGATGAGCACCTGTTTAACTTAGTTTTCTTTTAAATTTTCTTAAAATTTCCCCACACTTTATACGAATTAGCATATCATCTATTACATACTGCTATCACATACATTTATGTTCTTGAAAAACAATTAAAAAAAAAAAATTATCTATGACTTAGAATTTCTTAGACTTTCAAAATTAAGAGTCAATTCTGTAATTATTAAACTGTGATAGGAATCTATAATCAACTTCACAGCTAATTATATTCTTAATAATATTCTGATCACTTGATGCTTTCCATGCATAAATCTGTTGTGATCACATTCTTTACTACTATGTTATTTTCCCTACAAAACTTTACCAATTTTTTATTTCTTTCATTTCTTAATGCTAATCTACAATTTCCTATAATCTTCATCAACATTTTTCTATTCGTGAATTTTTTTTATTTATGATTTATATCTTCATGATCACTCTCATTAGTTGACATGTTTTCTTGTAAAAAATATAGCCCCCCCTGCCAACAAACTATGATTCACAAGACTGTTATCTATAAAAGTATTTCTTGCTCTTGGTCCTAAAGAATAATCCATTACATGTATTTTATTATAAAAACAATAAACCTTTCAACCTCTTTATTTTTCAATTTACAATCTACTCTTTTTATTTCACAGAGAACTACAAAATTTAATATTTTCTTCATCATTTTTATAAGAGATTCTCATTCAAAGTTTTTATATTCTATGATGCAACTTTTTTATATTATTTTTAAATTTGAAAATTTTGGAATTAAATTCTCAATTAAATTGATGTACTAAAGTCCAGCCAAAGAAGTATTTTATTTAATTTCTTGACAATGCTAATTGTACTTTTCCTGAAAATGTACTATTATTTTATATTAGACATTTTAATGATGTAAAAGGATCTGAAAAAACTTATGATGTAGTAAATATAGCTTTACTTCTCACTATATGTAAAATATATAATTGTTAATTAGAGAAGATATTAATTAGTATTAAAGTTTATCGGCTTAACGTTTTCGAGGATCCATGCCTCATATTCATAGCCTTCATAAAATGTATAATAAAATATGCAAATACAAATATTCAAATAAGCTAGTATTACGTAGCCCATTTCTTCGAGATCTCGCATTTTACATCAATGGAAACATCCATGCCATTAATAGAAAGGATACTTGCTTCGAGATCTCGAAGAAATGGGCTAAGTAATACTAGCTTATTTGAATATTTGTATTTGCATATTTTATTATACATTTTATGAAGGCTATGAATATGAGGCATGGATCCTCGAAAACATTAAGCCGATAAACTTTAATACTAATTAATATCTTCTCTAATTAACAATTATATATTATGATGTAGTTCTAAAACCAAGATACTCGAATAAATAGAATTAAAAAAGTAGGCAATAAATGACAAACTACCACTGATGATAAAGAATTCTTGCTTAGCTATTCAAAACATTTTCAGAAAAAGATCTTCCCAGACCGAGGCATATTTTATATCATAAATAATAATAAAAGTAATTAGTGTTTACAAATTTAATTAGAGGTAAAGATAAAGCATCTATGTCTAAAACTGCATCATATTACAAGCACATTTTTATTTTATGATTAATGAGTTAACATTCATCTAATCAATCTAAATTAACTTAAGGTTAGGATTTTACCCTCCAGCTAAAAATAGTTAGATATTCACTGAATAGCTAAATGAATTGTCTATAAATAAGCTATCTAACAAAAAAATATCCCAGACTAGCTTAGAAATTGTAATTACTTTCAGCCCATGAACATGAGAAGCAAATACATTAATTCATATTTGATAAGACCCTGTCAACAGTTTAATTAGTAGACAACTAAATACACAATGAATAATTTATGAATATACATAAACATATTATGAGTGAAGACATCTTTTTATATATAGTAATTAGAATTTTTGTGCAACTAAGGTATTTCTTAACGATTTTTTTTAATATGTAATTTAATAAAAAATCAATAAAATTAAAAATTGGCAATTTTTACTTGCAATAGTTCCCTCATATCCACTGAAATACATGGGTAACAATTTTCCATATTATAATATGCATTTAATATACCCAAATATATGCAGATACATGTATAAACTGTATATGCACTATAAAGAAAACATTTAATCATAAAATGATTTTTTTTTTCATTAATTTCTTTTTTCTTTACATTTTTGAAATATTGCACACATTGTGTTTTATTTCTCATTAATTTCTATCTTTTTTATATGTCATTTATTTTATTTTTTTCCAATCACAGATATGGAGTAAATACTGTGTATATATATATTAGAAGTAATATTGTACATAATTACTTGAATTTTAACAATATTTTGTTTATTAATATTTTAAAACAAAAATACTTTATAACATTATATAAAATATTAAAAAAAAAATTCTATAATTGAATAAATTGACTAATATAAAAATATAAAAAAATATTAATCAAAACTGTAAAAGATAAATTAATTCAAAATAAAAACAAAAAGTAACACTACATTAAATTTCAACAAATAACTGAAAGATTTAAATTACATTAGCAAAAAATAAATTAATAATTACATTCAAAGTTATAGTAATAATAAAAAATCATTTTTTTTAAATGTATAATTAAATTATTATATCTACTTTAAAAAAACCCACAAAGAACAAATAAAAAATAATACACAATGAAGCAGTACTATAAGCTGTATTTGGTTCCACCCCCACCCTCCTCACATGCATTGTACATTGTGCATAGTAACACGTTTTGTAAATAAACTTTGATTACAATATATTATATATTATTTGTTGAACTGTAAGTGTACATTACAAAACCCCATAAAGAACAAATGAAAAATAATATACAGTGAAGCAGTGCTATAAGCTATATTTGGTTCCACCCCCACCCTCCTCACATGCATTGTACATCATGCATAGTAACATGTTTTGTAAATGAACTTTGATTACAATATATTACATATTGTTTGTTGAACTGCAAGTGTACATTACTTTTCAACATGCACATATATATAATGCAATCACTTTTTTTATATGTATAGTATACATATGCATATTAAGATTATAGAACAAATAAAATTTTAAAACACTATTAATAATAATATAATTAATAATAAATTGAGGGAACATATTTACATATATTTTACAGAATGTGTGTTCGTTTGTTTGTTCATTCATTCATTCATTCATTCATTCATTCATTCATTCATTCATTCATTCATTCATTCATTCAAAAAATAAAAAAAAATAAAAATGTACTGTTTTATGACAAATGTCAAAATTTTCATGGCAATTAAATATGCTCTGTGCAATATTCTTTTTCTTACAATATTTTTTTCTTCTTTTATAGAAAAATAAATAATAGTCTCATTATTAAGAAACTATGATATCTCTAAATGTTTTGATATTTTTAAGTCAGTATCAACTTTAACAAGGATCTAAAAATTTCTAAAACTTTTATCAATATGCTTAAAAAACATTTTATTATGCAAATTACTGCCCATAAAATTTAAAACAGATAATAAAGAAAAAATAAAATGTATGTGCTTTCAAATAAACCGAAGAAATTTTATTAATAAACATAACCATGTACAGCACCTTGAAATGAAAAAACAATTGCTGGTGCATTGTAAAATGTAATAATTTATAAATTTTAATGTTGTTTTTGTTTATTTTATTTTTTTAGATAGTGTATAACTGAAGTTATGTATATTGATAAAGCATAGTTCATGGTTTCAGTGTATGCCAAAATATATAGTCAAATATAAAACAGCTTTTTCAAAAATAGCCCACTCACAGCAAAAGCTTCTTAAACAGTCCCCTTTAAAGGAACTATGAAGAAAAAAGGATATATTATATTTTGAATAAAATTGTTTTGTTTTTTTAAATATTCATTCTAAAAAAATGGTATACTAATACTAATTTGTTAAAAAGAAAAAAAAGAATATGATTAATATATACCAAAAAATAAATTATACTTAAAAAAAAAAAAAAACTAACAACGTATAATGCTGCAATAATGCAAAAAAAAGAAATATAATATAATTATAATAATACAATTAGAGTTAACATGCCATTTTAAAATTAGAAATTGTTTTCTGGTTACTTCAATAAGCCTAATCTAGATGGAGATTACTACTGAACTACTTTTTATTCATTTTTTAGAACAGGCACTAATTAAAAATTCAAAACAACCTATTATAGATTTTAATATGCTCAAGCATAAAATATTTTTATAATTTTAATATTGATCCCATAATGCTTTTCCAAAACTTTTGTTCCTCAGCTCCTTTTTGGTTTCACAAAATTTATAAAAGTAAACAAAGCCACTTAAAAATGTAATTATAATTATAGTAGTAAAATAGAAAAATACTTCACAATTAAATGTAATATAATAGAATAATTTAAATGCAATTTATTAATAAATATTTATTAAACAATTTAATAAGTAAATAAATTTGAATTATTTGTATTTATTTAATTATAAAGAAATTACTTGCTAAAAATATGTAGTCTTTGTCTACATTATATTTTTTTAGATATAAGAAAAATCTTAGCAACATAGAAACAATATATCAATTATGTTTCAAGGAAGACGATCAAAAACACCTACTTTTTAAATGTATTTGCCTACAAGATGTTCAGTTATACATCACAAAAAGACTTAGGAAAAATAATAGCGTAATTCAATCAATCATTAACTCATTTCCAAAAATTTACTTTGCAAAAATTAGAATTATCACATTTATACTTTATGCTCCATAGTGCACAGGATGCTTATTTCTTTACAACAGTAATATAAGAACACACATGAACACATTTAAAAACAAACTAGACAGAATTAAAAAGAGAGACCAAAAAATTGCTCCTACAAATATATTTGTAACTACATAATCACTTATTCAACAGTGATTGAACCTATAGTGAGATATTCTAACTATAATTTCTCAAAAAAAATTTAAACGGCTGATAAAGTCATTACAATTTTTTTGTTTAGCAATACAGTGGGTTTTTTTTTCTTTTCCTTCTAATTCTAACAAATTGTAAATATATCAAGTTCTTTATATAATTTTTATTTTTCATTTCTATTGTAATATACTAAGTATTTTTATCAATGAAATTCCCTTTTGAAACTGAAGAAATTTTGCATTATAATGTATTAGAAATTTGACATTAATAAATTTGTGCTATTTTTCTACATTGTTTCATAAACTATAATCTAATAAAAGTGACCAAATAAAAAATTCTCAAAAATTTTTTCTATACTTGTTTAAAAAGATTAATTAAAGAAAAATTAAACTTAAAAAATAATAAGTGCTCAAAATTAAATGTAAAAGACTTGAACAAAAGTAAAAATAATATATTAATATTAATGTAAGTTTTGCTGGGGAAAAAATAATTAAATAAATAAAAAGAATTCATTACATACTTATATTTACTTATATCTGACAAAAAAAATCATAACAAAAGTTATGTCTCTTTGTTAAAAAAATTATGAAATAATATAAGTGACTATATTATCAAATTGTTTTTCTATTAACACTGATTATAAACAATTAGTATAAAATTTCAATTGTTTTTTTTATATAATTTGTATACAATTGAGAATCAAAAATAAATTAACGTTTTTTTTTTAATAATTCGACTTTTTTGTAAAAGAGGAACTATATGCTGAACACATTTGACTACACCAAGTTAAGATATAACCGCTTTTGGATATTAAAACTGTCACCATTTTTTTTGTTTTTATCATTTGTTTTGAAAATGAATTGTTAGCATAGAATCATAAAATTTTTGCTTTTGAATATCATACCCAATTTCAACATATATTAATATCACTGCTTAAAGATATATTAAGTTTCTTCATAAGAATGTCTAATGAATATAATATTCTTTGCCCACAGTATGGGGCATAAGTTGGGCAATACAATTTTACTAAAATATTAAAATTGTCACTATATCTTTTCTAATTTCATTTACTTTAAAAATAAATTTTTAGTCTAGTATCTCAATTTTTTTATTATTGGATAGTATACATAGTTATTAATCAACAACTTATTAAAATATTCCACAGTTTATTGATAAACTCCATAAAAATGTGTTATGGATATTATATCTTTATTTTTCCATTTTTGATTTACTTTGAAAATGAACATACATTTGTTATGAATTGCTAATTTTTTGGTTTATGAGTTTTGCACATTTGAAAATCAATGTATTTTGCAAGTTTTCACATAGCTTATGGTTAAACACACTTTGTCCTGATTTTATTTCAAGTTCTTTTCAATGACAAATGCACTATGAAATTATAGTCTTTGTGTATAGTTTTGCAATGCCTTCTTGACTTATCATTAAATGAGTGTGGAAAATAGATTTTGCAATATATGATAGTCTACTACTTTTAAAGCTCATATAAATTAATAGGGGCAGGAATATATTTATATTATTAGTATATTGCTAATATTATGAGACAATAAAATAATAAAATCTGAACTCATTAATAAAAAATGAACAAACTAAAATTGAACCTACTGGAATGGCTTTCTGGAAAATTAATACTTTTTTAAATCTCAAATGAATGTTATGCCTTACTTTAATATTCTTAAATAAGTGATCTTATAATAAAATAACTATATAAATTTAAATATATTTTTACAAAAAAAAAATGCTGGAATATCATATCTAAAAAAAATACTAACATTAAAATGGAATAGTGAGAGTAAATTTTTTACAATCACAGATCTTAATTTCTTCAGATTGCCATTTCTGTTTTATTTTTAAAACTGTTTTTGTTTTTTTTTAAAAAAAAAACTAAATTTAAGACTTAATAACAATCAAGTTTTCATTAATTTAAAAAAAAAAAAAAAAAATATCTTTATAAATACAATAATAGAAATTATACAACTGGTAAAAGATTTCAACAAATTGAAATTAATCTGAGTGATTAACTATATATCCATTAAGTACAATTAATAATTTGACAATAATGCTGTACAATGAAACTGCGAATTATGCTGTATAAATATACACTACTTCTATTATATGCTATCCAAAAAAAAAATTTAAATAAACAAACAGATAAAATATTAAATTTTGTTAATTTAATATATTTAAAATATGCCAGCTGCTATTTCCCAACTTTAGCACTATACACTCATAAATTAAATTAATTTTACAATATGGCAGGAGTCCTTTTTCAATTAGAAATTATACAACTGGTAAAAGTTTTCAACAAACTGAAATTAACCTGAGAGACTAATTATATATTCCCTAAGTATAACTAGTAATTTGACAATAATGCTATACAATGAAGATGCAAATTATGCTGTACAAAATATACACTACTTCGATTATATGCTATTCAAAAAGAAAAGTAAATAAACAAACAGGAAAAATATTAAATTTTATTAATTTAATACATTTAAAATATGTCAGCTGCCATTTACCATCCTGTAGCACTAGACACTCATAAATTATATTAATTTTACAATATGGCAGCAGTCCATTTTCAATCTCAGACCACTATGCATGGCTATGTTTGTTTAAAAAATTTCTTCAGTATATGTTGAAATATCATTTATTCTTTCATTATTATCCTTCCTGAATTTGATGTATAGTATTTCATATAATAAAATGTTTTTAATATGTAATGAAAACATTTTATAAAATTTAAAAACATCTGTAAAGTTGATACTGACTTAAAAACATCAAAACAACTAAAGAGGGATATGCTTCAATAGGGAAAAAAAGTTATTGAAAGAAAAAATATATCATCCAGAGCACATTTAATTGTAATAATAGTATGATATTTACCTATTTATTTTACTTAAAAAAATTAAAATGTCTTTTTTTTCTTTTTCACTAAATAAGTAAACACCCCCCCATTAAATATATAAAAATGTGCCCCCTCAATAAAATCTTAATTTATATATGCATACAATATATATAAAGCATCTGTATTATATATATGTGTGTGTATGGAAAATGATAATCTGGACTAATTGATGAGTGCTGGTTCAGCATGAAATACATATATTGGAGATCATCTGTCTTTTTCACATGTGTGTGGTCATGTGTTTTGATTGTGTGAGATGGAGAGAATAGCTGAACAGAGCTTGAAAGTCTGTGTTCAAATCCCCTACATTAATTTAAATTCTAAGTATATGCATTATGCTTGTATTTCAAAAATAAATAAGTCTGAAGAATATCAGTTGAGTATGTGTATAATTTCATTATATATATGTTAATACTTCTTCCATAATTTCAAAAGTATATATCATACAAGTGTGTATATATATACAGATTTTTTTATTATTATATTATCAGGCGTTTAGGAAATCTAATGTAATTGGAACACCAATATGTCATAATAAATGCCAATTACATTCAACTAAGCTGAAACACCTCCCACCCCCACCATCTCTCTTTTTTTGCATTTGGAAATTATCCAAGAATATTTCACTCTCAACTGAGCTCATCATTGGGTTACTACAGTTGAAGTAAAAAAACAATCGGTGAAAAATATATATCAAAAATAGGGGGGGGGGGTGAAAAGAGATAATGAATGAAAAAAGGAGAATGAATGGGGGGAAAAGGAAGTTAAAAACGATTATAAAAAATGAAATGGAAATTGAGAAAGGAAGAAGAGAATGGAGAAGGGAGAGGGGTGCAGAAAAAGAAAAGGAAAGAAAAAATTAATGTATAAAAGATGGGTAAAGGGGTGATTTAGCGATAGATTTTTAAAAAAATGTGAATAAAAATAAAAAGAATATGAGTCAAATATAAATATTAAATGTTTATTTTTTCTCCAATCCTCTGCAATTATTAAATATGATAAAATATAGTTGTAAAACATTCATGTGATATAACAAAAATTATCAATTACTGTAATGTTTACTATCGGAACTACTAATACAGATTATGCTTCCTTTGATCAGTAATAGAATATCAATCTTCATATTTATAATATTCCTTCTGAAAGTTTAATTGGTTGAAGAACTCATGTGATCACTATTGATCACTACTTATTTAATTATAGACAACAGTCATTTCTGCCAGTAACTAATAAAACTAAAAAATTAAAAATTCATAAAATTTTTAAATCTTTTTATTTAATTATTTTTTTTAAATTTCACACTCTTTTTATTTTTCCTAAACCAAAAAAAAAAATTGTAAGTTAAATTAAATATCAACATTTTTTTTTTTTTCCAAATAATAATCTAGACTATTCTATTTTTATCTTGGAGGGAGACGAAAAACATAAATAATATAAATTATTAAAATATATACTGAACAATAATATGCTTAAAACATTTTGCAAATGCATACGTGTATATATATACCAACCATAAACATAAATTTGTGCGCACATTTATAAATATATGTACTTGTGCATATATTAGGAGATCATTAATCAAAAGAATCGAATTACACATTTTCATTTTAGGAATTAAACATAATTACTATTATTAAAATCAATATGAATGACTTAAATGTCCTTCATATATTCTGATCCATCAATATATATATATTACTCGTATCCTAGATATTATTATAGAATTGTGAAATGCTTTAATATGTCACCTAAATCTTAGCACACTGATAGTGACAAATCAGTTAATCATTCATTAAATAGAACTATTGGTTTAATCTAGTATTAGAGTTTGAAATATATATGACATCTGAGATACTAATCTTACAATTACTTTTAACCCTGTGTGTGTTTGTGGTTTGGTACAACTCTATCACTTCAGCTACTTGAATATCACATACATAATTAATAGAATAACTAACATTTGATTATTTTATTAATACAGTGCAAACAAAACAATAAAATAGCTTCAGCTAAATATTATGGCAACTACAGACATGGATTTATATTGTAACTGATTCACTAATATAAACAGTGTCTGAATGTAGAACAATTCAAGGTAGCTATAATAATGCGAAAAATTATTTTAAAATTATAAAAATAATATATAAATACAAATAATTTCTTCATATCATCTAGTTAGTTCCAAATGAAGATTAATAGGTTATAAATTAAATACATTCAAGATAAAATTATATAGTTAATATGCTAGTTGCACAGTCATTCAAAAAGACTATATTAGCATGCAGTTTATACTACAGAGGCCAGAATAAATTCAAGATTTGATGTCTTCCTAGAATCTTAAATAGAATTAAAGTGGTTATAGTTTTTAGGTTTTATATCAACAGTTGTTACAATAGGAATAAAAGTTGATTATAATTAAATAATTATTTTATATAAATAGTCTTGTGATACTCCTAATTAAATGTTTATAGTAATATTTGATATAAACAGCTCACTATTATCAAATATAAACAACAATTCTTAAATCTAATGCTGCCCCCTGATAGTTTTTCTTTCTTCCAAAAAACTAATTAACAATTTGTTACTGAACAATATGAAAATTATCTCCTTCCTTCTAAACACTGTTATTTAATCAAAATATATTATCATTTTATAGATCACTCAATGAGTTTTTCCTTGAGTAAAAATATTTATAAGCACAATTTTTCCATCAATAATATATTATTGGGTAAATATAACTTACACATTTTTTTAATTAGAAATTACAATCAAAAAATAATTAAGGGATTAATCTGAAATGCTCAAAATTTTTAATTAAATAATAATGAATAAATAATATTTAAGAAGTACATAAAAGAAATATTTTTTTATCTGTCTGTTCTGCTTTTATTTTTTATTAACGAGATCCTTTTTATTATTATTATTACTGCATTTATTTGAGAATCAATTAAAGCCAATAATTAGTCACTGAGTAATTATCCATGAAATTTTTCTTAAACTGTTGAGTTTATAATGTTTATGAACTGATTTCAAATTTGTTACATACTACCAATGAATCCAATAAATTATACTCAATTATAAAAATATTGTTTTATTTTTAAAGTACCCTCAGTGATACATCATTATAGTAATGTTTTCATTGGATGCAATAATTTTTACATATTAATTAAATCAAAAAGAATAAACAATTCCCATATTTTACATTAAGAAATTGTATAAAATGTTTTGTGGCACTGCACTATAGCATATTAGTAGAAAAATCATATAAATATATTTGCCAACATACACAACAATAAATTTTTACTTTTTAATAAAATAAAAATCTATTTTAATACTCATAGCAGTAATTTCAGAAAAAAACATCTGGATTTGATCAATTTTAATCATGGAAAACTTTTTTGATCTACTAATAAGATTTTACAAATGAACTTGAAAAACTGATCTGTCTTTTAATTGTTACATATCTCCAGGATTTGGATGGATATTTGTAATTAGAGAATGAATTGCAATTCCCTAAAGAAAAGTTTTAAAAAAAGTTATTCTAAAAGTATTTTTATTATCTTGTGAAATCGACATATTTTTTCTTGGATAGATGACTACAGATTATTAGTAAAAATAAAGAAATTGGTAAATTACGATCAAGGAATGAATGAGAGATGGATATTGAAAGAGTTTAAATATAGTTATTTAAATATTGAGATAAATATTTTGAATTTTATTGATTAAAAATTGATATAGTTATTTAAATATTGAGATAAATATTTTGAATTTTATTGATTAAAAATTGATGTTCTATATTTGCCATGTACTAATTTAAAAAAAGCATGTTTAAGAAAAAAAGTATGAATCTTATGAAAATGGTTTAAAATTATTGAAGAAAAAAATGAAAGCAAATTTATATGCTACATTTAACCAATTTATTTGGAAATGATTGTCTTTCTGTTATCATGTGATTGTAATAATATACAGATAATCTTTTATCAATGAATTTTTAATATGGCCTATATTTAAATGTGTTGAATTTCAAATATTCTTCAAGATGTGAATGGGAATAGCTAAAAAACTCTCAAAATTTAAGATTGTTATAGCAGGTTAATAAAACTCATCTACCAGAAAAAGGAAGTTAAATTAAACAGATAAAGGGTACAGGTTTTTTGGAAAGACAGATAATAAAGTAAAATGAGATTGCATATTACTTTTATTGCAAAAATTTAATTTGATATCCACTATTCTCAGAATTCCTAAGTGCAGTGAACAGCTAATGATATTAAAAATTGGGTACTGATATACTTGGACACCTACAACTGATTTTTTTTTTGTTTATTTAAAACACTGCATCTATGTCATGAAATAATTCTAGGATAACTAATCGATAAATTGAAGATTCAATGGACTTCACATCTCTAAAATTCTACAATGGTAGCAGTTAAAAAATACAATAGAAAACTAAAAGATAAAAAGGAAACATTTTCTCACCATGCACTACAAGAAATCTTTTTTCTTTCTTTTTAGAAATTAATTTTAAAATAAACTGCGTTCTTCATTGATATTATATAAAATATTTTGATTTGAAAAAGAAATGAAAACATTACATTTAGAGTTGTTTGTTTAAATTGTCTCTTTCTTTTTTTTTTTTAGTTTTTAAAAATCAAAATCAATTCCGTATGATCTTACTTAGATCTCTAGTCATTTATGATGGGGAAAAGAAAGCTAAGAGGGAGGGAGAATTTTACAGTATTTTTACATCGTTTATCCAATCTAAATCAAATGGCAAAAACTGGGGGGGGGCAACTACCGGGTAGCAGTAGGATTCCAAATAAATAAGAAAAAAGTTTCATTTTAATCTTTTTGATATTATTTGTTGTAGTTATTGTTGTTTCAAAGTCAGACAGTTCATTTTGATTTGGATTGTTGGTTTATTTATAATTTGTGTCAAATTGACCTAACTATTAATTATTACTTTCCCAGAAAAGTTGATAACACTTCTACAATCAACCATATTTCTCTTCACCCCTCTCTCACTTTATAAAAAAAAAAAAAAGCAAATAAGAAAGAAATTTAAAAATTTGTAATGAGAAAGAAAAAAAAAATTACAAATCAATTTGTCAATTATAAATAAAAAGATATTTAAAATTATCTACATCAATTAATTTTAAACAACCAAATATTACATGACCACCATTCTTTATGCTTACACAAGTTAATGTCATTCAGTGCAAGCCAGAATAATCAATGGATGCAGGAAGATTGTGCATAAAATCCCTATCTAGTGTCTATTCATCCAACTTCCCCAGACTAGTTTCTAGTTTGTGGCTTTCATCAATGAGAAGCGTTGGAACTCAGAGCACTACACTTACATCTTAGAATCTAATGCAACCCTCCAGCAGCTACCTTTTATCTTATTAGCTAAAGTCCAAAAAAAAAAAAAAAACACAATAATGTTTTCAATCTGAACTCAGTTCAGCATCCATTCTTTTGTATGTCTTTAGTTCTTTCATAACCACAACCACTATATTCCTATTGAGCAGGATTGGTATTAAACCACTAAACATCACATGATCACCATTCTTTATGCTTCCATACAGCAGCACCACTCAGTGAAAGCCAGAGTAATCAATGGATGCAGGAAGGTTTGTGCATAAAATTCCTATCTAATGCCTACTCATCTAATATCCCCAGATTAGTTTCTAACTTGTGGCTTTCATCAGCTAAAACTCTTGGATATTATAGTTAGCTAATAAGCTAAAAGGTGGCTGCTGAAGAGTTGCATTAGATCCTAAGATTGAGGTGCAATGCTCTCAGATCCAAGGCCACTCGCTGATTAAATTCACAAGCTAGAAACTAGTCTAGGGATATTGGATGAATAGACACTAGATTTTTGCACAAAGCTTCCTGCACCCATTGACTATTCCAGCTTACACTGAATGGTGCTACTGTATGGAGAGTTTTACCTCTGTGTAAAAAGCTTGTGTAAGCATAAAAAATGTGATGTTTAGTGGTTTAATACCAATCCTGCCCAATAGGATTATGGTGACTGTGATTATTAAGAAACTAAAGACACCAAAAAGTATGCATGTTGAACTGACTTGGATCTATACAACTATATGAGCTAATAAACTTGAATTGAAAGCATCTGTTTTTAAGTTAGCTAAAATAAAGTAAAAGATTGTTACTGGAGGATTGTATTAGATCCTAAGATCTAGATGCAGTGCTTTCAGATCCAAGCTCCTCACTGATGAAAGCCTTAAGCTAGAAACTAGTCTAGGAATATTGGATGAGTAGGCCCTAGATTTTATGCACAAACCCTCCTGCATCCATTGATTACACTAGCTTGCACTGAGTAGGACTACTGTGTGGATAGTTTTGCCTCTGTGCAAAAAGCTTGTGTAAGCATAAAGACTGACCATGTGATGTTTAGTGGTTTAATACCAACCCTGCCAATAGGATTATCGTGATGTGGTCATTAAAGAACTAATGACACCAAAAAGTATGGATGCTGAACTGATCCCAGATCTATACAACTATACAAGCTAATGAACTTGAATTGAAAACATTATTGTGTTTTAATTTAGAAACAAAGCTTTATAGTTAGCTAATAAAGTAAAAGGTTGCTGCTTGAAGGTTGCAATAGATCCTAAGGTCTAAGTGCAATATTCTCAGATCCAAGTCTCCAGAAAGCCACAAGCTAGAAATATGTCTACAGATATTGGATGAGTAGGCACTAGATAGGGATTTTATCCAAAAAACTTTCTTCAACCATTGTTTACTCTAGATTGCATTGAGTGATGATACTCTGTATGGAGAGTTTTGCCTCTACATAAACAGTTTATGTAAACCTAAAGAATGATAATCATGTCATGTTAAGTGGTTTAATATAAATCCTGCTCATAGGATTATAACTGTAGTCATTAAAGAACCAGACATCAAAAAGTGTGGATTCTGAACTGAGTTCAGATCTACATGACCATACAAGCTAATGAGCTTGAATTGAAAACATTATTGTATTTTCATTTTGGGCTCAAAGCTTTGTAGTTAGCTAATAAGATAAAAAAAAAGATGGCTGCTGGAGGGTTGCATTAGATCATAAGATCTAGGTGCAGTGCTCTCAAACCCAAGGCTCCTCCACAAGCTAGAAACTAGTCTGGAGATATTAGATGAATAGGCATTAGATAAGAATTTTATGCACAAATCTTCCTGCATCCATTGATTACTCTGACTTGCACTAAGTGGTGCTACTATTTTGAGAGCTTTGCCTCTGCATCAATTAATTTTGTAAGCTAATATTAGGTGGGTAGTATTATAAAAAATCAAAATCAACCTTGAAAACTTACAATCAACTGTATTTTCCCTTCTCTCTCCCATTCCTCACCACCCCTTTCTCCCCTTTTCTCAAGACGAAATAAGAAATTGAAAAGACAAATAATACTAAAAGTTTGAATTAAAAAAAGACCTCTCAATGAAAAGTAACACTAGGAGGTTTTAGATTAAACACTGGATTTATAAATTACATCATTTTTCCAAATCCAAAGGATCTCCAATTGATCGATTAGTCATACTGAAATTCTTTCATGATGTCAAAGCAGTTTTCAAAGATTCATTAAAAAAAAAAATCGAATGCAGTTAGCCAAGTACATCAGTAACAAAAATTGTTTTGCATATAGAGATTTGCATGATTTCATCAGTGCTTCTTCTCAGATATTAAATTCAGCAAGTTTTTGGCAGAAAGTTATTAAAAATAATATGGTGTAGGGATCTTCTATTATTTAATTTTTTTGCATAACACATGAATTGATTATCAAACACTTTGTTTAGATAGGAAACTCATTATAAAAAAATTTGTGTGCATCTACACTCAAAACACTGATATCTTATGAATTATTTTATAATTAGGGAATATAAAAAAGAAATTAATATTTCATGAATATTTAAAAATACAGATTGTTGGGCACATCACAGAGTGATATAGTTCAAGGTTAAAATGATAATTGTTTTAAAAAATAAATCTGACTACAATCATATACATAAGAATCTTGACATTCATTCTTTTAGAAATTTCTACTATCCATGATAAAGTTTAACAACTACTAAACATTAAAATTGCAAATTAGAAACTTTCAAATTTATCATATTAGTGAAATATGTAATTCTGTTAAAGGAGTGTGTCATCAAATCAATTGTCTGATCTCGAGTTTATTAAAGAGGAGAATCCTGACTGAGTTTTGTCAGAAAAAATAAATTGAATATGAATCTCCATAAAAAATATAAAGTTTTAAATGTAGAAATTAAATGATTGATAAAATGACTTTAAAATGATTAGTGAAGTAAAACTGCAAAAGAAGTATAATCAGTTGCTAATCATACTACTTTAGATCTTTTTTGATGCAATGACAAAAAAAATTATATTTCGATTAAATCCAAGAATGGATTTCTTTTACAAGATAATGATGATATATTGAACAAAGGGAAGTATTTTGATCATGTATTGAATAATAAAATGAGAATTCAGATGGCAGTTTTTAATGATATAGCACCCTACTTACTTATTTAGAGTAAAACAAAGATATCTAGTTTATTAAAGTTCAAACAATAAAGCTATCAAATATAAAGGTAATGTATTTAGTTTCAATACTTAAAAATACTTCAATTGTTTCAATTTATACAAAAAGAGGGATAGAAAAAACTGCAGTAATTCTTGTAATTCTTATGCAAAGCATCTTCAATGATTTTATTGAAAAGAAAATAATTAATTAACAGATAATAGCACTAGGAGATACAGTTTTTGTTTCTATATTTACTATTATCGATTTGATCAGGATATTCAAAAAAGATTTGTAGAATATTTGAAATTAGCTTATCCATTAAAATTTATTAATATTTGCAACTTCTACTTAATGAAATAAGAAGCAATTTTATTATGACTATAAAGTTTTTTACTTAGTCCATTTTTTAACAATAATCTTTTGAATAATTTATAGACAGTTTTATAAAGCAAAATCTCAAAATATGATATAGGTTTGATGGTAGAGTGTTTAATTTGATCAATTAAAAGCAAAAATATTCTGCATTTATAATAAGCTGAAAACTATGCTATTTTTATTTAAAGATAATTTGAAGATTCTTAAGATATAAAGATTTTGATTTCATAATTAATATTTAAAACAATTAAACTTTTTCAACTACCACTGATGAAAAAATATCTTCAACAAAGTTTAACTTGGCTAGTTATCATCTTATTAAATCAATTTAAATATTTTTATGTCTCTGAAAGTTCGTGATGATGGTATTGTAAGTATCATCTAATATTACTTATTTAATGTTTTTAGAAAAATTCAAACTTTATTTAAAGTTTTGAAATACTTTCAATTATTAATAATATTAACAGACTAGTATGTAATATAACATTTTGAATGGATCTAGGACCATTGAATTCATGAATAGACCATTCTGATAAATATAGTAATCAGAAGAAATTTCATATATACTTATTTATGAGGGTCCTTCTGATTTCTCCAATTTTTCTTAAGGGCAACATTATGAATGTTTGGAAACCACTAACTAATATTACCTTTAAAAAAAGTGAGAAATCAGGAAGAATATCATAGATAAATATATAAAATTTCTACTGACTAGCACCTTAAATTCAATATTCATAAATCCAAAGGTTTCAGATTCAATTCCCCTGCTAGTACTATCACAGATCAGGCCAGCAATATCTAAAGAGAGGAGAATAATAGCATTTGAAACATTGTGTTATATTACTAATCTGTGTTATTGCCAAATGTATTTAAAAAATTTAAATTAAGTTTGAATTTTTCTAAAAATATTTAACAATTAATATTAGATGATGGAAATAATTACAATTTAAATATGTAATTATTTTAATTAGAAAAGCAGATTTTGGATGTTGAGGTGCAATACATCTTCTGTGTTCTGTGAAGGTTTTACTAAATTAAAAATAAAATGTAATATAAACACACAACTAAATTAAATGTAATTAAGAATGCTATTTTGTTCCAATTATTGGGTAGCAGAATGACACAGATCATCCATTAACATACACAAAAACATCTAAAAATGTTCATTTATTGATGATTCAAGAAATTATAAAAATATAATGGCAAGAGACTTTTTTTTAAAAAAAAAAAAGTATTTTATGATGTTAAGCAGTTCTTATGGGAAAGAGAGATGTTATTTATGTTATAAAAATTATCTCAAAGACACTAAAAAAAGATCAATTGTTTCATTAGAAGGATATGGCTAAAAATAAAATACAATGAACAGTTACAATTTAATATGAGATGAAGTCTTTCAAAAAGTAAATTTCACAGCAGAAGTTTAAAAAAACACATCATGCAAAATCATCAACTTTTTCTTAATTTTTTTTTCCCCTCTGCAAATCAGACTGTTTATACTAATTATTGAATGGCTGTAAATGAAGATGAGATATTTACATATTAGGAATGTCAATAAGTCATAAAAGATTATACATTTATCATAATAATTAAAAAGACTGCATGTGGAAAAAAAATACAGAAATTTTGGAGAAAAAAAAAACAAAAAATGTAAAAGTTTAATATTCTAGTGAATATAGATAGTATAATAGAGCAATACTTTAGGCCAAAAAGAAAAGAGCATTTTATAATGAACAATCCTAAAACAGTTCTAGCTATCTGATGAGTATTTAAGTAATTATATCAAC
Source organism: Epiperipatus broadwayi (assembly GCA_028023455.1). Taxonomy (NCBI): domain Eukaryota; kingdom Metazoa; phylum Onychophora; class Udeonychophora; order Euonychophora; family Peripatidae; genus Epiperipatus; species Epiperipatus broadwayi. Next base: position 503,069 of record JAQFVV010012612.1, on the reverse strand, counting down.
TATTGATTGCTATGATAACTGAAAAATTGTATAGAAATAGTTATAAAATGATAACAGAGAAGTGGTATGCTGTGATAGAATAAGAAAGAAATAATAAAGTATGTATTATAACTTTGAGAAAAAATGAAAAAAGGGAAAGCTCTAAATAATAATAATAGATTTAAATTGGATTATATACTAATTCAAAATAGAATGCACATAAACATGATGGAGCTAATAAAGGTTTGGATCACAATATAATATATATAGTACTGAATTCAGAAATAAAAGAAATGAATTAAGAAAAAAAATTACTGAAAAAGGACATTTATTAAAAAAAAAAAAATCAAAATTTGTTGAATAAGAAAATAAATATAGATCATTAAGTGATAGAATTAATCAAAACTAAAAGAGGATTTTTTTTAAAAAAAATTTAAAAAGAGATCATTAATAATATGCTATAAAGAAGAAATTGAAAAATATAGTGATACAAATAAAAGTATGTATAGAAAACTTAACATTGAATTACAGAATGAAAATGTTAGAACTAGCCAAAAAAAAGTGTCAGATTTTATTTAATATATAATAGAATACTAAGACAGTTTGAAGGGAAAAGGCAGTGAAACAAAAATAAAATTAGTTATTGAAAAAACAAATAGTAAGTTGTTTGTAAAGAAGAATGTATTGAAAAGCTAGAATAATATATAACTGATTTAAATAATAAAAAATAAGCCTTTATTTATACTGATTGAAAATCAAAGATGAAACAGGTTTGAAAGAAATAGTTACTATTTCTTATTAAATTTGTGATTCAGAAAATCTGCCTATAAATTTCTTCAACAATTATAATCTCATTAGAGAAATGGGCCTAATGCTGCAAAAATATGAGAGTTTTAAACAGTTTACTTTCTTATGATATTATAAGGCCGAATTAGTTTCCTTGATTTAGATGAAATGATATGTAAATGTATCTGATTTATTGAAGTATTTACAGATGAAGATGAATATGTAATGTAGTATGATAAATGAAATTAATAGTAAGTTTGGAATAAAAATAAATACATCTATAACTAAAACAATGAAATAGAAAAAAAGTTTTAAAAGATAGAAGTGATATTTGAATAGCAAGTCACTTTTTTAAAGTTTTGGCAAATTGTTAACTTATAATGAAAGCAATAATAAAGAAAATTGGAGGTGCAATGACCAAACAAACTTTTGAATAAGCTCATAAATTAATTCTGCAGTTCTTTAACATTAGAACTATGAAAAAGAATGCTATTTTTACAAAAACTGGGATCTGTGTGTCAAAATTTGAAAGACTCATCCTATGTACTATCTTTTTCTTAATTCTAATGTCAAAGGTATTTTGTTTGGAATGATGCATTATATGGAAGAAATACTTGGATAATTTAAAAAAACTGATATCTATAACAAATATGAATTTGAAAAAATATGAAAGATAAGTTAAAAAAAAAAACAATGTTAAAAACATACAGATATTGGAAAAAGTAAATAAGAAGAGATTATTTTAAAAAAAGTGACATACAAGTGGGTATATTACAGATAAAAAATAATAATGAAAGGCATATTGAAGGAATTATGTAAAGTGAGAGGATGGTTCATGATTATAAGACAGTAGATATAGATATGAGAAGAAAAAAACAAATGATAATAGAAATGTGAGGAAAAGGTAATCTGAATTAATGTGTGAAACTTTGGCAGTTGATTGAAAATAACTATTTAAATAAATTCTAAATAATATTATAATTATAATAATTTAGCAAAAATAGTGATTAAAAAAACAAAACAATATATGGAGTAAAGTGTTATATACTATACTAATTTTGATAATTTAAATACATTTGCCATTTTAACTTATTAAATTTGAATAACAAACCCTTTATCTATTGACATTATTAATAATATAATTCAGATAAATTATATTTTTATTTTCAAAATAATTTAGAAAATTAAATGATTGGCTTTATTTAATTATAATAATAACTATCTTTCAGTTTAAAATTATATAATTTAAAAATTGATTAATTACCTATTTTTATAGTAAGATGCAAATTACTAAGGATGGCTGGTCAATGAGATTTCAATTGCGGAATTACAAATTACTTACTATTTATTATGAACATTAAATAAGTGATTGCACATTTTTGTTAATGATCATATATTATTACATATATATTTAAAAAACATGCATTAATGGAAAGATTATTGTAGGGAAAAGATTATTACTATATCAATATTAATTTTAACAAATAAAAAATGTCAATAATAAAGATACAATAAAGCATTAACTTTATAAAATATTTTAAATATATCAAAATAATATATATATATATATTTAATAGACAGGGTATGAGCACAGACTTTCACATGACCCACCACTCTCCATACTATCTCATAACACTGATACACTTGAACACACATATGTTGAAAAGATAAATAATCACTAATATACGCATTTCATGCTAAACCAGCAATTATCAGTTGGTCCAGATTACCATCTCTACACATATATGCTACAAGTGCTCAGATATATATTAAGATAGCAAATCCTCCTACTTTAAGGGACAGGCTTCAATCCACTCCACACTGCAACTCTTCAACCGTCCATCCAATTGAAAATCTGATGATGGTACGCTCAAAGGCCACCCTGGGGCCGAGATTATTGTCACACCCATGTTGACCTAAGGTCAATCTGACCCCACATGTCTGCCTATACATTGCATATGTATTTAATGGATTATGTCCAGTACATGTGGGGTCAGATTGACCTTAGGTCAACATGGGTGTGACAATAATCTCGGCCCCAGGGTGGCCTTTGAGCGTTCCATCATCAGATTTTCAATTGGATGGACGATTGAAGAGTTGCAGTGTGGAGTGGATTGAAGCCTGTCCATTAAAGTAGGAGGATTTGCTATCTTAATATATATCTGAGCACTTGTAGCATATATGTGTAGAAATGGTAATCTGGACCAACTGATGATTGCTGGTTTAGCATGAAATGCATATATTGGTGATTATTTATCTTTTCAACATATGTGTGTTCAAGTGTATCAGTGTTATGAGATAGTGTGGAGAGTGGTGGGTCATGTGAAAGTCTGTGCTCATACCCTGTCTATTACATATATAGACACAGGTATATATAAGCCTGTGTATTTCAGCTATATATATATATATATATTTTAAATGTGTACATATTTAAAATATATGCATGATTAATTGCTCAGAAAGTAATGAGACATTTGAGTGCCAGACTGAATATATACTTCCATCCAAATGAACAAAACTGAGGATTTTTTAAATGTTTATTCAGATGAAATGCAGTATCAGATTCTTCAGCTTTAATCCACCAATGCATAGATAAAAATAATTAAATGTTTAATTGCATGAAAATTAGTATGACAGAGATAAAAAGTGATAAATTGAGTTTGATCAATAATCTTTTAGCTTATCAGTCTATCCTCTCAGATATTTCCATTGCAAGTCATCTTCTCCTTTTTAAAAGTTCTATATATAATATAATTTTTCTATTATAAACATAAAAGAAAATTTCCAAATAATCTTTTAGTTATATGTTATAATGTGTGTTTAATAGACAACATAATGTTATGTTTGCATTTAAATTCTTTTCTCTTTCTCCTGTATGCATCATTTGTCTAAAACAATTGAAATGCCTCTAATATTATAATATAAAATCATATAACCAAAAGATTATTCTGGAAGTGTTTTTTTTTTATGTATATAATTAAAAAAATTATAAAAACTAGTTTATAACCAAGAAACATAATTTGCAGTAAAAAGATCATTTAATGGGTCAAACATAAAAAAAAAGGCATAAAACGAAATCAGTATCATAAAACTGCACCAACCAGTTATCATATGCTATAACCAAGCATTGCTAATTTAATAAACATACAAAAAAAAAAGACTGACAAAACAGACATAAAAATATGAAATTAGACTAATAAATATTTGCAAAACGCTAAAAATAAATGTTTATCTAACATTTAGGCCAAATGATATAATTTTAATAATTCATTGAATGTTATACATTGAATAATTGATGTCAAACTTAAGTTTATAAAAAAAAAAAAAAATTGCTTACTTAGCATTTAGATAAGTACAAAAATATTATTAAAAATATATATAATTATTCCTACTCCAAATTAGCAATTGAGTTCTTAAAGTTTTTTTTTTTTAATTAAAATCATTATACACTATTTTCTCTTTTTAGCTTATAACTTATTTAACCAACAAATTTAAATATTTTCATTTTAAAAATTATGATCTTTCATTAACATGCTTCTTAAAACAATTTTAATGATAATCCCTAGAGACTTTTCCTCATCAACTGTTCTTTTTTAAAAATTTAATATTATTATTATTACTAAATGCTTAATGAGTGGCAAAGCAGTATTTTCAGTTCTTGCCCAGAACTTTTTTAAAAAAAAAAATTGAAAAGATAAAAAATCAAAATTAATTAACATCATTATTAAAATATGTCATCAATCCAATCCTACTTCAAAGGTTTTTTTAAAAAAAATATTTTAAAAAAAGAGAATTTTGAAAATGATTATTTATTAACTAGATTTAGAATGAAAAAAAAAATGAAATAGTAAATTCCAAATAAGATGCTTCTGGTGAGAGTAGAACATGTATTTATTTATAAACAATAACTTTTTTCATCCCATATAGATAAATTATATGTATTTTTTTTTTTAATATTTAATTAATTACATATACAATAATAGACTTATGAAAGTTTAAAAATTAAATTTATATACCTCTCAGATTGACAGTAAAGACTATTAATTTTTGGGATGATAATAAAGAAAACAAAATTCACTTTCCAAAAATATTATATCCAATTAACTACTATTGCACAGCATAAAATTGTATACAGATGTTGCTAAAAGATAGATTAATAACACTCAATGCAATACAAAGATAGAGTCATTCATTATTTTAAATATTTGCAGAATAAAGATTTCTCTCAATTTCAGTATTCCAATTCATTGCCCATCTTCTCTATATCATTCCAGCAAAAATTATTGCATTGACCTAGCTATGATGTGATCTTTGAATATCTAGTTTAATACTTCAGTTACTCATCTGTTGTCATCTAACAATGTTCTGTTCTACTCCGTTTCAGTCTCATAATTCTCTAAACAATGCCAATAAAATGTGTTTATTCTTTCACTATGCATTTTATTTTTAAACATTCTTATTAGTTAAATCCAATATATATTTCTTGAAATTTTTGTATGTTGTCTGATGTCTTACATTTATATGAAAAACAGGATATTAAAAATCTTCCTTTTCAAGTACAAAAGCCTATTTTCTTTTAAATTATTTTTATGAAAAACTAAGTTTAATCATAAAATTAATCTATCCATTATGTTTCAATTTATATGAATAATATAACTAAATTTATAATTATTAATTTCTAATTCATTATTAACTATTATGTTTCCTTTGACTTATTTTTCAAAAATAATTCAACATTATTTTAATATTTAAGTTGTTGGGTTTTTTTTCGTTTGTTTTAATGTGATAGTTTTTATCAAAATTTCTGCAGAAATGAAGCATTATTTGAAAAAAAAAAAAAAAATATTATTCATAAAGCCTAAACGATTTAAGCAGTGTCTATTTATTATTGCTCATAAAATATTTTATGTAAAATTGTGCATTTTTAATAATTCTAATCTCAGTAAATAGAATTATGTCAGTTTAATCATCATTTTGCTCATTTTGATAATTATTCTTCAGAAGTCCATAATAGCATGACATTCTATTTACATCAGAAATATGGATGGAGTCGAATACCTTTTCATAATTTACAAACCTAATGCAAAGTGGCAACTCATTACTGTCTTTTCTGTGAAATTTCCTTTAATACTTGGATTTAATCTATTATGTTATATTCCAGTTTGCTTACTGTATTGGTTTAAGTATAAAGTTCTTTGAGGAAAATTTGTAAAGATCTTAATAAATATCATATGGAACTGTAGAAGATTGATAGATCTTTAATTCCTAGTATCAATCTTAAATATTAAACATATTGTTGTTGCATTTTTTTCCAGTCATTAAGTCCATTTTTGTTGTTCATCCATTTTGTAAATAACTTTGCCAACAATTTTTCTATTTTTTCAATTGCTTTTTCAAATAATTATAATGATTCTATCTTCTTCTGAATCTTTTCTGTTCTTTCTGGGCTTAAAACTTCACATATTCACTTCTAAAATAATTTATTTTGATTATTTTTATATTCTTTCTTTATTGCAGATATAAGTTTGCTGCTGCTTTCTTTTATTGTTTAGCTGTTTTCTAGTAAAGTACAATATCCATAATTTTCTAATTGACTTTATTCGAGTCTAAGCCATCTTTAAAATCATATTTTTTAACTTGAAAATAAAACAATGATAATATCAGGAAATCTTCAATCATATTATATTTTAGCAGTTCTACTTAGATTTCATTTACATCAAACTACCGAGATAAAAAATGTTATAACAACTCTGTCCAGAAATGATACATAATCAATTTTCAAAAAGCATAATGACTACTACATGATACAATGATAAGTCATCCATTTGCAAGAAACAAAAGGTTTTTTGATTAATAAAATATTTTTAATCTCAAAATACAATATTATTATTTCTGTTTAGAAATTGGTAACTTTATTATAATTTAACATAAAGTGTCTTGTAATAAAATTATGGCAATATTTAATAATTTTATATTTATAATATTACAATCTAAACTTTTTTTTAATTATCACTCACTATTGATATACGCACAAAAAAAAAAAATCTTTGAAAGTAAGATCCCATGATATGCCAACTTAAAATTTTGAATATGCTTACAAAGATGAAGAAGCCAAATAATTTTTATTTTTAAAAAAAAAATTACAAAAACCTTTTTTTAAAAAAAAAAAAAAAAATTAAATTTAAAAATTTTACTTTATTAAAAACTGAATAAAATTTCCTTTTTTTTTTTTTAATATTTTCTTAATTTAAGAAACTTGGGTGAAAATATTGTGGATTCATAAATTAAAAATATTCATTTTTGAAAAAAATCAAAATTAACTTCAAAATGACTTCAAATAAAATTACAGAATACTTGTCACACTCTCATACAGGATTAAATATGTGTAAAGTTTCAACAAAATCTGCATTTTAATCACTAGATATACAACTATCTCTTAATTTTTTGAAAACTTTCTATAAAAACCTTCCTAGCTTTCTAATAATGTTCAAATAAGATCCTTTGTCTGCTGATTCTTGCCACTAGATGCCAGCTGGCATTTCATCTATGTATTAGTTTCATTTTCTTTTATTTTTAGTCATAGTATTATCGTTAACTTGTTTATTCATTATAATTTTTCAATCAATTATTTAATAAAGCAGAAAAATACTTTCTTTTGTCATAATAAAATATTTAAAAATTCACTGATCTAAAGAAGACAATTCATACAACCATTAAAAGACAATTAAAAAAAAAAATAACTAAAACAAAAATCTTTTAATATTGAAAAATGTTAATAGGCCCAGAATAACTCTTATTCATCACATCTAAGCACAATCCAATAAAACCTAATTTCTCAATAATTATGATAATAATTCATGATAAATAGAAAGAAAGAATAATAACATAATAATACAGGCAATAAAAACAACTATAGATTTATTATGTTTTCTAATAAGTAAAGCTTTCGTTTTCCTCTAAATCCAAAGTATTTTTGAGAGATTCTCTTACACTAAAGTTTTTCCTTATTTTGTTTCTAGTGATATTGACTTATCCCTCAATGACACATAACAAAACACTTTTAATTATACAAATGACATCTTCAAATATTAAAAATTACTAGATATAATGGCAAGATTTTCAGTTTATTAAGCATCAATAATCATTCTGACAATTTATGGTGTTTTAATTTCCAGCATCTTTTTTGTTTGTTTGTTTGGTTATTAAGTTAACTGATTTGACAAATATATTTTTTTTCTTCATTCAAACTAAATAAAATTTATTCTTAAAAAATCTAAACAATGTAAGAAAAAATTCTAACAATGTTATTATCCAGATTCCTTGAGACTTTTTTTTATTATATTTTGGAGAAAGTAACAGCAGAAAGGAAAATAAATATCAATCACATGTATGACTTTTCTCATTTTCCCACTTTTTCAAATTTATCTAGTTTGTAAAAATTAATCATTTTTAGTAATATTTACATGGATAAAATATTTATTGTATTTCTTTTCTGATAGGAATAATCCATGTGAACGAACAAGCAGTGTTATTTGAATTCAAATTGTTTTAAAAAGCAAATATTTATTTTCTTTATAACCTTAATACATGTTATGAAAATATTAATCTAAACATTTTTAATTTATGAGGTAAATATTTTATTAAGATAAAAAATAATGAAAAAGTGCTGATGAAAGGCAGAATTATTCTGTAATCTTCAAATTTTCTTAAATTGTAAAAGAAATAATTAATCCCTCATTGCGATTAATTTTCCTTCTACACTTCCACACAAACAATTAATAAGATTTTAATAAAGCTAATTTTGTCATAATAACAATTTTAAAAAACTGGCAAAAATTGAGATTAAACTGATAAGAAAATTATTATAACATTTAGTGCTGAAAACATTAGTAACAACAAGTCTGTGTTTAGAGTTCATGCTGACACTAAAATTAAATTCCAAAATCAAAAAATAAATTTTCCAATGTTTATTTAGAATAATAAATATCAGCAATTAAAAACATATAAATTGCCCTAAATCTAACAGACTGAATATTTCAAGAGATCAAGATGTTATCTATTAAGATGTCTTAAGATGTTATCTATAAAGTTGTAAAGTGGACATAATAAAAACAATATATATAAAACTTTTAATACAGCACAACTTCTCAAAAGCAATTTGTCTTTAAAAAAAAAAATATTTGTTCTTAAAATATGATACATCTATAACTGTCCTCCCAGTCATTAAAGATAAAATTTTAATATTCCTAAATATCATAATAAGATGTCTCTTAACAAAATAGCAACAATCATCCAACCAACATGACCAATAGAAGAATAGGCAAACAAACTATGCATTATCACTTGATTAAACCCACCAAACGCTCCAATCATAACCCTTAAAATTACCCTAAAAATTAAATATACCTCAAAACTTAATAAATACTTTATATAATAAATATAGCTTTACTTCTCACTATATGTAAAATATATAATTGTTAATTAGAGAAGATATAAATTAGTATTAAAGTTTATCGGCTTAACGTTTTCGAGGATCCATGCCTCATATTCATAGCCTTAATAAAATGTATAATAAAATATATGCAAATACAAATATTCAAATAAGCTAGTATTACGTAGCCCATTTCTTCGAGATCTCGAAGCAAGTGTCTTTTCTATTAATGGTATGAATGTTTCCATTGATGTAAAATACCTCCTTTATTTTTCTTTTGTGATCATTTGATTCTGAACACAATATTATGGGATTGGCAGGTGTGAAGTTGTGTCCAGATTGTTTATAATGCTCCAAAAATACAGAGGATGTGTTGCTGTTTTTCTGAGCTCTGTTAAATGTGTAAATATGTTGAGCCAGTCTAGTATTGATTGTAGCTTTCGTTTCACCATAATATATAGCATGGCATCCGGCCTGAGGGCAGGCAATAGAGTACACCACATGTGGGGTGAATAATCGATCAGTTGTTAATCAATATATTAGAATTAGGTGGAGTTCTAACAATGGAAACATCCATGCCATTAATAGAAAAGACACTTGCTTCAAGATCTCGAAGAAATGGGCTACGTAATACTAGCTTATTTGAATATTTGTATTTGCATATATTTTATTATACATTTTATTAAGGCTATGAATATGAGGCATGGATCCTCGAAAACGTTAAACCGATAAACTTTAATACTAATTTATATCTTCTCTAATTAACAATTATATATTTTAAATACTTTATAATAAATAACAAACCAAACTTCTAAGCCACGATATCTGCTACATTTTGTTCCAAGCTCCTATGTGTACATTATATATACCAGTTAATAGCTCATATCTTGTTCATAAACTATGATTATAATACACATTATTTAATATGTGTACAGTATATTTCAATACAATATATATATATACATCACAAACAGTCTTTTATATATATACTATGCATATATAAATTCAGATTATATTGTAAACAAAATTTAAAGAAAAAAATATTCTTATTTGTAATAAATTGAGAGAGCATAATTACATATATATTTATTGAGTGTTCTCTTATTCACATACATTCAAAAAAATACTGTATTGTATTTTTATTTTTTTAAAAATAAAATAGCTACAATGAAGACTCAAACTCTTCTTAAAGATTTTAAGTTTTCTGATAAAATATAATAATATCTAATAGAAATATTTTATTGGTTTATATCTTCCATTCATAAATTCAATGCCTTATTTAAAAAAAAATCTTTTAACTTAGATATAACTTTAACTGTTTTAGTAATGCAAACACCAATGGCATAAATATGCTTTACTCTTTTCATTATTTTTCTAATATATGACTTTTTTTTTTTTAAACATTTTTGGCTTACTTCTGAATACAATTTTTTCTTTTACTATAAATCAATCTTTAACTTAACTGCTTATTAAGAAAAATACTTTATGGAATTATTTAAATTATACTTAGAAAACATTTTATTAAATGAAATACTTTGTACTATATTAAAATTTTGAAAATAAAAAAAAAAGCAAAGAGAAAATATTTGTGCTTTCAACTTACTTAACATAAAAAAAAAATGTAGTTAATAAACAAAATTGTAATAAAATAGGGAAGATACTGCAAGATAAAAAAAATGGTTGAAGTGATAATATATATGATAAATATTTTATTAAATTTATGAATTTTAATACTTTGTTTGTTTGTTTATTTGCTTACATACATTTTTAGTTTGTTTATTTACTTTTTTTTTTTTTATAATGTGATGTAATAATTGCAGTTTCATTGTATATTAATAAAATATAGGGTATATTAGAAGAATACTAAAAGTTACAGAGAACTGCTTAAGATAAAGACTGATTTTGATTACTGATCTGAGTAAACTAATAACAATGTAAAATAAGAAAAATCATCACTTTATCTGAATTGTACAAACTGTCAAAAATACATAAACCTGAAAAAAAATACTAGTTGTTTTTTTAAATATATTTATTTATATATTATTGTATTTGAAAAAGACAACCCATTTTCTATAATTAGTCAAGGACATAAAATTATTAAAAGAAAAGATTTTAGTGGAATTAACGTCTCACTTTTCATCAGTATTTTAATACATGGAGTCATTAACATTCAACTTTAAAATTTTTCTATGTAAGTTAAATTGTATTTAATAACAACTATAGTAAAAAAAATTCCAATTAAACAATTTCTCTTGCTGCGACTCTTTTTTTTTTTTTAAAAAAAATGCTATCAATTTGATTAAGTTATAGTTAGGGCATCGACATTATTTCGCCATTTGAAAAGAATACCTTAACAATTTTCTAAACTATCATAATAATTTCCACATCAATAATAAATTTACAATTAAAATAAAAAATAACCAGATATTCTTTCTATAAATGTTAAAAGAAATAGTTGACTTTATCACAACCATTTCAATTATTTACTATATATGTGTGATTTTTAAACAGAAATAAAACAACAGTCCAATAAAACCGTTTATTTGTAAAAGTAGTTCAGTTTAAATATCTTGGAAATGTAAAAAAAAAAAAAAAAATTTTGGCTGTTCAAGTGCAACACAGAATTTAATATATTACTGTTGCATTTAACAAGTTAAAAGAAAAGATACTTCCACCATAGTAATATAATTTCTTCAACTAAATTTACAGTGTTGAAATATGACAGAGACCTGTCTATCAACGTAGGATAGAGGATGGAAAAATTTTCCATTAAGAATACTTTGCAATATTCTATGAATATGATGGTAAGATCAAAAATTCACTTAGAATATTCTTCAGAAGGTAATAATAATAAACAACAATTAAAGTGAACATGTAAAGCAAATGAAGAGTAAAGGACTTTCTTATAAAAAAATAAAAAAACATTTTATGATAAACTTAAGTATGTTTTCCCATTTACTTTATAATTATCTTAAAAATACTTAATAGAAGCAATATGAATTACTTTCATTGTGAAGATTTGCTAATGGAGAACTACATTACGCAAAATTAAAAATTTACATTTATTGGAGAAAAATTAACAAACAACTACAAAGTGAAGTAAGTAAAAAGACTAATAGATCAGCAGTGATATATATTGTCAGATTTTTCCTTTGTTTAGGATTATTCATTATTGTAGACAGATGGTTTGACCAAATCTGACTTTCTAGCATCTACAATAATTTAATAAGAGTTCATGAAGCTAAATTCATCTTTGATTTTTTTTTTTATTATTCTTTCCCTTGACTACAAATGGATTTTAATGATTGAATGAACAAATAAATATATGTATTATAAAACACTGAAGTAGATCATACAATGAGTTGTGTTATATCTTCATATTAACTAGTATATGTAACTATAAAAGAGAAGTAATAATGATGAATTACTGTTAGCACCTTAGTACTACCCAATCTAAGTCACAAAATTGAAAAGGTTTTAATTATGCATGTACATATACAATTATACAAACAATCGCAGAGAGAAAAAACAAAAATATAGGCATTATCAATATCTTCTGAACAAGACAACTAATCCATAATCATTATAATACCAACTATAGAACTCAGCCAGTGAAAACAATAATCCCTTTAGTTCACGAAAATACAATATCAGAATATTTAATTACAATACCAATAATCACATATATAAAAGGAGAATTAAATTGAAAGTAAAGACATAAGGTTGTATTTTTAATACCAAAATATTTAATTAATAAAGCTGGTTAATATATAATACTCACAAACTCTACTAATATATAAACCATTAAATGGGAAAAAGAGTTGATCAATGTGTATTTTCAATGTACACTACTTTCATTTGTTAATTCAAAAATATTCTTATTAACAAAATATTTACATTACTAAATATTTTTTATTTCAAGATGCAGGACTACATTTTGAATTAATTCATAAAATATTATTGATCCACTACAAAAGTATTGATCATTACAAATATGAAAGTTTTTCCTTACATAGAAATTCTCTAGGTTAGTGTGAATTGTGGCTTTGATTAAAAATGTCCTTGATGACTTACTTAATTTGACAGTTTCTTTCAACTTTTAAATAAAAATAGTTCTTTTATAATTTAAACTGACTTTGTATAAATAACTCACATAATACAGAACTATAAATTATCTTAGTTTTATTGTTAAGTCTTAAGCTGTTTAACATGCTTAAGAACCAATTTCCAGTTGGCTTTCCCTGAATTAGTCATTTACTGAGATAAGCTATCAATAAATTCTCCCCAAAATTTTAATTATATTTGAGATATATTATCCATACAGCTTGTAATTAATTTCTCAATACAAATAAAATTAGTTTTAAATGAGTTTTTTTAAGTATCAGATCAGAAAACTAAGTAATAACAATTAATACTAGAAAAATATTTATAGTATTTCTGTAAAATAAACTTACTAAAATTTAATAATAATTTCAATGGATTATTATCTTTATGAATTTTAACTTTTGCAAAAAGATATGAGTTTTTCATAAGAATACAATAATTTATTTATATTGATTTATATGTATAATATTATAGTCTTTCATTTTAATAAACAACTTTATATTTAATTTTTTTTTATATAAAATTAAACTTGGTTGGAGTGCTTTTGGTAGAAATAACTTGATACTACAAGGAAATATGCCTATGTGTTTGAAAAAAAAGGTTTTTAATAAATGTGTTTTACCAGTTCTTACTTATGGATCTGAGACTTGGACACTTAATAGAAGGGAAATACAGAGACTTCAGACCACTCAAAGAAGTATGGAGAGATGCATGTTGGGAATAACAAGAAAAAATCAAAAACGCAATCTACGGATAAAAGAACAAACAGGTGTTATTGACCTCATTGAAAAAATTAAGACTGAAGTGGAGTTGGGCTGGACATATTGCTATAAGAGATGATAATAGAGGGACCATTGAAATCATAAACTGGATTCTAAGAGATTGTAAAAGACCTAGAAAGAGATCACATGTGAGATGAATGGATGAAATAAGAAAGTGTGCAGGGGTAATATGGAAAAGAAAAGATAAAGATCGGAGAAGATGGATTGAACTTGGAGAGACTACCCTGCAATGGATTGATAACGGTTGATGATGATGATTTAATTTTTATTGTACTATTAGGATCTTTTGGTAATTTATTACAACTTTCAAGAAGTATATAATAAATTATCAAAAGACTACTATTATAATAAAAACAAAATATATAATATTGCTTAATAAAATGAAAGATTATAAAATTATAAATATAAATTAATATAAATTATAAATATAAATTAATATAAATTACATTGTATCCTTATTATAAAACCCATACTTTTTTACAGAAGTTAAAATTTACAAAAATAATAATCAATTGAAATTATTACTTAATTTTATGATTTTATTTTACAGAAATTCTGTAAATATTTAATTAAATGGATAACAGATATTTTAGGATATGAAGAATTTTGTATTAAAAAAATACAGATTAAACAATATAAATCTGACTAGAAACCAAAGCATTTTTATAATGGTTACTGAAAAAATGTATCCAAGTATTTCATGACTTAAAAGTATACAAATCTTAGTAAAAATTAAAATCAATATATAAATGATATAAACATTATAACATTATAGAAGATTTAATATTAATACATAATAGTTTATATTTTTAATAAAATAATGAATTTTGGAATATATATAAAATTTGAGTTATGGGTTATTATAATTAAAAAAGAATGATAAACTTACCAAAATATTATAAGATCTGGCAGCCTCGATTCTTTCTGGGTTTTTTCTTAGTTTCAGGGCTTTTTCTGTTAATCTGTCGTACAAGATCGTAGAAGATCTGAAAACAGTGTAAACATAAATATAGATATATATATATACATAGACAGACATAGATATTTAAAAACTAATTTGTGAAAGAAGAGCAAAATAGAACCTAAATTTAAGCAAGCAAGTTTTCATCAAAAAAATATCCATGTCAAAGGCATGTATTTTAATTGGAATCCAGAACCATATTCCAATTTTTACCTTTTTTCTTGTTGTTGGTGTAATTATTAAATTAATTATCAATAATATCTAAAGGAAGCCTCATTCTTTTCAAAATGCACATATATTTTTCAAAGTATAAGCAATTTGAACATAGACTTTCAAGCACCCTTCAACTATCCACACTATCTCATACAACTGATACACATGACCACAAACATATAGAAAAAGATAAATAATCACCAATAAATGTATTTCCTGCTAAACAGCACTCGTCAATTGGTCTAGTTTATTATCTCCCACACACATATATAATCAGTGCTCAGTTTATATTAAGATAGCAAATCCTCATACTTTAATGGACAGGCTTCAATCTATTCCAACCTCCAACTTTTCAGCCATCCATATCATTAAAATCTGATAATGAAAACTCAAATCCCATGCTGATGCCAATATGAAGGGTGCTTGAAAGTCTGAGTTCAAATCCTCTATACTTACAATTAAGCTCCCAGGTTTGTGAAAAATGCCTGGTTTTCAAATATTTATATAGTTTTCATAAAAAAAAATTATTTTTTTAAAAAACATATAATTATAAGATATTAAAAATATAACTCCCAAGCCACATTTTCATATGAATCATAAATCTTCATCAGTTAGTCTGAATCACATATCCAAATGTCCACTGCCATTGTTTTTCTATTTAACCAGTAATAATTATATCAGTATAATTTATATGTGTCACTTTATCAAAACAGCATTAATAGATAATTGCTACCTTAAAACAAATTCACTATCAATTAACTTATATTACATTTTTAATAAAAGAAATTATTCCATTTTTTTAATGAAAATAAAAAACCAGTTCATGTGAAAATGCATCTTGGGAGTCAATCACTTGCAGTATTTGTAAATGTCTATTTAAAGGAAGTAAATGTTTAGTCAAGCGTTGGTGGCTTAGCGATTAGCACAGCTGCCTTTCAAACAGCTAGTCCGAGTTCGCTTCCCGGTCAACACTTTGACATATGAAAAAAAAAAAAAAGTAAATGTCTATCTGTTTAAGACCACAAAGACTGCTGAAATGTGAATTGAGATAATGATTATGCATATGAATATGTTAATAAAGATTAAGATATATTTTGTTTTCAATGTAAAATTAAAGAAAGGGGGTGCATTTAAGTAATACTAGTATTTAATACCATCTAAGAACTATCAATCATCATCATCTTACAAATAATAAGTAGAACATGTGTGTGTGGATTTTAAAGATTATCTATCTTAGCATCATCTACTTAATTCATAAAGAACCAAATAGATGTCTACACAATATTTTACTTTGTATATTTTAGTCAGGTATTATTTTCTTGGTTGACCAGTGGATGCTTTGATCTCTATCTCAGATATGCCTCTAAAAAAAGAATGAACTCCACTCAAAACAGATTAAATTTGAATAAGATTTACCATTTTAAATATAGTTCCATTATCGATGTCAATAATTTAAACTGACTCTTCATTATCTT
This sequence comes from Epiperipatus broadwayi, assembly GCA_028023455.1. Lineage (NCBI taxonomy): Eukaryota > Metazoa > Onychophora > Udeonychophora > Euonychophora > Peripatidae > Epiperipatus > Epiperipatus broadwayi. Next base: position 486,338 of record JAQFVV010012612.1, on the reverse strand, counting down.
TACTAGATTTAATTTATTTTGAACTTACTGCTTACAATTCAGTTTCACAAAGTATGTAATGTGCTGACATATCTCAACATTTATTCATTTTAACCATCTTATGCAAAAACATGTTAATATATACCTCTTTAAGCATATTAATCATTAAGACAATCCGTACCTAGGCAAGAATGGAAAGTTTCATAATCCTTATAATTTATTATACTGAAATAGCAAAACATATATTAAGATGCTCATAATATACTTTCCACTTTTATATCAAAATCATTCATATTCAATGAATATTTCATTCTAGGCAGAAAATCGATTCAGAAACACATAATTTAAAAATTACTGCATTACTTTCATTATCATTTAACTTTAACCATTATTCATTATTTTACGTACAACTTTTAATACCATTTCATATACATATTCACATAAACCTTTATATCAAAATCCTTGTTGATTCAACATAATTATCTTCATTATTTAACTGGAAAAACTTCTTAACTGATGGGTTTAAAAGTCACACAAACAAATATTTTCTTAACTTAAATATCGAATCTCAATATTTCTGAATATAATATCTTTTTATTCATACAAACCTCATAACAATATATTTAATAATTGATCTCTGCCACCAGAATGAATATACATTCAAATATCCGTGTATAGATATAGTTTGTGCCTTGACATATGAATATAAAATAAACCATCAGTCAATTATATATTAAATATTTCAGTCACATTATTAATGTAAAAAGAATAACTTGCCTGAATATTTTATAATGTTCAGTAGATTCACATTAATAATAATAAAATCTACATTTTTAAATCTCGGTTTGTGCATGCTTCTTCATAGATTGTTCAACTGTTGGTTTGTATAACCCTCAATGTAGAAGTAATTATTAATTTATTTTTTAAAACAAACTTCGGACACCAAATATCAAGCATTTCAAATAATATAGTTATTACCTTTATACATATATATTCACATATTAGAAAGTTTACGCAAGATTAGGTTTTTCTTTTTTACACAATCTTTAACAATGAGGGATAATGGAGGGGGGGGGGGCTTTGTTCATCTTCTAGTTAAACTGCTTAAACATTTTCTTAAATTATTTAAACAAAATCTTTACATTAAAGAAATAATTTAAAACAACTATAAACATACAAAAGAAAAAAAGTTAATGCCCCTATAAAATATAATTTTACAATGAACAATACTTTTCATAATTAATTTTCAAAATATAATAGAGAGGTGAAGAGGGAAGAGAAAGAGGGGTGGAGAAGAAGAGCATATGTTAAGATCACAGAGGATTTTGAAAATTACTGAGATTTTTAAGTTAGAATGCATTTCAATGATGATTTTATGTGGTACTTAAAACTGTACTTCAGATTTAATCAAAAGAAATAATTTAGAAATGATAAATAAATGATTTAAAAAATAGACATGTATTTTCTATAAAGAAACAAAAATTGAAAATACAGGAACAATGGAATTCATTACAAATTTTAAAAAGTGAAAAAAAACTTAGGGTGATAATGATATATTAAATAGAATAGTAAGATTAGTTATTCAATTTAATAAAAAATAACATATGCTAAATATTCAAGTTTGTAACCTAAAAGATCTCATTCTGATGAAATAGAAGACATTTATAGTCGTGCAGAAAGCTTTTGAATAAAATTAGCCATATTATAGATAAATTTGGATAAAAAGATGAAAATAAAACAATACACAGACTTGTGATATTTACTAATTAATAAAAAAAATAATCTATATTTTATGACCCCCCCCCCCCCAAAAAAAAAAAAACACCAAAAGAAAATAAACAGAAGAATGAATAATCTCAAAGGAGTATTGACAAAGTTATGTTAAACTTTCACTAATGAAATATTTATTTCAAGACTACAAAAAATAATGGTTTCTCACTCAGGATTTCATATAAATTTTGAGCACTGGAAGTGATAGAACTGAGCTGTATTCTATAGAGTTTTAAATATCCAAGTCCACCACTCCATTACTGCAAACTCTACTATTACATTAAATTATGCATAAAATTTCAAGACAACAATACATTTACTAGATTCAACATTAATGAAACATAAAATACATGTTAATAAAAAGCTAGAATACTAAAATGATTTGTATGATAAAGATAAATAACTTTTATTCATATCAATTTAAAAGGAGAAAGTCTAATACATATAACTAAATTAGATGTATGATAAAACAAGATATATTAATAGAAGTGTTGGATGAGGTGAATATTTTAGCAAGATTAAAAAATTAAGCAGACCTAAATCTTTATAAATATATATAATTTATTTTAAAAATTATATAGAATAACGAACATGTAAAAACTATAAAGAAAAATTTAATTCTTGGTAATAAATATTAATCAGAAAAAAATACAAATATGCTTTTGTAATTTTGCTTAATATAATTAATACTATTGACTATGTTAGACTATAGAACTAAAAAATACAAATAATTAAATTATAATGAATTATTTTTAAAAAACAAAGATAAAAAATAATCAATAGTAATCCTTAACTACTTAATGTTAGAAAATAAAAAAGTTTGTCAATAATTGTTCCAACAATTTTTTTCCTGCTAAAATATTAACAGAGATGACCATCATTTTTATTTTTCCTGAATTATATAAAAAATAAAATATAAATATAATATAATTATAACAACAAAGGAAACTGTTCATTATTAGATCAGAGTCTGATATGCTGCCTTAGGTATATAGAGAAGATCTTAAAACAAAATAAGTGCATAAAAGATCTTACTAAAGATAGCTATTCCTTAAAACATTTTTTAACAAAAGATTTGGAAAAACTATAGCATGATATAATCTATCTATAAAATATGTTAAGTTGGTTTGTAGCAACAACAGAAGTTCAATAAATTATAACAAATAATAAAAAATCATAACAGGTAATATAAATTTATATTAATTATACATAAAAAACCTTTTTCCGGCACATGGTTCAGTGCCCTTTTCAAATGTTAATGATCTATTATAGGATTTATAATAGATTATTAACCTGAGGCAGAGCTGTAACTGCTACCAGGCAGGTCCCCAGGTGGTGGATAGGGGAATGGCCCCCAGATATGGGGGTCAGCTGTGAAGAAGCATTTAGGCAAATAAGCAGTCCTGAACCAACAGCGGCAATGTTAATAGGGTGTGGGGGATCATAAGGGTGGCTCCTTATGTTTCCAGCTAAATACCACATAAACCCAATGATAACATTGTGCCAAGGCGAGTTTCTGGCGCCATACCCAGAGGCCATGGCCATGGTAATGGAGAAAGCAGCATTATCATTACTGGCCCAAGGCAGAAGATGAAGATATCGGAATGGCTTGGTTCCAGAGATCTATGGGCATGGATGCAGCATCTTTAATGGCCATAGCACTGCAAATACCTAGAAAGATGCTGGTTTCCCATCTGGGGTTGCCCATGATGGGTTGGTGGCAGCAAGGGCATGCGGCTATAAAACCAGGACCTTGCCACTCAAACTACATGATGCGGAAAAATTCAGATAGAGATCTTGCTAGGGCGTACCCTGTAAGCGACGCGTTGGGGCCTCGCCTGACTCCACCGAGAAGCGGACAAGGGCTACCATATCGTGAGCGGATACGGTTAAAGAAGATTGCTCAAAGGAAAAGGAGGTTGAGTAGTGAAGGAAGGATGAGGGGTTGTTCGGTCAGGTTGACTGTCGGTACTCTCAATGTTGGCACCATGACTGGGAAAGGTAGTGAGCTTGTGGACATGATGATAAGAAGAAAAGTGGACATTGTGGCAGTTCAGGAAACAAGGTGGAAAGGCCAAAAGGCAAGGGAACTGGGAAATGGCTTCAAGTTGTTCTATTGTGGTAGTGATTCTAAAAGAAATGGGGTTGGAATTATACTGAGCTCAAATTTGAAACATAGGGTATTGGAAGTTACTCGGTATAATGACAGGATTATCTCAATGAGAATTGACTTGGAGAGTTGTGTGATTACTGTGATTAGTGCATATGCTCCACAGTCAGGATGTGATGAGGATGAGAAAGATAAGTTTTGGGGTGAGATGGATGATATTTGGGGCTCAATTCAACAAACAGATAAGGTCTTCCTTTGTGGAGATTTGAATGGACATGTGGGCAGAGAAAATGGTGGGTTGGAAAGAATCCTGGGAAATCAGGGAATTGGGGAAAGAAATAAAGAGGGAGATAGAATAATTGATTTTGCTGTTTCAATGGATATGGCATTATTGAACACCTTCTTCAAGAAACCCCCAAATCAAAAGATAACTTACATGAGTGGGGGACGAGAATCCCAAATTGACTATATTATGTATAGACGAATTGGCCTAAAAGATATACAGGATTGCAAGGTTATTCCAGTAGAAGCTATGGGTCAACAGCACAGACTTTTACTATGTCATGCTAATCTTACAGGAATTAAAATAAATCCTAGAAGAGGTATCATCAAGACCAAATGGTGGAAACTTGAGGTTGATGCCTACAGAAAGCAATTTGTTGATGAATTGATGAAGGTTGAAGACAAAGAAGAAGGGGAAGATCTTTGGACAAGTACTGCAAACAACATCTGTGTAATTGGGGATCAAGTTCTTGGCCAAACGTCGGGTGTGATAAAAGAGAATAAAGAGACTTGGTGGTGGAATGCAGAAGTGCAGAAAAAAATTGGGAATAAGAAAATAGCCAAAAAGGAGTGGGACAAAGACGGAGGGGAAAGTAGTAGGGTCAAATATAATATAGCAAAGAAAGAAGCAAAGAAAGCTGTTGCCAAAGCCAAGTTTGACGCATACTCAGATTTATATGAAAGTTTAGAGAAAGAAGAAGGAGTTAAGAAGATTTTGCGTATTGCAAAACAACGAGATAAGAGTGGTAAAGATACTTACCAAGCAAATAGAATAAAAGACTCTAACAATAAGGTGTTGTGTGGCAAGAATGAAATCATAGCTAGATGGCAGCAATATTATGAGCACCTACTAAATGAAGAAAACTTTCGGATTGACAAGGGATTTGGGACTCCAAATTTGGGCCCAGCTTTAAAGATCAGTAGGGAAGAAGTTAGACAAGCAGTCAGAAGAATGAAATGTGGGAAATCGGTGGGTCCAGATAACATCCCTGTAGAGGTATGGAAGGTAATGGGAGAAGAGGGAATCACCTTTCTGACCAAACTTTTTAATAACATCATGATCACGGAGAAAATGCCAGATGAATGGAGGAGAAGCATTTTGGTTCCAATCTATAAGAATAAGGGAGATATTCTAGAATGTAGTAATTATCGAGGAATAAAGCTGATGAGCCACACAATGAAAATATGGGAGAGAATAATAGCAAATAGGCTACGGCAGGAAATAGACATCAGTGAAGAACAGTTTGGTTTTATGCCAGGTAGAGGAACCACAGATGCAATTTTTGCACTGCGGCAACTTATAGAAAAACATAGAGAAGTCAACCAAGAAATTGTTCTAATATTCATTGATTTGGAAAAAGCATTTGATAGAGTACCTAGAGATGAACTTTGGAGATGCCTAAGGAAAAAGCTGGTTCAGGAAAAATACATTCGTCTGATTCAAGATATGTATCAAGGCTGTCAAACCAGTGTGAGATGTAGTTCAGGAGAAACAGACTCATTTCAGGTGAAAGTGGGTGTGCATCAGGGATCAGCCCTGAGTCCCCTACTATTTAATATCGTTATTGATGTCCTAACAGAGGATATTCGTAGGGAAGCACCCTGGAACATGATGTATGCCGATGATATAGTGATTGCAACTCAAAACATCAAGGAAGCTCAGGATAGGATAGAAGAGTGGAGGAAAGCACTGGAGGAAGGAGGAATGAGAATTAGCAGAAATAAAACTGAAGTGCTCTTCTGTGGTAATGGTGGAGGAAGCATTTTGTTAGGGGGAAAGAAGTTGCCTGAGGCTGAAAAATTTAAATATCTCGGGGCCTGGATGAATAAAGATGGATCACTGGATGGAGAAGTTGTTGGGAGAACTCAAGCTGGTTGGAATAATTGGAGAAGGGTCTCTGGGATACTCTGCGATAGGAGAATAGGTGCAAGGTTGAAAGGAAAAGTATATAAAACTGTGGTGCGTCCGGCACTGATGTATGGTGCAGAAACATGGCCGATCACTAAGAAAATAGAAGACAAGCAATGTGTAACAGAAATGAGAATGCTTAGGTTTGCCTCGGGCCTCACTAGAAAGGACAAAGTGAAAAATGAAGTAATTCGAGAAAATATGAGAGTGAGAATGATCAGTGAAAAAATGAAAGAATCAAGGTTGAGGTGGTTTGGTCATGTTAAGAGAAGAGAAGAAAATTACATTGGAAGGAAGATTTTGGAGATGGAACCACCGGGGAAAAGACCCAGGGGTAGACCTAAGATCAGATGGATTGATCGAGTGAGAAAGGACTTGCAGGAGATGTCACTTAGGGAGGAAATGACTTTAGATCGAGTAGCCTGGAGAAGACTGATCCGCACCAGCGACCCCACTTGATGTGGGATTAATCAAGCTGTGGAAGAAGAAGAAGAATAGATTATTAACATTTAGAAAGGCATGTGCTGAAAAAAGCTTTTTATATATGATCAATATATATTTATATTAGGTATTGTATATGATTTTTATTATTTGTTATAATTTATATAAAAGAACAGCATATTGGATTTCATTATCTCCATGTTTGATAAAGTTCAAAAAATATATACATTTTGTATGAAAAAAATAGCAAGATTATAATGCTATGGCCAACTTATGAAGTAAATTTATAATTACCTGCAATGAGACAATTCAATGATTCAAAGTAAATAACCAATTAAATAATGAATAGAAAAAAGGGCAGAGAAAATCGAACAACATCCTGAAACACAACTTTTTTAAAAGATTATGAATTTAAGGCAAAAATAAATTTGAATAATAATAAGACAGATAAAAGAGATTTAAAAAAAAAAAAAAATTAAATGTGTTGAAAATAAATATATTTCAAAAAAATTGATTATAGTAAAAAATAATCTTAAAACACAAATTCTTCTTCATAAAAATTTTTTTTATAGATCAATAAAAAAAAAAAAAAGTAACATAGCAAAAGAACTAGCAATATTAATGACATCAGCCAATATATCATTAAAATAAGAAGAAAACATTAAAAACTGAAAAAAAAAAAAAGAAATGTCAAAATATATTAAACCTAAACAATATTTATTTTGATAAATATTTTTATTCCTTTTTAAAAAATAGCATTTATCTAGTTTCAACCACATTTTTACATTAATCAATACTCTTTTGCTAAAATTTAAAAAATTAATAGAATGGTATGTTATTCATGTTTTAATGTAGTGGTACAGTGGAAGACTTTAGAGCTCAAGGCCCTGGAGCCATTTCTGGTGCTTGAATTTCTTAAAACTCTTGACCAATAAACCATCCAATTATTTATTTACTTAGAAAAAAAAAGATTCTAATAATTACTATTAGATATAAGAATTAAATGATACATAAAAAAGAACTAACTATTTAAAAGAAAATTAAATACAAAGTTAAAATTTGAAAAATGCAAAAAATAATATGTATCTGACATGTAAATAACTTGAGTATAAAACAAAAATAAATAGGTATCTATCTATCTATATTATTATTAATAGCACTGCTGGTATTAATTCTAATATCAATTAAAGTAATTAAGAACAAGCAAACTACTACTGCTAATGATTGTTTTCTACTGTACTCTAGTTAAGGCTTTCTTCACAAATAGGAGACAGATTATTTAAACTATACTCTACTGTGCTTTAAAATAAATTATTTTTACTTTACAAAATACAAAGATCGTATTTTTATTAAATTTTGGAAAATATTAGATTAAAATTTTTCATTAAATATTTAGAAAAAATAGCATATATACAAAACTATAAATAAAAATTTTAAATGTAATTAAAGAATAATAATTACAAAATTTAGTTAATTAATTAATTAATGAATGAAGCAGCAATAGTAGTAGCAATCGTTATCTAAGTGGAAACACATCTAAGAGAATAAGAACCTATTCTGGAAGACTTGGTATGGCAGGGTATAAATAGAAAAGAAAAAAGGGGTGGTGGTATAGGAGTTATGTCAAAAAAAAATTTAAATATTGTTAAATGTCAAGAACATTTGTCATTTGAGATATGGTTAGGAAGACAAGAGTGGATGGTGGCTATAGTGTATATAGCCATTGGAGATAGTCAAACTATAATAGAGTGGAACAATAGCATATATGAATACTTAGTTAAGGAAATACCAAGTTTCAAAGAAAAAGTAAAAAGAGTAATGGTTATAGGAGATATGAATGGGCATATTGAAGAAATTGATGATGTAAATAATAAGAATGGACAGCTTTTGAAGAGTTTTTGTCACAGAGTGAATTTGACCATTGGAAATTTATTGAATATTTATGAGGGACAATACACATGGTCTAGAAATAATATATTTCACACAATAGATTATATATTAGTAGAGAAAGAGGAAGTGAATAAAGTATAAAAAATTAGTGTTTGATAATGAAGAGAGAATATGTAATAATAATCATAATTTCTTTTATAATAGAAGTGGTTAGATAGTGAAAGATGTGAATGGAGAGTGAATGATAAGAATAAGTTAGAAGACTACGAAATAAAAATTTAAGAAACCATGGAAGAATTGATTGGGGATGAGTATAAGCACTGGTGTGGTGAAATAAAAAAAGCGACAAATAGGGTTTTAGATGAGTATATTCAGAAGAATAAAAGTAATAGGAAAGTGAAAGTTAGTAAAAGGGTAAAAGAGAAGAAAAAAGCATCCAGAGAATATAAGTGTGCTATTAAGAACAAAGAACATGAAAAAGATGTTAATACTAAATGGGAAAAGTACGTAGAAAAAAAAGTTAGCTAAAATAGATAATTGTAGAGTGAGAATGAAATTGAATAGTAAACTGTTCGAAGATATTAATAAAAGTGGAAGAGATAGAAGTAAAAAATTTTGGAAATACATTAAAAAAGGAATGGTAAGTTTTAAATTGTGCTTTACACAAAAAAGTGAAGCTTAGTATTATTATAAGAATTATCGGCTTAGCGCTTTCGGGAAACTTAGGTCTCCATATTAGTAGCCTATCTTGGGAGGGTCGGCTTACATTGAGATTTTAAGCGAAGCTTGGCAGTAATTTGAATAAATTTTGCATAAATTACTGCAAAGCTTCACTTAAAATCTCAATGTAAGCCAACACTCCCAAGATAGGTTACGAATATGGAGACCTAAGTTTCCCGAAAGCACTAAGCCAGACAATTCTTATAATAATACTAAGCTTCATTTGTTTTTGCATAAAGCGCAATGGTTATACATCATCTGATCATTCACACCGCTCAATGGCGCTGTTGCTAATGAAAAACAAATAGATATAATGTTACCGAGCTGTTTTTATTTTGTTGATTTATGTTTTTAATTTTTGGATTTGTTTGGGTTTTTTTTTAATTTATTTTTTGACCAGTTTTATGTATATTTTTTAAAAATAAATAAATTGTTTTTTTGTTTTGGCTTTTTAAAACATTTGGTCTTTTTTTTTTTAAGAAACTTTTTTTTTTCCAGTCGTATTTGTTTTTTTAAGAAGCTTTTTTTTTTTTTTTTGTCATTTACCGGGTTTTTATTCATAAACAAGTACATAGAAATGATTTTTTTATTTTTTGTATTACATTTTTTTGTTTTAATAACAACCAAAAAAGAAAAAATGGTTGCAAAACAAACAACAAAAAAACTTTCTATTTCATAAAAAGACAAACAATATCATTTCACTGCTGTAAATTCATCTCTTCTAAGATGGCACAGAACATGTCTTGGTTCTTTTTCGGACATCTCCACAAAAATTCTGCTATGTAGTTCTCAAGATCTTCTCTTCGTGTGCCTCGTGTTCGCTTGTTTTGCTATTTGAGAGAACCCCAAAGGTATTCAATGGTCTGGGTATGCACTACAAGGTCAGGGTCCACAAAACTGTATTTGTGATTGACTCTCATGTGGTGAAATCCGGAAGCCTCCGATTCAGAAGTTCTGTATCCTTTCCAGAAATCAGAATAGGTGTTGAATCAGGCCTGATGTTCTCATGGATCGACCACATAAGGATGTTGGCAGATCAGGAGAGTACGGCTGCCACAAAACAATCGCCTGTCTCATGACCGACACCCCTGAAAATCCATTGTTACGGAAGGATTCTGCCCTGGTGATTTTTTCATCGACTGAACATGGTTGCATCGACTTCCACTGTCATACCAGGACCACCGATTTGGCGTCATGGATGAGAAAGAAGGCTTTTTCGACAGAACTCTCTAAGAGCTGTCGTCATATTCCTTACGGCATGTCGACACATTTCCAACTCAGCTCCAATATGCTTTACGTAAGCTCATCCCGGCTCCAATAATAAATTAGCCATACTGCTTTCAAAAAAGTGATTTGGCAGCCCTCAAACCACATTCCATGATGAATGGAACACCGTCGACATTGCCACGATTGACCTTCCATTTCAGATGTTTGACTAACGCCTTAATCACATTAAACCACCACAAATGCAGTTCTTTTGGGTGGGTAAAATATTTTTTTGTTGAAGAAAGGCCACCGCATCTGCTTCTGTAGCAGGCAAATCTAAAAACTTAAATGCTGAACGATCGTCTGCCATTGAACTGTTTTGATCTCGAAAAAGTATTGAAAAGTGCGCGACTTTATCGTGAACTTTTCTGAATCATGAATTACCCTCCTCATTTAATGCATTTTGATACCTGAGAATGAAAGTAAAGATGTTTGATAATTAGTTAGAATTTCTAATAACTCACATAAATTTAAATACATTTAACTAAAAAAAAAAAAAAATCCGTTCCAATATAATTTTTGTCATTACAACTACAGAAACTTTCATATCATATGCTGTAGAATAGTCAAGAGCAATGTCTATAGAGAGTGTCGCAACTCGTCGCTAATAATGTTCACATGCTAGCAATGTTGGGGAAGGGTACACTTCAACAACATCTAGTTGTTTGAACAGTTTACAGGCTGTAAGATCTATGAGCGGCCTTGTAAACAGAATATTTCTGTGCTTTTGCATAGAAACAGCGCCATCGTGCAGTGTGGATGATCAGATGATGTATTACCAGTGCAATTTAAAACTTACCATTTCTCGAAGGTGAAGTAAAAATAAGAACTTTATTTCAATTACAAAAGACGGAATGCAGGGGAGAGAGAATTAGTATTACTAGACGATGAGGGAATAAAGTGTAGCTCTAGAGAAGAATTAGAGATAGTCTTAAACAAGTATGTAATGGATATAGAAAAGATGTTAAGTGTGGACAGAATGATAGCAAACATGAGAGCACATAGTAATGGGAATATACAATTTACAGAAAATGAACTGAAGGAGGCAAGTAAAAAATTGAAAGGTGGAGAGGCAAGACATTTGGTTGAATGGGCAGCAGAGATGGTAATGAATTTAGGGCATAAGGCAAAACAAAAACTATTATCATGTTTTAATAGGATAGCACAGAAGAGAGATTTTCCAGGTAGTTGGAGTAATACAATAGTAAGGCTATTATTTAAAGGGAAGGGTAAGGATCATAGAAAGTTAAACAATTATAGACCCATAGCAGTAACGTCAGTGCTATATGAAGTTTTCTCATATATGGTGGCAGGAAGTGTTGCAAAATAGATGGAAGAAAATAATATAGAGGGAGAAATGCAAGGAGGTTTTCGATCAGATAGGCATATAGGAGATAGTTTATTTGTAGTTACACAAGTTATGGATATGGATATGAGTAGAAATACAGGTAGATAGTTATATATGGTTTTTATAGATGTAGAGAAGGCTTATGATAGAGTAAATAGAAATAGATTATGGGTAAATTTGGGAATGGATGGATGAAAATAATTACTATATGTATCAATTAAAGAATATAGAATCAGTTGAAGTTAAAAATGGGGTGGGACTAAGGCAAGGATGTCCTCTATCACCTATTTTGTTTTTATTCTATTTGAGAGAAATGGGGAGAGCAATAGAAAGACTAGAACGAGGGATAGAGATACTATTAATAGGTGGCAAGGGAGAATATACATTGTTGGGTCTTTTATTTGTGGATTTTGTGTATGTGTGTGCAGAAAGGGAAGATATGGAAGTTATGCTGAAAACATACGCAAAGGTGTGTAAAGAGATGGAGATTAAATTTAGTGAAGAGTAATGATGATTAATGCTGGGGAAAGAGAAGACAAAGAATTTTTACTGGTGGTGAATAGATATAACTATTTGGGAATCAAAAAATGCTTGGACAAATGGGAGAAAAATAGATAAATGAAGCAAAGAAAAGAAAGGGATTGATAAAAAAATTAATAGCGTTCTTGTATAATAAATATGATGTAGCTAGAATTGTACAGAAGGGAGTGGCAATAGCAGGGTTAACATGTAGTTATGATGTATTATGTATTAGTAAAGAGGTAATAGATTACAGAAAAAGTACAAAAAGAAGTAGGAAGACATGCATGCAGAAGTGTGGACGGAAAAGGAGGCAATTCAAGGAGAAATGGGATTGTCAAGCTTTTATATGAGAGATGCAAAAAGCAAAATGAAAATGTCTGATAGATTGCAGTTTAGGGATAATAAAAAATTAGCCAAAATAGTATTTAATTGGGTTATGAATAAAGGGTAGGCAACAAGATGGGTGCGAAAGGTAATGCAATGTGCAGAAGATTTAGATAAAGAATTTATGTCAGTATATTTATACAAAAGGTGGGATAATTGTGTTAGGAGAATTGTTGAGTGCTATAGGGTTAAAAAATGGAATAGAAGAATAGATACATTAATAAACAATGGGGAGTTGGCGAGATGGAGAGCTAGTATAAAAAATAAAAAGAATTTCAATATTTATGGAAGTAAACAGAATATTGGGTGTGAGTTAATTTATGATAATAACAAGGAAAGTAGTTTACTGTTTAAGGCTTGAACAGGATCTTTAGTAACAAGGGAATATACACATAAATGGAAAAATATGAGTGATTTGGTCTGCAAGTTGTGTAAGGAAGGCATAGAAAATATTAGGCATCTATTAATTGAATGTAAATGTCTGAAAGCAGAAAGGGTACAAATAATGAAGTTATTGAAGAATAAATATGAACAAAGTGATTATACAAAAAGTCTCAATAAATATGAACAAATTATACAGAAAGTAGCTTATTAGTTTTTATGCTGGGTTTGAGAAGATATAAGGGGTTTTTAGATGTAAAGGCAATGAAGTTGACAAAGATAATGTTGTGGAAATGGGATGGAGCAAGATAGAAAAGAATATGGGAAAACGGGGGTGGCAAATGGAAAGGGAATTCAAAGTGGCTTAACTGGTTTCTCTGAGCATCCTGACTCCATATAAAGAAAAGTCACAGTGCATCACATCACATCACTAAATTTGTCTGCATTTTTATTTATGGATAAACAAAGTATTATATAACAAATATTACATTGCAAATATCTAATTAGTTATTTGATTTGTGCTCCCTCTACCTCACCCAATCTTCTTAGAAACTTGTCTGAAAATAATAAAAAATAGTTTAGAAATATTGCTTTGATTGAATCAACCAAAATACTTCATATTAGGCAAAAAACAGATTCAACAGTAAATTTTTTTAAAAATTACATGATTTTTAATTATAATACAGAAAATGCCCAATATTTTTGATGAAATAAAACTATAAATTTGCTAAATATAATTATTAATGGTTTACTTTCTTTTTTTTTTTTTAAGTGTTCTTGGTTTAAATAATTGAAATCTTTCAAAGAGACAATGGAGTTTTATTTACATGATAATCATCTACCTTAGTAAAAAAAAATTATAATTAATAATTTTGTATAGATGGCAGCACTTATAGAGAGAAAATGAAACTTATAAAGAGGGGTGGGATTTTAAATTGCAATATTATTAAAAAGAAAAAGAATGGATGGAATGTAAGAAATAAGCAAAAGGAATTTGATTTAGATATAAATATAGATATGGAGAAGGAATGGCTTTGTAAAATTAATGGTAAGAAAGTTATTTATAAATGTAATGGAGAAGAAAAAATAAAAAGATTTTATAAAACAGTAGTTAGAAAAGAAGAAATTGTTAAAATTGAGTTTTTGAATATGCAAGGTGGTTGGAAACCAGAAAAGTGGATGGAATTAAATAAAACAATTGAAAATGGAGAACTTGAAGTATTAGCAGTAGTGGAAACACATCTAACAGAAGAAGAAGAATCTATTTTGGAACAGTTGGTCTGGCAGGGTATAAATAGAAAAATAAGGGGGGGGGGGTATAGGTGTTATACCAAAAAAATATTTAAATATTGTTAAATGTCAAGAACATTTGTTGCTTGAAATAAGGTTGGGTGAACAATAATGTATGGTGGCTGTAGTTTATATAACCACTGGAGATAGTCAAATTATAATGGAGTGGAACTGTCACATATGTGAATGTCTAGTTAAGGATATACAAAGTTTTAAAAAAAGGGGGAGAGAATAATGATTATAGGGGATATGAAAGGACATATTAAAGATATTGATGGTGTAGATAATAAAAATGGACAGCTTTTGAAGAAATTTTGTCAGAAAGTGAATTTGAGTATTGGAAATTTACTAAATATTTATGCAGGACAATACACATGGTGTAGAAATAATATATTTCACACAATATTGATAGAGAAAAAGGGAATGAATAAAATACGGAAAATTACGGTGTTGGATAATGAAGAAAAAATATGCACTAGTGATCATAAATTCATTGTAATTGAAATGGTTAGTAATGTGATGGAGAATAGAAATAAAAGTGAAAGATGTGGATGGAGAGTGAATGATAAAAATAAGTTGGAAGAGTGTAAAATATAAGTTGAAGAAACCATGGAAGAGTTGGTTGGGGATGAATATAAGGACTGGTGTGATGAAATAGAAAAAGTGGCAAATAGGGTTTTAGGTGAGAATATTCAGAAGATTAAAAATAATAATAAAATGAGAATTAGTAAAAGTGTAAAAGAGAGGAAAAAAGCATGCAGAGAATAAAAGGGTGCTATTAAGAACAAGGGAAGTGAAAAAGAAATTAATGATAAATGGGAAAAATACTTAGAAAAGAAGAAGTTGGCTAAAATAAATAATTATAGAGAGGAGATGTAATTGAATAGTAAATTGTTGGAGGATATTAATAAAAGTGGAAAAGATGGGAGTAAAAAATTTGGGAATTACATTAAAAGGAGAAATGTAGAGGAGAGAGAGATAGTATGACTAGATGATGAGGAATAGAGTGTAGCTCTAGAGAAGATTTAGAGAGAATCTTAAATAAATATATAATGAATATAGAAAAGATGTTAGATGTGAAAAATAGAGCGATAGAAAACATGAAAGCATATAGTAATGGGAATATTAGGTTTAACAAAAAATGAACTGAATGAGGTAGAGAAGAAATTGAAAAGTGGAATGGCAAGAGGTTTAGATGGATGTGCAACAGAGATAGTGATGAATTTAGGATATAAGGCAAAAGTAAAGTTATTATCCTGTTTTAATAAAATGGCACAGAATAGAGTTTTCCCAAGTAGTTGGAGTAATACAAGAGTAAGGTTATTATTTAAAGGAAAGAGTAAGGATCATAAAAAGTTAAATAATTATAGACTGATAGCAATAACATCAGTTTTATATAAAGTTTTCTCATATATGGTGGCTAGAAGAGTTGTAAAATTGATGGAACGAAATAATATAGTGGGGGAAATGCAAGGAGGTTTTAGATTAGATAGGCATATAGGAGATAGTTTATTTGTAGTTACACAACTTATGGATATGAGTAGAAATTCAGGTAAACAGTTATATATGAGTTTTATACATATAGAGAAGGCATATGATAGAATAAATAGAAATAGATTATGGATAAGTTTAGCAAATTTGGGAATGGATGAAGCTTTAGTGGATATTATTAAGAAATCAAATGAAAATAATTATTATATATATAGTAATTAGGGAATATTGAATCAGTTAAAGTTAAAAATGGGGTGGGACTAAGGCAAGGATGCCCTGTGTCACCTATTTTGTTTGTGTTATAATTAAGTGAAATGGAAAGAGCAATAGAAAGATTAGGAAGAGGGATAGAGATACCGTTGATAGACGGTAAGGGAGTACATATTTTGCCAGGTCTTTTTTTTTTTTTTGCGAATATTTTTTTTGTGTGCAAAAAGAAGAGAAGATATGAAAGTTATGCTGATGACATGTGCAAGGGGGAGTAAAGAAATGGGGATTAAATTTGGTGGAAAAAAATCAAATATAATGATGGTTAATACTGGAGAAAGAGAGAAGATGTAGAATTTTTATTGGGAGATATTAAGTTAAGTGTGGTGAATAGATATAATTATTTGCGAATTATTTTAAGTAATCAGAAAAATTATTTGGATAAATGGGAGGAAAAATTGATAAATGAAGCAAAGAAAAGAAAGGGAATTATAAAGAAATTAACACTGTTTTCATATAATAAATATGATGTAGCTAGAATTATATGGAAGGGAGTTGCAGTAGCAGGGTTAACATATGGTAATGATGCATTATATTTTAGTAAAGGGGTATTGGATTATTTAGAAAAAGTTCAAAGGGAATAGGAAGACATGCATTGGATGCAGATGTATGGATAGCAAAGGAGGCAATTCAATGAGAAATGGGATGGTCAAGTTTTCATATGAGAGATGCAAAAAATAAAATGAAAATGTTTGGTAGATTGCAGTTTATGGATACTAAAAGAATAGCAAAAATAGTATTTAATTGGGTTATGAGTAAAGGGTAGATAACAAGATGGGTGAGAAAGGTAATGCGGTATGCAAAAGATTTGGATAAAGAATTTATATCAGTATATTTGTACAAAAGATGGGATGAATGTGTTAAGAGGATTGTTGAGTGTTATAGTAGTAAGGAATGGTATAAAAGAATAGATTTATTAATAAAGAATAGGGAGTTAGAGAGATGAAGAAATAGTATGGTGAGTAAAAAGAGCTTAAATATATATAGAAATAAACAGAATATTAGGTGCGAGTTAATATATGATAATAGTAAGGAAAGTAGTTTATTGTTTAAGGCTCGAACAGGATCTTTAGCAACAAGAGAATATACATGTAAATGGAAAAATATGGGTGATTTATTTTGTAAATTATGTAAGGAAGGAATAGAAAATATTAGGCATTTGTTAATTGAATTCAAATGCTTGAAAACAGAAAGTTACATATAATGAAGTTATGAAAGAATAAATATGAAAAAAAAGATTATACAGAAAGTCTATTATTGGTTTTTATGCTGGGTTTGGGAAAAGATAAGGGGGATTTAGATATAAAGGCCATAGAGTTGACAAAGATTATGTTGTGGAAATGGGATGGAGCACAATATGGGAAAACTTAAAAGTGGGGAATGGAAAATTAAGTGGCTAATAGGTTTATCTGGGCATAATTGCTGAGATATTCTTGACTTTGTTTAAGGAGAAGCCACAGTACATCACATCATCACATCACATCACATCAAATAATATATTTCACACAATAGATTATGTATTTATAGAGAAAGAGAGAATCAATAAAATATGGAAAATTAAGGTGTCTGATAATGAAGAAAAAGTATACACCAGTGATCATAATTTCATTGTAATTGAAATGGTTAGTAATGTGATGGAAAATAGAAATAAAAGTAGAAATAATAGTGAAACATGTGGATGGAGAGTGAATGATAAGAATAAGTTGGAAGAGTATAAAATACAAGTTGATGAAATCATGGATTCATCAACTACTTGATTGGGGATGAGTATAAGGACTGGTGTAAAGAAGTAGAAAAAGTGACAAATAGGGCTTTAGGTGAGAGTATTCAGAAGAATAAAAGTAATAAAAAAATGAGAATTAGTAAAAGTAAAAGTGTAGAGAATATAAGTTTACTATTAAGAACAAGGAAAGTGAAAAAGATATTGATAAATGGGAAAAGTACTTAGAAAAGAAGAAGTTTGTTAAAATAGATAATTACAGAGAGAGAATGAAATTGAATAGTATATTGTTGGAGGATATTAATAAAAGTGGAAGAGATGGGAGTAAAAAATTTTGGAATTACATTAAAAAGAGAATTGTAGGGGGGAGAGAGATAATATTACTAGATGATGAGGGAATAGAGTATAGATCTAGAGAAGATTTAGAGAGTCTTAAATAGATATGTAATGAATATAGAAATGATGTTAGATGTGAAGGATAAAGCGATAGAAAACATGAAAGCATATAGTAATGGAAATATTAGGTTTACAGAAAATGAACCGAATGAGGTAGAGAAGAAATTGAAAAGGATAAAGCGATAGAAAACATGAAAGCATATAGTAATGGAAATATTAGGTTTACAGAAAATGAACCGAATGAGGTAGAGAAGAAATTGAAAAGTGGAAAGGCAAAAGGTTTAGATGGATGGGCAGCAGAGATGGTAATGAATTTAGGATATAGGGCAAAAGTAAATTTATTATCCCGTTTTAATAAGTTGGCCCAGAATAGTTTTTCCAATTAGTTGGAGTAATAGAAGAGTAAGACTATTATTTAAAGGAAAGAGTAAGGATCATAAAAAGTTAAATAATTATAGACCGATAGCGCTAACATCAGTTTTATATAAAGTTTTCTCATATATGGTGACTAGAAGAGTTGTAAAATGGATGAAAGGGAATAATGTAGTGGGGTAAATGCAAGAAGGTTTTGGATTAAATAGGCGTGTAGCAGATATTTATTTGTAGTTACAACTTATGGATATGAATAGGAATCCACGTAAACAGTTATATATGAGTTTTATAGATATAGAGAGGGCATATGATAGAGTAAATAGAAATAGATTATGGATAAGTTTAGCAAATTTGGGAATTTATGAAGCTTTAGTGGATATTATTAAGAAATTATATGAAAATAAATTATTATATGTACCAATTAGGAAATATAGAATCAGTTAAAGTTAAAAATGAGGTGGGACTAAGGCAAGGATGCCCCTATGTCACCTACTTTGTTTATGTTGTATTTAAGTAAAATGGAAAGAGCAATAAAAAGATTAGGAAGAGGGATAGAGATACCATTAATAGGTAGTAAGGGAGTATATATTTTGTCAGGTCTTTTTTTTTTGCGGATGATATATTTTTGTGTGCAGAAAGAAGATATGGAAGCTATGCTGAGGACATGTGCAAAGGTGGGTAAAGAGATGGGGATTAAATTTAGTGAAAAAAAATCAAATATAATAATCGTTAATACTGGGGAAAGAGAAGATGTAGAATTTTTGTTGGGAGATATTAAGTTAAGTGTGGTAAATAGATATAGTTATTTGGGAATTATTTTAAGTAATAAGAAAAATTATTTGGATGAATGGGAGAAAAAATTGATAAATGAAGCAAAGAAAAGAAAGGGATTGATAAAGAAATTAAGTGTTTTCATATAATAAATATGATGTAGCTAGAATTATATGGGAGTTGCAGTAGCAGGGTTAACATATGGTAATGATGCACTACGTGTTAGTAAAGAAATATTGAATTACTTAGAAAAAGTTCAAAGGGAAGTAGGAAGACATGCACTGGATGCAGATGTATGGACAGCAAGGGAGGCAATTCAAGAAGAAATGGGATGGTCAAGTTTTCATAAGAGAGATGCAAAAAGCAAATAGCAAGGGAGGTAATTCAAGGAGAAATGGGATGGTCAAGTTTTCATATGAGAGATGCAAAAAGCAAAATGAAAATGTTTGGTTGAGTGCAGTTTATGGATAATAAAAGAATAGCCAAAATAGTATTTAATTGGGTTATGAGTAAAGGGCATGTAACAAGAAGGTGAGAAAGGTAATGTGGTATGCAAAAGATTTGAATAAAGAATTTATATCAGTATATTTATACAAAAGATGGGATGATTGTGTTAGGAGGATTGTTGAGTGTTATAGTGATAAGGAATCGGATAAAAAAAAAATAGATTTATTAATAAAGAATAGGAAGTTAGAGAGATGGAGAACTAGTATGGAGAATAAAAAGAGTTTATATATAGAAATAAACAGAATATTAGGTGCGAGTTAATATATGACAATAGTAAGGAAAGTAGTTTATTGTTTAAGGCTCGAACAGGATCTTTAGCAACAAGAGAATATACATGTAAATGGAAAAATATGAGCGATGTAGTCTGTAAATTATGTAAGGAAGGAATAAAAAATATTAGGCATCTGTTAATTAAATGTAAATGCTTGAAAACAGAAAGAGCACATATAATGAAGTTATGGAAGAATAAATATGAAAAAAGTGATTATACAGAAAGGGGGTTGGTTTTTATGCTGGGTTTGGGAAAAGATGGGGGGGGGGTAGATATAAAGGCCATAGAGTTGACAAAGATTATGTTGTGGAAATGGGATGGAGCAGAATATGGGAAAACTTAAACAGGTGAATGGAAAATAAAGTGGCTAACAGGTTTCTCTGGGCATAATTGCTGAGAGATTCTTGACTTTGTTTAAGGAGAATCACATCACCACGTTTTTTTACCAAAAATTTAAAAAATTATTTTAAAAATTTAAAAATATTAAAAAATAATGCAATTTGGAGGAAATATATAACTTTCTATTAAAAAAAATAATTTATTTAAAGTTATAAAAAAATAGATGTTTATTTTACTGAATATAAAATAAGTATATTAAAAAAAAGTTTGACAAAATTAAAATGTTAATTGGATAGACTACTAATTAATATAAATTAGTTAATAGTATGGGCAGAAGTAATGGTTTCAAATATCAACTACCAAATTCTTAATCAACAGAAATCAGTAGATTGATACAGGGAAGAACTATGCTCAACAGTGGATATTTATAGGCAAGTAATAGCAATACATATAATGTAAAATATACGTGTGTGTCGTTTGTATTTATGATCAATAGATGGGCTTTACCAAAATCTCCGAACAAGCATATATTTGTTTACATAAACGTCAAGAGTCCGAATTCACTATCTCTTTTGTTGGCTCCACCTTCAGATCATGATTTCAAGCTAATTTGCTATCATCAGTGAAGGATAGGGCTAGAAACTAGATCTAAACACTGACTCCAAGCGTTTATGCAGCAAGTTCCTATCAGTTTGCAAGCATGAATTTTTCAGACATGTAATGTCTTCAAACCCAGCCTAACAAGTCAGATAGCTACATGGGTCTGATATCAGTTCAGTTTCACCACATAGTCAAAGCCTATGCAATATATAT
This sequence comes from Epiperipatus broadwayi, assembly GCA_028023455.1. NCBI lineage: Eukaryota > Metazoa > Onychophora > Udeonychophora > Euonychophora > Peripatidae > Epiperipatus > Epiperipatus broadwayi. The sequence goes on along the minus strand of JAQFVV010012612.1, from coordinate 465,099 downwards.
CATTGCAAAAACCTTTAAAGATACATTTATGAAAAACAAAAACAAGTTATAAATCACGTAACTTGCTATCGCTTGTATTTATGATATATAGATGGAGCTTTACCAAAATCTCCGAACAAGCATATATTTGTTTACATAAACATCAAAAGAATCAGAATTCACTATCTCTTTCATTGGCTCCACCTTCAAATCAGCTGATTTCAAGCTAATTTGCTATCATCAGTGAAGGATAGGGCTAGAAACTAGATCTAAACACTGACTCCAAGCGTTTATGCAACAAGTTCCTACCAGTTTGCAAGCATAAATTTTTCAGACATGTAATGTCTTCAAACCCAGCCTAACAAGCCAGATAGTGTTTAGATCTAGTTTTTAGCCCTATCATTCACTGATGATAGCAAATTAGCTTGAAATCAGCTGATCTGAAGGTGGGGCCAACGAAAGAGATAGTGAATGCGGACTCTTTTGATGTTTATGTAAACAAATATACGCTTGTTCGGAGATTTTGGTAAAGCTCCATCTATTGATCATAAATACAAGTGATAGCAAGTTACATGATTTATAACTTAGTTTTGTTTTTCATAAATGTACCTTTAAAGCTTTTTGCATTTGCAATGATATATAGTGCAGAGGCTTTGACTATATGGTGAAACTAAACTGATATCAGACCCATGTAGATATCTGGTTTATTAGGCTGGGTTTGAAGACATTAGATGTCTGAAAAATTCATGCTTGCAAACTGATAGGAACTTGTTGCATAAACACTTGGAGTCAGTGTTTACATCTAGTTTCTAACCCTACCCTTCACTGATGATAGCAAATTAGCTTGAAATCAGCTGATCTGAAGGTGGAGCAAATGAAAGAGATAGTGAATTCTGACTCTTTTGACGTTTATGTAAACAAATATACGCTTGATACGGTGGTTTTGGTAAAGCGCCACCTATTGATCATAAATGCAAGCGATAGCAGTTACGTGATTATAACTTGTTTTTGTTTTCCATAAATGTACCTTTAAAGGTTTTTGCAATGATATATATTGCAGAGGCTTTGACTATGTGGTGAAACTGAACTGATATCAGACCCATGTAGCTATCCGGCTTGTTAGGCTGGGTTTGAAGACATTACGTGTCTGAAAAATTCATGCTTGCAAACTGATAGGAACTTGTTGCATAAACGCTTGGAATCAGTGTTTAGATCTAGTTTCTAGCCCTATCCTTCACTGATGATAGCAAATTAGCTTGAAATCAGCTGATCTGAAGGTAGAATCAACGAAAGAGATAGTGAATTCTGACTCTTTTGACGTTTATGTAAACAAATATACGCTTGTTTGGAGATTTTGGTAAAGCTTCATCTATTGATCATATATATATTGTACCAATCGGAATGAAAGTGAAGATCGAATCTAACCGCAAAAACAATATCTGCAACTACCAGGGCGCCATCTAGGCATTTGAGCCTAGAAAAATTTATAAAGTAGGCAGATACGCGCTGTTAAGATTCCACTTTCTTTAAATATTCCAACCGTTAGCCCAAGTCACTAGCTCAGCGGAGACGCAGAGATAAAAAAATAATTTAACTTTATATCTTAAATATAAAAGAATAAAAGCCACTGCCAGAAATTAACACATAAAAATATTTATTTACGCACATATAAAATAATATTTAAATTTTGAGGAATAAATTTAACGTTTATAATTTTATATTGATCTTTAATTCTAAATTTAAGTAGATTGCAAATAATGAGTTTACTATTTATTTAGAGGGTCGAGTATGAATGGACTACATAGGTCTGCATTTGAAAAGAAAATATTCTTCCCTGATTTAACCTTAGGCAACAAATTTCGCAATCAACTGGCGCCAATCCATCTGATACATTCATGTATTCAATGTAGCATGATACGACAACACAAAATACTATATTGTCAGGAATGTACATCTGAACAATAAGTAGAAATAGAGAAGAGATTGTCTCTCCACCAACAGGAATGTGACATCTGTTGGCAAGTAGATCAATAAACAAAAAACTCCATAGGAATGGACTGCGGTCTTCTGCCGACTTAAAAACCCATCCATAGGCAAACAGAGGGTGTGTGGCATATATCAATAATCCTGCCCGGAGCGGACCTCATACTACATCTACTAATTACACAAATATATCCAATCCATTGAACCAATTCAACTACGAAATGAATAACCTAAGATTACCCTCCCTTAATATAAATTATATAGCCATTCACGCCCGACTTAATTTTAACATTTAAATACGTTCGCACAGATTTGTTTAAAAATGTTGGGTATAGATCGATTACATAGATTCCACGGTCAAAAACATTTCAAAATAAACATAAACAATCAAAATACAAAATTATTGATACCGACAATCGCAGAGGGAAACTTATAAGTAACCCAATAGTATTTACCATAAGATACTTGCGTTGTCACCAATAACTTAAAAGACATCCGAATAAATACATTTTAGATACTCACCGTAAGGTATCATTATTTATCGAATGTCTATATATTTTGATCAAATATGAAAACCAAAATATAATTAACCGCAAATGAATCCATGCAAGCGTCTATAAACAACTTAAATTTCATACATTTAAATAATCTTTACAATCAGAAAAAAAAAAAATGGAAATGATGTTTATCAATCGGAAAACATATAAAATTAAACATTATTAATTTGATTTAAAAACTTACAAAAGTCAGATAAGAGTCCGTTTTAACATTTCAGTTTTCTTGTTTATCAATTTGTAAAACTTGACGAAAGTTCTTAATTGATTTTAACAATTGTTCATTTCATATAGCTTATGTTAGAAGAGTCCAGGCCTCTGCTTTCAATTCCCGCGGCGCCTCCGTTGGAAGGTAATGTTCTGGAGATGGCAATAGCTGGTTCAAGGTATCACAGTCTTTTCATTATTTTTTTTTTATAGAGAGTGTGGTATGTGCGTCATACCACATCTCTCAAACACACAATGCTGTAACTGTCAGAAAAAACTGTATTTCCCTTTTTATATTATCCACAAGGATTCAATGAACAAAACGTCACTAATCTATCACTTTCGTTAGGGTCCGAGCCAAGACTTAGTGCTTCCATTGGTCAAGCTAAAATTTCTTTCTTCTCTTATCTAACTTTTCATCTGACTTTTTAATTACACAGCTTTTAGATAATTAATAAACAACCATTTCCATTTATAGATTACAGGAATTAATTAATACCTGTTTTTATTTTAACTTACGTTATTTTTTTTTTAAAATATTTTTATATTTCAATCTTGTATTTTTTTATTAAAAAAAATACGTTCAAATACTTTTTTTTTTTGTTTATGAAAAAAAAAATACTTTTAAAGTTTAGCATCTGTACGAATGTATATACGTATAACAAACATTTTTAATTTTAGCATTTACGTGATTATAACTTGTTTTTGTTTTCCATAAATGTACCTTTAAAGGTTTTTGCAATGATATATATTGCAGAGGCTTTGACTATGTGGTGAAACTGAACTGATATCAGACCCATGTAGCTATCCGGCTTGTTAGGCTGGGTTTGAAGACATTACGTGTCTGAAAAATTCATGCTTGCAAACTGATAGGAACTTGTTGCATAAACGCTTGGAATCAGTGTTTAGATCTAGTTTCTAGCCCTATCCTTCACTGATGATAGCAAATTAGCTTGAAATCAGCTGATCTGAAGGTAGAATCAACGAAAGAGATAGTGAATTCTGACTCTTTTGACGTTTATGTAAACAAATATACGCTTGTTTGGAGATTTTGGTAAAGCTTCATCTATTGATCATATATATATTGTACCAATCGGAATGAAAGTGAAGATCGAATCTAACCGCAAAAACAATATCTGCAACTACCAGGGCGCCATCTAGGCATTTGAGCCTAGAAAAATTTATAAAGTAGGCAGATACGCGCTGTTAAGATTCCACTTTCTTTAAATATTCCAACCGTTAGCCCAAGTCACTAGCTCAGCGGAGACGCAGAGATAAAAAAATAATTTAACTTTATATCTTAAATATAAAAGAATAAAAGCCACTGCCAGAAATTAACACATAAAAATATTTATTTACGCACATATAAAATAATATTTAAATTTTGAGGAATAAATTTAACGTTTATAATTTTATATTGATCTTTAATTCTAAATTTAAGTAGATTGCAAATAATGAGTTTACTATTTATTTAGAGGGTCGAGTATGAATGGACTACATAGGTCTGCATTTGAAAAAAAAATATTTTTCCCTGATTTAACCTTAGGCAACAAATTTCGCAATCAACTGGCACCAATCCATCTGATACATTCATGTATTCAATGTAGCATGATACGACAACACAAAATACTATATTGTCAGGAATGTACATCTGAATAATAAGTAGAAATAGAGAAGAGATTGTCTCTCCACCAACAGGAATGTGACATCTGTTGGCAAGTAGATCAATAAACAAAAAACTCCATAGGAATGGACTGCGGTTACTTATAATGCACAAAATAAGTTATTTAAAAAGTATATTTTACGCAAGTTATTTAAAATGTATATTTTGCATATGTTATTTAAAACGCAGATTTTGCTCAAGTTATTTAAAATGTATATTTTGCACCAGTTAGCACCAGTTATTTAAAATGTATATTTTACGTATGTTATTTAAAACGCATATTTTGCGTATGTTATTTAAAATGCATATTTGCGTAAGTTATTTGAAATAGATATTTTACGAGTTAGTTAAAATTAATATTTGAGTAAGTTATTTAAGAATCAATATTTTGCGTGAGCTATTTAAGAATCCATATTTAACGTAGATTATTTAAAAATCAGTTTGTTTGATATTAGATGTAAATTATACGACATATAATTAATGTTTCAAGTTCTAGTAAATCTTTAAATTTTGCTATAACTCCATTTAATTAGAGAATAAGAAGCTATGCAGAGATCCTTAAATCAGATTCTTATTATCATGTGACTTAATAATCAATTTTATGAACTGACCAGTGGTAGTAGCACTGAAAGAAGCTAAGATTTTGGCGTAATTAATTTATGTAATATTAATTTAACATTGTGAATGTGTTGCTAGTTGGCATAAATATGCATCTCTCCTTGCTATACCTATAATGGCCTACATTTGAAGGAACCAAAGCATTCCAAAGGGCTCGTAAGCCACTCTTCTGCTCACTTGAATAAAAAGGCCTCAATTAAGAACACATTTGAGACACACTTATTCTGATACTATAGTTTATAACGCACTAGAATCTGATGTTCGGCTGCCACACCTCGGTTCAGCTTCCCTAGAAAGTAACTTCGGCTTTGATCCAACTCGGAATCTGAGTTAATGCGTTCATCTGTGTAGCAATAATAATATCACACATATATCGTTATATATGAGTTTAAACTTAGTAATAATAACATAATCTTCACAGTTACCAATAAATTGATCACTCTAACTATTACTTATTTCCACTATATAGAACATGGCATGAGTTATAACGTAGAAGATGGTATAAGCCTATTAAAAAATCATAGACTAATTAAATATTTTATAAACCCAAAAGCCACTCATCTGCATGTGAGCACTATATAAATTGCTTTATGATATTATTTCATAACCCTGAACCACTCACCTACGTGTGAATCCTATATAATTAGCTTTGTACCCTGAGTCACTCACCTGCGCATGAGCACTATATAAATTGCTGTAATATATTCTACATAACCCTAAGTATTCACTCAGCTGCGTGTGAGCAAGCTATACCCAATTTATTTTGCTTTATAATTTATTAAGTAGTATATTAAATTTATTTTGCTTTATAAATTATTGTTATATTATAAATTTATCTCAGTCTCCATTCTTGCTCATTACTTTATGAATCACTAGTTAAGTTATATAATATGTGTTGAGGGGGGGGGTCTCATGTTTTACTGCTTTGCTATTGCTGGAACGTGAATAAAGAGATATAGAGTGTAACCTCAGGCATGTCATTCACGATGGGTTGACTTGGAAGCACAGGTAAGAGAGTTAAGGTATGATCAGACATAGGATATTACTATCCCGCCCTGGTCAGCTTTTGGTTCTCTGGCTCGGACTTTCGGTCTGTTGAGCAAATGTACAAACCTGACCGTTACAATATGTTACCACGAAAACGTGATGTTTTTGTGAACACCTCAAATCATGCTTTGCCTGACCCCTCCCCAATTTCTTGCAGCTTCCAAACTGCCTAGGGATGTATGCTGACAGGGTGAAAATTATCACTATGTAACACTATATCAGTTGGGGTGTAAGACAATAAGTTTGAAAGCAGATATGAAGAGTCCTGGGATATTGAAGTCCAGCCACCCTCATATGAAATGGCAGCGAACTGTCATTACTGATCATATGCATAAAGTGTTGCCACACAAAGGTGGGCATACTATTTCTGTGCATATGCATAGAGAACAACGCCATCACGTGGACCATAAATGGTTGTTATGATTGTAGTATTGTATTAGCCATAGGTTTGACCGCATAAACAGCATAATTTGTGTTTTTGCAAAGAAACAGCACCACCAAGCAATGTATAATGGCTAATTAACCAGTACCAACTATAAAAATTTCATAGAAATGAAACTACTGCTCCCTTAACACTTCTAATAGATTATTAATAAACAACTTCAGCTCTTGAAGTTCATGATTAACTTCAATGTAATCAAAAATTCCGTAAGATAAAGGCAATGCAAATCAAACATAGTATAGTGCTTCATGATTTTTTCTCCCCCTAAAGATCTAAAACTCAGCTATTACCACAATTTTAAACAAAAAGTTAATAATTCTGCTTAGCTTTTTATAATCGCCAAGTTACTATTCTATTCACTAATTAGAAATGGTGGCACATTACTGATGAAGTCATCTCCAATCTAACATTCATCACTATTATATTGCTGTCAGCTTCTGGTATTGTGATACAATGGATATATTATATTAGAGAATATGATAGCTTCTCAATTTGTAAATTTTTTATGCTTTGAAATTCAAATAAATAAATCACTGCAGTGAGTTGCTTCTCTCCAATTGTACAGAACAACAAATGGTTATGATTTTAAGGTTGATGAAACTGCCATGAGAATACTTTAATAGGTGTTTCAAAATAAATTAGATAAGCATTAAAAAATTTATCAATAATTATTTTCTGACTGGCTTTAGAAGATCAATTAATTCCCATGAGAAAAGTAAGTAAATCAGTTTCACTTTATGTAGCTAGTTAAAAGCCATATAAACATTACAAAAAAAAAAAAAACAATATGAGTTTAAACAACCTAATGACTATAAAAATAGAAGTTTGGCAAAACTAAAATTAATAATGCCAAAAAATTTAGCATGCTGAAAAATACTTAAAAACCAACTATTTTATTACACAGAGTAGTGCAACAAGATTGTTAAGTATTACAATCGTCATCAAATTAAGATAACAACAACAAATACCTCTACTGTATCTAGATACTACATGACACAAACAACATAAAAATAAAGCAATTTTTTATTTACTGCATTAATAATTTTTCTTTTAACAAAGCCAAATTATTATATACTGTTTTGCTGTGTCTTGAAGGTCTCCAAAGACCAGTCACAGAGCTATATAAACAAACAATATTCTTCAAACTGTATATTTAACATTATTTATTTAATAACAATAATAATGAGGTAAAAACAATATAAAAAAGTTATAGTTCATTTATTGTCCTCAGTTGAAAATAGTCTTCTTTCACACCAGGAGTAATCCACTTATATATATATGCTTTCAAATTAAATGACTTTTGAAACACAAATGAGCATATATAATTTCCATATTGCAATCCTTAGTTTCTTTCATAAAGAAACTAATGATTGGGAAATAAATAGTATCCAAGTAAAAAAATTGTTTTTAAAAAGTCAAAAGAAGAATCTGTTTGTATTTATTTAAAATTATAGCATAGCATTATGTAGAGGGAAGGGGGATTGACTATTATTTGCACTAAAATATCTGAAAAATGTTGCTTTATATATCTAAACAGAAAGATCTTTGTGAATCATCATATTTATGAATGAAAATGTTAGTACAGATTGAAATCGAACTTGTTGTTATAGATAGCATGTGTTTGACAGTTTTTTTCATGCTAGGTTTAAATTTTTAGGAAATTAGAAAAGATATTTTGTATTAATATGAATAAAATATATTTTGTACTGAAATGAATATGAACAAGCAGTCACTACTTAGTATTTTAGGAAATTAGAAAAGATATTTTGTATTAATATGAATAAAATATATTGTGCCATTACAATTGAGTCACTAGATAAATTTATAGTAATGTGCATGTAGAAAAGGTAAACCAAAAATCATCATCACAATTTTATATAACCATAAAAGAAGCTGTAGGACATCCAAGTTTAAACCCTACAAGGTCCAGTTCTAAAAGCTTTAAACAGAGAAAGAATGGGTCAACAATTACATGCTTTACTTGTTTGTGTGTTGATAGAAAGGTAATACACACATTTAAACTATTTAATATTTAAATTTTTCTTTAAAAAGCAAAGTTATAATGCATACATATAGGCAATGTATGTGTAAATTATTTAATTGTTTTATATTTCAAATATTAAACATTTTAACTTTCTTTAAAACTAACCTATGCTTGATCAATTCTAATATTTTATTCTATGCTTTTATTTTGCTTTTCTTTAATTATAATTGGGATTTAAAAGTTACAGACTTAATTAAATAATTGGGTTATAATTACTAAGCTAGCAATTATAGTATTTAAGGTTAGTTTATGAATGATTTGAAAGAATGCAGGATGTGTGTACATTACATACAAAATTTTACATTTCCTAAATATTGAAAGAAAAGGAAGTATTAAACCTGTCAAATTATTTTTTTGTACAATTTTTTTTGTTAAAACAGGAAATCTGTTTAATCAGATATCGATCTTTGTAGTAATTTTTTTTAGTAAATAATTGTTTTTCACTTTGGAAGTTTATAATGAGTCAGAACTGATTTTTGAAATTGTCTTATCAAGATCTAAAGAAGGAAGCTCAAAGATTTGAAGTGTTACCTGGATGTTAAAAAAAAAAAAAAAAACAAAAGAAAGGAAATAAGAATTGAGTCTATTTTTTTTTTTAAAACAAAAGTGTCTGGAAAAAAAAAGGATTAAACTTTTCAGTTGAAAAATACTTTGGTTGAAAATAAATTAGAGATCTAATTAAAACAAATTTGTCCAAAAATAGCAAGTGATGCTATCTCTGATTGGTTAAGGTAGCTAAAAATTGGATATAAAAAGCTGTCTTGGATTATTATTGTTGTGATTGATTCAGATTATTAAACTATCAAATTTGAATGTTGAAAATATAAGAAATGGCGGGCTAGAAAAATTATATGTATATTCCATTTGCCAGACCATCTGGGGAAGCTGCACATCACATAGGAAAGAAAAGATGTCTAAAATAATATTCTACACCTTTCAACTGACCAGATAAATAAGATGTTTTTAATAGAAGGAAGAAAGCATTCACCTGCATTCAAAGAAGATGAATTAATCTACTGGTAAATATTAATCATCAAGTCCAATTAATTGTTCCAACAACTGATTTTAAACTCAAGAAAATTTATAAATGTGAAAACAACTGCTGTATTTCATCCACATGCTTGACAGGAAGAGAAGAAAAATTAATATAATGATTTCCAAATTGTCCACTAAAGCAAATAACCTCAATAGAGTCATCATCATTAAATAGTTATACACCTCAAGAAAGAGATTGTTCCCACATAGTAGCTGCAGAAATATAGACAAGTTTGAACCCTTGGAAATTCGCCACAAACTTAATTTTGATACTTATTTCTTTTAAATATTATGATCATTTTAGGGACTCCTTTACTCAGATATGGTAATAATATCTTTTGACATTGTAACCTAATAAATGATTTCAAAAGATATTATTAGGTTACAATGGCCCCACGTTGGGCGCCATTGTAACCTAATAATATCTTTTGAAATCATTTATTAGGTTACAATATTTTGTACTGAAATGAATATGAACAAGCAGTCACTACTTAGTATTGTGAGTCTGTGCATGTGTATGTGCGTGTATGATGCATATATAGATTTTTTTTCTTCATGGAAATTTACACATTGTACTCTAGATTATTTGATAGTATAATGTAAAATGAATTTATTTTGTATGGATTTTACAGAAATTGGTTATTGCTTTCAGTTCTAAATTTGAATTAAGTTTTAAAGAAGAAATTTATTTATATAATATCAGTTCTATAAAATACCAGTAATTCTATTTTTTTTTTTTTTAACATTTTTCATAAATCAGAGCGGTGTAAAATGTGTTAAGAAAGAAGAAATTAAAACATAATCAGAGCTGAAGGCAATAAACCAAAACCAACATTTAACAAATGGTGTCAAAAGGTTGCCTTCGGAGAGACAGGCGATCAATTAGAAGAAACAGAGCAAAGAAAATGGGAAACTTGTGGGTGGCCATTTTTTTTCTTTGCTCTCTTATAAAAGCTAAGGAAAATGAAGAAAGGGGTTACTTTGCTTGCTAATTCAGTATCTGACCGTCTTTTCTGATGGTTTTTCTCTTTGAGACAGCAATTGACTTAACTTATTAAGAAGTGTATATGTATTACTTAAAGATAAAGTGCTAAATCAATTATAAATGGTGTATAGTGGTCTCTCTCCAAAATCAACTATGGTGAAATTAGTTCACAACCAGAGGTGCTGTATTCAATACCTCAATCTTCGTATTTGGTGTTTAACAGTTCATTTAAAGAAGACATCTCAAGAACAGTATTGTATCCATGGCTTAATTAATAAAACTCCAAAAACAATCAGACTTTAATATAAAGTTAGTTAACTACTCGTCATTCTTAATAGTAGATTTTTTTTTTTGATTGTGACTCCTCCAACCTAAGAATATAGTAAAAAAAAACAAAAAGGAACATCTACAACACTAGTTTATTTGAAAAAATTTTTTTCTCTCCTGAAAGAAACTAAAAAAAAAAAGTTAGGGACTAAAATGTGAAACCAAGCATCTGAATTTGAATCCGGGAAGAAAAGTATTTAAAAAATGAAAGACATCTGCAGGACTAATTTTCAACAAGTTTAATTATCGCGATTAAATATGAAGACATCAAGTATCAAAGTAGCTACATCCTGAATGAAGAGAATTTTATGTGCGTCCATAATCATATAAGGTGTTTTCCAAGGCAGTGAACTGAAAAATGGTAATTGGTGTGTGGAGAATACATGTGTTTTCTGTCAAATTGGCCCCAACCATACAAAATATTCAGACTGAGCTTCGAAGGAACATTCGTAATGTTTTATTGTTTATTTATTTTGCTTTTATTTATATGTTCGTTAGCATATGTAAAAGATATTTAACAACTATAGGAATTTTTTTTTTTAAAAAAAAAAAGAGAGAAATGATTTTGACCCATAAAAAACCATTGAAAAAAAAAAATGTGTTACTGTATAATAATGAGAAAGCATAAATGCTTATATATTTGTCAAAAAAAAAAGGTGGGGAAGATTTTTTTATTATTATCAAGATTATATGCCTATTATTAGATATGTGAAAAAGTATTTGAATAGTCATTGCTATGCCTTAATGTGTTGATGCGATCTGTTATGAGTATAAAGATTAGATGGATGTTGCTGTGTGCTTGACTTTCGCAATGAATGTAGTATGCGGGTTTGGTTCGTCATCGGTCAGACTTTGTCATTTGCATCATCAAGACTATAATCACCCTGTGTGTGTATATGTGAAGCTATAAATGCTGAGTATTACTGAGGTAGAGTTATCATACCACCTCGAATGGATAGATAGGAAATAACTATCTCATAATTTAGTTACTATGTATGCATGTATTGGTAGATCGAGGATTTGATCCCAGCTCCATTTATATTTATTATTTAAGTAAGGAATTATTGATACAGTTGTGGTGAAATGTTTGGTATGCCTATTTAAAGTAAATGTGTAGATAATACGTAGCCTCAGAAAGAAGGCGGTTCTCTGGCCAATACTAACATTGAAGTTGTGAATTGTTTAATTTCCCTTACTGAGAGACTAATGTGTGCATTGCGAAGTGCTGCATAGTGCTATAAAATATCTGGAGGTTTTTTTGCAAGAGAGGATAAAAGTAGCTATTGTAGGGTTATAGTCAGATGTGTGTGTGGATGTGGAGGTTGACAAAGAATTACTTTAATGTATAAGCTGGCCAATCTATAGTCAGAGTTTGTGAAAGGTAGTAAAATTAGACATTGTCAAGCTGTGGTAACATCCTGGCCTGTCAAAACGTATACAGTTGCTAAAGTGGTAACATGGTAATCAGCATTACAGGGGATAGTGGTGAATATTTGCATGCATGGAAATAAAACTATGGTTTTATATTCCAACCAATTATTTAGAATGGTTAAAAGTTTGGCTATAACATTATCCTTACATAGGAAATACAAGATATTATTGCTTGTTGGAATAGTTCAATTTATAATTGTTATAAGGAGGGGTGGGGCAAGAAATTTATAGGCTTTGTGTAAAGTTATAAGATAATTTCATATTTATCTTTAAATGCGAAATTTTTTTCCTGTGCATAAGCGCATTAATGTTAAATTGAAATATGGGTCAAAACCAGTGCTTAAGTTTTAAAAAAATTTAAATAATCTAAAAGTATACATTCTTTTATTATTATTATTTTATTAGTTAAAGTGAATTTCATATAAAGGAAGGTAATTTTTTTTATTTTTACAATGAGTATAATATTTGAGATTGTAATGATATTATACACATGTGTGTTTCTTTCTTTAAATATAATAAATATTTGTTATTGTTATGAATTTACATGCGTGTCTTGTGTTTAATATTTCAAGTGTCTAGTACCTATATCTAGCACCTATATCCAGCACCTATATCGAGAACTAATACCAGATCACATTTAAATTGTCTTATGTTGATTGATTTCCATGATTGATGTCCATAGTTTACTTCCATAGTTTATTTCCATGAATGATTTCCATAATTCACCTTTGTAAAATATTAACCTAGAAAGATTTTTTTTATATATATAGGGAAACGATTATTTCATGTGAATAAAGAATATACCCGATTCCTAAAATGTAATAAATTTAAAAGTACTAGTTAAATTTGGCAAATAGATGATATGAAACAAATTAAGATGAGAGAAAATAGTCAATTTAGATATGTTATATTTCGTTATTTGGTTGGTTGCAATGTTATGAATATTAGGAGTAGACATAAAATCCCTTTTCTGCTTTTGGTATTCAATATGATTCCCACTGGTAAACTCACATTAAAATTTAATTTGGCAAGTTTGGGATCATATCCATTGCATTGTAATCATTAATAATTGCGCCTCATTAGCAGATCAAAATCTTGAGAAATTTGAGTACGTCGATTAAATTTAAGGGAGCTAGCTTGGAAGTCAAGTAGTGCAAGTATTAAAATTGGAAAATACTATTATAATAATGATAATGAATCTATAATTAGTTGGAAGGCATATATGTGTGTTTAATGAAATAAGATTAAGAGTTGTCAGTTAAGAAGATATAAATGAGAACATAACATAGACATTTAGTGTTATATAATTGTGACTATTAGAAATGATAGATGCTGAGAACGGAAATAATAGTAGTTGGGATTAAATGGGAAGGATTTATAACATTTCTTTATTCTACTTTAAGTTAAATAATAATCTTATATGATATATTATAAACAGAAGTTACAAGTTCTCCACATCGATTGCTGATTTATTTATATGTCAGAAATATATGCAACATTCTTGTAATTACCACTCGAGATCATATATCTATATAAAGTTGTGGAAGAAAGTGGTTTAGATTATTTAGTTAGCAGTAATAACTTATCATGAGAGGATTTACATAATTATTATTGGGTTTAAATTAAGACCAGAATAAATTGAATGTATCAATCTTTTATATATATATTTTTTGAGACAATTTAATCGCTTTCTTCATTGATGATGATCTCCAGTAAACATACTATTTCATAGTTAAAATTTGGCACCTGGGTATACTTAATCTTATTATTACTATCATTAGATAAACACACTGGCGTTCCTTGTTTGGTTCCAGAGTTATTTTCATTCAACAATATGCTTGCACCAAAGTTAAGAATAAGAGAAATAATATAAAGAGGAATTTGGCGGATATAAGAAACTAAAGTTGAGGTTAGAATAAAATATTAATGTTTGCAATATTAGTGTTTACATTGGCACACAGAATTTATACATTTATATTAACAATCTCTGTTCCCAACTTCTATCTTGCAGTTTGGTTATCCTTCTGTTAATTACCCTTCACTGGTAATAACCTTTTCTATACAAGTACTGCTTTTCACTTGCTGCTATTCCATTTTAACCTCAATTGCACAATCAGTCAGTCTAGTAATCTATCATTGATCATTCTATACTGCTGATCTGTTTTATCACTTTAAAAGCACACTAACTTTTTTCCAATATAAAACATTTCTGCTTCTTTCACCCTTATTTTTCATTTATAATAGGGGTATCTTATATACAGTATAATTTATATGCAACTAGCTTCATTTACATAAAAATTCTATTCTAATTGAATCTATAATTTGAGATGATCTCTCAAGCAAATTTCTGGAGTAAATTTCTCCAAAAAAGGGAATGTTATTAAAGTGAAGAAAGCCATGCATATTTACAAAAATAAATGATCTTTAAATCATATTCAGTTTTATATGCACAGACATTTCATATTTAATAAGACTCTTTTGATAATAATTTATTTGCTCATTTCAGATAATTAATTAATTATTTGCACGCTCACATATAAGTATTACACTTAATAATATGTATATAGTGTGAGTTAAAACAATGTTATCTATCTCGTTAACACTGATTTTTGCTTTAGCAGACGATTCTGAAAAGGCATAGTTGTTAAACGATTGTGGTGTTAAAACAATATTACCTACCTCATTAACATTGATTTTTGCTTTAGCAGACGATTCTAAAAAGGCACAGTTGTTAAACGATCGTGCCAAGCTGATGCCTTGATCTTTTCCCACAACACGTTCATCCTCCAAATCACATTTGTTACCCACCAGGATCATTGGAACCTTAAATTATATATACATGATATGTTGAATCTACATTAAAATAATTTTCATTAATATACATATGCAAGCACAATACTATTAATCTAAATCTGTATTAAAATAATTTTTATTAATATATATGTTTGCAGGTATAATATTATAATTTAAATATTTATAAGACTTCTATAATTTGGAAAAAAATTGCAAAGATAACCAACATACAATCTATTATCAAGAAACACCATGGTCTTTCTTCTCAGTGCCTGATAAGGCAGAATGAATGTTTATGTAAATGATAAATATTTTTCCAATACATATATACAATTATGACAGACAAAAATAAAGCATGGCCCTTATTCCCAGGAGGCTGTAAAGTCACCAACCAAGGCAGAGTAGGCAGAGGGTGCTAAGAATCCCCTGATTGCGGATCCAGGCTGCCATTTGATGAAGACTTTTTATTCAGGTACTTACAACTGCAGATCACTTTCAAGTGAAGGAAGATTGCAAGAATTAGAAGAAGAACTGTCTTATATTAAATGGAACCTTATTGGACTTTGTGAAGTTAGAAGAAAAGGTGAAGAAACAATTGATTTAAAAAGTGGACATATACTCTATTATAAAGGCACAAATATTGGAAATACAAGTGAAGTAGGATTCATTATAAATAAAAAGTGGAAGAACAATATTGTGGAGATTGATGGTGTATCGGACAGAGTGGCAAGATTAGTTATACAACTTAATAGCAGATACCAAATGCAGATAATTCAGGTTTATGCCCCAACAAGTTCTCATAGTGATGAAGTAATAGAAGATTTTTATATGGATGTACAAAAAGCTTTTGATCAGAGTAAACAACATTTTAAAATTGTTATGGGAGACTTTAATGTTAGAATTGGTAGACAAATAAAAGATGAAATTGCTGTAGGTAATTTTGGTTATGGTAATAGAAATGAGAGAGGACATAGACTTGTGGAGTTTGCAGAAAAAGAAAAACTTTATATTATGAATTCATTTTTTGAGAAAAATGTTAAAAGGAAATGGACAAGGAAGCATCCAAATGAAGGTACAGCAGAATTGGATTATATTTTGACTAACAGGAAATACATATTTCAAGATTGTAATGTTCTTAATAAATTTAACACAGGAAGTGATCATCGATTAGTAAGGTGTAAGTTATGTGTTAATGTAAAACTAGAAAGACAAAAATTATTAAGAAAAACAATATTTACAGTTGATATTCCTAATCTTCAGAAACATTCTAATGAATTTAAATTAGAACTTTACAAATAGGTTTCAAGTGTTAGGAGATTTTGAACATGATTGAGATTTGAATGAAATTAATATGAAAATAACTGATACACTTTTAAAAACTGCAACAAAGATAGCTGGTAGAAAAAAGCAGCAATTGACTAATAAAATTTCTACTGAGACTAGACAATTTATGAAGAAAAAAAGGAATATGAAGATATACAAAAATGATGTATTAAAAAGAATTGAATATCTCGAATTTTGTAAAATGGTACGGAAAAGAGTTGAAAATGATGTAAGAAAGTATAACTGTGAAATAGCAAGGAAAGCTGTAGAAGAAAATAAAAGTCTCAAAAATGTTAAACAACATTTTGGTATTGGTAGGAAATTTATATCTGCAATAAGAAAAAAAGATGGAATTATTACTAAAATGAGAGATGGCATCATGAAATTGGTAGAAGATTTTTATCAAGAATTATATAGTAATAAAGAACAAGTACCTCCTATATCTATTAGATCTTCTGAATTGCCCAGAATTTTAAATGAAGAAGTGAGTCATGCAATTAAATGTATGAAGAAAGGAAAGGCTCCAGGAAATGATGGAATTATAATTGATATATTAAAAGAAGCAGGTGAAGAAATAGAAACAATTTTAGCAAAGTTGTAAACCAAATGTCTAAATGATAAAGATGTACCAGAAGATTGGAAGAATGCAGTAATAATATTAATATTTAAAAAAGGTGATAAAGAAGATATTAGAAATTAGAGACCTATCAGCCTTTTATCAGTTTTATATAAAAAAATTTTACCAAGATAATTACAACTCGTCTACAGAGAACTTTGGATTTCCACCAACCAAAAGAACAAGCTGAATTTAAAAGTGGTTTTAGTACAATAGATCATATCCAGGTATTGAGAGAAGTCATAGAAAGGACAAATGAATATGAGTTGTCATTATGTTTTGGATTTGTAGATTATGAAAAGGCATTCGATTCTATACACATTTCTTCAGTGATTAAAGCATTGGATCATCAAGGTATAGATCCAGGATATTGTCCTATTCTAAAGAATATTTATAAAAATGCAAGAGCAACAATTAGATTACATAATGATACTGGAAAAATCAACATTGAGAAAGGTGTAAGACAAGGTGACTCCATATCTCTAAAACTTTTTACAGCAGTGCTGCAAGAAGTATTTTGTGGATTAAAATGGGAAACTAAAGGAGTGAAAGTAAATGGAGAGTATTTAAGTCATTTAGATTTCGCAGATGATGTAGTTGTTTTTGCAAATAATGCTTCAGAGCTACAGGAAATGTTGCAGGAGTTAGCAGATGAAAGTAGAAAAGTAGGACTAAAGATAAATGTTAAAAAGACAAAAGTAATGTTTAATCGATTTGCTCAAAATATGAAAATAAAGATTGATTATGAAGAATTAGAAGAAGTTAACAGTTACAAATACCTTGGTCAGATTATTAATACAGATGGAAACATAATGGATGAAATTAATCATAGAATTAAACTTGGTTGGAGTGCTTTAGATAGAAATAACTTGATACTAAAAGGAAATATGCCTATGTGTTTGAAAAGAATGGTTTTTAACAAATGTGTTTTACCAGTTCTTACTTATGGATCTGAGACTTGGACACTTAATAGAAGAGCAATACAGAGACTTCAGAACACTCAAAGGAGTATGGAGAGATGTATGTTGGGAGTAACAAGAAGAGATCGAAAACGCAATGTATGGGTAAGACAACAAACAGGTGTTTACTGACCTTATTGAAAAAATTAAAAGATTGAAAATGGAGTTGGGCTGGACATATTGCTAGAAGAGATGATAATAGATGGACAATTGAAATTTTAAACTGGATTCCAAGAGATTGTAAAAGACCCAGAAAGAGACCACATATGAGATGGATGGATGAAATAAGAAAATGTGCAGGGGTGTTGTGGAGAAGAGTAGCTAAAGATCGGAGAAGATGGTTTAAACTTGGAGAGACCTTCATCCTGCAGTGGATTGATAATGATTGATGATGATGATGATGATGATTAAAAATAAATATTAATATGTACACCCATTTAAAAATAAAAGTAAACAAAAAAAAAAAAAAAACAAATTCAATAAATACCTATAAATTAGTAAGCTTATTTACAGTTTCATCTTGATCCAATTGATTTGTTTAATTCATGATCAATGCTGAAATTATTTTTTTTTAAAAGATATACACAATTGCTATGTGAAAAAATGCAATAGTACTTTTAAAGAAAAAAAAATGTTTTTTCATATTACATTGAATGCTAAGAGGAGTGAATTTTTAAAAAAAATCACTGTGGAAAAAATAAACAAGGTTTTCAAAGATTTGTAAATTTTTTTAAAAAAAAATCCCATTGAATAATCTATCCAGCATTTTAAACAAATTAGTAAAAAAAAAAAAAGAGAGAGAGAGAGAATTTATTTAGTAATAGAAAATTGTTATTTTGATTTAATGTTTTAATTACAACTATATAAAAATTGTATATTTTTATTTTAAAATAAAAATATATACGATTTTATTATTTTATATTGTTATTAGTAATAGAAATAATTTTGGATAATAATATTATAGTTTTTTGGGTATTTTAAAAAAAAAAAAACAGGTTTATAATGAGAGAAAAAATAGTCTATTGTGCTCTGGAATTGGCATTTTGGAAAAATACTCTGTCAGTCCTTCTATCTGTCTGTCTATCAGTATATATATATATATATATATTAAAGTAGTCAGTTTATAGTAGTAAGGGGACACACTTTAGATGAAATAGAAATCAGAAGAAAAGAGTAGATAAGTAAAGAGCCATTAAGAAAGAAAAACAAGAAAGAGAAAGATTTATTTAAATGTAATTTAATGACTCCCAATTTTAAAAATAATAAGTATCACATAGACAGACAGTAAGTAAAATATATGTATATCTTATTTCATTTTGATCTTTTAATCAATTAAAAATTACCAATTTTCTTTGCTACTACTATTGTAAAAAATATTCCCCAGAGATAATCTTCATTTTAATTTTTTTTTTTTAGTTTAAGCCGCAAATGATAATATATTAGACAGTAGTATACATCTTCCATGTTTCCCCGAAAGTAAGATCTGATCTTATATTAATTTTTGCTCCAAAAGACACCACAAGGCTTATTTTCAGGGGATGTCTCATTTTTTTCATGTACAAAAATATACATTTATTCAAGTACTTCTTCTCTTTACAGAAAGCTGTAAGATTCTTACCCCAGGAGCTCCCCACAATTCCTTTCTTGTACTATCCAGAATAGCTCTTTCTTTCTGCACTCATCTTATCTGGTGATCAGAATATTATTCAGTTTAAATTTACCATTAAATCGATTGTTAATTGAAAGACAGGAGTGATAATAAAAATGGAATACAGTTAAGAATGGTTTGTCCACACAAAAGCAGCAAAAAAAAAAAAAAATGCAAACACAAAACTTCAGAAAATGTTTCTGTATTTCACATACATGCACATTAAATTCATCTATTATAACATAAGACAGCATATTGAATTATGATGATTCATATATGATGTAACTATATCCTGCTTGAGTATTCTTTTTAAAAACTTTTGTTTAAAAGAAAGACTGATGATTTGAGTTAAGCTAAACTTTATTAAAATCAATTCCATTAGTTAATAAAATCTTTTAGGAGGTAAAAAAAAAAAAATATTTGAGAAATCAAACTAATTTTATTTTTATCTTGAATATTTAAAAGTTATCAAAACTTTAAAACTAATTAAGCATTCTAACTCTAAGCATTAAATAAAATAAGTACCTAAAAATATATAAATAAAATTATAAATTGCCTAATATACTGACTTGTGATAGATAAATTGTTTCTCTATATAGATAGAATTACGTTTGTCAAAAATTGTCAATGGGAAAATACAAAAGACCATATAATTTATATTACATTTATTTAAAGTATTAATGTCAATCATATTATTTATTTATACATTCATTACTTTATAATTCAATATGTCTATCGATCATCTATGTGGCTGATGATCTTTATTAGGGCTTATATTAATAAACATCCTGAAAAATCATGCTAAGGCTTATTTTCTGGTCAGATCTTATTTTGGGGAAAACATGGTATTTTAAGATAAAAGGTCTAAAAATAAATAGAGAACTTCTAAATAAATTTAAACACAAGATTAAAAATTTTTTGTTTAATATTTACTAATAGTTGATTTTTTTTTTTTGTATGTCTTGATTATTCAGAAAGATTTGTTTATTTGGGTTTTTTTTAATTAATTAATTGGCTTTGCCTAAAACTTCACAAGAGAAAAAATTATTTTGTTAAGAAAGTTATCCATCTTATTTAAAAACAATATCTCTACATTAATCACAGTAAAATTGTTTCCCAATGTAAAATAAATAAGGATTATAGAATGAAAAATAAGTCTTGAATTGATGCAGAGTGAAATATTTTGTATTTTAACAGAAAAATGTTATGAGTGAATAGTTAACCAGTAAGATCTCCTTTCATAAACTACAGACTCACTCCTATAAGTGACTAATTATATGGGTTATCGTCGATTAGCCACCAAACACCGCCTGATGTCGCTGTTGCTAGTCAAAAACCAATATATATAATGTTACTGGGCTGATTTACAATTTACTTTTTTTATACTACTACATGTCAGTGCATAGCGCTGGAATTTGCAGGGAGGGGGGATCCGATGTCTTTGCCAATCTGAAGGATCGTCTGCCACATGCGAGACAATTTTTAAAACATTATCTATCTCAGCGCATTACCGGGCTGATTTACTATTTACTTTTTTTACACTACTATATGTCAGCGCATAGTGCTGGAATTCGCAGGAAGGGGGATCCAATGTCTTTGACGATCCTTCGGATCATCCATCACAACATTTTTAAAAACAAAATTATTTAATAAAATTTAATATTTCCTTTTTTCTATTAACGTCTGATCAAAAAAAAATTCAACACTATTTTAAAACAATTTACGAAACACAATTCGATTTCAAAATTCCCCTCTGATCAAGCCAAGCTTATGTTTTAAAAGTCTCGTAGCTGTCCCTGCGCAAAATACATTTTACGCGTGATTTCTATATAATGACCGAAACGTACACCTTTGAAATTCATTTAACCTTAAAAATATGTGTATGGAAGCGCCTCTTTTGTCTTATAATTAATACTATCTAAAACGTCAGGTCATATAAAAAATAAGTACTTCGAAAGCACATGCAAAGACTTATGACAACTTGAATTTTACACACCCTCACATCATACTGTAGCGATCTGTGAAGTGTGCGCTAGTACCATGAAGCACAAAAGCTGCATAGTACCCAATATGAACGGAAGTGTTCTATAGGCTGCATAAGCAGTATATTACTGTGCTTTTGCATGGAAACAGCAATATCAGGCAGTGTTTGGTGGCTAATCGATGACAACTTTATATGGCTCTAATTCCAAAAGAATTGCTTAGCAGTCTGGCTTAATTAAGTGTATATCATCAATGCTAGAGTTTACAAAATAATGCACTATTTTATAGATATTATTTCTGCCTAAATAATGGAAGAAAATTTAAATGGAATTTAAAGATTTTAATAAAAATTCTATAAATATTCTCCATTGTGGCACATTACCTCATAATTTGCTATGAATTAATGAATCATTTCTCAATTTCATAGATGATATATTATGAAACAATAACAAAAACCAAATGAAATTTGAAAAATCGCACATGTGTAAAATCTACATCCCTCAAATTTTTGAGAAATAAAAAAGCATTTAGCATGGAAAGAACTGTAAGTGGATTGTTGTATAATATTTTATTTAATGACTTTGAAGAAGAGACTGTATAATATCTTATTTTAATTCTTTCTCACAGGTTTATATAAAATTTGTTTGTTTGTTTTTTTACTTTCTCTTCAGTTTATTATTTGGTTTATTTAAATATGAATTATAATAAATAATAAAAATCATATAGAATGGCTATATAAATATAAACATTAAAAGCCTAAATCTATATATTAATATTAATTATATATAAAAAGCCTTTTCCAGCATATGGTTTTGTGCACTTTTCAAATGTTGAGCATCAATTTTAATGTTAACGAATTATTGCAGATAGATCGATAGATCACTATCTATAATGAAGTACACAACAAAATAAAACAGAATAAAACCTTGAGAAGTAATATGAAAGTAATTATGTATTTAATTATGTTTTGATTTATAAAAGTTAAAAAATGTTACAGTAAGATTATGTAGAAAAGAAAAATTTAATGGGATGGGTAAGGTAAAATAATTAGTGGATTAAATTGTAGGATTATAAAATAAAAATATATATTGGATAGGAGTTAATATAATAGTAAAGGGTATAAAAATAAATATACTAGTAATAATAATAAATAATAAGAAATAAAAATAATAGTAAAATAAAAATAAAATAATATTAAGGTTAAAAGAATTAAATTATTGAATATAATGTAAAAATAGTTAAATTTTAAAATTATATGTATAAATTCTGACGAAAACTGCTGGGAACAATCGAAACTGTTATCAAATTAATAAATATATTTTGCTAAAAGTGTAAAAGAGTGGAGATTTGATGTTATATATTAGAATAAAATCTTCATATAGAGATCCAATATTATTTCAAAGAATTGACTATATAACATAATATACAGAATAAATAATAAATACATTATATAACTTTATATATACTATTATTAAAATATAATTTATATAGCTGTTATATATATAGTTTTTATTATTTATTATAATTTATATGAAAGAACAGCATAATGGACTTCATGAACTTTCATTTAATTTAAATATAAATGTTTATTTTACTATATAGATTAATACTATGAAAAAATGTATTATTTAAAGTAATAAAAAGGAAGAGCAATATATTTACACTATAGCATAATCATCATCATCAACCATTATCAATCCCCTGCAGGATGAAGGTCTCTCCAAGTTTAATCCATCTTCTCTGATCTTTAGCTTCTCTTCTCCACATCATCCCTGCATACTTTCTTATTTCATCCATCCATCTCACATGTGGTCTCTTTCTGGGTCTTTTACAATCTCTTGGAATCCAGTTTAAAATTTCATTTGTCCATCTATTATCATATCTTCTAGCAATATGTCCAGCCCAACTCCACTTCAATCTTTTAATTTTTTTCAATGAGGTCAGTAACACCTGTTTGTTCTCTTACCCATACATTGCGTTTTCGATCTCTTCTTGTTACTCCCAACATACATCTCTTCATGCTTCTTTGAGTGGTCTGAAGTCTCAGTCTCAGATCCATAAGTAAAACTGGTAAAACACGTTAAAAACATTCCTTTTCAAACACATAGCATATTTCCTTTACTATTTACTATAGCATAATACATAATTCTATATTACCTTAAATAATTAGTAATCGGCTTTGGATTTAAAAGCTTTTCAGAAGTTTGAAAGGTGTAGAGTCTCTGAACCATAAAATATGTGAACAGAAATAATATATTGATATCTAATTTGTATTTAAAAAGAAAAAAAGGCAAGAATCCATCAGATGAATAAATTTGATTCCTTAATGAAGGTTATATAACTTAAAAATAAAGGTTCTCTCATGATATAAACACATGTGAGTCAATAAAGAATTTGATAGTTTAAAAATTAACCATGTATTCAGTTCATATACATTAAAATTAATTATATATTTCTTTCCTTTATAGATATTAAATTTAGAAAGATAACATGCCATGTAATTATTCTATACAAAATTTTAAATCATAAATAAGAAAAAAAAAGTAAATATCAATTAATAAATAAAATTTCCATGACATTAAGTCAAATTTTGAATGACTATTCAAATTATTTGAAAATAATGTATGCAATCAAACATATTTAAAATTCTCATTATTTATGGAATAAAGATTAATCTAAATTTTAATTATGATATATGAGTCAGTGATAGGGATTGTGCTTAGCCAAGGTTTGCATTTATATTTTATAAGTTTCCTGGCTGTATAGTGCTTTCATAAAAAGATAAAAAAAACTGGAAAATTGTACAAAATAATTCATATGGAAAAGAATATTTCTTATTTCTGAATGTTCCAATAATAAAAGAAGTAGTTTAGAATTCTATCTAGTTCTTTATTAAATGCACTCCATCTGGCTTGCTTAAAAAAGCAATCAGGTTTCAATTACTGCATAAATTTGATTCATTGGAGGCTATATCAAATATGTGAAAATGACAAACAACAGTTTCCACACAGTGAGTGATCTGTTCAGTAGCAAATATTAGATCAGAACAACATATCTGTCAATAACAAAATATAAAAATTTTTAAAAAGTATGACTCAAAACTATCCAATTTCACTTGTCCATTTGGAAAATAGTAATGCTATTTTATTCATCTCATTCATTTTATAATCTCAGGCACTATTAAGGTTATTTGACACCCTTAAATTACAAAATAAGTACTATAATTTCCGAAATTAATGGGTTTCCTAATTAAAAAAGCATATTATCTGCATTTTGTTAAAATCTTATATATTTCCTAAATAAAACTTATATAGTAATTAATTACTGTTTGCAGATTCTAATTTTAAAAACAATCCTCAACTGGAAAGTTTGTTAATTCTACTGTTCTTTTAATGGGGCTACTTTTATACTCACAGTTACATTAGTAAAATTTTAGTTTTTTTTCCATATTTCCACAACAAACCTGAATATATTACACTTTAAGTCAACCTCCTATGAACATAGGTTTCTGTTTCAGACAATAGTAAAACATTAATGGAAAGTAAGATAATGTGTGAAATAAACTTCATTCAGAATAATTTCAATAAATTTTAAATGCTTGCAAAATTAAATTATATTATCTACAAGCTTGCCTTTTATTATTAAATTCAAAAAATAAATTTTAAAAATCTGTATGAAACATATATCGTGTTACTATAGCTTGTAATCTAGCCACTAGATGGAGCTAAATAACATACATTAATGAAAATAATTTATTTAGAAAAGAAATAAAATCCACAGCAATAAATAAAATTTATTGAAATAATATATTTAGCAACTGAAGCACTAAAGAATGAATAGCTTATTTCATATTATACATATATAAATAAAAACATGTTTCATTTTCAAAAAATTATAAATAATGTCTGTACTGCTTTTTTGGAATATAAATTGTTATATTATATTTATAATGGATGAAAATAATTTATTTAGCAAAAAAATAAAATCTATGACAGAAAGTGTAATAAATAAAAACATAAAAATAAAATATTTAGCAAACAAACCAATAATCTTATATACTTTGCATAATAAAAAAAAATCTATTTCATTTATGGAAAAATGTAAATAATTAGCATAAATAAAAATCTATTTCATTTATGGAAAAATGTAAATAATTAGCATCAATTATTTTCTTAGCTACTGTAGTGCTCATTAGAATATTATTTATATTCATTTTGCATTGACTTATTTATTACATTTATTATTATCAAGATTTTATTTATTACTCTTACTGCCATGGATTATGTTTTTTAGCTTACTATAATGTATATTATTTTCATTTTCCTATAAATGAAACCTGTTTTTATTTATTATGCAAAATATGAAACAACTTATTTTTTAGTAGTTTTGTTGCTAAATATATTACTTCTATGTTTTTAAACCACTAAACATCACATGATCATCATCTCTTATGCACAAGCCTTCTGGCATCCATTGATTACTCTGGTTGGCACAGGGTGGCACTACTGTATGGAGAGTTTTGCCTTTGTTCTATGTTTTTATTTATTATATTTACTAATGTGGGTTTTATTTCTAAATAATTTTCAAGCATTAAAAATGCATACATTTTATTTTATACCAATTACTTTTTCTTTCGTCATTTATATATACTATATTAGTCTGATTAATGGATAGACTTCAGGCATAAGAGTACAATATATACATATATGATAGTGTATGCTACTTTTTATCAATGTACATCTAATTTCTCTGAAATGTCATTAATTTTGGACATTTTTTTTTCCTCTCTTTCCAGTATTAAACCAAAATATATTATTAACAAGTTCTAAAAAATAAAAGTTATATTTACATCATCGGTGTCTTTAACTCGTAAGATTTGCTCACGCAGGTCTTGTAAATCATTGAAAGTTGACTGTGCCGTTATAGAATAGACCAAAACAAAACCCTGACCATTTTTCATGTAGAGGTCCCGCATGGCTGTGAATTGTTCCTGTAATTATAAAAAATTGAATTTAATTTATTTTATAATTATTTTTAGAATATTTTAAAAATAACTAAATAAATCAATAATAATAATCACTATTTAATTAACTGTTTATAAAAATTTGCTTTTATAAAAATAGATAATAGATGATTTAAAATAACTCTTTAGACAAATACTTCAAAGTATAATTTTAAAAACAAATTACTTTTTAGTTTGAAATTATTTTAATTATATATTTGGACTGTTTAGACTGTTTACATGATATACAAAAATTTTTTTTAGAAATTTATATGGCAAAATAATTAATAATATGAATTATATATAATTTGTATTATGTACAATTATGTAAATTCTATCACTGTTAATTTCTTGATGATTTGAAATAAAATGGAAGATTTTTTTTTTTGTTTCTTATGTGACTGAAATATAATAAATCTAAAATTATTCAAATTGAATTCAGAAAATTGTTTTATTACAATTAGAGTAAGTAAAATAAATTTTTGAATTACTGTTAAATTACATTCTTATTCAAAATATCTCAACATACATTTTTAATGTAAAAAATTATATGTTCACATTTTATTTCATTAAAAACATCTATTGGCTTGTTTAATACTTAAAAAAAAAAAATCAATATAAAAGCTTAAAATTATATATAATTCTAAAATAAATACATACAAGATTTTGCAGGTTATTTTTTATCTATAACACTGCTCCAAATGGGAATCAGCTAATATTCTTTTATTTCAAAAAAAAAATGTGAAAACCTGAAATACAATTTACAAAATAAAAAAATAATAATAGCAGTACTCATTTCTATTTAAACTTATACATTTTTTTTTTATTGTGACTTAAATTATTATATTTCAAAACAAATCTTTGCCCCGAGTAGTTGTGACTCACTAGTAAATATGGTTGGTTTTGGCAATCCCTTATTTCAAATGTCAATGAAAAACAGGCCAGATGAAAAAATTGGTGTTTGCTTTAATTTATTGCAATCAGATAGACAAATTATGTTCATCTGCAATAAATGATACTTTTCATACTGATATTTATTTAAAGCAAATCACTAATATGATTTTAACTTTAATGGGATAAAAAACAAAGAATGAAGTTCAGTAAAACTTATTATTATAATGTTGGTTTTCTTTTATATAATTTAAATAGCACGATTAAAAACAAATATCACAGGACATAAAGACATGATGAATATTTCTGGTCCATAAAGAATCTCCAATTTATACACATTATAATTTCAAATTTAGCCAGCTGAAAATCTATCACAATATTATTTAATAATTTGGTTCTTCAATCATATTATTGCTTTCAAAACAAACACTTCAATACTTTTGAAGTGTGATTATTACACAAACTTTGAATCAATTACTCTGCTTTTTTAATCATCAATAAAAACAAGTTTTGAAATAAACAAGTTCAGAAGCTTCAAAATTCATATTCAAGGCATTATTATTCTTAGCACTAACTTTTTCTTATCAAGATGTTTAATTAATTTAATTTAATTATTAAATATTTTTTAAAAATTACTATTCTGAATTATAAAATTCGGAAGCAAATAATCCCTGATATTTTATATCTCTCTCCCTCTTCCTCCTTCATCTTGAATATTGCAAAAAAAAAGTAATATTTTACCGTGGAATATTACAAATACATAAAACTTTCTCTTCAATATATATATGAAAAGGATAAATAATCCCAAGATACACATTTTATACTGATCCAATATCATTTCATCTAGATTTCAATCTTCACATCTAATAACTACTCTTTTTTATTGCATTGCCAAATGTATACCCTATAATACTAAATCATCCATGCACTTTACTACTGTTACACAATGCTTTATTTATCACCCTCTTTTACAGTTTACAGTTTCAATTGCGCCAGCAATCTTCCTCAGAACTTTTATATATTTCCTAACTTCAACTGCCCCAGCAATCTTCTTTAGAAGTTTTATATATCTCCTAGCCCCAGAAATCTTCTTCAGAACTTTTATATATCTCCCATGTTGAAGTTAGGAGATATATAAAAGTTCTGAAGAAGATTTCTGGGACAATCGAAACTGGAAACTGTAAAAGAGGGTGATAAATAAAACATTGTGTAACAGTAGTAAAGTGCATGGATGATTTAGTATTATATGGTCTTCATATCTAACTTTCTCATGTGCTCATTATTTATCAATATCAAATTATTACAATATGATTTACACTTATCAAATTTTCTGCAATCACAACTTTGAAAGCAACTACTTTACATAAATATGCTGAAATTGTAAAATGTCTTTATTTATATGTTACAAGAACATGTGGTGGAAGTGGAGGATTTAAGTGTATATTAAAAAATATTACATAAAGGAAAAAGAGAAATGAAGTTGAGAGGTTCTATATTTAATTTAAAAAACAGATACAGTGATTTAAAATTGATATCTCTAATTTAATAAATGACTATCATTAATATATTTATCTGAAATGATTGGTGTCAAAGTTGAGAGTGCGAAAATTTAACACTTGTAAATCAAATTGTAATAATAAATATTTTTGTATAATGTTCATTACAAAATGACTTATATTGTAAATAAAATATATAATTAAAAACCAATTAAATTATAGAATCTATTACTGAAAATTATACCTTGAAAAATTACTAATATGTAAGTTTTGCTTTTTTTTTTTTTCGATATATAAATTTTGTAATCTCTGAATATGAAATAGTATTCTAATTTGCTAAAATCTAAAACATTCACTTGATAATATAAATAAAATAATGACAAAGCAAAACAATTTCTTAATTAAATATTATTTTTTATAATTTCCAAATTTTTAAGCAAAAGCTGTTTTGATATATTGCTATCTTTCCTTTTCTTTTTTTAGGTTTTGTGACACTAAAATAAAATTGGAAAAATTTAAATAGTAACACTTTTTTTTTTGTTTATTTTTGAAAAGCTTAGTAAGTATTTTGTAATATTTGTTAAAATAAAAATCTGAAAATTTGGTATACTTCCAACAAATGATATCATTTAATTCTTATTTAATAGTTATTATTTTTCCAATTAATGATAAACTTTTCATAAAATTATCTTCTTTTTTTTAGCACTTACAAATTAATCTAGCATTGTGGTTTCTAAACATTCCTAAATGAGTGACTTTACCAGATTAAAAATAATTCAACAATAAACTTTCTCTTTAAGACTTCAAAATATTCATATGCTACAGGAAAGGTAATTATTATATTAAGATTAATTTTTTATATTTATTTTTACATTTCTCTCTCATTTTTATATATACTAAAGTTTTCATAATTGTAGTTAGAAAAAAGTTGTTTGTTGTTGCTGTAAACCGATTTACCAATATTTTTTTCCTAACACAAAAAAATCATTAAAATTTCATTTGCTACATTTCTGAAAGATATGTTTGTTCTTTGTTTTTCTTTATTTTTAATTAGGAGGAAAAAACTTGTATCGGTAGATATATAATTTTCATTCTTCAGAAATAATTACTATTTATGGTATATTTCAACATCTATTAAATATTATATAATGCTCATTCAGATTTTCAAGTTTGTCATGTTATTGAAATGTGAAAATAATTAAAAAAAGAAATGTGCTTAAAAAAAATCCTTACTGATTCTCCTTGATGAGTGAAAAAGGAAAATGGCATTCTCTGTTTAACAGAATAATAAATGTATTTTCATAAATAATGTAGAGATTTAAAAATAGAAGGTCAATGGCTGATTAAGAGGCTTAAAAAAAAATTACTGAATTAAAATTGTGGAGATAGCCATTTGAGGACTATGGTCATCTTAAGATCTTTTAATATATTGAAACTAATATACAAATTGAACAATGATATCATAATCCTAATAAATCTTTATGGATGTTACCAGTTTATATGATAATAATGACAGACATGCTTTGATTATCTTCTAAATAATAATGCAAGAATTCAGATGAGGTTTTAATAATATATCTATCCTAAGTAATAATTTAAATTTGGATGAAGCTATCCAATTAATGAAATTAAAACATCTCTTCAAAATTTCAAAAATGGAAAAACTACACAACCCATATAGATATTTGGGGAAGGTTTAAAATATGACAGATGTTAACTTCAAAATTCTTAAATTTTTTTAGAAATATATGGAAACAGCAATCTCATTACTTTTATTGATTCAATTTATAAAAATAACAATGAACAAAAACATGAATTATTATTGTCATCTACTATAACAAGAGTATTTTTGTATTATTGTCAACTACTATAGCAAAAGTATTTTCAAATATTTTATTAAATGGATAGTTTCCAGTTATAGTAAAATTACTATATAATTTTAAATCAATATATAAAAATAAACATATTACAAAATATATTCATAAATTCCTATAAAACATGATCTAGTATACCTAATTAATTATAATGAATAAAACTACAACTTGTAAAATCTGGTGTCTTTATTTTTTGAATCAGTATACATAAATAATAATTAAACGCTAATAGTTCAACTATTTATTTATAATCTTTATCAAGAATAGTAATACCATCAATATGAAAAAATTACAAATGCATACAATCTATTATTTACACAGTATAAACTATGTATGTAATATTATAAAGGAACATACCTCCAATCATGTGCTCTGACAAATGTACATGTATTCACCTGTGACCATTGGTTTGGAAAGCATAAGTATACAGTTATGCTTAGAGCTTATCTATATATTTGCCAATCTTTACTCACCATGCTGAAATCTAAGCTTTAATCTATTGTATGCCTGAATTATAAATTGTTGATTGAATTGTACAAACCCATTCATTCTGTAGCAGGAGAGAGATCGAATCTCATTATTAACAATCTGCGATTAAAAACGCATTCTGAATTTACTGTAATAAATAATTTATTATTTATATAATGAGACTATGTATGTAATATTATAAAAAAAGTAATAAAGTTCTGGTCATTGCCTGTAAGCATTGATTTGAAAAGCGTAAGTATATGTTTATGCTTATCTATATATAAGCCAACCTTTGCTCGCCATGCTAAAATCAGGGCTGTAATCTATTGTATGCCTGAACTACAAATTGTTAATTGAATTGTACAAATCTACATTAAATATATTTTTATAAACTAATACATACATGCATCTAATTTTATAAAAAAAACAACCGGTAACCATTAATATTACTATCTCTTTGTTTCAAATACTATAAATATGAAAAAAATGAAATGAAACAACCTAACATTTATTTTATTCTTAATAATTAAATTTATTAACTATTTAATTATTCAGATTTCCTCTTCTTTATTTTATTTTACACACATTACGTTATTTTTAAAAAATCAGTTATTAGAAGATACTTTGTAAAATAATTGCTTGTTCTTATGGAAACAATTTTCATTAGGATTATAATCTTTTCTAAACATAATATATAATGAATTAAGACAACATACTTTAAATATTGTAAAATCTAAAAAAATATTACATACAAAAAAAAAAAGTTTTCTTCCACTAATTTTATTTAAAATAGATTTTACTTTTTTACTATATTAAAAATGATAAAAAGATCAAACAAATAAAGCCTATTTTAAATAAAAGTAGTGAAAGAAAGTCATTTTGTTTCTATTTATAACATTTTTTAATGTTTACTGTGTTTAAAATAAATTATACATTATGCTTAAAAAATATTGTAATCTTAATGAAATTTGTTTTAATAAAAAAAATTAATTATTTGACATGATATTTACAAACTTATAAAGGTAAATTGATTTTTTTTTTTTTTTAACTAACATAAATAAAATAAAAGTAGATAAAAATTGAATAATTAAATAATTATAAAAATGAGTTGATAGAGAATAAAATAAATGTTAACAGATTATATAAAAAGCTTATTTCATTTTAATTATGTATAATAATTTTTTAGATTGATAAAGAATAGTGTAGAAAATATTATTGTATATTCTAATTAAGATGGATGCAAAGATATATTAGTATATATAAATATATGATCTAATCTGCATTATATAATATATATTTTTAAATATACATATTAATATTTTTTTTCAGGTTGATAGTATTATAATTTTTAATAAATAGTCAAAACATTTGTTTTTTAATTATTGGGGAGCACAAGTTTTTGCAAAAAATTGGAGCAGTATATTTATGTAGTTTTAAAAAATCAAAATGTATTTATTACAGACAGTTTTTGCCAGGAAAATGCATGGAAAATGTTGGGAATGATTTATATATCACTTTTACTCATTTGGTAAAGATTTGTACAATGTTAAAATTTAGTAAAATGTCAACTTATGCATGACATTGAGAGAAAATGTTACTACTAGTAATGTATTTTAAATGAAAACTTGTTTGGCAGTAAATTTATAGGCATTTTTATAAATCAGGTATCAAAATTTAATATAAATTTGTCGATGGAGTGTTTAATTTTAACTGATTAAAAACTTAGAATATAGATTTACATTAAGCTGATATATATGCTATTCTTGCCAATTCAAAGGATAATCTACAAAATATTCAAAATATTTTGAATGTAATCTATAAAGAGTTTAGTTTAATAATTCATATTCAAAAAAATTCAAGCCAACAAGGAAATAAAATCCTTTGCAATTTTTTTTTTGTTTTGAGTGCTTTTTGACTTAAGAATGTGTATTAGCAGACATAGATATTGGCTCCAATGTGCAGTTTCTGTATTTAATTTGTAATATGCTGGGATCATTATGAAATATGTATACTGGAGATCATTTATATTTTTCACATGTATGTGGTCATGGGGTAAAATGACACAAGGTGCAAGTTTCAAGAGGAAAAATCAGAATGGCTCTGGCTCGCAAACTGATGAGCATAGTGTTGTGGGCTCAAACATTGAACTGTGTGGTGAGCAAGAAAAGAAAACTGAGGATCTCTTAATGAGAAAGAGAAAAAGGAAAAGAAGACGGAAAAAGAAGCTGGCTCAACAGGAGTCCGGGGACGAGATGGAAACTGAATAAGAAGGTCAGATAGTCAATGACCCAGAGGTAATGGAACATGATATTTTAGTTCATCCCATGATCTTCAAATCTATTGTTGAATCTAAAAGGGCATGTCTTTTTTGGAAGGGGCGTGTATGTAGCGAGAGTGAAGTAAGATAGGTAATTTCAAAAGAGGCAGATATCCAGAGGAAAAAATCGATAACATAAAAGAGCAATGGAGTGATGAGGCTCGTAGTGACAGGTCTGGAAGCAGGCAAGGTGAAGTAGCACAGGTTATCTCAGAAAAGTCTGATAATCCAGTGGAAGAACTTGATAATGTAGAAGAGCAATGGAGCGATGAGGCTCATAGTGACAGTTCCGGAAGTAAGGAAGTATATGGCTGTCCAAAGGAAATGCAGCAACAAATTAGTACTAGCCCTGTGTGTACTGATGAAACAGAAGAAATCACAGATGATGAAGAAATAAGCTCACAAGAGGAAAATTTTGAAGAAGATTCAGAATAGGAAAGCGATGGAAATTCAGAAACGGTTTAAAATATGAATTCCATAGATGTGGTTTATACGAAGATATGGCAACATGGATGAAGTTCTAAGGATCTGTGAATTAAAGGACTTGGCAAATCAAAGACTCTTATGAATCAATGGAAAAGACTAGGGTTATTGACTGGTATGATCTCAAGATTTCTTTAAAAAAATGTATTTACATCATGTAGTGGGTGATCAGTCACCTGTATTTTTTTTTCCTTAATAAAAAAAAAATGGAGTGGATATATCCCTTATAGACAAAATATGTCATTAAAAAAATGACATTTAAGAATACTGCATAAGATTCTAAAATTATAATAATAAGATCATACAAATAATAACATTACATCTTATTAAATATGATTCTATTGAATCTACTTTTGTAAATAAAAAATGTCTTCATTGGACTATGCATGTGAAATCACTGAATGGTATCAAACTTTTTAAAAAAAAAAAAAAGTTATGATGAACTTAAATGTGGTTTTCACAGAAGAGGCAGACTTTGGGTTATATTATAAAGAATACCAGTCTCTTTTAAGAGATACAATACTGTTTTCATTAAAATATGATTGATAATAAAATACAATAGAAAACTATAATAAAATAAAGTGTTAAAATCTAAAACAAAAGTTCAATGCAAAAGAAGTTAAAAAACATTTGTTGCATGAAATGAATTAAACAAATACCAACATAAGATGTATGAGAATGTATTTGTATTTGATGAATTGATTTGTATAGTCATAGCAAAACTCTTTTTTAACTTTTTATTCTTCACATTCTATTTTCGTTTTACTGGGGAATTTTTTTACTTCTGGATATTGCAATAGCAATACTCCTCTACAAGACAATGCTAATGATGATGATCGTTTATTTAAATGTGTTCTTTTTTTAATTTTACTTCAAAAAGTGCATGTGTGGATATATTAACATATTAAGAGTGCTATCTTTGTTTTAACGTTAATTAAATTGTTTGGAAGATTAAATAAAAAAAATTTTACTTATAGCTTATGATAAATAAGATAAATTCTGGTCATCATGAAAATGTAAAAGTTTCCTTTGTAATTTTGTCCAGACGATAAAAGTTACTGGATCCCAGGTGATTCGATAATATTAACCAATATGGATTCCATCTTGTATTAAAGAAAGAATTTCCAAAATATATTCTGCAACAGTAATTTGAAAAATAACTAAATTGTAAAAAAAAAGGTTATATAATGATGGTAGTTTAGAAAATATTAACTATGATTCTATTTTAACCCATATTCATCTCTAATTTTAACCACTATTTAGCACTAATTTCACAAATGACTACAAGGTATCTAAGAGAAGTAAAACTTTCTATCACAGCCAATGAACTTGGACAAAGCAGACTATCTACTACAATTGCATTCTTTCCCAACAGAATCGTTCATACTAATAATTCCATATTGCTTATAAAAATATCAAATTAACTTTTCAATCTGTCTTAATAAAATGAAAATAAAATTATGTCTAAATGCAATTATGGTGCAATAAAAGATATTTCCTAAATTAGAATTAATTTCAACCGATGAATAAGTCATAATTGTAGTTAGAAAAAATTTCTTTGTTTATAACACGAGAATTTTAGAAAAGTATCATAAGCCTTTAGAATAAGCTTACTTTAACAATATCTATTGCAGACCAATATTATGATCATAAATAATACTTGGGGGGGGGGGGGGTCTAGTATATTTCATTAACCTAATGATAAACAATCCACTCTAATTCTAAATTTGTTACTTATTTAAAATGTCTTACAGCATCAAAGCAAGTTAACATTTATTTAAAAAAAGAGTAATAATAATACCTGTAAATCATTTTTCATTGTCCATAAAATGACTTTAATTTTTAATCAAATTATGATTGGAAGAACAGAAGTATTTAAATATTTATTTTTATCAGACCATTCTCTAATTGCAGGACATTCATATAAACATGAGATATTCAATGGATATCACATGGTAAATCAGTTTCCGCTATTGAGGCATTTTCAGAAGAATTTTCTGTATGACTGATCAGTCACCACTCTTTTTCCTATTATGTTATTCAAGCTAAATGTCTAAATTTTCAAATATTCTAAGATTTTAGTTCCAAGCAGCTGTATAAGACCAATATTAGATTAAGATATATATATAATTCAGTAGCCTGTTATGAGATATAAACAATTTTATGTTTTTGCAAAATGAATAGAAATAAAATAAATTAACACAAAGACTCTCTAACTTTAATTTAATCTGTATTTGAAAGCAGTAATTAATTCATTTCACATTATTCATGAGCTAAACATGACTAACACTGTAGCCATTAAGAAATAAAGCCCTTTTATTTCTATTTTATTTAAGCTGCTGGAAAATTTGAAATCAAAAGATTTAATTAATATTAAAAAAAAAAAATCTTTAAATGTCCATTCTAATGAATATCTTATTCCAATT
Source organism: Epiperipatus broadwayi (assembly GCA_028023455.1). Lineage (NCBI taxonomy): Eukaryota > Metazoa > Onychophora > Udeonychophora > Euonychophora > Peripatidae > Epiperipatus > Epiperipatus broadwayi. Next base: position 428,505 of record JAQFVV010012612.1, on the reverse strand, counting down.
ATGAATTTAGTTTGAAGTCAGACAATATGCTTTTATTCTGAGATTGCATTATGTTGTCTATATTTATCAAAAACTGTGATTTTGTTGGATATTATCTGGAGAGATTTTACTTTTTTTTTTTTTTTTTTGCTAATTTCAACAAATCTCTGTCCAAAAATTGTTTGGTAAAAACTCAATAATAAAATCCATATTATACTTCCTAAAAAAAAAACAGTTCTGGAGCCTTATGCCACCAAGTGGTGAAGTTTGTATTTTATCTGGTATATTAAAATTGTTTTTTAAACTACTGATTTCTTACTCATATCATTATTTTAATAATTTAACATTAATTCTTTGGAAATTTATTATCCATCTTGAGATTTGATCTTATTTTTATCCTAAACTTTATTGTATTAATTTCAGTATTTATTTGTAATGTCAAATTTAATATTAAATTCTACAATAATTTATATGTATGAAGACTTTAAATGTCATTAAAAATAAACAATTTCCAATTTATTTGTTAATAAAAGACAATATCAAATAGTAGTATACCTCCACTAACACATAACATACAAAATCGTACAATATACAGATTAAAAATTATGTAAAATTTAAATAAAGTATAGTGTATGTTTGTCTATTTATAATTTTAAAAAATATTTGCAAATAGTTGCAAAAATAATCCTTTAATTTTTATTATTAAAATTCTTCTGCAATATATGCAAAATATACTATAAAAAAGTTATATAATAAATTTTTGTATATATTGTAACGGCATACATATGCATTACATTATTTTAAAATTAAAATAAAAGGGCAAAATTAATCTCAAATAAAATTGTTTTAAAAGAAAAAAAACTAAAAGCCAAAAATAAAAGAGTTACGATAACATATATATTGTCGCACAGATGGAAAATTTTTAAAGTATGTTTTTTAAAAAAAAAAAAAAGTATTTGAATGCACTTTTTTATAAAATAAGTACAAGATCTAAAGATAAAATATTTTTGTTAAAAGATTCCTATGTAATCTCAGTAAATGGAAATGATTGTTTTATTAATTAAACGAAAAACAAACTAGCCTTTGGGGCTCATATAATTAAAAAGTCAAATAAGAGAATAAAAAAATTAGAATGTCCAATAGAAGCAACAACCAATGCTCGGACCTTAATGAAAATCATTGGAACAGGAAACCATGTTCCGTGAATCCGGAGGATTAAAATAAAAAAAAAAAAATTTCCAATAAAAGTTAGTTCCAGCTTGATTTTTTGAGGAGAAGGGTGAAAAGACGCACTTGGGTGAAAAAACGCACTTTTCACTCTCTCTTATTTCAAATGAAGTGATTGTTAATTTATGAATGGCACTATTGTAGACCTGAATCATATGGGTCCTACAATAAAATAGTTCCAGGATTGAACCAGCTAACACAGCCTCCAGATTAACTACGGTATGAACAACAGAACGGTCTTCCATGAAAGTATGACTAATAAAGTCTTCGCAGAAATTGGCCCAAAGAACCGTGAGCTCCTCTACTGTAAAGTATGAACTATAAAATTTTAAAAAGTAATTAAGAACTTTTGTCAATATTTAACAAACTTTTAATAACCAGCCAAACATAACTTTTAAAATGAACTTTATCTGACTTATTAAGATTTCAAATTTTATATATTTGAGTTTGCTAATTTAATTAAATCATTTCCTTTTTTTTTTATTTATTAATATTTATTGACTAAATTATTTAAATGTATTAAATTTAAGTTGGGTGTACATAGAAGCATAGATTCATTAACGTTTAGTTTTTTTTTGTTTTTTTTCATATGATTAAAATATATAGATATCGGTAAATATGACATCTCATGCTGAGTGTCCAAACATATTTATTCGTATATCTTTTAAGTTATTGGGGTCAATGTGGCACCTTATGATGAGTGCCATTGGGTTTATTGTAAATTTCCCTCTGCAATTCCATCAATAACTTTATATTTTAATCGTTTATGTTTATTTTGAAGGGGTTTAATTTCAGGCTATTTGTCTCGTAGTTAGGTCGATGCTGGTGGAGGGATATATGGGTGTTTATATCAATGTAATGTGAAGCATGTTTAGCATACAGGGCAAAGCCCAATTGAATGCATGACCCAAAGATGTAGTCATTGCGTTGCAATGGATGCAGATGTATTTCCTGCACCATTGATCCCTTTTTAGCTCTATGGATAGGGACTATAAGTCGGCAAATAGACCGCTCTTCCCCATACGTAGCATTTCTTTTTAATTATTTTAAATACATGATTCCTTCGCCAGGCAGACGCACATTCCTGTACTGGATGAGGATCATGTCCTTCAAATAATATCACGCTGTCAGATGCACATTCCTGTCAGCGTGGTTTTATGCTAGCATCTTCATATTGCATTGGTTGCATCTATGTATCTGGAAGCAGGCGTTGGTTTGGCTACGAACTTTTAGTCTGAGATTGAATGATTGTTTTGAAAAGTTTTTAGCTGAGAAACCTATGTAGCCTATCTATACTCAACATTCTAAAGTAAAAATATTATTAAACTGTCCATCTGTGCGGACTTTCTTAATAATTTAAATTTAAAAAATAATAACCAACTTAAAATTAATATTAAAATCTAAACAAGATAAATTTTATTCCTCAATTTTAAATATTTATGTATGTGCGTTAATAAATGTTTTTTGTGTGTTATTACTGGCAGTGGCTTATTTTATTTTTATTTTTATTTTTTTAAATATTTTTTTTTTGTATTAAAAATATATCTCTGCATTTCCATGAGCTAGTGGCATGGGCTAACGGTCATAACAAAATAAAATAATATAAAATTAGATCTTAACACTACGTATCTGCCTACTATATAAATTTTCCATGTTTGAATGGTCTGGTGGCACCCTGTACGGCAGATACAGAAGGATCACCAATACCCCAACCATTATAATATATCAAAGTGAAGATTTTCACAGATTAAAAATGTAAACATTATTGGATTTGCACATGTATGGAGTTTTCTTGTCAATATCAACATTATACTGATATTTCAGTTAGATCATATCTGCCATCATCTGGAAAACAAAGGTCACTCAAGTAAGTAGTTGGAGAGTTGCTGAACATAGAAAAGTGGTCTAGTTTAAATTACAAAATTAGTCTTATGTAGTTCTTTTCAAACTTATCAGGTATGTGATGGAGATAACATTTTTGATCAATACAAAATTCAAAAATAGATCAGAAGCAAGGCTAATGATGAATGGCTAATCAGATTTAAAGTTAACTTTTTCATAAATGTGCTTTATGTTTTTGTTATTTTTTTATTAATGCAATCTGATCTTTCAAATATTATGCTGATCCCTCTGTCCTTTGAAAGCAAGCAACAAATATGGACAGGATTCTGGTTTGATGAAATCTACAATATGGCCAGAAATCTAAAAAGAGTAAATGAAGAGGATAAAAAAAATTGTTACCTGCATTAATGAATTCATCTATTCTAGTACTGATGAAATAGGTACTTATACCCATCCAAGGCATTTTACAAACCCTAGAAAAGATCTTATATACTCTTAATTCATAGATTTTATTTCAAATGTTTCCAATTTTTTGACTGATGGTAAATATATGTTCACTACAACAGCATTTTAACATAAATCTGATTCTATCAATAGTTTATTTTGTATAATAAAAAAAAAAAAACCTTAATTTGGATTGTCTTATCTCTTTCTCTTTTTGACAATGTTTTCATCTTAGGATATAGATTTGTTTTTAAATCCAATGTTATATCTATTTGTTATTCAAAGCTCAGGAATATATATATATACATTTTTTTTTGAGGAAAACATTGTTTGAAAGAAAAAACATTCTAGTGAAGAAGGATTTCATGTCCGAAAAAATTTAGGAAGGATAAATGTGTGTTAAGGTTTGTCTGAAAATAAAAAATATTAAAGAATTACAATGCATTTTGAAACATGTCCATTAAAAAAGATAAGTCACCCACCAATTTGTGTTCATTATAAATTTGATCTGAGAACAGAGAGTATTAATGTTTATGAAGAAACCACTGAATATGACTTTCCTCTGTGGCCACATGACAAATTGTATCATCAATATGTAGGTGACTTATATATAACTGAATCCAGAACTCAAATTTTTAGATCTCTATAAGCAAATCAAAAAAAGTGAAAATAAGTTTTAAATACCTGAATATAATGTTAGTCATTGTACATAAACAAAATGTTACTGAAACAATATTTAATTAAATAAATTATAAGGTCAAAAGCATCATAAGAGTAACATCAAAGCCAAGTTAATGTCAATGACTATAATTCTTAAATCTCTATTGATAAAAATTAAATCAGCTGAAAGCTACTGTCACTTTAGATCATTAGATCTACAAAAATTTAATCTTAACTCTATTTAACAATAAGACATATTAAAATTAAACAAGACATCAATGCTTATCTAGAAAAAAATACCAAGATGTTTATTAATAGCACCTTATTTTTATTTGAGTGACCTATTGTCATGATTTTCTGATTTAATTGATTGATGAGTCTACTTAAAAAACACAGTAAGATTTCATCAAACTTTCAATAATTACAACTATAAATTCTGTAAAAAAAAATTCTTATTATTAAAATGCAGTACTAATTGAGAATGGCTTGTTTATCTGAGGAATTATATAAAAAGTTATATTACTTTAAATTTTTATTATTTAAATCTAGGGGGGAAACTAGAAGTGGTTTCATTTTTAGCTTACAGGGATCAGACAAATAGAAATACTATTACTGAGTAATGTGATTTCAGTTTCTGATCCAATTTTTAAGTGGTTGTTGTTTATTTGGTTATATGGCAACAGAACCCTAATTAAAAGATATATAGAAAATCTAATTAAATTTTCAAGATTTATATTTATAAAGTTAATAAAAATGTTTTATTATTATATATAGTTCTTTATGAGAAGGAATTGTTTATTTGTGGAATTATGTAAAAGGTTGTATTATTTTGAACTTTCACATAGATAAAGAAATAATATCTGAACCATTTTCCTTATTTAAATCTAGGTAATAAGCTATAAATAGTTTCAATTGGTTCCAGTTTTGGCTTATAGGGTGAGACATACAAAAATACTGTGGCTGGGGAAAAATGTAGATAAGGACGATAAAATGGAGTATATATTTAGTGAAATGACAAGATATGTGGATAACAAAATAAATAACGCAGTAGAGATAGTTGAGTAAAGAATAAGTAAGATAGAAGAAGAGGTAAAGGATATAGTGAAGTGTAAGCAGATCAAGAAAGAATGAAAATGATAAGGAAGAAGTAGATAAGAAAATCCAAAAGGTGGTAAAGAATGTTACAGATGAAATAAGGAAAATAAACTATGAAACAGAATTTGATAGGGGACTCACTAATTAGAGTATGTGAAAATGTAATTGCAAGAGAAAATAGAATAGGTATGTAAGAGTATGTTTGTCTGGAGCTAGAATTAGGGATGTTACAGAATTAGAGATGTAAAGAAACAAGGGAGCAGAGATGTTTATGTTATGGTAGGGGCAAATAATGAAAGAGCAATTGGAGAGAATAATGGATGAATACAAAGAATTGATTAGTAATTTGAATAAGCTTAAAGGAAGAGTAGGAATGGTTGGATTATTACCAAGATTTGACAATAGGTGTATGTTAGATAGGGCATGTTCTATAAATAAGAGATTGGAAAAACTATGCGATAGAAATAATGTTATGTTGTGAATGTGTGGACTTCCTTTTTTATTAGTATGAGGGAGTATTACAATAAAGATGGATTGCACTTAACAAAACAAAGAAGTGCAGCATAGTTAGGGAAACTTATAAAGGGGGGTATGATTTTAAATTATAATATTATCAAAAAGAAGGTTAAGAATATAAGGGATGTAAGAAGTAAACAAAGGGTAGTTGATTCCGAAATAAATGTAGGTGTGGAGAGGGAATGACTCTGTAAAATTAATGATAAACAACCCAATTACAAATGTTATAGAGAAAGAGTCAAAAAAATTTATAAAAGGATAGTAAAAAATGAAGAAATTGTTAAAATTGGATATTTGAATAAGCAAATTGGTAGGAGACCAGAAAAGTTGTTGGAATTAAATAAAGCAGCTAAAAATGAAGGGCTTGAGGTATTAGTAGTAGTTGAAACACATTTAATGGAAGAGAACCCCACTGGAAGAATTGGTATTGCAGGTTATAAATAGAAATAAGAGGGGAGGAGTGAACACTGGTATAGGAGTTATGTCAAAAAATATTTAAATACTAGAAAGTGTCAAGAATATTTGTGGTTTGAGATAAGGTTAGAAAGACCAGAATGGATAGTGGCTATAGTGTATATTATATGGCCACTGGCAATAGTCAAACTATAATAGAGTAGAATAGTAGCATACATGAATGCTTGGTTGATGTACAGTTTCAAAAAAAAGGGGATGAAAATAATGGTTATAGGGGATATGAATGGGCATATTGAAGAAATTGATGCTGTGGATAACAAGAATGAATAGCTTTTGAAAAAATTTTGTCAGAGAGTGAATTTGAGCATCGAAAATTTAACAAATATTTATGAAGGGATTACACATGGTCTAGAAATAATATATTTCACACAATAGATTATGCATTTGTAGAGAAAGGGGGAATAAATAAAGTATGGAAAATTAAAGTGTTTGATAATGGAAAGTATGTAATAGTGATAATTTCCTTATAATAGAAATGATTAGTAAGGTGATGGAAAATAATAATAAAAGTAGAAAGGATAGTGAAAGATGTGGATAGAGAATGAATGACAAGAATAAGTTAAAAGAATATAAAATAAAAGTAGAAAAAATTATGGAAGAGTTTATTGGGGATAAATATAAAGACTGGTATGGTGAAGTAGAAAAGTGGCAATTAGGGTTTTAGATGAGAATATTCAAAAGAATAAAAGTAATAGAAAAGGGAGAATTAGTAAGTGTAAAAGAGAAAGGAAAAGCATGCAGAGAACATAAATATGCTATTAAAAACAAAGAAAGTGAAAAAGACGTTAATATTAAATTGGAAAAGTATTTTTTTTAAAAAGTTGATAAAATACATAATTATATAGAGAGAATAAAATTAAATAGTAAATTATTGGAGGATATTATTTAGTGGGAATAAAAAATTTTGAAAATATATTAAAAGAGGGAATATAGGAGAGAGAGAAATAGTTTTACTAAATGATGAGGAAAAAGTGTAGCTCTAGAGAAAAATTAGAGATAATCTTAAATAAGTATGTAATGGATATATGTGAAAGATCGAATGATAACAAACGTAATGAAAATATTAGTTTTACAGAAAATGAATTAATGAAGCAGGGAAGAAGTTGAAAAGTGGAAAGGCAAGATGTTTAGATGGATGAGCCGCAGAGATGATGATAAATTTGGGAAATAGGATAAAATTAAATCTATTATCACGTTTTAATAAGATGGCATAGAAGACAAAATTTCCAGATAACTGGAATAATATAGGCTATTATTTACAGCAAAGGGTAAGGACCATAGAAAGATAAACAATTATAAACCAATAGTAATAACATCAGTATTATGTAAAGTTTTTGCATATATGATGGCTGGAAGGATGGCAAAATGAATGGAAGCAAATAATATAGTGGGAGAAATGCAAGGAGATTTTAGAATGGATAGCCATATAGGCACAGAAAGTAGGGAAGATGTGGGAGTTATACTGAAGACATGTGCAAGAGTAAAAAGATAGAAATTAAATTTAGTGAAAAAAAATCAAAAGTAATGATGATAAATGCTGGGGAAAGAGAAGAAAAAGAATTTTTATTAGAAGATACAAAGTTAAATGTGGTGAATAGGTATAACTATTTGGGAATCATCTTAAGTAATCAGAGAAATTACTTGGATGAATGGGAGAAAAAAATGATAAATGAAACAAAGAAAAAAAAGGGACTGATAAAAAAAATTAACTGTTTTCATATAATAAATATTATGAAGCAAGAATTGTATGGAAGGGAGTGGCAGTAGCAGGGTTAACTTATGATAACAATGCATTGTGAGTTTAGTAAAGGGGTGTTTGATTATTTAGAAAAAATACAAAGAGAAGTAGGAAGTCATGAATTAGATGCAGACGTGTGGATGGCAAAAGAGGCAATTCAAGGAGAAATGGGATGGTCAAGTTTTTATATGAGAGATGCAAAAAGCAAAATAAAAATGTTCGGCAGATTACAATTTATGGATAGTAAGAGAATAATCAAAATAGTATTTAATTAGGTTACAAATAAAGGAAAGGCAACAAATGGGTGAGAAAGGTAGTAGGGTATGCAAAAGATTTGATAAAGACTTTACATCAGGTACAAAAGGGGATGATTGTGATAGAACGATTGTTGAGTTTTATAGTGGTAAGGAATGGGATAGAAGAATAAATGCATTAATAAAGATAGAGAATTGGAGAGATGGAGTACTAGTATGGAGAATAAAAAATGAGTTTAAATATATATAGAAGTAAACAATATCTGGTATGAGTTAATTTACAATAATTAATAAGGAAAGTAGTTTGCTATTTAAGGCTTGAACAGGATTGTTAGCAAGAAGGGAATATACACATAAATGAAGAAATGTGGGTGGTTTAGTAAGCAAGTTATGTAAAAAAAAAGTCATGAAAAATATTAGACATATACTAATTGAATTTAAAGCTTACAAGCAGAAAGAGTACAAATAATGAAGTTGTGGAAGAATAAATATAAACAATGTGATTCTGCAAAAAGTGGGTTCTTAGTTTTTATGCTAGGTTTAGAGACAGATAAGAGGATCTAGATATAAAAGTCATAGTGTAGACAAAGATGATGTTGTGGAAATGGGATGGACAGAATAGAGAAGAATATGGGAAAAATTTAAGATGGAAAATGGAAAAGGAAAGTAAGGTGGCTAACAGATTTCTCTGAGCATAGTGACTTGAGAGATTCCTGACTTTGATAAAGGAGAAGCATAGTGCACTGCATTGCATGGATTATGTAATTACAGTTTCCAACCCAGTTTTTAATTGATTGTTTTACTTAATTACCTAAATGGGAAACTCATTACATCTATAAAGGTTATGAAAATTTTTCATAATATCTATGGTATGCCAATAGTTGATAAAGCATTCATATTGGGAGACCAATTTATGTAATAAAAATACCATCAATAAAGCTACGTAGTGTGAAATAATGATGATTCTTCATGTGGGAATCAATTTATGTAATGAAAACATATGTAAATCTAGCAAAGACTAAATCAATTAACTTCCATTAACCGGCTTCATATTGAACTGCTAAATTTATATAAAAATGTATATATATGACTGTTGAGTAGTATCTTCAAAATATGGTAGAAGTAATACAATATAATTTGTTTTATTGGGATGTAACAGCATTACATAATGCTGAATGGTAAAAAAATTAGATAAGCAACTAAGTACATGTACATGGTTAATAAAACCATTGCTTGAAATATGAAATCGGAGTGAATATTAATGTAATCAAGATTCTGGAAAGCAAAGAATAAAAAATAATACAAAGTTGATAAAAAATAATATTCAATTAACTAATTAATAACATAATGTGTAAATTAACTACTTACAATTTAATTTATAAATACATAAAAATATTATGGAACTACTAAATTAAGAATAGTATTAATTATCAAAATAATTTTAAAAATGTAGCCTATAAACCAACTATTAAAACTATTAGGACTAACTGAATTCTCGAAATGTTTCAAATAAGCTGGTAATTGAAATGATATTCTGATACTAATACTTTTTACCCCAAATATAAGATAATTTGGATAAACATTATTTAAAAAAATTATTATAATCAAAAGCATACAACAACTATTAGAAACATGATTTATATAAGAAATATCTACATCATTTGTATTTTAGACAAGTTTTAAACAATGATACCTCTGTATGTATACATTAGATAAATTATTAAATCTGAATTTAAGAATACATCTAATTATAAGAGTTCTTTTTTATTATTTTAATTGCCTTCCAGCAGAAAATTTGCTCACAGTATATAAGAGTTCAAAATAAATAATGAATGGGAATTCTTTCTTTTCAATTGATTTTTTATGGAAACTTTTGTATAATTTTTAGCTCAAAATTTAATAGTAACTAATTTGGAAACAGTGAATAATGAAAACGATAATGTTAAACTAATTAAAGGAGTTCTAGTCAAATGGTATTCAAATGAATGTAATACTAAAAGCTGTGCATAAGCTGCAGGACTTTCCTGCAATGAGTTTACACTCAATGATTACTAATAATTTTTCTTGATGAAATTTTTCCCTTTTCTACAAAACTAAACACTTGAGTAAGAGTTTCAATTGATTTAAAACTGATTTAAAACTATATGGTTTTTAGAACTGTTTCTGGGGAAAAAAGAAATGAGATGTTGTTTCTTTTTCACAAGTGTTTACTGATATATTACAATGAATTTCACAAATACTAATATTAACTGATTAACGATATTATGGGATAATTAGTTTTAGGGCTAAATATGACTCTGTTTATAAAAACAAATTTATAAATATAAAAAGTCAAAATGAAAACAAGTTAATACAATAAATATTCATTTATGTTTAATCTTGCAATTGTTACAATGAACACAGAGTTATCAGATTTTGTTTAAGAAAATATATATAAATAATTTTATAAAATTTATTTTAAAAAATCTAATATAGTTCCAAGTATAAGTAAATTGTTAAAAATGATATTCTATTATTATATATAATCAAATCGTTTAATTTAAACATCATCAAATAATAATAAATCATTTCAATTCAAGCAGAGTAAGTAAATAAATAATAAAATATTAAAAAAACATTTTTTTTTTTAAAAATAATGCTTTTATGTAAACAGCTGACTAAAAAGTAAAAAAAAATGGTAATCCAACTAAAAAAACATGTGTCATTTTATTAAAGCATTTGAGTTCTTTTTGATTTTTATGGCTTCAAGTGCTTTAATGAAGAGACACATTTTTTAGTCGATTACTTTATTGTTTGATTTTTTAATCGACTGTTTATACATAAAAGCATTATTTAAAAAAAAAAAAAAATTAATATTTTATTTTTAAGGTATAATAAAACATATCTTTTCAATTTAAAATAAAATAAGTTAGTCTCTTTTAATCTTTTTTTTTTAAAATTAAGTTTCTTGTTCTCTCCACAAGGCAGTGCCTGCTGTCAATGATTTTGAGGATACAAATAATGAAGTTATGGAAAAATAAATATGAACGAAGTGATTATACAGAAAGTGCATTATTGGTTTCTATGCTGGGTTTGGAAAAAGATAAGGGGGATTTAGATATGAAGGCTATGGAGTTGACAAAGATTATGTTGTGGAAATGGATTGGAGCAGATTATGGGAAAACTTAGGGTGTGGAATGGAAAGGGAAGGTATAGTGGCTAACAGGTTTCTCTGGACATAGTTGCTGAGAGATTCCTGACTCCGTATAAGGAGAAGTCACAGTGCATCACATCACATGACGTCGTAAAAAAATAATTACTACACATATCAATTAAGGAATATAGAATCAATTAAAGTTAAAAATGGGATGGGACTAAGACAAGGATGCCCTATGTCACCTATTTTGTTTTTGTTGTATTTAAGAGAAATGAAGAGAGCAATAGAAAAACTAGGAAGAGGGATAGAGATACCATTAATAGGTGGCAAAGGAATATATACATTGTCGGGTTTTTTATTTGCAAATGATGTCTCCTTGTGTGCAGAAAGAAGCGAAGATATGGAAGTTATTCTCAGGACATGCACAAGGGTGGGTAAAAAGATAGGGATTAAATTTAGAGAAGAAAAATCCAAAATAATGATGATTAATAGTAGGGGGGTATAAAGTAAAATGTGGTGAAGAGATAGAACTATTTGGGAATCATCTTAAGTAATCAGAGAAATTGCTTGGATGAATGGGAGAAAAAAATTGATAAATGAAGCAAGGAAAAGAAAGAGATTGATAAAGAAATTAACAGAGTTTTTATATAATAAATATGATGTAGCTAGAATTGTATGGAAGGGAGCGGTAGTAGCAGCGTTAACATATGGTAATGATGCGTTATGTGTTAGTAAAGGGGTATTAGATTACTTAGAGTGTGCGGATGGCAAAGGAGGCAATTCAAGAAGAAATAAGATGGTCCAAATTTTATATGAGAGAAGCAAAAAACAAAATGAAAATGTTTGATAGATTGCAATTTATAGATAATAAAAGAATAGCCAAAATAGTACTTAGTTGGATTATGAATAAAGGACAGGCAACAAGATGGGTGAGAAAGTTAATGCGGTATGCAGAAAATTTGGATAAAGAATTTATGTCGGTATACTTGTACAAAAAAATGGGATGATTGTGTTAAGAGAATTGTTGAGGGTTACAGTGGTAAAGAATGGGGTATAGATGCATTAATAAAAAATAGGAAGTTGGAGAGATGGAGAACTAGCATGGAGAGTAAAAAGAGCTTATATATATAGAAGTAAACAGAATACTGAATGTGAATTATTTTATGATAATAGCAAGGAAAGTAGTCTACTGTTTAAGGCTTGAACGAGATCTTTAGCAACAAGGCAATATATACATAAATGGAAAAATGTGGGTGATTTAGTCTGCAAGTTGTGTAAGGAAGGCATAGAAAATATTAGGCATCTGTTAATTAAATGTAAATGCCTGAAAGCAGAAAGAGTACAAATAATGAAGTTGTGGAAGAATAAATATGATTATACAGACAGTGAATTATTGGTTTTTATGCTTGGTTTGGGAAAAGATAAGGAGAATTTAGATATAATGGCCATGAAGTTGACAAAGATTATGTTGTGAAAATGGGATGGAGCAGGATATGCAAAAACTTAGTGTGGGGAATGAAAAGGAAAGGTAAAGTGGCTAACAGGTTTCTCTAGGCATACTTACTGAGAGATTCCTGACTCCATATAAGGAGAAGTCACAGTGCATCACATCACATCATATGGTTTATTTTTACATTTTGATTTTAGCAAATGAAAAAATAAATAATTAATTCTCTAATTTTTTTTACATATTTATGATTTTTTTCATAAAATATTTATGAAATATTAATTATTTCAGAAGAATAATTCAAATTATAATCAAAAAGATTTACTTTTAATTAAATAAATAAATCAATATTAACAAAATTTAACTTTATAAATGTAATATTTCCATTGGCTCAATTGTTAAGGGTTTTTTGCCTGGGGAGGATAAAGGTGAGAGTTAGAGTTGTAAGGAAAAACAGATTTTTTTCATTGTTAAAACAGCAAAAATGTGGACATCCCACCAGAAACACAGGTAGGGCAAATTAATATAAAAACATTTAAAATAAATATTAATTAGATAAATAGGTATATTGTGGAAAAGTAAGTATAACAAAATAATTTTTAATAATTATCATACATAGATATCTGAATGCATCAACAAATGTTGATTTTTAAAAAATACACATGACAAAAAAATAATTCATATTTTACTTACTGTGCCTGCAGTGTCCAAAATTTCTAACATGCATTGTTGTCCATCAACTTCAACTTGCTAATGGAAAAAAAAAATAATAACTTCAAGTTTTATAAGCATAAACATGTAATAAAAATACATATATATATATTAGAGCAACAAGTAACTAGCATACAATTATAAAATCCTATAAAAGTTGAGCAACTTGAATACATAGTATATTACCATTTGCTAATGAAGTTCACATAAGATTAACAATACATGTCTAAATACCATTGTAATCACTCTGAGCTAAACATCTACATATGCATATATTTCAATACTTTTTTTACATATTTAAATTTGTTATATGTATCATGTAGATTGTGAATTTATGTATCTATCCAGAAAATAAGATTTATGTATATGCATAACAAATATAAAACAGACAAAACTCACTATACGTGTTGCCACAAGTGGTGGTCATGTGATGTTTATTGATTCATAACAAATATAGTTGATACAAACAATGCATAAGCAATACCCACTCAAGAGTATTTAGAATATCTTATAAGACATGCGTTTTGCTCATTAAAAGCTACATCTTGTTTACGTTACAAACAAAATTCCTACTATCAAAAAGATTGATAGCATGTATTCAAATTCTTTTGAAGAAATCTTTTCTATCTCTTTTCTATACTCTTTCTCACTTTTTTCTCTCTTTTTTTTATTTAAATGTCTTTAATGACTTATGCTAGCATCTGATTCAATCAACTTTTGAGATTTTCATGCCATTATCTCTCTGCACTACTGATGACAATAAGATTAGATTTTAAGCAATTCTGATACCAATCTTTTTTTTTCCTTCTAGAAAATATCTCAAGAAAGTAAAGTTATAAGTTTATCAGACTAAAAATCCTTTAGTTCTGATCTTGCACATAATAAATTTTTTAGAAGAGAATTTGGAATACATGTTTCATTCAGCTAACAATTTCATGCTTTTCCAATCCTATTTAGAGATCTCCCTGCCAATCATAAATGTTTAGAGAAACTCAACAAATAGCTTGTCTTAGAAAATTTGGTTAAGTCACCATGTCTGGTGGATTGATCATTTAAGTAACATAAAGAGATATAATATCACAAATGGAAAAAATAGCAATGCAGGGATACAGATGGCAATAAAGTTAAGACATTGTTTTTCTAAATAAAAATATGTGAAACTTATAAATCTTACTTGATGTGAACTCTTTAAGGCTTGAATATAAAACAGAAATTATAGATAAAAAGTTGACTATATTTAAGATTCATATAGTAAATATTTTTAAAAATATTTTTGTAGATGAAAAAATTTAAGTAATTACCTTTTTTTTTTTTTTTTTTCATGGAAGGGCAATTCACTAAGTGAAAGAAAATTCTCTGAAAAGCCTAACTTGATATCTTTCACTCTTAACATTTCTAAATGTATCAATTAAAGATTAGTGATATTAAAAATTAATTTATGTTTACTTCAACCTTAGATTCAAATGATTTACAGAAAAATGTTTTTGTTTGTTGAATTATTATGTCAATATGAAAAAAAAAAATATTTTCTTCTTAAAGACTTTAGTGAACAAGAATGGCAAATTTGATCCAATATTATTGAAATTAATAATTATGATACTGTGAATTTGAATGGTCTGTTGCTATTAAAAATTTTAATATCTCATGAATTGATTATTATGAATAGTTTATTTAGACATAAAAAAAATGCTATTAAAAAATCCTAGATATATCTACACTTTAAAACAATCAGAACAAGTTAACATTAACAGACCAACTTTAATAACAATTTAGTATACTCCAAAAATAAAATTATAATAGCATTACAAAAAAGGTCTTATCATAAACATAGGAAATTGATGATAAAAGCAATTTCTACTATTTCAATAGCTATCAAAAACTAAAATTGTGAATTTGGATTTTGAAGTAAATTATGCTATAAAAGTATGGAATTCTATTAAGATATTTTTTATGGATATTATTAAATAAATTTCTTTTTAGATTAACTAAAAAAAAAAAAAACAGAAATTTCTAACTTGCATCTCTGTCAATGATTATTTTATTAGTAATAATATGATTAGAAGATATATCATTAATCTATTTGATTGAATAATAAAAGAAATAAATTTCACAAACAATATAAAGAAATTTATAGGAAGTATTTTGATCATTCTATGAATAATAATACAAGAATCCAGATAAAATCAACAGTCTTTATAATCTTAAAAAATAAAAGGCAACAAATCCTGATGGGACACTTGATTTCTAAAATATAATAGTAATAAACCAACTGGAATATACGTAAGATTTTCAAACAATTTAGTTTAAATTTTAAACAATAGAGAGCAAACATATATAGCGGCTTCTTTCAGACCGTTATAGTAAACCTTTACCGAATAAATAATATATACACTTCATAATATTATATATATTACCTTATATAATTTTCCATTCATTCTTAATTGACCAGTTATTAACTAAATTTATTGAAATTTTATAAATATTCTTACAATTATTTGTTATGCTTAATATAATTTTCAAATATTTGTCTTCTTTTTTGGATTTAAAGGTTTAATATTTTTTGTAGCATCTATTTTATGATCATAAATTAAATAGTGAATGTATAAAGCAGATTTATCATCTTGCCTAATAATTGCATTATTATGTTCTTTGGCTCTTACCTCTAAATGATTACCTGTGTGATCATAGTAAATCATATTGCAATGGTCACAATTAATATTATATATGATTCTTTTCTTTTTTTTTGTATTTTATATTATTTACATAATATCTACATTTAAATTAAATAATAAATCTTGTAATCTGTTTGATATCTCCAAAATAGCTTATCATCTGGGTTGCCAATATTTGCATTATTATTTAAAGCATGTTTCCATTTGTCAATCGATAGTCTTCTTTTTTTCTAACTTCATGGAGTCTGACAACGTTCCATTTAGTAGTAGACGA
Organism: Epiperipatus broadwayi; assembly: GCA_028023455.1. Taxonomy (NCBI): domain Eukaryota; kingdom Metazoa; phylum Onychophora; class Udeonychophora; order Euonychophora; family Peripatidae; genus Epiperipatus; species Epiperipatus broadwayi. Next base: position 412,036 of record JAQFVV010012612.1, on the reverse strand, counting down.
TTATTCTTCCAATTCATGCAATCTTCCTTTACTTGAAAGTGATACTAATATCATAGGCACTCATATAATAAGCCACTGCTGAAAGTAATTCAACGATTCTTAGAAACTTCTGTTTTCAGTTGCCAATCGCTGCTTGGTTGATGGCTTCACAGTATGAGATATGAAGGCTCTAAATTTGTTTGCCAAATAAATAAAAATATAAAACAGAAATGAACATCAGTGCACACACATGCATGTCCTGCCTTCAAAAAATTTAACCAAATGCTGAATTCAGATAATTATGATACTTCTGAGAAAAAATTCCTTAATGTTTTTTTTTTGTCTTAAATGTTCAACTTATCAGGCTAACTGATGCATTTGACCAGAAAATCATCCATGTTTATCTATCATGTGAAAAATTACATGATGTTAATAGTTGCCACAAGAACATATGAAATGAACATTAAAAATTTGTACTGCTCAGATTCTTCAGGGCTTCAGAGAGAAATCAAAGGTTCTTCCAATCAATTATAAGCTGCATTTTTTGCCACATATATACATCTAATTTATTACTTTTTAATAGGATCAGAAAGTAAATATGTGCAATTTTCGAAGACATAATCTTAAACTTATTCATGGATCAACTAAGTTCAAATATGACAGTATAATTCCCAATTCAGATTCCCAATGAAATGTTTTAACAATCTTATAAGCAATGCCTACTTTCTCATATTAATGCCCATTGATTGATCAGATAAAAAATACTTTTAATGTTACATATTTAATAACTATAATTTATTTATGAATTTATTAAAATTGTTAGAATTTCATCTTGTTTGTTTTTGAAAGTTGGCTTGTTTAAAAACTATACAAATCACTGGTAATATAAAAGTTAAACAGTTTTAAAGTATTGATGCTTAGTTAAATCATCATTGCCATAATAGCCATTTTTAATCTAATCAATGAATTGAAATTAATACAAGAAAGTAGACATTATTTATAAGATTTTAAATGATTCTTTAGGAATTGATTTGTGAATTATAGTACACATATTCAGAGTTAATAGATCCATGAATAAGTTTATTACATATTCAATACCTATAATTTATTTAAGGAATTATTAAAATTATTAAAACAAATAATCTAAAATAAAATTATTATATTAAAAACTATTTTTGAAATTGGATGTATCAAATATTTTATATAAAAATATAGTGATTTACAATAAATGGAAAATGAATGTTTACAACCCACACATTAAAAAGATTGCAGATGTTTGTGTTTAAATAGTATGCAACTTACTTTTCTGTAGCTGTCTTCTATTGTTGGATCATATTTTTCTACAAAAATACCTTGAACAAATTGAACTGTCTGAAAAGTAATAACAAAATTATTATATGACAAAACATAATGATTACAAATAAATTAAAATTTATGTTAACTAAAATTTAAAATATCAGCCAAATATACACAAACATCTATCTATTCACACACATACAAATATAATGAATCTTGAATTTATAATAAAATTAATTGGAAAGCAAAACGAACTGTCCATTTCAATATTAAAAATTGTCTAGTTGCATGAATATGAATATAGTGCCCATTGCAATAAAATACTTATCATAAAAATTTTCTTTTCAACAAATGATTAACATGAGTAGAGATATAATGAAATATGTTCACTGCTATTAATGGTGCGAAATTTACATTTGTTATATTTGGAACAAGTAACCACTAATATAATACAAATCTAACAGATCAAATTTTAAAACATTTTAGTTAGACTTAATCAAATCAAATATGCTAGGGATCAAAAACATCTTTCCAATATATTAACATAATGGCAATTGAGTCCCTTATAATTAGTTTCATCCAATGATTTTATTTTCAAAATAATTATTACAATTAATAATAACAATTTTTATTGTGCTAAAACAATTCATGTAATAATAAACACGATATAATATAGAGAAAGCTCATTTTAATATACTTTTTATTAATTATATTTTATTATAAGTGTTGGCTGAAATAGGAAATTTCCACAAACTGAAAGGACATGCTTTGCTTTCTCTTTGATACATTCCAAGAAATGAGCATGGCAAATTCTTGCCATTGTAGCTGCTATTCATATAATAAACAAATACAGATGAATTACTCATCAACACACATTACCAGCATGATGAGTTTCCTTGTCTTTTACTGCTAAATTTAACATCAAAAACCACTATCCTCCTATTTCTCAGAATCCTGACAGTTCTTAATTAAGAGATGAATTGGAATTTTTTTGGAGACATAATAAATATGTGTGTGTGAATGTTCATCTCTTTTATATTCACAGTAATAATAAAAACAAACAAATTATAGCACTCACATTCTGAAGTCTGTAAAATCATTAATCAAGACAATGTTTGGTGACAGTAGATAGAGGATGCTAAAAACTGTCAAATTAATAATATAGGCTGCCATTCAATGATGACCTTTTATTTAGCTACTTACAATTATAGATCACTTTCAAATGAAAACAGAGTGCATGACTTGGAAAAATTATCTAATATTAAATGGGACATTTGTGAAGTTAAAAAAAGAAGAGATTATTTAAAAAAATTATATGTAATTTATTGGAAAAGCATAATATAGGAAGCAAAAGTAGAATAGAATTCATTATTAATAAAAAAACGAAACAATATTGTGGAGAATGATATATCAGATAAAGTAGAAAGAGTGGTTATTCAACTAATTGGAAGATTCCAAATATAGATAATTCAGGCTTATATTCCAACAAGTTCTCATTTTATGAAGATGATGAATCTAAATGCTTTTATTTTAGTCAATGACAATTTTAAATTATCACTGAAGATTTTAATGCTAGAACTGAAAAAATGGATAAATTATGGATATATTTGACACGGAGATTAGAAATAAGAGAGTGTAGAGACAATTTCTGGAAAAAGAAAATCTCTATACATTATTAATACTTAAAAAAAAAAATCCAAAATAAAATGAACATTAGAAGCATCTCCAAAAAAAAAAAAGGGGGGGGGGGGGTAAAATAGAAATAATTACATTTTGATTAATAGAAAATATGCTTTTCAAGGTTGTAATTAACTAAGGGAATGATTATGAATTAGTATGGTAGTAATGAATGTATTAATGCAAAGTTAAAGAGAGAAAGACGATTAAAAAAACAGTGCAAGTAATGAGAAATAAATTTAAGCTAAAACTTGAAAATTATTTTAAAATATAAACAGAACTTCACGGATGGCTCAGTTTTAAATAAATTCAATGAGAAGATAGCTGATATTTTCTAGCTAGACAAACATTCACTATAAAATGTTACAATATTCACCACAAATTTGCAAATGAGATAAGGTAATGTATAAAGAAAAGAATATGAAAATATTTTAGAAGCACCCATTTAGAAAAAATGAATATCTAGAATTCAGTAAAATGGAAGGAGAAGAATCAATGACGATACAAAAAATATAATTGTGAAATAGCAACTAAAGCTGTAAAAAAACAACTTGATATTGAAAGAAAACTATTTCAGCAACAAAAAAAGATGACACCATAACTACAAAGAAGGGTAACAGCATGAAATTTATGGAAAAGTTTAGTAAAGGACTACTATATACTAAAATAAAAAACACAAAAAGAAAAAAAAAAGTAGTACCTATAATTACAAGTTTTGAAATGTCAAATATTCTAAGATAAGATATGACATTATAATTAATTCTATAAATAATGAAAAAGCTTCAGCAAATGAAATTATTATTGATATCTTTAAAAAGGCCAAAAAAAAAAAATTAAGAAAATGTTGGAAAAAGCTATACATCAATGTTATTGATAAAGATATACCAAAGTTTGGAAGAATGCAATAGAAATTATACTCATCAATCTTCTATCAGTTTTATACAAGATCTTTTACTAAGATCATTACAATTCATTTACAGAGATTTTGAACTCAACAAATAAAGCAACTCATATAAAAATAATATAACACAGTACATCACATGCAGTATTCGAGAACATAAAATAGGACCATTGAATATGAGTTGTCATTTTGCCCTCAATTTATAATTACAAAACAGCATTTGACTTGATGCATTTATCCAATAAATTTGCAACAGACTCAGAATATTGCAAAAGTTATCAATTATCTCAATACAAAATAAATCAATAGGTCACATGATGACATAAGAAATTTAACATAGATAAAAGAATGTGACAAGATATTTTCACATCTCCAACAAATTTTACAGGAGTTTTATGGAAATATATAAATGGGATTTATGAGATAGAATGCGGAAAATGTAAGGATAAAGGGATTACAAATAAATATGGTGAGACGAAAAATTCAATATATACTAGGTGAGGGGTGCCCGCAGACCATTTTACGTGTGCCCGCCGCTATCCGAACATGATAAAAAATTATTTATCTGATACAAATAAATTTAATTTTTAAAATTTCTTCATTATTGTATTATACTGTAATCAAATTGTAGGGCATACTATACTTTTACAGCATAAAAATATAAACGTTAATTATATGTTAAAATTTTATTTTTGAAATAAATATTTTTTTGTACATTATGTGTATTATTAACAATATCCAACTATAAATTTACATTGAAAAAATAAATGGTGCCCACCATCTGGTTGAAAAAAATAAATGGTGCCTGCTGCCTGGCCGGTATTATAGAATGTGCTCTTAAGTGCAAAAAGGTTGGGGACCCCTGTACTAGGTTAAAACAACATAAATATGATAGAGGATCACCGGTATATAAGCATTTTATGGAGACAGGTCATAGACTAGAAAAAGAAAATATTAGAATAAGTTATGCAAGTAGTAGAAGGGATGGAAAAATAAGGAAGGCAATTTTAATAAAGAAGATAAATCCCAAAATTAATAGAGAAAGTGGTTTAAAAATTATCTTAGTATAAAATAAACAGTGAAAACTAATAAAAAAATAAAATAAATAAGTAGTTTGTATAATAGATAATAGAGGGAGATGTATATAGATAAAAAAAATTAGTGTATGATGGGAAAGAAAATGGTGGAAAAGTGAGTTTTAGTAAATAATAAGGTAAGAAATAAAAATACATATAAGAATTAAAATAATTAAAATAATTTTATAAAAAATAAGTAAATGGAAGAAACAGGAATAAAATATGGGTAAAATGGAATTAAGGAATTTATTAAAAATTAAGATAATAGATGAAATGTAAAATAAGGTTAAATTTATGAATATAGTAATATCTTAAATAAGGTTAAATATATGAATATAGTCATATAAGAAAGATTTCATAAATATTACATTGAATTTATAAAATTATGGCAAAGGAAAAAGGTGAATAAATATAAATATGATAATAATTAAGATTAAAAATAAAGAGTAAAGTAGATTTTAAAATTATATAATAGTGGGTTTTTATATATAAAATGACGTTAATAATAAAGTTAGTAAAATTGTAAAAATTTACTAGATATATGTATAAAATATGATTGTATTGATATAATGTTTAAATTTTTGTAGATCTGACGAAGACTGCTAGGAACAGTCGAAACTGTAATATTAATATTAATAAATAATTTTGCTATAAAGTGTAAAAAGAGTGGAATGTGGTTATTATATGTTATATATGGTTGGAATGAGAATTTTGTGAGGAATGCAAAGAAATTATCAATGAATATGTAATTTAAACTTAATTAATAATAAATGAGAAATTATGAACAAACAATAAAATAATAATTATTTTGGATGTTGAAATTTCTTTTTTTTTTCCCTACTTTTTTGATGGTAATCACTATTTGTACTTAGCCTTATTGTTTTCCTTAGTTTTTCTATTTTCTATCAATATAAAGCAATTTGATCTAACATTATTGTGAAAATTGTGCATCAAGTCGGTTTTTTAAAAATTCAATATGGTGCCAAACCCCTAATATAGTTAAAAGAGAAAAATTCCAAAGTACCTTCACAACTTCATATTAAGTCCAGAGTAAAGATAAGTCTCTGAACTTGGGGGATATATACTTACATACATACATAATACAATCTAATATTTCAAAGATTAGTAAAACTTAAAAAATAATAAATAGTAAAATGAGATAAAGATTAATTCCAAAGTAGAGTGAAATAGTAATTAGTTAAACCTCTGGAGATATGTAATGAAATTCCTTCAATAAATATATATACACCTAAAATAATTAGATGATTGTGAGTTCCAGATTCAGTCACTAAACCCACTCAAAAATCTAAAAATAAGTTAATAGAACTAATTAAAAGTAAAATTCCATGGTCAAGAATGTATCATGAATAATTAATTATCTTATCAGTGGGATCAAAAATAGGAATCAATCAGAAGATTATGTCAACAAAATGCAAAAACAGACTCACTTGTGTGAGAAGCTTCATGTACGTGGATGAACTTTTAAAGTGGTTGGATGTCACTGCATGTACCTTAAGTTTCTATTGCAGAGAACTTGCCTCCAAACAGGAAAAAAGCAAGCCTATGGACTGAACAGATAAATAGATCTTTATTATCATTTCTGTATGCCTTTGAGTCCATATATATATATTGTGAATTATATTTATTCTATTAATAATGTAATCAATTGTCTAGAGTGATATTAAATACTAATAAATGAACTTAGTATTTGTAGTTTTTACCAGGTAAGGATTTCTAACTTCATACTGCCTGGGGAGCAAGAATACTGGTTCAAGACATGTAAGCAATTTGAAATTTAAAGACTGGTTTAATTGAAACCTACGTAGTGGTAGAAAAGTTCAGATTATTTTTGTTTATTTGTTTTTGTTACAGTAGTAATTAATTATATTTAAAATATTGTATAGTGAACTTGAAAATTTTCATTATAGAAAACAATGAGTATTACAATTAATCTTCATGTTTTATTGAAATTGTGTGTATACATGTAAAGCAAGATTTTAATGATAATTTATATATTTCATATTCAACTTTATTTCTGAAAAACTTTTTTCTACAACCTAGCATAAATATAAAATATTAATAAGGAGCAATATATCGGTTCTATTTTATAGATAAATGAAAGCAATCATTCATTTAAACTATATTCTTTCTTGTTGTTGTCCTTGTTTGTTATATTTAAACTATTGTAACGTTTTTAACTGCTATATTTGTTTATCAAGGCAAAAATTAATTTAAGAAGTTTCAGCTGTGTCTTTCATATAATCAATCAATGGACAGGGGTTTTGAAAACAGTCAAATCATAAATTCATTCATTTCTCCACTCTGTTCTCTTTATTACCCAGCTCTTTAACTTCACATATATCTTCCCATCTTATATCATCCAGCAAGGTCAATTGTTTGCATTCTTTCTTCTTGTACTCACCATTCCCTCCAAAACATCTTTCATTAAACTACTTCTTCTTCTTAATATATTTCCAAGTTTCTCTTTCTATCTCTAATCTCTTCAACCAATTTTCTTTTTTCATTTACTTTTTTCAAAACTTCAATTGATATTTGTTTATTCATCCAATTAATATTTTCTATTCTTTTCCATGACCACATCTGGAAGAATTCCAATCTATTCCTTTTTTTTTTGTTGTTCACATTTCATAACCATGCAATAGTACACTTCATACATAGCATTTAATTAATCTTTTCCTTAATTCTATCTTCAAAGATTCATAAAATATTTTCTTTTTCTTAGTAAATGCCTTCTTTGCAAATGCTATTCCTTTAACTTCATCTTCATTTCTTCCATCCTCACTCAACCAACTAATCAAATATTTAAATCCATTTACCGCTTGAACTATATTATCATGGATTTTAACTTGCTGTCTTTTTTAATTCCTCCCCATCCATAAACACTTTGTCTTCTCAACATTAATCTTCATTCCATATTCTATACATCATTCCTCCAATTTGTTCAACATTAATCCTCAGATATAAGACCATATAAACAGTAAATCTTATACTTTTTATTATTCTACCTTCACCATTTGTTCCTCTACTGTCTAAATATTTATTTTAACATATCTTCTAACTAAATGTTAAAAAGCACATGACAAACTGCATTCTTGCCTAATTTCTCTTTTTATATTCACTACATCAATATCATCATTCTTTGCCCAGTAAACATATTCTGCAGATTTTAATTGTATATTTTACATAATTACAATAACAAAAACAAACATGTTTCAATAATTATAAACAAGTGAGATTGGATGTGTGTGTGTGTGTGTGTTTATAGCATATGATTAAACATAAGTGTATGTATTTTAAATTTTGCAATAATAATGAACTATAATTAAAAAATAACAGTATTATATGAAGTAAGCATACAATTTTTTTTAAAAAAATAGAGAAATTATTTTTCATTAAATTAAGGTTTTAATTAAGAAAATTGAAATTATTTTTTTTTAAAAATCAATCTGCATATAAATGTATAATCCAATCAAAGCAAAGAACATACATTAAAAAGCAATGGAATACTATGACAAAATCATTAATATTTAATTAATCATTATTGCTTGCTATCTCTGGATATAATTTATTCTAAAACCTCATAGTTAAAGATAAATCATAAAATAATATGTGCCTGATATTTTTTGTCATTTAATTTTTTATTTTTTATTTTTAAAAAAAAACTATTTAAATTTTTTAAATAGAAGCAATTATGTTTTTAAAATTAATCTGTTTAAAAATATTGAAATTAACTAAATATAAACTATCCATTCAATCAAATATTAGTAATCATATTTAGCAGCCATTCTTAATTGAATATGAACTATTCTAACTTCAGAAAGAAGACAAAAACAAAGATAAAGAATTTGTGATTCCAATCTAGGGAAAACAAATATTCATATATATCATATGCTGATCCTTTAAGACTGTTTATCTAACAATTTGTTAACACTAATTTATGATCATTTATGCTGAATTTTATTTTTAGAAAAAGTTATGTAACTACTGCTATTGACTATAATTTATTCTCAGCTATATTCTCCCAATAAAAGCTTAAAATTGCAATTCTTTATAATATCTGAGATAATTTTCATAATGCAAATAAGACTTGCTTCCCTCTCACAAAAATCTGACTCAAATTTATCACAAAATACTTTTCAAAAAGTTTATTAGCATTAAACTAATTTCATATATTCAATCCAGCAAAGTTGTGTCTTTATATTAGTACCTTTAGTGGTATATTGATTTGGTTTTATATTGTTTTCAACTTTTTTAAAATGTTATTTGAATATACTCAAATAAAACTTTTCTAGTGCCATTATATTATGTTATCAAGGAATTCATGTCCCTCATTCCATATAATGAACTGGATAAAATAAAAATCCCATATACATCAATTTACTTTAGACAGTTACATGATTATGATGAAATGCCTCACTTATTAAATGCAGCAACAGAACATTGACCCTCAACATCCAAATCTACTTTTCTATTTCGAAAACTATTTCAAGATATTTAAATTGTTTCACATTCACAAATTAATTACCATCTAAGATAAAAGTTGAAGATTTTTCTTCTATCACTGGTTAATAAACCTCTTGAGTTTTTGGACATTTAAGTACAAAACTGTAGTTGTATTGAAAACATTTTATAGTGTAGATCTTTCTTTCAATTAGCAAGTATAGTATAATTTTCAGCATTCCATTAATCTACAGGGCAAAAAAAGTGTTTTTGCATTAATGAGTTCAGATTAAAAATTCCATTATCAAATTTTTATCATATCTTGATATCTGCATCATGAAGTCACTTGTAAACTATTCCAAAGACCATATAAAAATTGAAAACAAAATTGAAGCTAATACATAACACTAATCACATCAATTTTCATTTCAAATACTTGCTTTTCCAGCAGCAGTAAAAATGTATTTTTTTTCCTCATACATTATGTAGAAATTGTTCATATGAATAAATAAATATTACCAAATCAATAAAACCCATGCATAAATTGTAATTTTGTTCAAGATATTTATTCTTGCATTTTTCTGTCAAAAAATATCAAGTCTATCTAAAACTATTAAAAGACCTTTTCATTTAAGTAAATATTAAAATAATTGTTTAATATTATATGTCATAGTGGTACTTGTGTACTAAACAACCAATGAAGAGAAGATAGGAGACCTTTTCACATGTGTAATATTGTGATTGAAAGAAAACAAACCTTGCAATGTATATTGAAAAACATGATTTTCTTTTTCAAAACCTGCTTTGATTCACTTTATTTATATTTGTCAATTGCAAAAAATTTTTTTCCTAAATCTACTTGGAGAGTTTCGCTTGTGTACTAAACATCCAACAAAGAGAAGATAGGTCTTTTCACATGTGTAATATTGTGATTGAAAGAAAATAAACCCCGCGATGGTTATTGAAAAACATGATTTACTTTTCCAAACCGGCTTTGATCGAGGTTATTTGGTTTTATTGATGCAAAAACTTTTTTTCTCCAAAAATCTGCTTAGATTGATGTTATTTTGCATTTGACAATTGACCAAAGCCTTTTTTCACCAACAGGCCGAATACGTTTCTTGTCAGGAATTGTTTGTTTGGTGTATTTCCCAAAAAAAGATAGATTTCTGAAAATTTTGCTTTCTACCTGCATAAAAACTGATTTGAAAATGTTTTATTATTTATAGCAATTTGTTTATTGGTCAGAATTTTTTTTTTTAAATCCAATAAAATAGCTCTGCCAATTTTTCTGAAAAATCTCAACACATATTCATTTTGTAGGGAAGATTTGACCGAAAATTCAATTGGTTTGTTTGAACGCAATTAATTACTGTTCTTTATTACAGTGTAACTAGCATTAATGTATAATTTATTTGTTTTTGTAAATATTATTTAATAAAATTATAATTTAATGACTGTTTTATGCATCTGTAACATTTGATAGTTTTTATTCATTCTTGTGGATTCCATTTCTTTTTGGGATGCTGACAACATGGGCTTTTGAGAGATAGATTCAAAAATTATGTTCACAGCCAATCTGCCAATAACTTTGTAAATTATGCGAAAAATGTACCCAGTGTGTTTTTTTTTTTTTTTTGGACCAAAAAAAAACATCACACAAATTGAATTAAGTGTCAAGGCTTGGTCATCTGCATATGTGTAGATTTCATACAAGTATGTCTCTTGGAATCTTTACTTTTTTTGCTCCTTATTTAAAATTATTTTACACTATTCCTGCAATGAAGAAAAGATAGGAGGGCTTTCCACATTCGTATCAATGCATCGGTAACTTTGTAATGATTGATAACTTTGTAAATAGATGCCAAAATAACATTCAAAAGTTACCGGTGTATTGATACGAATGTAAAAAGTCCTTCTATTTTCTCTTCGTTAATTGTTTAGTATATAAGTACCATCATAATTATTAATTCCCAATATCTAGCTTTGATTTTGAAATTTGTAATTAATTAAACTTTAATAAAAAATACTTCATGCTTCATCCTAAAATGTATCATGAACTGAATCATTATTAAATGTTGGCCTATACTTAAAGAAGCATGTTACAGGCAGTCATGCACTTCCCAATATTATTACTGCTCTACTCAATGCAATTGTTTCAGATAATATCAATCTTAATAGCACTCTATTTTTTTACTTTGAATTAGGTTGAATGGCTTTAGGATGCCTTTGTCTTTTTTTTTCATATCTCACTATGATTTTTTTGCACTACTAAATTTACCAATCAATTTTGCAACAATTTCAGTATAAATCAATTCGTATCTAAAATATAATTTAAACAATTTTGATATTTAATTTATTTTTTTTTATGAATGTCTTAGCTTCTAATCAATGTATAATATCTCCATTAAATAACATGGCATGGATAATCAAAAATATTCAAATTCTTGCAATTCATAATTTTAGAATCTTGGGTTTCACAAAAGAATTAATCTTATTACTGTATGTAAATTCAGAATATCTTATTCTTCAGCTATTTACAAAATAGATTTTTTTAAAAAAAAACAATCTATATAATCAGTTGTCTCGGTATTTTAACTATTCTACCAGAACTTTAGTAACAATATAGTTATATATTGTTTTGAGCCCAGTTTATGTGAAAGCCATTATAAAACACTAATCATTATTAGCAAATCTATTTGCAAAAGTGTGTTGTATGATAGATATGTCAACTACACAATTGAGTTGGAAAAATAATTTCTTTGCATATATATAATACACTAAGCATTTTTTTTTTTTGCTCAATAGAATTCATTAATTCTTTATACACCCCAATTGATTTATTAAAATGGTAGAGCCATGAACTTTGATCAATCAAATGAAACTATCATGTTCAGTTTTATCATATTTAGATGTAATTAAATGTTAGCATGATCCTGGGCAAGAGACCTCACAAGTATTTTTTTACTTTGGAATTCTAACAACATCAAGTGATACTTAAAATTACATTACTGAAAATTCATTTCAAGAGCATTTAAAATGGAGATAATTTGTCTATTTTAAATGATAATCAGCAAAATTTAAAAAACAATGTAATTTAAAAATTAAATTCACATTAAGATTTTAAGAGAGTCAAATGTGTTCAACTATATTTAAAATTAAATATCAAAGAATTTTAAAATTAAATTCTAGTGTTAGTAAAGAACAGATAATTTACTACTATCTTAATTTTTCTTCAAGTGTTATGCATTATATAAGCAGTGCATTATAATTATTTTTAAATTTCCCTGGAAAAGATAGAAAGCATTTAGGAAAAACTTTCAAACACAAAGATTTATTTTCTTTTAATAATAAATTTAATACTATGATTAATTACAACCAATACATTTTCAACTATATATTTCCATCAAGATGTTTATAACTGTTAACTTTTTTTTCACATTCATTACTATACAACTTTTATTTCTTCTTTTTCCAAAATCAATCAAACATTTTAGTCTTATTTTTCTGCTATTTCAGTAATTATTATTTATTTTTCCTTTTATTTTCTTTTTAATTTACAAAATATTTTCCATAAAATTGATATAAAAAGCTGTGAAAATATGGCATCACATTGCCATATTTCATTATAATCAGTTATAATATTTTATAAAAATTCTTCAGAATTGGTCATTATCCAGATCTATATGTGATATTCCAAAATTATAATCACAGAAGAAATGTTTATAGCATCAAATATCTTTTTGAAAGACAAATTCAATGCATATAGAGCTCATGCTCAATACGTTTTTGTTTTCAAACTTCTCTTTAATATTTTGGTGTAACCTAATGTGCCATAAATTTATTAAAACCAATTTATTCTTTAATAAGCATGAATTCAAGATTTTCTATAGAAAAATTGAAATGCTTAGTAAATAAAAGAATGATATATCATCTGTATTTCTTAAATTTTTTTTTAAATGGTAATATCATGACTGTAGACTTATAATCATCTGGCACATCCTTCTTATTTGAACATTATTAACCATTTCTTTATAATTTAACTGATTTTTTTAAAAATAATTTTGAAAATTCTACAATTTCCTGGATTTATTTCCATTTTATGTACATGTAATTGTATGTCTCACTTTACATTTAATATACATTATCTTTTGATTATGTTATTATTGTATAGATTACTTTGTTTTTCTGGATTTTTATCAATATAAAATTTTTAGTCAAATTCTTCAGTCCACTTTGTGATGTCTTATTTTAGTAACTAACCATTTTCTTTTTCTATTGGTAAAATAAGTTTTCTCTCAATACCAAAATTATTGCAAACTTTAATTCTGTTCTATAACTTTCAGTCATTTTAATATTATATATAGAGCTCACAAAATAAGCTCTTAACAAGCTTTGAGAATACCCCCAACCCCAGACCGTTTTCTGCTACTGGTGTCGTCAGTGAGGTGCTAGGATTCAAGCATTAGATTAAAAATACCAGGACAAGTGTATAACTATTAAATAGAAAATCTGAAATTTTCAGACATCCATATGTCTTCCAATCCAGCTATCTAACTTAAATACCCATATAGGACTGAACTAAGTTCAGATACACCATATATTAATAGCTTTAGCAATATAAAATTGCCAAAGCCTTAATAGCAAAAAAATAAAATTACAAAAAAAAAAATCAAATCAGATGTCACCTGACCTAATTTAATAAGCTTGTATTTACAAATATTATATATAGAGCTCGCAAAATAAGCTCTTAACAAGCTTTGAGCATATCCCTAACCCAGACCAGTTTCTGATACTGGCATCATCAGTGAGGTGCTAGGATATTCAAGCATTAGATTAAAAATACCAGGACAAGCCCAGCACTTTATCTAATGTATAACTATTAAGTAAAAAATCTGAAATTTTCAGATATCCATGTCTTCCAATCCACCTATCTAACTTAAATAGCCATATGGGACTGAACTAAATTCAGATACACCATATATTAATAGCCTTAGCAATATAAAATCGCCAAAACCTTAATAGCAAAAAATAAAATTACAAAAAAAAAATCAAGTCAGATGTCACATGACCTAATTTAATACACTCGTATTTACAAATGTTATATATAGAGCTTGCAAAATAAACTCCTAACAAGCTTGGAGAATACCCCCAACCCCAAAACAGTTTCTAGTTAATAGTTATACATTAGATAAAATGCTGGGCTTGTCCTGGTATTTTTAATTTAATGCTTGAATATTCTATCACCTCACTGACAATGCCAGTAGCAGAAACTGGTCTGGAGTTGGGGATATTTTCAAAGCTTGTTAAGAACTTATTTTGTGAGCTCTATATATAACATTTGTAAATTCAAGCTTATTAAATTAGGTCATTAAACAAGGCAAAATTCTCCATATAGTAGTGCCACCCTGTGCCAACCAGAGTAATCAATGGATGCCTGAAGGCTTGTGCATAAAATCCCTATCTAGTGCCTACTCATCCAATATCCCCAGACTAGTTTCTGGCTTGTGTCCTTCGTCAGTGAGAAGCCTTGGATCTGAGAGGACTGCACCTAGATCTTAGGATCTAATGCAACCTTCCAGCAGCCACCTTTTAGCTCTACTTAACTACAAAATTATGAGAATGGAATTGAAAACACAATAATATAGGGATTTTATGCACAAGCCTTCTGGCATACATTGATTACTCTGATTGGCACAGGGTAGCACTACTGTATGGAGAGTTTTGCCTTGTTTAATAACAATTATGTGCTAGTATAAGAGATTGTGATCATGTGATGTTTAGTGGTTTAAATTAGGTCATGTGACATCTCACTGAATTTTTTTGTAAGTCATTTTAATAATATTTTCTTGTGTTACCATTAATTCATTTTCATATTATTTAATTCTTCATATTCAATTCATTTAAATAGTACTCTTTAAAATTATTCTCATATTTCCTCTTTCCTGCTAAATACCATTTTTGTTCTTATATCAATATACAGTAACTGATTTTAGTAAAAGTGTTAATTATTTTTTTATTGATTTCATTCAGTTTGAGTCTCTCTCAGACTTCTGACATTATAAAATGATTTGTAATTTGTAAGTTTTAGATTAAATTCATTGGAGCATTAACTGTTACAATTATTTTTCTTAACAGATTTTTTCTATTTTTGCATTAATATACAATCTTCATATTATCAAATCAACGATCACTTCCTGCTTTGAAACTATTAGATGAAATTGACAAATACGTTATTTTCTGATAATCAAATTATATCATCCAACTTTACAGAATCTTTATTTCAATACTTCATACTCTAATTCATCTTGAAATTAAATCAGTTTTAGTTTCTCTATAAATTTGTCATTTCTCTCTACATAGACATATTTAACTACTAAACTTATTTTTCAAATATTTCTCAATAATTAGCATTAAAATATTAATATAGTAAAGCATTCTTTATATCTAAATAAAACTCCGAACCTTCATCAAAATGAAAAACATTCATAAGCTTAAAATATTTGCATTTGAAATCTTTTATGAAGTTGATATCTAATCTTACTATTCTATCTGATATATATTGCAAACCTGTACAAAGTTGTTTTCCTTTTTTTTTTTTTTTTTAATAAATTCCATTCTATTTCTATTTCCAATATTTGCACATTTACAGTAAAATATGTCATTTTTTAAAGAGATTGAATTTCATATTTACTTATTAGAGAGATCTTCCCATTTAATGTAGAATAATTATTTCATACAATCTTCTTTCATATGAAATTAACCTACAGTTGTAATTGATAAAATGTAATATCATAACTAAATAATAACCAAAATGTAAAATCCAGAAGGCAGTATCTATTTTCTTCTTTCAATGACCTATCATGCCTTGGCTACTGACCTTATATTTATCAAAAAAAATGAAGATCATACTTTTTTAATAGTTAGTTATAAGTAAAAGAATTCATAAGCATATGTATAAATAATGATATATCTAAATGATTAAAGCATTGTAACATGTAAATTAAGCCCACACTAGTCTCAACATCGTTATTCAGTAGTTTCAAAAAATCTCAAAATTCACCTTTTCCACTTTTTCAAAATTTTAGTATCCAATTATTTCTTGGCAAAAAAAATTTGGAACCAATAAAATTTATTATTTTAAATTTTTTATTGGATTCCAACTACAATCTTTGAACAGTAGAACAATTTTTTTTATGCACAAGTTCTTTGTCAATCAAATTTTGACCAAGTGAATAAAACATTTTTTTATTAATGAAAAAAATATTAATCCAATAGCCATAACAATTATTTTAAATTATTTGGCAATTTTTCAGTTATCTTGCAGCGATTTATATCATATATGCAAAGGACTCAAATGATTACTATGTATAGAAGGATCACTAGATGTATTCAAGAAGTTTATATAAATGTAACCTATATAAATTGCTTTATTTCAAAAATAAATACTTGATTAAGATAAAACATAGGCTCAATCCTTAGATGTTTTAAATGTCCCTCACAAGAAAGTAAGGCTATATCACTATATGTATGAGACTTGGGATTTTCTTTTTTCTTTTTTTAGCTAATTAAACTTTTCTGACCAAATTACATTATCTTGCAACTTGCTCATGAACTAGGGTACAATATGAAATAGAATTTAATTAAAGCCTTTCTTAGTAGTGAGAAATTTCCAGGCAAAGTCAAAAAATTTTCATATAATTGGCTCATAGCCACTACAGTTGACAGCCATCCAAAATTATCAGCAAATGAGTTCCTAATTAGTCTTAGTAGAGTACAGACTTCATTATTGTTTAAAATATACTAATCAAACATATGGGCAAAATCTTGTAGTTAAAAAATATGTATATTTAAATATTTTATACTATTCAGTTGTAATAATCAAATGGGGAGAAAAAATCATATCAAAAAACATAATCATAAAAAATCATTCCATCAAGTAAAAATTGATTTTAATTAAGATAACTTTTATCTATTTCAAACAAAAGAATTATTCTTGTTTCCACCCACTTTTTTAATATAATTTTGTCTATACTGCTTCTTCACAATGTTAACATTAATCATAGTTTTTTTTTTTTTATCTTTCACCCCCACACAAATTGAAAATATATAAATGCTTATGTGTTTATAATATATAGGCAATGAATAAAAGTTCAAATAAAATGAATTGCTTAAATCCAATCTGCTTTTGACAGTAACTAACAGTAACAAGAAAACTTACTAAGAAAAATGTCATCACAGATCACTCAAAGATAGTTTTTTAAAAAAAACAGGTAAAAAATTATACAATAACTTTCAATATTATGTAATAGAAATAAATAATAATACAATCATAGATCTATTTAATAAAATCTTTTAATGAATTGAATTTTTGAAAGTTTATTTCCAAATATTTTTTTAAAGCAATCGTCATCTAAAAATGTATTGTTTTATTGAGAATATTAAATACATAAATCATATAAAATTAAAACTTTACTTTCTCTCTTTATCTCAAAATTTGAAAAAAAAAACCACTAACCAGATTATTTAATACAGTAAAAGTTTTTTAAAAACTTAATCCAACAAAGAAGGATCTTAGAAAATTATGACAAAAAAAAATCAGTGAAGTGTGTTTTTGAAAAGTACTGTACTATGTTAGAATTTTTTTTTTTTTACAATCGTTTACTATGTTAGAATTTTAATCATTATTTTAATTTCTATACATATTTAACTTTCTTAATTAAAAGAGTATTATTTTTAAAATAATTTTAATCATTATTCTAACTTAATTTTAATTCAACTTAATATATATATTATTTTTAAAATAATTTTAATCATTATTCTAACTTAATTTTAATTCAACTTAATATATATATTGTAACGATGTGTACACGAGTCACATGATTATTTATTTATTTAAAATAAAATTTAAAAAAATGAAATAGAATAAAAATATCAATATTTAATAGTTTGGGAAAAGTAAAAGTTAAAAGAAAAATGTTGGGAATAAAAAATTATTTAGTAATTATAATTTATCTTTCTTCTATGTACCTTTAATTTTATATAATTCTTTCAAAAGTATTTTTGTTAAAAGCTTTTTTTTTTTTTTTTAATTAAAAAAAAAAAGATTTTATAATTAATAAGAACAATTTATACAAAACTAATCAGGTTCTGGAGATTAAGATTCCAGACTGATTAAATGAACAATATGGAACTAATTTCAGTGTAATCAAAATGGAAACAAGCGAATAAAGGAATGTACTAATTTTTTTGTGGGAAAACTCGAGCAAAGGTAGAGTCAGAGTGTATAAAAAGCTAACATTCTCTATTGTTATCATTCAGATTTCAGAATTCTGACTCCAAAATTCAGACTTCAGATTATTGAGAAAGTTTTATAGAAGATGGTTAAAAATATAACCAAGATCAATCATCACCAGTGAACAAAGTCAATGAGCCACTAAATGTTTAGTATGATGAAACTATTCTACTACTGTGTCATAAGAAAAAGGAGTAGCTAGATCCAAAAGCTGGTGTTCGGCTATTTTCCCCCACTCGTCTCTTGTGTGCCATTAGCCAAATGTCATGATATATTGCTGACTCGCCTTTCTATCAATGTTTGAACCAGCCACATGCAAACCAAGGGAAACAGTCCATGCCATAGGATTCAGACCAAGAAGAAGAAGCTTCACTTATCTGAAATACTCATTTACTGCGAATATGATCGGATCAGAAAATAGGGTGATCACCACATATGAAAACCTGAGACTGTGCTGTACTTAGACCTAGGTAACTATTATCCGTTGTCATCATTAATAAAACTTTTGAATACTTAATACTAGTATTAAATTTTAAAATCTTCCTCTGAATAGAACTTTAGATTTCACTCAGAAATATACATATTTGTTTTTAAATATTGAATATCTTTTATGTGTTTTTATGTTTTTATTATTTTTGTCTTTTAATAAGTTTATGTAAAGTATTCGTGTTGTTTACTACTCTGAATAGAACTTTAGATTTCACTCAGAAGCATACATATTTGTTTTTAAATGTTGAATATCTCTTATGTGTTTTTATGTTTTTTATTATTTTTTTCTTTTAATAAATTTATGTAAAATATTAGAGTTGTTTATGTCTCTCTCTCTCCATTTATCTAAGTAAATGTGTTGCCGGTCTTATGTTTAAGAATTAGCTATGGGTCAAGTGCTTGAAACGTTTTGATGACATTTCATTGTTTTTGTTTAAGTATTGGATGGTGCCTTGGGTTCAAACCCATTATAAATAATACCCATGAGGTGTTTCATGATTCATGGAGCCGGAGAGAGTAACCTCAGTCTGGGAAGGTGACTGTCGGTTTAATGCTTTATTAAACTTGGTCTGACCAGGGTATGATTGGTATGTAAATATTAATTATATTTTACTCCTCTGATTAAGTAACAGCGTCGCAAAGTAAAATAATTAACATTAAATTATGAGCCAATAAATTAAATTATAGGTGTTAAAAGAAATAGTAATAAGAAACTGGTAAAGTTATAAATTTCAAGTACAAACTTTATTTCAAATGTTTAAAAAGCTAGGCAAGAGGTTAATCCTATTACAAATGTCCAATGTGAGAGCTTGAACATTCATTTAAATGTTTTTTAAAAATGTGTAATATAAATAATTGGCTCACATAAATAAATAAAAAAAGGATATATAATAATTAAAGTGAATACATTTATGAAAGATGGGAGAGAACATACAGCATTAATGATAATTTTATATGTTAGAAAAGAAAGATAAGTGGTATTAATTTACTGAAATATGGTTTGCATTAAAGAAGGAAAAATATATACATTGTAGATATAAATAAATAAGTACAGGTATGTAATGGCATTGAGTTAGCAATAGGCATGCAAATGGTATTAGGGGAAATGTAGTGGAGAAAATTGAGCGAACACTCATATTTAATTATAGATTAAATAAAATAATAAATTAATAAAGCAATTAAATTAAAATTAGTAATAAATTAGTAAATATTCTGTTTGTGAATAAAAACGGTATTAAAAGCAAAAAGATATCATATAAAAAGTTGTCTAAAAATCGTAAATGATAATAAGAAAAAAAGTCAAAATGGAGGCTCCAGTTAAAGAAATAGAAAATTTGCCAAGCGAAGAACAAATGGTGGTTCAAGATAATGAAGTAGAGAATATTGTTAGTGAGGAACAGCAAAATAAAACCAAGATTAAGAAAATAGAGAATGTTTCCAGTGGGTAACAGCAAACTAAAACTGAGAATAAGAAAATAGAGAATGTATCTGGCAATGAACAGCAAAGTAAAAACAAAAAGGAAGTTATGAATTAACCAGAGAAGAGTGAAATCATAGCACTAAGAACTTGCATGTTTGAAAAACAAAAAGAAGCAGCTGAAGAAAGTAAAAAAAAATAGCCGAAGAGATTAAAAATCTAAATAATAAAATGAATAGAAAATTGCAAATGCAAGCTGAAATGCTTGAAAAATTTAAAGATCAAATCACAATGGCCTATGATCAAATAAAAGAAGAAATTAGGACAAAAATAAACAAGAATAAAATGCAAGTAATGAATCAAATAGAGACTGCTTACCAAATAATAGAAACAAATAAAATTGAACATGAAGTAAAGATAGAGTTAGTGAGAGAGGCAGTAGAGAAAACCAAGATAAAAATAGCAAAGTAATTGAGGATATAAAAGTCGAAATTACTAATTTAACTTTAAAAATAAATCAAATGAATTATAGCAAAGATGGCACGTAAACAGAAGTAAAAAAGCCTGACCAACTGAGTGCAAATGTGGACACACATGTTGTAAGTAACCCCATGGTCGTAAATCAGTTTTTAAAAATTTGGTTATTTTCTGGCCACATGAGTGAGACTCCAATAAAACACTTAAATAGCTTGGAGCACTTTGAATCAACTAGGCAAGGAGGTCATGATTGCAATAGCGCATAGCCATTTACAAGAGAAGTCTCAATCTTGGTGGGATTCCCTATATCATAAACCCATTACTTTTGACGAATGCAGAAAAGCACTATTAGATAGTTATTGAAGCAAGGACTGTCAGAAAAATATTCATCAGCAGGTGTCGCAAGATAAATGATGACCTGGCGAACCATTCATTTCCTTTTTCAGAAGGTAAGTGGCAAAATTAAGTTCCTTAACAGCCAAACCACTATCTGAACAACAAATTACTAGGATAGTTTGCTATAATTTCCCTCACAACATCGAGCAAATGCTCATAGGTACCGAAATGAAAAGTGGAATAGATGTCAGAATTATTGAGCGCTTTTGACAGCACTAGACCTACATTTGATGTGAAAGATAGGGGATTTAAATTTCAACCTAGAGAGCCGGTTATAAATGCCATAAGATATAGCCATAGAATAAATTCGGAGAGTGGAGCCCGAAGAAAACGATACTCTAATAGCCTCAAAAGAACAAAAATATTTTGGAGAACCCAGAATTATTCTGATATCACTCATACAAGGTTAGAAGAAATGCCAAAAGGTGATCCACTATCCCTCAGCATGAGTGGCTATTCAATAAAAAGAAAAAATATTAAAGAACCACCGGATAGAAACTAGATATATAATCTGATCGATTTTCCAGTTTGACCTAATTGATAACAACCAAGGATTGAGAATAAAGAAAATGAGTATCAAAGTTAGTTTTAATAAAGAAAAATTAAATTAATAATAAAAGATAAAAATAAATTCTTAAAGAACTTAGTGTTTTGAAAATGTCAAAACAAGTTATAATCAATGACAAACCCAACTCGTAAGTCTGTAAAAAAGTACGGAGCGTGACATAAATAAATATGTAAAAATACAGTTTTTTTTTTAAAAAGATAAAATAAATTAAAATCATGTGTTCAAAATAAAAGTCAAATAAATAAACGTGAAATTAATAATAATAAAGGTAATAATGAAAATAAATCATTATCAAAAAAAAATGTTAAATTAAGATTGAAGTGTATGTGAGTATATAGGCAAAGATATAAATTTTAGGTCCAATTTTGGGTTGGGTTAAACCTTTATTTGTGGAGACTTTGTTCTACAGATGAGTAGGTATGAAGATTAATTAATATTGGTGATGATGCACCAGTAGAGAAAGTCCTGGCTTTGTAATATCAAATCTGGAAGAAAATTTCCCAGTAGCTAAATAAAATAAATATTTTTGTAAATTGAATGGGCAGTAGAAATAATCCTGCCATTTGCAGGCTTAAAGTCCGTGTTTGTGATCCATTGTGCACAAAAATGGCCCATGCTGTAGTCATGACTTCCACAAAAAAAGTAAAAGCTGGTTTAATCAACACAACATCTATCTGTGTGTTGAATTGCCTAATACTTTTCTGTCTGCCTCTCTTGATATTATCATTTATTGTTTAGTAATGAAAAAAAAACTGATATGCACTTTGGAAGAAAATAATTAGTTATTAAAAATTAAGAATGTAAAGTGGTCAATACCTACTAAAAAAAGGGATTAATGTATTTAAATCCTCAATTGGGGAGGGGTGTAATGTAATGATGTGTATATACACACATTGTATAAGTCTGTGTGTTTATGTACGAGTTACATGATTTATTTATTTAAAATAAAATTTAAAAAAATGAAATAGAATAAGAATATCAATATTTAATAGTTTGGGAAAAGTAAAAGTTAAAATAAAAAGAAAAATGTTGGGAATAAGTTAGAAATTATTTAGTAATTATAACTTATCTTTCTTTTATGTACTTTTAATTTTATATAATTCTTTCGAAAATACTTTTGTTAAAATAATTTTTTTTTTAATTAAAAAAAGATTTTATAATTAATTAGAACAATTCGTACAAAACTAATCAGGCTTTGGAGATTAAGATTCCAGACTGATTAAATAAACAATATGGGACTAATTTCAGTGTAATCAAAATGGAACAACAAGCAAATAAAGGAATGTACTAATTTTTTAAAAAAATTAAAGATAAAATGTATTGATAGCGTGGGTGAAAACTCAAGCAATGGTGGGGTCAGAGTATATAAAAAACTAACTTTATTGTTATCATTCAGATTTCAGAATTCAGACTTCAGATTATTTAGAAAGTTTTATAGAAGATGGTTAAAAATACAACCAACATCAACCAGCAGCAGTGAACCAAGTCAACAAGCCGCTAAAAGTCCAGCACGATGAAACTATTCTTCTAGTATCATACCATAAAAAAATGATTGGTCTTCAGCTATTTTCCCCTACTCATCTCCTGAGTGTCATTACCAAATGCCATGATCTGCTAATGTTTGAACCCACCATGTCAAACAAAGGGAAAGAGCTCACACCATAGGATGCAGAATCAAGAAGCTTCTTCATTTATACTGAAATACTCACTTACCAGGAATATGATCACGTCAGAAAATAGAGTGATCACCCATATATGAAAACCAAAGACTGTGTTGTACTTAGACTAAGTAACTATTATCTATTGACATCATTAATAAAACTTTTGAATTCTTAATACTAGTATTCAACTTTAAAATCTTCCCCTGAATAGAACTTTAGATTTCACTCAGAAGAATGCATATTTGTTTTTAAATGTTAAATATCCCTTATGTGTTTTTATGTTTTTATTATTTTTTTATTATTATTGTCTTTTAATAAATTTGTGTAAATTATTAGAGTTGTTTACATCTCTCCATTTATCTAAATAAATGTGTTGCCAGTTTCATGATTAAGAACTAGCCATGGGTCAAGCCCTTGAAATGTGTTGATGACATTTTATGGGTTCCAGTTTAAGCATTGGATGGTACCCTGGTTTAAACCCATTGTACATAATCCCCATGAGATATTTCACGTTTCATACAGCTGGAGAGTTACCTCAGTCTGGAAAGGTGACTGTCGGTTTAATACTTTATTAAATCTCGGTCTGACCGGGGGTATGATTGGTATGTAAATATTAATCATATTAACTCCTCTGTAAGATAATTAACATTAAATTAAGAGCCAATAACTTAAATTATAAATGTTAAAAGAAAAAGTAATAAGAAACCGGTAAGGTTTTGGGTTTCAAATTTTTAATTTTCAAATACAAACTTTACTTCAAATGTTTAAAAAGCTAGGCAAAAAAAAGGAATCCTGTTACAATACATAAAGTCTTAAAGAGCCCACTACAGAGCAAAAATATTCTCTTTAATTAAGTGATAAAAAATAGCGTCATGGAAAAAAAAATATATATTAGAATTTTATTTCATTATATTCTCCATTAAAAAGAAATGGATTTGGACTTCAAATCAACAATCAATCAGTTGATTTGGATTATATTTTGACATATGGAATATACATGTTCGTAGCTAGAAAGACAACAAAATACATGTATGCATGTTAATATAAAGTTAGTGATAAAATTAATATTAAAAAAAAACAATATTAATAATAAAAATAAGTTTTCAAAAATTCTTTACTGAATTTAAATTACAACTTATAAATCATTTTAAAATATCATTAGATTTTCAAGATGTCTCAAATTTGAACAAAATCAATAAGACAGTCTAATCTCGTGAAAACAGCTATAGAAAATATAAATAGAACAATATTCAATTGAGATAACGCAATATATGTATAATAATAAGTACAGTGTATAAATATTTGAAAATAGTATATTTAAAAGATTTTTAATATCTTTGGATATGTAAAAAAAATATATAGTATAAATTGTGAAATGGAAAAACATACTACAAAAAAAAAAAAAAACTCAAAAATGTACAACAACATTTTGGTATTGGTAAAAAAATTACGTCAACAACACAAGCAAAAAAAGGTACCATTAGTAAAAACAGAAATGAAATCACAAAGGTTTAAAAGAATTCTTTAAAGATCTACATATAACAAATGCTTGTAAATGAATGTGCAATCCTAATTTCAAAAATAAGATAGGAAATAATAAAATATTAAGTTAAAGATTAATTTGTTATGGCTATGCAAATTAATGCACGACTTATAAATACATTGATATACATTATATACTAATTTTATACTCTGCTTATTTGATATCCTATGTTTTTTAGTTATTTTAGAACAAGACTTTTCAATAGATTTACTATCTTGATTAATTGCACTCCTTTCTCAGCATATCCCCCCCGCCCCAAGGAAAACAAGAAATACTAAATTTCATAAAACATCATACTAAGTTCACCATAGAATATTTAAATAGAAAGTGCATTACTTTTCATTCCCTTCATATGGCAAAACGGTACTTGTGTACTATTCCTGCAAGGAAAAAAAGATAGATCTTTTCACATACGAGATAAAGGAGTAATCTTGTGAGCATCAAATAAACCCTGCAATTTAAATGTTATTTCTTGTTGAAAAACGTGTTTTTATATGCAAGCATCAAATAAACTATACTAAACTATATCCAAAACGTTAAAATTTGTCATCAAACTGCTGCAATTTTACACTTATTTATTTCGTTATTGAATTACTTTGTTGACTTTGTTTTCATTTATTTTTTTGTTGGCTTATCAAAAACACATTGTCATTTGTTTTTTAAAAATGATATAAAAAAATTATTTCCGCCTGCAAAAAAAAATGAGAGACGGGAGATATAGATAGATAAGATTAAAATATGAGAGAAAATTATTAGCAAATAATGGCTAGAGAATATTTTAAAATACAGTATACTGAAATAATTTACTCTCAGACCAACTATGCCTGAACGCTTTATTACAATTCAAAAGTTAGATGCTTAAATAATTATTACCAAACCATTGTAAATAACAACCATCTTCTCTTATTATCAGTCAGATAAAAAGTGGTCAATGAATTGATATTAATAAAAGAACATGTGCATTGTTTACAAGTTTATTAAAAAGAATTTTTTTAAGAATCTGATTTACGAATCATTGAACTTTGTTGGTCTGTGAATAAATTATATGCTACATACTTACTAATCACTATTTATGGATTTATTAAAATATTAAAATAAAAGATACGTTATAAAAAAAATTATCAAGAACTTTATGAAACTTTCAAATTCATTTGAATGGTATAAAAAGTGAATTCAATTATTAAATGGACATGTGCAAACCATTGCTTCTTAATGAAAAACAAAGCCATAAATCAGCAGTATGCTATAACACAGCTTTGAGAGTCAAAATTTTTATACATTGATGAAATGCCCAGAAATTCTGTTAGCCACATTAAATATGTTTGACTTTCTGACCAATTAAAAAAAAACTACTCTAAGGATTTGGTTACCACTAACCAGCTGATATCCATTGACTATTCTAGCATACAAAGATGCGTCTAGAGGAGGTAGACTAGGAATACTACTGTTAATGCATATTATTAAAGGTAAGCTAAGAGAATTATGTGATGATATGATGATGATGTTTGTGTTAAATTTTTATTCAGAAATCGGGTATAATAATTAGACAACTTGATAACATCTCAACATTAATAATAGTTGACTTCTATCAACATAATTTACTCAGCCTCTACATCATTAAGATAGACGTATATAGATATTTCCAAAATAAAATGCTAAAAGATATGAAGTTTACATATATTTAAGTAGGAAACTCCATAACATAAATTCATTAATATCATTATTGCAAAGTAATAAGGGAGTTGGGGGGGGGGGGTTTCCTATAAAAAAAAAAAAGAGCTCTTGAATTAAAAAAAATTGTGATTATCAGAAAAAATATTTTTAAAGTTTGTCTAGCATGAATAATCAAGTTCTTCAATAATAAAAGCCATCTATAATACTTTTCATTCATTTTTGGAATTAATTTTGGATTGTTAAGAGCATGCAAGCCATCAAATGTTGGAACAGTTAGCAATTCTTTTGACAGATACCATTTAAAAGCTAAAAATTTAAAGTTTCAAAATGGTGAGGAGAGATAGATGTCAAAAGGCGTTCTGAATGTTAACGGTTATAAAAGTCTTATAATTTATATTTTTTTATTGTTCTGAATTATTTGTTTTGTTTTCTTTTTTCTTTTTTTTAAAGAAAAAAGACATTTCTGAGTATTTTTTCTCGACACACTTTGCAATCACGTGTTCATGGGGAGGGGAGGGGAGTTTTCAGATGTCCATTTTCTGTGTTGAGCGCGATTAATTCCTGTTATTTATTACAGTGTAAGTAGCGTATGTGTTTTTGAGGTAAATATTATTTAATAAAATTATTTTTTAGTAATGTTTTATGCGTCTTTTATAATTTAGTGATTGTTTTATACTATGGGAGTTTATTCAGTATTTTTTATTCAATATATTTTTGGGGGCTGAGAAAATGTAGTTTTTAAGATAAAAATTTTTTGCTTTACAATGTTGGTTGTTTTTAATTATGCATTTATTCCTGCAAATCATTCATATGTTTACTTTTAATATTTTGGTATGTGTTTTTAAAAACTATTTCTACACATTTTTTGAAATAAATTGAATTAAGGATCAAAGCTCATCTGCGTATATGTATATTTCATTTAATTTTTTCCCCCTTTTAAAAATATATATCTTGGGTGTTATTCCTGCAACATGGACCACATATTGCTGCGCCTTTTTCACATTCGTATTGAAGCTGCAGATAACTTTGTATATGGTTCCCAAAATAACATGACAAAGTTATCAGTGCATTGATACAAATGTGAAAAGGCGCAATACACTGTCTGTATTGCAGGAATAGTACACAAGTACCGGTAAAACTAAAAAAAATATGCTTTCTTAACTGTGGACACAATATTATTTCATCCAGCAAGTTGAACGACATACAAACTGATTTTATGATCTTTCCATAATATTTTCAGAATAATATAAAGCATCTTTGTGCTACATGGATATGTTCTTATCTTCTTTTTATGTACAGTTTACCATGAACTTTCCTGTATCTAACTACATGACTTCAATTATACATTTTCCAAAGAAAAATGTAAAAAAAAAAAAAATGTAAATAAACAAACAAAAAAAAACATTAAAATTCACAAATTTTACAATATTCAGCAATCATTTTTTCTTCACTGAGCACATATGTGATTATATATATATAATTTCTTTAATTTATATTGAGAGGGTATACATTTTATTTTTCCTTTATTATCATTTCTGAATTTAATGAGCTGTATTTTACATAATAAAATATTTGCTGAGCATAATGCTAAATGTTTTACAAAGTTTTAGAATATACTAAAAATTAAATCTGTTTGAAAAACGTCAAAATAATTAGAAAAATCCTAATTTCTTGATCTACTATTATGTTTCTTTCATAAAATGAAGCTATTTAAAAAAATACATTGTCCAGAGCATATAAAAGTCCAACATTCATTTATTTTAAAAATAAGGCAGTTGTTATTTTTTATTATTATTATTATTACTTCAGTGAATGCATGAGTTATCAGACACTCAGTAAAATATATACAAACATGTCCTCTCATTTTCTTACTAATAATTTTATTATTTTTAAAATTTTGTTTATATTACAATCTTGATTTATATTACTACTATACATATAAAAAAGCATCTAGTACTAAATATATGTGCATGTTGAAAAGTATTGTGCATTTGCAAATATAAACAGCATACATGCTATTCTAATTGTTTATAAGCAAAATGTGAGTTATTATACAATATATATATATATTAAACATGAAGGGGTTTGGGACAAAATATAGTGTAATTCACAGCTCCACTATATATGCCTATTAATAAGTGTGGTATGAGAAAATATTTAAAATCTCTATCCAGAACACTCTCATCTCCAGACCAACTGGTTTTGAGCTTATGGCTCACATCAGTGGAGGGCTAGAATATTCAGACACTAGATCTAAAATATCAATTCAAAACCCAGCTATTAAAATATGGTAGATCTGAATTTAGTTCAGTCCCATATAGCTATTTAAGTTAGATAGCTGGATTTAAAGATATTTTCATGTCCGAAAATTTTAGAGTTTCCACTTAAATATTACGTATGAAATAAGTGCTGGGTTTTGAATTGATATTTTAGATCTAGTGGTCGAATATTCTAGCTCTCCATTGACGTGAGCCATAAGCTCGAAACCAGTTGGTCTGGAGATGTGAGTGTTCAGGATAGAGATTTTAAATATTTTCTCATACCATGCTTATTGATTAAGAACTTGTTTGAGCTATTGGTATGCTCTCTGTATTGCATTTTTGTAAATACAAGCTTATAAAAGTAATGTCACGTTATATATGACTTGCTTTTTTGATTATTATATATGCCTATTGTAATTATATTTCTTACTAAACAATATCTTTAACAATAATAACTGCTATTGAGTCATCAAACTATCCAGATAACAAACATGAGATGTGCATAATCGATACAATGTCTAATGACAAAATATTTAAGTAAAGATTAAGAAAAATAGAACTATAGTGATAAATGGATTAATTTTAATAAAAGTGTAAAATAAGCACTAACAATATATGGAGAACATGTCTAATATATAGTACAATTATACTAACAAAAGATATTAATGGTTTACATTTTAAACAAATTATCAACAAAGTACGTCACATATAACATTCCTCACTAACAATATATGGAGAACATGTCTAATATATAGTACAATTATACTAACAAAAGATATTAATAGTTTACATTTTAAACAATAAATTATCAACAAAGTACGTCACATATAACATTCCTCTAAATAATATAATAATTATCAACTTCTCCAACCTTTACAACAAAATTGAAAGCATTTTTGTTTAACAGATTCCCTGGCATCATTTGTAGTTATGTAATAAGCATTAAAATATTTTGAAAATTTACTCCCAAAATTAGGATTTTGGAAACTAAAGTATTCATTAATTAAGAACGTGACAGCTACTTCTTATTATATGAATAAGTATAAAAGATTTCCTATTATCCATCTCAATCAATTACAGACTGCACATTGATTTTTTTCAAAACCCATACTCTTAATAATTTGTTGGGGTTGAAAATATTACAAAGTCACTCAAATACATACTTGAAATATAATAGTAAAAAAAAGAAAATATTGAAAAAATTAAATGCAATGCATCAACATAATTTAAATGTAAATTATTAATAAATATTATTAAATAAAAATTAAAATAAATAAATGTAATTCCTTATTTAAGTTTACTTGACTATAAAAAAAAATTTATATTGTTATGAGTCAGAAATTCACTATTTTAACAGAAGTTATTATGCTTTCATAAATTGTAGTCTATGTGAAACTAATGTAAAAAAAAAGAAGAAAACTTAAAAAGTACTCTTACACTTCTTGCTTAAAAATATTTGAATTATTAATGTACTAAATGTAACTTAGTATAAATATTATTTTTAAAAATTAATAAAACACAAATTTAAATTCATTACTTGTTTTGTTTACATTTGCTTGATTATGAAAAATTTTGCATTTGATATATAGCAGAAAATTTATAATAAAGTACTGTCTTTTTTTTAACACACTGTTTTAGAAATTATGGCTTAACATTAAAATGATTGTATAATGAATTATCCAGTAACATCAACTGACATTTTGCAAATAAATGTTTATTGTAAAGTTATAAACTTTTTGCTTTTATATTTCATACATAATTAAAACCCAAAACAAATAGACATAATTTTTTAATATTGCATACAATTTTTTCATAAAAAAGAAACTATATTCTGGGCTCATGTTTTTGTTATATTTTCTAGTATAACTGTGCATGAATATTTAAAATTAATTAATTAATTAATTAATTTTTCTATTCCCATCTGAGATACAATGGCAAAAATTTTTTGATTTATGTCACAATTGAAAATGAATATACATTAAACGATATTCACACACTATACTGATTTAACATTCTGACCTAATTTTTTTAAATGATTATAATAAAATGCAAATCCATTACTTGCTGAATAATCTATTTATTAGTGTTAATTTATGAGAATAATAATGAATTACAGAAAATTTTCAACAAACAAAATCTCTATTTTTTATTTTTTTTAATAATTTTTAACAATGATTGATTATTTTAATTTGTTAAAAGTTCTAAAAATGAACTTTTTCATTTTCTTTGCAACAATTTAAAATTTAATTATTATTTTTTTTAAAAAAAAAATTATAAATTCACTTGTTTCTAAGCAAAACATGTTTTTTTAAACAAAAAGTAGACTCATTTTGAAAACATTCTGGAAATAAAATAGGCATTAGGGTTTTGATTAAATTTCATGTTATAAAGTTTCAAATTATTTAATACATATCATATTAATGTGATTATATAAATACTGTAAAATAAAACAACCTTTAAATAGCCCACTAAAGGATAAAGAACTTCCCAAAAGTTCCCAATCAATGTACATTGATGATAAAGGCATTATCCACTTGACTTGCCAATGGAGAATGGTAAGAGTTTGAATATTC
Source organism: Epiperipatus broadwayi (assembly GCA_028023455.1). Lineage (NCBI taxonomy): Eukaryota > Metazoa > Onychophora > Udeonychophora > Euonychophora > Peripatidae > Epiperipatus > Epiperipatus broadwayi. The sequence goes on along the minus strand of JAQFVV010012612.1, from coordinate 380,292 downwards.
TTTTCATTTGTGGTTTATCTTCTAATTAAATATAAATAGAAGTTCATTTACTGATCATTATTGAATAATTAGTAGGCCTGATTATAAACCAGTTGCCTGAAAAAAATCTTAACCTGATTGAAATTTGGAAATTTTTTTAACTTGGATTCAAATCCAGACCATGGGCATGGGAGAAAGATCTACTACTCTACACCATAATGTTCTTCTATAAGTATATTTGTATATACTTGACAAAAGATATATAAACAAAATTATTTGGTAACAAATAAAAAGTATTTATATTTTATTATGATATAGTCCCAATTAAATCTCAATAATAATAACTCTTCGCTATTATTTAACTCTTAGCATTTGATAAATTTTTTTGATCACAATAACAAGAACTCTATTTATACAACATTAAAACTTTTTATTCCATTTCAGAATATCTTGTTTTCTTTTAAAAAATTCAACTGAAGACATCCAACTTACAAAACTGAAATGTTCTTTTCATAATCTATAATAACAACATTCCACTCTTCTTACATTTTAAAGCAAAATATATTTATTAATTTTACAATTTCGACTGTTCCTAGCAGTCTTCATCAGATCTACAAAATTTAAACATTATATCAATACAACCATATTTCATGCATATATATCTTTTCATAATCTCATGTCTGATATTTTTTTGCTATTGTTGATGATGATTGCTACATCTGGAGAAGTAATGGGGAAAAAATGTTACTGATTAAAACATGTAAAGACAATAGTGAATCTTTTTATATTAAAATAATGATCAATTGGGTTTAGTTTAAACAAAATACTTAGAACTAATTGCTTTTGGAGACACAAGTTTGAAAGCTTATTGTAAAAAAAAAAAAAATAGGAAAAATTGATTTAAACAAAAATAAAAATAAATAGAACTAAAACTATTCAACTTAGATTGCAAAAATGAATTATTAGATATCCACTATATAGCATTCTCAAACAAAGTAATTTAAGATTATTTTAGCTCCAGAAATCAAAAACTAAAATGAGTATTAAAACAAGTGAGGACAATAAATAGTTCTTTTGGAATTCTAAGTTAGTCTGGCTCATACAGTAGTACACAGATCTAGGATAAACTCAAACAATCAATATTGTTCTGACCCATGGACAGGTCCATAGAGCAGTCACATCACCAATTTATCCATTTTGCCATTCCGTTCTCTTCATGGCCCAGCTCTTCAATTCCACTTAACTCTTCCCATCTTGTATATCATCCAGCAATGCCAATTTTTCAAATCCTTCCTTCTTTCCACTCACCATTTTCTCTAAAACAACTCTCATTAAACGATACTTTCTTCTTAATGTCCAATCCAGCTCTCTTTCTATCTCTAATTTCTCAATCAATCTTCTTTTTTCATTTACTCTTTTCAAAATTTCTTCATTTATTTTATTCATCCAACTGATTTTTTCCATCTTTTTCCATGATCATTATTCAGTAACCTTCTTTCACAACTATACAATAGTACATTACACACATAGTTTTTAATTAAACTTTCCTAAATTCTCTCTTCAAAAGTCCACAAAATATTTTCTTTCTCTTGGTAAATGACTCTTTTATCAATGCTAGTCTTCCTTTAACTTCATCTTCACTTCTTCCATCATCATTCAATCAACTACTCAAATATCTAAATCCATTTACCTATTGAACTATGTTATCATTGATTTGAATTTGCAATCCTTTTGCATTCCTTCCTATCCATAAACACTTAGTCTAGTCTTCTCAACAATAATTTTCATTCCATACATCCTTCCTCCAATTTATTCAACATATTATGAAGACACTTTTCATTCCCAGTTTTAAGAGCTATATCATCTGCAAATCTTATACATGTTATTATTCTATTTCCAACATTTGCTCTTCCAGTCTAAATAATTATTTAACATCTTCTAAATAAATATTAAAAGGAATAGGTGACAGACTACATCCTTGCCTAATTTCTCTTTCTATATTCACTTCAATAGTCTCATTATTCTCTGATTTAATTTTTATTCTTTGCCCATTGTATATATTCCAAATCAATCTTCTCTCTTTCCAAAATACTCCATTTTTTAAGATGGTCATAAGTTTATTCCAGATTATCAAATACTACAAAGCATATACCAATTCCTTTATCTTTTTCAATATATCTCCCTGCAATTGTTCTACTAACACCAATAACATCTTTTATACTTTTCCCTTTCTGAAAAACAAGCTTTCCCAATATAAAATTCTATCTTCCCATAAATTTTTTGAGTTAACAACCTCAATAAAATTTGAGAAGCATAAGATAACAAATTTATTGTCCTGTATTTTTTACATTTAACGGCTTTCTTCTTTTTAGCAATTGGAATTATTATAATCCTTAAAAAATCTTCAGACCAAACTCCACTATTATATATCAAATTAAAATATTATTTATATATCAAATTGCAAAGTCTAAGTATTTTTCTTCATAATAAATTCTTCCATTTCTTTCAAAAATTTTAAAGCTTCAAAAATTCGATAAGATACACTATACAAATCATATAGATTTTTTATTACATTGTGAAGTCGTGGTATTAAATTATAACTTAGAAACTGAATTAATTTGGTAATTAAAATAATTACTTATATATATATATATATGTCATTGTTTCCATGTATTGTGTGCTTTTTATAACTCCAGGGTATTTTTACTGTGAATTAAATTATGCTCACATGGTAATGCATTTCTGATACATATCAGAAAATGAAAAGAAACATATAAAATATAATACTTTCACTAGATCAACCAAGTATCACTTAGTTAAAGACAATGCAGATGATTAATACATTTACGAACATGTGAAAAAAGTTTTACTTCTAAGAAAAATAATAGATAAATGCAAAACCACAGTCTCCTCTGCCTTGCAAATAAATTATGCAATCCCAAAAAATGTGAAGACTTTTCTTATGATGACTAGATAACAAAGCTCAATAAACATTTTACTTCAATCCCACTTAAGCATTTAACTAAATGGCATTTTAAGAATTATCAGCAAAACAGAAGTATAACTGATTATGATTTATCTCACTGCAAACTGGCAAAAGTATACTATTACTATGAGGAATGTTAAAAGATAACATACACAAACAATTCCTGGCAAAAGAAAGTTTGATTTAAAATGAAACAATTTTAAGGTGGTCTACAGGAAGAAGTCAAGTAACAGTCAAAACTTTTTCAAGATTTAAAAGAGGAAGAGTGTCAACTAATGATTCAAAAACTGAAAATGAAGAGAGCAAAGAAGAATTTAAACATTTTCGCTATGGCAGAGCAAGCCACTCCATAAATAAAGGCTGATGGAAGAAGGAAATCTACAATCTGCATTAAAAAAAAAGTCATCTAGAAAAAGTTTACAACAAAAGATGAAAGAGAAGACAAAATATCTTTATACATTTAGAGTCATGCAAGCTTAGTCACCAATCTCCAAGACATCAAATTCAGGGCACTTTCCTTGGCTACTATGAATCTTTAATCCTTTTAGATTGGGCAGTGCAGGACATTTCATCATTGAACTTTTCTTTTCTTAAATACCATTTAATATATCCCATCAACAATTTGAGCATATGAGTTGTATCCAAATTTCAGAATAAAATTTTCTATATTTTAAAAAAAATAAAATTACAAGATAAAATGTTACATTAAAAAGATTTCAATCCAATAAATGCTAGTATTCATCAACATAAATATGCTACTATGATAAAAGTGATCATGTTTCAGTTTTATCACTTGTTTCAAATAAAAATTGAATTAAAATAACAGCCAAAAGAGTATTATAACTAAAGACATAAATAAAATAATATGGAAACTGTAGGGGTGCCAAAGTTACAGTAGTGCTGGGGGGTGCATATATATATATTGTAAAACATATAGCAAAAAATAAATTCAAACTCCTAAAAAGAAAAAAAATTTACAAACAGCATTAAGACCATAATTGATTTATAAAATAAATTCCCAAAATTGTTTGGAGGTAAGGATCACCTCCAGTAGATTTGCAAGTGAGTGAAGAGGTCAAGCCACTGGCTTGTTAATAGAGAAATAGATCATATTAGTAGAGATACACAGTAAAGAAAAAATTCTGGAAATTAATGAATGAGCAACATTGACAACTATTATTCTCAAGATAATGACACTGCTGTTTGCATTCCTGAAGCAGCTAAAACTTGTCAAAATGGAAATGGCTTTGAATTTAAGATTAAAGACATGAATTTTAAGAACATTACTGTTGATGATCTTGTACTGCAACAGAAAAAGCATTAAGGTTGTATGAAGAATTTACCAGAAATCTGGAATACATAATTCTAACCTATTCACTGCAAGTAGAGAATAGCAGAATAGTTTTTGAAATCATCACAGTCTTAAAAATATTAAAATAACTGCATCTGCTAGTAATATGGCTGCTATTACATTTTTCATTAGAATTAAAAATTTACTGAAAAAATAAATATTGCCCAAACAAGTATTTAACTGTGATAAAACATAATTGTTCTGGAAAAAAATACTCAACTCACAATATATTCACAAAATGGAAAAGCAGACAAAAGGTTTTAGGCATAAAATAACAGAATAACTCTTATGCCATGCAGAAGTTTATATGATAAAACTGGACTTCTTTACAAATCTTAAAATCACTTCACTCTGAAAATTCTGGCAATATAATAAAAACACTTGAGTTACAACTATTTTATTTATAAACAAGACAAACTCTTCATGCAGTAGTGCCACCCTGTGCCAACCAGAGTAAACAATGGATGCCAGAAGGCTTGTGCATAAAATCTCTATCTAATACCTACTCATCCAATATCCCCAGACTAGTTTCTGACTTGTGGCCTTCATCAGAGAGGAGCTTTGGATCTGAGAGCACTGCACCTAGATCTTAGGATCTAATGCAAGCCTCCAGCAACCACCTTTTATCTCTACTTAACTATAAAACTATGAGAATGAAATTTGAAAACACAAAAATATTTTCAATCTAAGCTCAATAGCTTATATAGTCATATGGGTCTGAACTCAGTTCAGCACCCATACATTTTGATGTCTTTGGCTCTTTAACAACCATAGCCACCACTATCCTATTAGGCAGGATTGGTGTTAAACCATTAAGCATCACATGATCACTATCTCTTATATTAGCACATAATTGTTTATAAACAAGGCAAACTCCATACAGTAGTGCCACCCTGTGCCAACCAGAGTAATCAATGGATGCCAGAAGGCTTGTGCATAAAATCCCTATCTAATGCCTACTCATCCAATATCCCCAGACTAGTTTCTGGCTTGTGGCCTTCATCAGTGAGGATCTTTGGATCTGAGAGCACTGCATCTAGATCTTAGGATCTAATGCAACCCTCCAGCAACCACCTTTTATCTCTACTTAACTATAAAACTATGAGAATGAAATTTGAAAACACAAAAATATTTTCAATCTAAGCTCAATAGCTTATATAGTCATAAGGGTCTGAACTCAGTTCAGCACCCATACATTTTGATGTCTTTGGCTCTTTAACAACCATAGCCACCACTATCCTATTAGGCAGGATTGGTGTTAAACCATTAAGCATCACATGATCGCTATCTCTTATACTAACACATAATTGTTTATAAACAAGGCAAACTCTCCATGCAATAGTGCCACTCTGTGCCAACCAGAGTAATCAATGGATGCCAGAAGGCTTGTGCATAAAATCCCTATCTAATGCCTACTCATCCAATATCCCCAGATTAGTTTCCGGCTTGTGGCCTTCATCAGTGATTGCTCTGGTTGGCACAGGGTGGCACTACTGTATGGAGAGTTTGCCTTGTTTATAAACAATTATGTGCTAGTATAAGAGATAGTGATCATGTGATGCTTAATGGTTTAACACCAATCCTGTCTAATAAGATAGTGGTGGCTATGGTTGTTAAAGAGCCAAAGACACCAAAATGTATGGGCGCTGAACTGACCTATATGACTATATAAGCTATTGAGCCTAGATTGAAAATATTTTTGTGTTTTCAAATTTCATTCTCATAGTTTTATAGTTAAGTGGAGATAAAAGGTTATTTGCTGGAGGGTTGCCTTCGAACCTAAGATCTAGGTGGAGTGCTCTAAGATCCAAAGCTCCTCACTAACTAAGGCCACAAGCCAGAAACCAGTCTGGGATATTGGATGAGTTGGCATTAGTTAGGGATTTTATGCACAAGCCTTCTGGCATCCGTTGATTACTCTGGTTGGCACAGGGTGGCACTACTGTATGGAGAATTTGCCTTGTTTATAAACAATTATGTGCTAGTATAAGAGATAGTGATCATGTGATGCTTAATGGTTTAACTATTTTATTTACTGAATAGTTCCATGACTGTTTAATCCTTGATGTCAAAAAATATCTGAGGGAAAAGGAATAAAATTAAAAATATTCCTATTGTTAATCTGTATCTGTTTGTTAAAAAAACTAGACATTGTATTTTTATCTCTAAATACTGTGGGTACTCCAATCTCTTGTTTAAGCCATTAATCAATATATCAAAGTCATATACATCAATCTGATTCAATCAGTTTCTAATACTGACTCTAATTGCTCATTTAATAAAATGCTGGAAATAATTCATCATTGAAGATGTAATAAATTTTATAAAAGTAGAAGATGAAATAAAAACAAAAACTGTTATAAAAGTAGAAGATGAAATAAAAACAAAAACTGTAAATACCCATTGGACAATTATAAGAATTAAGGTTATTAATAAGTAGGGATTAATGGAGAAGTTAAAAAAAAATATTCAGATAGCACAAGAACTTAGGGAAGATGAATTTGTTGATATGATTAATGAACAAGTTTCACAACATATTGAAAGTGATATACAGCTCTAACATATGAAGAGTTAAAAGACGTGAATATCATCATTAGAAGAAAAAAAATTAATTGTGGGCATTAAAAAAAGTTATAAAGTGATCCAAGTTATACTGATTCTAAAAAATATAATTTTTGAAAATGTCCCTGCATGGTAGAGATTGTTCAAGAAAGAATGTAGATATCTCAGATCTTTATAACATTATTCATACACTGAAGGTTATTGAATTATGTATTACATTTGAAAGATCATTTTGATGATTTAAAAATGAAATGAAAGCAACTTTCCATTGCAATATATTTTTAAAAAGATTCATAACAAAAGGATGCTTCACCAACTTATCATGTTTCAAATATCCTAGGTTTTCCAAAAAAGGATAGGCCTATTTTACTTGTTTTAGTCAGGGCTCCAAGATCATTCAAAACTGAATATTCTTCTGGCACATCAATGGCTTTAGAAGTCAATGGTCTGACACTCAATGATTATTTTATAAAAAATAAAAATACTGTATAGTAAATTTTCTATTATTTTTTTTAAATGAATGTGAATGAATGAAAATGCACAGTGTTAATAAATATGTATATGCGCTTTCTTAAACTATACAGAAAAAAAAAAATGTGTGCACATGTTCAAAAGTACAAAATAATAAACAATATATATTGGATTTTAATCAAAGTTTATCAATGAAATGAGCTATAACATGCAGTATACAAAGCGCACAAAGATAACTCAGAAAAAAAATATAGCAGATATCACAGCTTCACTGTGTTTTAAAAATATTTATCAAAATTCAATAAAGTGGCTAATACTGATAAGGTTTACATTAGAATAATTCCATATTTCCAAAACTTTTTCCAGCAATTTTACAATATTCTACAAATTAAAATAAGAAACTAAGGGAATAAAAAAAACATGGAAATTATTTAGGTCATCTAGTTTTCACAGATATGTTGTTGTTTTTTGTTGTTGTTGTTGTTGTTGGAAATAATATTTCAGAGCTTCAGGAAATGTAAGAATTATCAGATGAAATTAAGAAAGTAGAACTAAAAATAAACACTAAAAACACAAATAATGTTCAACAGATTTTCTTAGAAGATAACAAAGATTGATAATCATCAATTAAAAGAAGTTAACAACTCTAAATATCATAGATTATTATTACAGATGGAAAAATAAAAGATGAACTTAATCACAGATTTTAATTTGAATGAAATGCTTTTGGTTGAAGTAAGTTGAAATTAAAAGGAAAATATATCTCAATGTTTGAAGAAAAAACTTTTTAATAGATATACTTTACCAGTTTGTTACAGATCTGAAATTAGGATTTTTACAGAAGAGCAGTGTCGATACTTAATGAAATATAGAAATATATATATTAGAAATAAGATTAAATTAAAACTGAAATACTAGGGTAAAAGAACAAGCAATTATAACTGATAGCAATAAAAAAATTAAGAAACTGAAATGGAACTGGGCTGGACATATTCCTAAAAGAAATGATAAAAAGATTGTCAATTGAAGACTTAAAACCAGATCATAAAAGATTTTATAAAATTAAAAAGTTATTCACATGTGAAACAGGTGGATGAAATAAGGAAGTTTATTGATATAATGTGGAAAAGAAAAGCTATGAATCAAAGAAATTGAATGAAATTTGCAAGAAACATTCATCCTGCAGTAGATTCATAATGGTTGAAAATGATGATGTATTATCATAATATTTTTTCAATGTATGAAAGAGAATCAGAATACAAAAAGTAAAACCTGAATGTACATAAACGCATTATCATGATTGCATAACAAAGATGAATCATATGTTTTTTTATCAAAGTTAATTGTATAGACAAAATGGGATCTAGAGTTCTTAATAGTTAAATGACTGTAAACTGGATGAAAATAGACAATGATTATAGCCTATTTATAAAATGGCTACAATCAGGCTGGATGAATTAATCCCCCAAAACAATTAAGGCAAGCACTATAAAATGATCATAAGCATGAAAGAATACATTCCAAATTGAGATACAGTTATCATCCCAGCTAGGTAAATTGATCAACAGTAAACACTGCAAAATAAAGTAGTTGTCGGTTACACGTACTGTGGCCACTAGGTGATGCTGCAGTACCATCAAGAACTACCAAGAAACATGCAAGTGATAATTTTTCTATCCAAAAATTGCTGAAATTGATGTAAAATTAAAACGCCTAAGGCAAGACGTCCAAAAATTGGCTGCATCTGCAAAATTAAAACGCCTAAGGCAAGACATCCAAATCCACCGAGAAGTAAAAAAAATTATTGCTTGCATGTTTCTTAGTGGTTCTTGATGGTGTTGCAGCGTCATCTAGCAGCCATAGTACACGTAACTGACAACTACCAAAATTTACAAGAATGGAAATGATATCAAACACATATATAAAAATATAAATAACTTAAAATTTCAGTCAGATAAGAGATTTCTTTTAAAAATTAAGTGATGTTTAAAATTACTATTTGGAAAAGTTTGTATTATATAATTAAAGTTCATTTAAAGCAAAAATTCATACTTTCCAATGCTGTAGGTTTATTGAAGTCCATCTTTGCAATCCTTAATACATCATATAACTATGTTCAAAGTTCTTTCCATCCCATATTGATATTGTTCTAGGTAAAGATGAATCAGTTGCTGGCCAGTTTCCAGAAATCATCATTCTGGAGGCTGCCTCAGCTGGTGCAAATATGGAAAATGCAATTTATTGTGTTTGGAGATCCGCAATACACTTATAAAATATGTTTCAATAAAATATGTTTCAATAATATGCATCAGCAAGAGCAATCCAAATCTAAATCTCCACTTAAGTTTTCTTTTTATATCATTTTGAATTCTTGTCATCAAATTCCAAGATTGATCTAGCCTTGCTTGGTGCTGTTCTTATTGGCGATGATGACTTTTCTCTGTGGACCATGTGTTTATTTCCATTGTTATTGACCAGTTTTCTTTAGAGTAGGAAGTCAAAATTTTATTACTTGTATTTTTTTTAATTGATCTATTATCTGATTTAATAATGCCCAAGGACCTGTTTGCTATTACGTGATTATAGAAAATCATTACCATTCTAAGATTAAAAAATAACTGTCAACATTAACTAATTAACAGCTTTTTTTTTATTATTCTTTTATAATAAAATCAATCTTATTTTTAGATTTTTAACTTTAAATAATTATATAATTAGTTTGCCATCTGTGCGTTATATATATATTAATCTATAAAAATCATTAATTTTTAATTTTTTTAATTTTTGTTTTTTTACCTATTAGATTGCTAAAATAATTTTGGAATGAGATTAAATTACTATTAAAGATTTGAAATTAGGACAAATCTCATAAAAAGTTGCACTCAAAATCACACCCACAGACTAGCCACGACCTACAATTAATTTCTGGAATAAGTTAATTTCTCCATTATTAAGCATACCCAATCTAACATATTGTTCCCTATGGATAAAATGAAATACTGGGAGGTATATTCAGACTGCAACCCCTCTTTCCAATGACAATGGCAAAACTTATCCAAACATAACAAATAAGCAGTTGACAAAAAATTTCAAATATTGGTCATTAGAACCGAAATTATATGATTTTCCCACAAAACTAAATCTTGAGGCACTTCAGACTCTTCACTTCTGTAAGTATGAAAGAAATTTTACCAATATTGAAGATATATACAAGCTGTGTCAGAGAGAATCAAAAATCCTATCATACTTATTATTTACATGCACCATATATATAATAATATCCGGTGGGATATTCAAAAAAAAATTTAAAAATAAGAAGTACAGAATATAAACACTTCTCAATACCTTTGAAAAAGGTACATATGGACACATTCACGCTAGCACATTTGTATTATACTCATTATGTTGTACCAGATGTACACTTATATATGGATCGGACCCAAAACACCCAAATACATTTAGAAACAAAATTGATATCATACACATAAGAGATGAAAAAATTTCATAGTCTAACATTTTCTCAGACATCTGGTCACTAATACAACTTCGCTCTAATCTATAAAAATGACTCATCATCACCAAAGAACTAGATTATCAGCATTAGAGACAAAAAGAGTATTGATGTAATAATATATCCAAAGTGTTATAAACTGATGTAACGATCAGGAGAATGGTAAGCCCTAATCAAGATTGTTATTTCTTTCATTTTTTTTCTTTTTTCTCTTATTTTTATAAACCTATAGATCAATAAAGCCTTTTGAAACACATGAAATTTATTAATTTTTATATATTTCTATTTGAATGTGATTTTCTATTTTTATTAGAAAGTGATGGACATATATACATGGCATATATGTATATCATATATGTATATCGTTACAATATTAAAAAAGACTGCTTTCAATACTTAAGGCAGAGAGAATGAATATTAATCAAACTGATTATTTTATTGTTTTATATTGATTAATCAAAGAAAGTGATTTCATTTTCTTATTACAGTAATGTCAAATATTGAGATAGGGATGTCTATTACTTACTAGCAATATTTATTATTTAAAAATGATTAAGTTTAAAAAGTTTGTATATTCATGTTGTGAATTTGCTTTAGTACTTATAGTTTCATATTATTACAAAGATAAAATAAAAATAATAAGGAATTTCTTTACTTTGATAAATAAAAATCAATCTGTTGATCAATATAAAAACAATAAAATAACTGGATTGATTAATATTCATTTTCTCTGCCTTAAATATTGAGAACAATCTATGTATATACAAAAAAAAAAAAAACAATAAGAAAGTGATTTCATTTTTTTATTATAATATTATCAAGTACTAAGGTTGAAGTATGTTTTATTTACAGTAGCAGCATTTATTATTTTAAAATGACTGTGTTTAATGTTAATTATATAATTGTGTAGACATGTTAAAAGTCAATTTCTTCAATTTTAAAAAAAAAAAGTACAAATAGATTTTTTTTCTACATTTTAACAAGTATAAGTCCAATCAGAAAATAATAGAAAAGAGAAAATTACTATTGTTATATTTTTTAATTTTAACAAAAATTTGATAGATATTCCAATAACTGAAAAATATACTCAAAATGTCACCTGATTCCATGATAAAATATAGAAAATGAATACTGAGCTCTATAGCAATTTATCATTTAAAATAAAAGTGCTTTCAGATTCATTTTTTATGTATATAAAATATGAATTCACAAATCATTTAAAATAAAAGTGCTTTCAGATATATTTTTTTTTGGTGGAAAATAAAGTTTATCAATTTTTTTAATCAAAATCCAAAGATTAAATTATTAAAATTAATAGGATTTGCATAAAAACCTTTTAATTTGCTGATAACAATAATATGACAAGCACTCATCATTTAATAGGAAATAATGTGCAGATTTTTAATTGCACATATAATTTAATTTTATATATTAATTTTAATTAATTTATAATTAGGGGTGGGGGAGTATTTTCTATGGAATAAATTCTGTATTTAAAAATCATATCAGCTTTTCCCCCAAGATGTGTAATCACTCATTGTGTTTGAAATATGTTAAATGGCTTGTTATTGATGTACTGTATAACCAAATATATGTTTTAATTTGTAATGAAACTAATTGTTGCATAACTAGTAATTGTCCAAAATTTATAGCGATTTTATTAAAAACCTGAATGCTGTAAACAAACAAACCAACATAGGATTGTCTCAAATTATAATGTAGCTAACAACAGCAAAAAAAAAAAAAAAAAAATGAAAGATTATCTCACTCCAATGACATGTTCAAGTCCCAGCACTAATTTTCTTAAGTGTCAGATATTAATTTTCACTTGATTAAATAACCATTAAACTTGATATATGGTGCTAAAACCTTGTACAAAAACAAGCAGAATCCAGTAATTAAATATTATTATTAAGTTTGATATTATAATACTTTTATTTATATATATAAATCATGCATTATTCAGTATTAAATATATTAAAGAGTTTACTGAAAAAGTCATGATATTTTGTTGGTATTAACTTTCCTAACCAAAAGTAATAAGGATCTATAGTTGGCATTAAAATATATAGTTTTTAGTATGAAGTCAGATATACACAATTATACAAGTGACTTAGCTTGGGTTTAAAACTTTAGGTTTCTTTGAATTTCAGTAATAAGTTTGAATAATATAAAAAAAAAAATGGTCTCAATAAAATATTTGGGGATATGGATAATATAGTACTAACATCGGATATCAATTGTTTATTCAAGTTTATATAAATTGCTCTAGAGTAAAATGAAATGTAATTGCTCTTGGAAATATATATAAAGAATAATCTGAAAAAGTTACAATGTTTTGTTTGGTGAAAACTATTTGATCACAATTAATATATATTATTAAATATATATATTAATATGCATTACAAAAAATTTTAATCCTACATTAAAATGAAAATCACTAATTTGTAATGGTTCTCAAAGTAATGTACAAATATATTCAAAACTGTTTTTAATAACATGAGCACAACACTTATTTTACAACTTGTAAATAATAAGTCTTCCTTTAAAAATGCATAATTAATTTGATCATGAGAGAGACAAACCCCTGTTATATTATAAAAATTTATTTTAGATTCTTTGAAGATATGCACTATTAATTGCTTTCATTTCGGAATATGGCTGAGATTAGAAAATACTAGAGAATAACAATATGTGAAAAAAAATCTTAAATAAACCAAAACCAGCATGTTAAGCATCTCTTTCCCCCCCCTCTCCCTCTCTCCCTCCCTCTCCCATCATATGCAGTAAAGTCTTTAAGAAGAAAAATTCAATCTTTGAATGGTTTTGGTGTAACAATGCTATCCAGTATGAAATAAAAACTTTTTTCCTCTGAATCATTTGAATCTAGCATTGAAGCAATATGCATTAATAAAATGAACACAAGTTACCAATGTGAAAACTAAGTTTAAATACCATTACTCTTTCAAATTTCCAAGATCAGAAAATACTCATTTAGGTTTTACAGAAAATTCAGCACCATGCAATCTCCTTTCATTGACAAATCTGCCCATTTAATTATTTATCTGTTCTATTAAACTTCCTTCTTCTAGAAAACCAGTCTCCAGCAGTACATAAATCTTAAATTTTTAACACAGCTCATTAACTACAAGTGCCCGTACTTTATATTACTATAGTTATTTCTTCTGAAATTACAATTATTTCTAATCACTTTAATGAGTAAGTCGTGAGGCATGATAACTTAGCCAGATTGCTGAGCTAGATTATTTTTAGATCAACTTTTAGGTCCTTTCCATTTAGATATTAGTCAATGGTTTCCAAAATTGTGCTCTTAAATGCATAACTTTGCCAAGTTGAAATCCTGACCTAAATCCAAGTTCCTACATAACAATACTAACTTGAGTGAAGATCACAAAAACTACTAGTTTACTAAATCTGTTCCTATTATTGCTTTACTAGTAATTTAAGCTAAAAAAAAAAAAAAGTGAAAAGAGAAATTGTTGTGCTTAAAATTAAAAGATCTAAATGCAGTTGCACAAATATCCAATCCCATTGTCAAGATTAATAGTAGATGGTATGAGAAGCTCATGTTAATCTCATTCCACATTAATTTAAGTGACTGAAGACAGTAAGAAAATATATATTTTAAAAAGAAAGTTTATACTAAAAACAAAAACTAGTCTTTGATAAATTACATCGTATTTTACAAATATTAAGAAATATATTATCTTGGTCAGATGCTGTTTTTTTTTTTTTTTTTGATAATTCAACTCTTTCTCATATTTGAAAGTCATTCCATAATCCACTAGCTGTGGCTCCTATTAATAATCTGGATACAGCACCCAATTATTGTCTATTTTTTACTTTATTTATATGTGATTTTGATAAAAAGAAATTTACATTAGAAGCAGAATTCAATCATAATATATTTTCTAATGATGCAATGGACAATAAAAATAAGCTTAATAAAATTTATATAAAGCTTGGAATGAAAATCAGTACAAATAAAACTAAAACAATAAAAATAATAAATTATTGAAGAGTTATAAATTAGCTTGTTAGTTATTTTAAATGTTGAAATGTTTGTTAGCTTAATATAGAAATAATAATAAAAAGATTAAAAATTGCAATGAGTAAATAAACTTTTAATAAGAGTGTGAGAATATTCTATGGCCTATTAAATCTATGAGATTTGTTAATTTTTGTTTGGAATATATCTTTATACAGAGCAGATGAGAAAAAATTGGAGGCTTTCAAGATGTAGATCTAGAGATGGGTGAGAGAAAAAATGGAACGATGTGATCAGCAATATAGTAATATTTAAAAAAAATAGAAAAAAATTATTATTGAAGAAATTTGAAAAATAAAGAAAAAATTAGTTGGACATTCTAGTGTAGGAACAGAGGAATTATGAAAGATGTGCTGACCAAATAGAGTGCAAGATAAAAAAAGAAGTTTGACAAATGATCTTAAGAAAATAAATAGCAATAAGTAACTGAGAAAAAAATAAAAAACAAAAAAAACTGGGAAAATAATTTGTTTATATAAGAATTTTCATTTTGACCATTAAATAATGATGATAATAAAATTAATTTTTACCTTGAATAGTTTAGACCAATAAAAATAGGTGATTAGAAAACAAAAAATTTCTAAATTCTCAAATAAAAAAGTTAAAAAAAAAAAAAAATCCCAGTCTAGCTAGTTAATAGAACTGATGATGTCTTGCTGCATTAAATGCTACTTGAATTCCCTGAGCGATTGCAATAAACAAACAATAAACTTTTCAGTCATTGCTATTTCATAATTGGATTGAAAATTTAATTTTTAAAAATATGAAAAGCCAATAATGTTCAACAAATCTATAATAATAAATGCATAAATATTTCTTCTTTACAGTAAAAAAAATCATAATTCTTTATACTTACCAATGCACTTTTACCAACACCTCCGCTGCCCAATACCACAAGTTTATACTCTCGCATAGTGGTATCCAATTATTTATTAAAAAAAAAAAAAAATCTAGAAAAAATAAACAAGTAAATATTTAAAAAGAAACTCATTTTAAATATTGGTTTATTACAAAGAAATACAATTATAATGTAATATATTTTGCTCATAAAATAAATTTGTAGAGATAAACTTGAATTTAACATTAAATAAAACCAAAATAATACTGATGTTTAGCAATTTTAAGCTGTAATCAGGGCAGATTGTCATAAATGAGGAAGAGACATTTGCTTCAGACCCTGAATTGGAACAAGATAATTCTTCTAAAAATTTATTTTAATAAATATATCTTTTTTATTTAATAATTTTTTTTTTCTATTACATACATTACTTTGTTCACTAGAACATTTGCAATACATTTAAATAATTTTTAAGACTCATATTCCCACATGAAATTTATTAGTACAGAAAAATTTTAGTTACAGTAAAATTAAAATTATTAAAATTAAGAATAAATCACTGGTACTGCAAAGTTAAATTTCTATAAAAATAATACATTACACCATATTATTTGAAGCAAATCTATTAATCTTTTTTTTTTTTTTTGGTAGAGAGAATACAAAAATCCAATTATGTTTTATTAGTATGAAAAATTGTTTCACTTCTCAAATAATCCCCCCCCTCCTACTTTACCAAATCCATTCTAATGTGAATACTCAAATGTATTAATGCATTAAGTATTCCTCTATATTTAAATATATATATTGTAATGAGACTATTTTTAAATCCCAATCAAAGATTGGTGAAGAGCATAATGAAGGGCATTACCAGTATATAAGCGTATTGCTAATAATGATAGCCATGCAACAGTAATATGGCCGGCTCATTTTTCCCATGTGAATCACCCAGAAATTTGTGTAAACATTCAACATAATGGAAATGTTATAGAAGATATAAACTGAGAAAAAAAATGATATTGCACAAAAGTGAAATGCAGGAATGAAGAAGAGGTTAAAATAATAGGGAAAGAAAATAAGAATTAAATAAAATAAAAATACCCAATAAAATCAGATCATCAAGAGTGGATATATTAGAGAAGAGTAGGATTGGATAGAAAAAAAAGGAAAGTACATGGGAATGATGAAAGTTCAAAAATGGTTAAAATAATAGGGAAAGAAAATAATTAAATAAAATAAAAATACCCAATAAAATCAGATCATCAAGAGTGGATATACTAGAGAAGAGTAGGATTGGATAGAAAAAAAAGGAAAGTACATGGGAATGATGAAAGTTCAAAAATAGTCAGATGTCCAATATGTTTGGCAAATGAAACAACTTAGAGAAAAAATTCAAGATAATCAAAATAGACAGATAGAAAAGATGGATGGTCAAATGAATGAAATTAAAGATAATCAAAATCAAATGAGAAGAAATTATGAAGAGATTAGATAGTGGATTATGGAGCTCTAGTAAATACATGAGATCCATCAACAAGTTAAGTAGAATAAGGAAGAACAGGATAGCAAAAAAAAAAAAAGCTAGTGGCAGCAAATAGTGGAGATGGTAACAGATACAAAATGAAAAAAAAAAACTGAAGCTGTTGCAAGAAAAAATAGATGACTTGGGAAGATATAAAGAAGATCCAATTTGGCAAGAATGGTCAGCAGGAGAAACTCATAGAAAGAATAGAAAAGTTGGAGATTGCCTGCAGGGAAGATGGTCAGGTTAATAATCCCCCAAAGTAAATAACAGAACAGCTGATGGAAATAATATGGATCCTTACTAATAAAATAATGTGCCTGAAATAGTAAACCAGTTTATAAAGATTAGTTTTTTCACGAAATGCAGATGAAGCACCCATAGAGTATTTTAATATTCAGAAAAAGTACTTCCACTTAATCCAATGATGGCAGAAACCATGCTCATAACCTGTAACCATTTACAATAAGTTCCCAAGCCTGGTGAAATTGTTACTAGAATAAAGATTATTAGGAGTATCAAATATAGCATACCACAAAAAAATGTCATCCTAATGAGCTATACACTCCATTCTTTAAGAAACAACTAAATTAAAGACCCAATAGCTAACCCAGTGCCAGAAATTCATTTGGCACAGTTTTCCAAATTATATTCAAATATTTGGTGCTGAAAGGCATACTAGTGAACAGAAAATTGAGCTATCAAATGTGTTTTACAGTAGCAAAACTGAAACTTTGAAAAACCACAGAAAAACTACATAGAGATGATAATGATCCTAATATTAATGCCTTCCAGTACAGAAAAAGAAAGAGGGTCTTACCAGGGCAAGAGAGAGCATCACAATGGAAAAAAGGTCCAACTAAAACACATAATCCTATAAATAGGAAGTGAATCATATATCAATAAAGATCAATATTATCACCGGTTAGATCATGATTCTAAATTACTGTAAGGGGGAGGGTGTATTTATGCTCCAGATACAGAGATAAAAAAAATAATCATGATGAAGTTGAAGAAGGATAAAAGATTTTTTCAGAGATTAGGGATGGCTTTAAACTGTTAAGATATGTTTACTATACTTTTAGTACTTATGATGGATGATTTTGTCAATAGTATGAGGATGCAATGTTGATGATGCTTTGAGTAGTAGTAATCTCATCACTGCACTTACCCCATTTCAACTTCATAGGAACCAACTTATTAAGTCTCAAAATGAAAAGGGTTTAATATGTATGTTGATACTGTGGTTATTTACCATGAACAGAACTGTACCAAGGGTCATGAATTTCCTATAAGCAAGGCTTCAGTCTGCCAAATGTTTGGTTTACTTACATTTTGTTTATGGTGTTAAAGTGAAATAGCTCTCCTGATGTTTTTGTTGCATTACGTATTTATATGGTTGATGATTAAATTTTTCTATCTATCCTAGAAATACAAATGAGTATTCATATCATCCAATTGTTGGAAACCAATCGAATCTCTTTTTTTAAAAAAACTGAGCATGAGAAAAATTAAAAATCAAATGAAAATTAGATGTAATGTGAAATAAAATTGGTTAAGGCAATTGTAGCATTGAGTATATAGCTACAAGATGAAAAAAATACTGATTTAGAACTTGGAAAGAGAAAGTTCATTGAATTCCTATAGTGTCAGTAGATTCTACTACTCCATGTTCTCTTTTTAATATTTTATCTCTATTAAAAGAAAAAAACAATAAGTGAATAACCATAACTTATAATTGTAATAAAAGGAAATAAAATGGGACTAAACTATTGCTCATGATAAAAAAAACAAATGGTAGTTGTTGGAATTAAAAAAGTTAATAAGTAATTACAATTTGTTTTAAGACAAAATTATAAAGAAGCAATATTATCCCATTCATTGTTGATCAATAAACATATAGTCAGGATTAATTGAAATAGATAAATTTAGAGGTGGACAGCTGTAAAGTGTTAAACAACATATTGTTTAATAAATATATTTTTACACTGAGAGTTAGTTATAAAGGGTTATGATAAAGGATTTGACACAAAACATTTTGCTATTGAAGAGAACAGATCTAAGACTGTTTGCTATATTAAAAAGAAATCATCATCAAATATCATGTTTCATTGTAGCTTTCTGTATTGAAATCCGCACAGCAAAATATATTTGCTAACAAAATTAACATTCTATTATTATTAAAAAAAATTATGAAATTGTGGTTTGTGCCTTAGTATAAGTGGCTATGGTTTATCTTTGCCTAGCATGCAGCTCCATGGGCAAGAGAGATACAAAGATCCAGACTTGGTTTGAAAAAAAAACAACACTCATCACTGGAAAGAATGACCATTGCTGACTTGCAAAATTATATCTGTAGATGAAGAAAAAACATACAAATTCTCACCAGCCAAAATAATGAAACACAAGAATTACTTAATAGATTTTTTTATTCGTTTACCAGTCAAAAATAATGGAAAACAATGATTATTTAATAGTTTTTTTTATTCACTTGCCAACCAAAAATTAAAAAAATTAAGTATCATTAAATATACTGAGTTATTCATTTGGCAGCCAAAAATAAATTAACCAAGAATTTGTTTGCCAGCCAAAAAAAACAAAGATTATGATAAACAGACTTAATCATTTATCAACATGGATAAGTAAGCCCAATTATTAATATCATATGTTCTTGAACTAAAAATTTATATGTGAATTTCCCTGTTATATTAATTTGTGTATTTACCTGTTATATATAATATTAATCCAGTTTATTCTCAAAATGTAGAATATGATTGTCTGTTCGGGATAATATTTAACTATTATGCAATTTTATAGATTATTATTTATTTATTTATTTGTACATATCAATGAACCATTGATTAGGCATAAAAGATGAAAAAAGTATTTTAGTTTTTATTAATAAATAAAGATTGTAATGGAAGTTATTAAAACTGTTATATTGTAGAAATGATCTTTAATGCCTTTTCGATAGTCATTCTCTCCATTATAACAGAATACATTATTTTAAGAAGTGTATTAATGAATTATATGTGAAATAAAATGTTGAATTTATATTTTGGTCTATATGTAATTCTAATTTGTGCATTCCATCTATTTAATCAGATAGTTAAACTAAATAATTAAACAGTGCAATATCATGATTCAAGTTTCTTGTATTCCTAGCCACTGCACAATCCTGATGAGATGATCATTTAAGGGATGAGGATTGAGCCTGAATTGTGGTGCCATAAAAGACATTAGTTAATGATACCGATTTCAAATAAATAAAAATGTCCAATGAGCTCCCTTAGATATTATTTGATAAATATACTTATGGTAGGGGCATATACCTATATCAACTATGATGAGCAGAAAATATTATTATTACATGGCTAGCTATCATTACTAGCAAAAAACTTATAAACTGGTAAATACCTTTCAGTATACTCATCATCAATCTTTGATTGGGATTCAAAAATACAACCCCATTACAATATCACGAACCACATATACATTGTCATTGTTTAAAAATTGGGGGGGGGGGGAGCTGAATTAATATTTATATTTCTTTCAAATCAAGTCCAAAACATATGCTAGGATACATTTTATAATATTCTTAAATAATAAATTGTTTTGGCAAAAACACATTAGCAATAAATGTTTTATCACTACTAGAAGAATTAAGCAATAAGATATAAATCAGATAAAAAATTTAAATATATCATATATTGAATATTAATCATACAACATATTGGTATTTATATAGTGTATAGTCTGTCTACAAATTAAAGCTACATAGTACTTAATGGGCCAAAAAAAGTATTTGATTAAAAACAAATATCCATGTTTATTCTTGAATTTATGGCCATTGGAGTATACTACTGAATAAAATCAAGAAAATAATATGTTTAACAATGAAAATAAATAATTTAACAAAAGAATATAAATTATTTAACAAAACAGATAGCGATAGGAAATACAATATACACAGAGCTGCAAATCCATAATAAATAAAATTTAAAAAATAAACCATTCATGGCAGCACAAGCCAAAAAGAAATAAGGAATATTGTAAAATATATATGTATGAAATGCACACAAGTTAAAGAATATATCTCTTAAATTGTAATCACTTCTAAGTTTCATGTTTCACTATTTCCACTCTATATCATTGCATAATTCTACAACATTAAACAAATATTAATAATAATAACCCAAATGTAGATAAAATTAAAGCAGTTATTACTGTAAATCCCCAGTGAATTATATATATATAAACTAATACAAACTCATCAATAAACGAAAAAGTACCCAGTGGAACTCACCTATATTTTAGCTCAGATCATATTTAAGCATTCAATTTATTTAGGTGTTATAACACAGATCATAAATCAGAGGACAAAAACCATACCTCATTTTTAACAATCCCTGAACATTAAATCAAATCACAGTTAATAAACATAAATATTAATAAAATAACTCAAATGTAAATGAAATTGAAGTGAAAGTTACTGTAAACCTCCAGCAAGTTATATATACACTAATATGAACCTGTCAATAAATGAAAAGGTATAGAATTAACCTATCTGTATCTTAGCTCAGTTAATATTTAAACATTCAATTTATTGATATGTTATGACATAAGGCATGAATTCTATATATTAACATAACTTTAGTATAACCATAAGCCATTCTGAAATCACTATAAACAACAAAGAAAAAAGGCCACCCTCATTTCTAACAACTTCTGAATATTAAATGAAACATTTAATTAATGTAAATACTATTAATAACAACTCAAACAGAAAGCTGAAATTACTGTAACCCCTTCAGCAAGCTATATGTAAACTAATACAACTCAACAATGAACAAAAAAGTATAGTGGACCCACTTTGTACTTTAATTTGAATATACAGGTTAAAATTCAGAAGTTGTTAAAAATGAGCATGATTATTATCATACGACTTCATAGTGATTTCAGATGGCTAATAGTTGTGCTGAAATATTCAGAGGTTGTTAAAAATGTGGTGTAGCCTTTATTCTCTGATCATTTATGATTTCAATGGCTTATGGATATATTAAAATCATATTAATATACAGAATTCAAGTAGTGTTGTAACATGTCAATAAATTGAACACTTAAATATGATTCAAGCTAAAGTACAGATGGGTCCATTCTGTATTTTTTGTTTATTAGCAGGCTTATATTAGTTTATACATAACTTTTAATTTCATCTAAGTTTGACCTATTGTTAAAAATATTTTTACTATTAACTATTGTTTCATTTAATATTTAAAAATTGTTAGAAATGAAGTAGTCTTTATCTTCCGATTGTTTATAATTTCAGAATAGCCGCTCATGGTTATACTGAAATCATGTTAATATACAGAATTCATGCTCTGTGAGTTAAATTACAGGTGGATTCATTCTGTACTTATTCACTTAACAGGTTTGTATTCACTGTGATTTACTATAACTTCCGTTTTCGTTTAATAACATTAAACAAAGTGACAATAATCAGCTGAAATAGCTTCACTATTTTTTATACTGACAATAGAAGTTTTTTTCACTTGTAGTATTTATATTAAAATGTTGACCAAGAAATTTTATTGACAAATAATATGCAATAAAGCATGGTAGCCAATAGAATGCATGAAAAATACGATTCCAAAAAAAGAATTTACTTCACTTTTACAGGCTCCATAAAAAAAATATCAGTCCATCTATTTGACTACTTTTTATTTTCTTTTATTTAAACTACAATTTGTCTTGCTGTGAATGGTTTTATTTTATAATTTTATTTCTTATGAATTTGCATTTGGCCTCACACATGCATTTGATTTGTTAATGATTACTTTTGCTTAAAATATCTATTATAACTGCATTATGCTTTTTTTTATTTAATATACATTTTATGCTTGTTTTATTTCAAAGATTTACTGCTGTGAATGATTTTATTTTTGTATTTTCATATATTATGGATTTGCATTTCCACATAATTTTACTTCTTACCAATGTAATTTTTTGTTAAATAATTTCTAATTTTTTGTGTAAAAATTTATTTTCATTGTTAAATATATTTTCTTGATTTTATTTAAAATACATTTGTAACTGTAAATTCAAAAATAAATGCATAAATTAAATTGTTTGTCAGTTATTTTTTGGGTCATTGATAAATACTTAAATTAATTTTGGAGAGGAATTGTTATTTTTTCCAAGTTATTGTATGGATCTAAGACAAAAAGTAATTAGAAAAATTTCTTTTAAGGAAACATATTCTGAAAAAAAAAGTCAAATAGAAAGACCATTTTGTATGTTCTTCAACTTGATGGATATAATAATACTGTCTCAGATCCATACAATAATTTGTAAAAATAACAATTCTATATAAAAGTAATTTAATAAAGTAGTTATGCTTACTATATTAAAATGCTTTATTAAATAAAATAATTATGCTTACTATGATAAAATACTCTATCTTTTAATTTGTTAAATGCAACAACAGAACACAGAGGTTTGTATTGCCCCTCAAATCTTTCTATCGAAAAAGTTAACAAGAAAGTCGAATTAATTCATATTCTCAAAGTTAATATACAATCGTGTTAAAAGTTGTCAAAGATTTTTTTCCCATTACTAGCTAATTAAGCATCTGAGTTTATTGGACTTAATTACCAAATAAGGGTTTTCATAGACTGCACTCAAAAATAATAATAATAATAATAATAATAATAATAATAATAATAATAATAATAATAATAATAATAATAATAATAATAATAATAATAATAATAATAATAATAATAATAATAATAATAATAATAATAATAATAATAATAATAATAATAATAATAATAATAATAATAATAATAATAATAATAATAATAATAATAATAATAATAATAATAATAATAATAATAATAATAATAATAATAATAATAATAATAATAATAATAATAATAATAATAATAATAATAATAATAATAATAATAATAATAATAATAATAATAATAATAATAATAATAATAATAATAATAATAATAATAATAATAATAATAATAATAATAATAATAATAATAATAATAATAATAATAATAATAATAATAATAATAATAATAATAATAATAATAATAATAATAATAATAATAATAATATTCTATACATCAAACACTGAATTTTAAAAAACATACTGAAAATTTAAAAGCCAAAAGATTGTTTTTGTTTTTAATGTTTAAATTAACAACTCCTCCATCAAATATATATCAAATCTTGGCCAAATTCATGGAGCTATCCAAAAACTGTTGTAAAGACTATTGTCATAAAAATAAAAAAGAGAGAACTAATATAAACATAGCTATCAAATATGTTTCTTTTCAAGTGTCTTACATTTTACATTAACCATCTAAAATAAAAATTCCAAGATCAAAACATATCTTATTTCAATATCTGCTTCATGAATTCACTAAAAAATCGTTATAAAAACAAATATAATAAAAATAAATATATATAAAGATACATCATGCATCCACTAGTTTCATTTTAAATGCCTTACATTTTACATCAAATATTAAAATTGTTACTTCTACCATCAAAGACAGAAGCTGAAAAATATGAATAAATATTCATAGACTGCCAAATAGTTTCAAACACTTCAAAAAATATTTTTAATCAAAGACAAATGCCTGAATCAAATCAATAGAATTCATGCATTTGCTTCACAACAAAAATTTATCTATAGTGCTTTTTAATTCTTTAAAACCATAAGTATCTGAAAACCATTCATTTGTACTTGGAAGCAATCTTATTTCATAAAATCCACAGTAATACTTTTGCTCATCAAAATCTTACAAAGAACTGTTTTTGTTTCACCAAGCTAAATATCTTAGTTTAAATCTAAATTTATCTTTTAAAATAATCATCTGAATTATTGTAGTATTATTATTAAAGGCAACCAAAAATACTGCATGTTTGAAATATTCTGATCACATAAAAAAGTAATATCATTAATTTAAGCACTTTTTTTGATCTTTCAATGTTTCAAAACAAAAAAAAAACTTTAAGTAATCATAATGAGTTGTTAATTTAGTTTTAATCAATCAATTATTTAAATCTTCTTATTAATCTTTGAAATTCTACTTTAAATAAATCTCTATATTGCCTATGAAACTCCACATTCATTTTGTTGTTTTGCTGTAGAAATTGGTTTATTTTTATTTTAATGGCTAATAACACAGGTATGGCTGCAGAAAGGAGTTTGCTATTAACTGAAAGGAGACCCTTTGATTCCTCTTGGAGGCCTTAAAGGAACCGAGCAGGGCAAATTCCTAATGTCCACTCCATACGTTCTTGTCGTTGCAGCTGTTATTACTATATGTTTATTCATATAGTATACGAACATGGATGGGCTGCTCACCAACACGCATTAGCCAGCGTGGTGAGTTTATTGGCTTTTTACCTGAGTTTAAGATCAAGAAACACCATGGTCTTTCTTCTCAGTGCCTGATAAGGCAGAATGAATGTTTGTGTAAATGATACAGATTTTTCCCAATTATGAAATTTTAAACTGGATTCCAAGAGATTGTAAAAGACCCAGAAGGAGACCACATGTAAGATGGATGGATGAAATAAGAAAATGTGTAGGGGTGATGTGGAGAAGAGAAGCTAAAGATCGGAGAAGATGGATTAAACTTGGAGAGACCTTCATCCTGCAGTGGATTGATAATGGTTGATAATGATGATGAACACAGGTATTATCACAGAACCAATCAGGCTTTTTTTTTTTTTTTTTGCCTAGTCCATCCCCAATAACAAACTTATTTAAAAAATAATATTCTTCCTCATCTTAAGTGATTTTTTTTCTCTGTTTATCTATCAAAATCAGATAAAGCAACAATGTAACTGATGTACTTTTTTTTTTTACCTTATAAACCTAAAAACAATTTTTTAAAGATATATATATTTAGGAATCAATGAAATATAATATAAATCTTTATTATATAATAATAACAACTTGTAAATACATCACAGAAAAATTATATATAAAAAAGCCTTTTTCGGTAATTCTAAATTTTTTTACCCTTCTCAATATGATACCTCGTACTAACACTAACACGTATATTACGTATATATAATTTTTCTGTGATGTATTTACAAGTTGTTATTATTATATAATAAAGATTTATATTATATTTCATTCATTATAAGATAAACAACATAAAGGAGTATTATTTCTTAGAATTAAGTAAATATTTAGGAATACAAACCCCCTTTATCCTTAAAAAAAAAAAACTGAATATATAAATTAATACATTAATATATATAAAATAGATGTGCAGTTTAATTAAATATATTAATATTGTTCCTATAGGAATTTTATATTTATTTATTATTTATTTATTATGAAATGTTAGTTACCATTTGGGGATGGGGGGGGGGGGTAGTTAAACAAAATGAAAGACGACTCTGTACTCTTAAGTGTGCTTACATTCGTTACCTATCCTACATGCACATTACACAAACAGTTATCAGATGAAGCATTCAAAACCATTAAAAAAACATGTTCAAATAATTCTGAAAAGAGATGAACTTAAAATTACAAAAATTTCATATACTACTTTAGAAAATATTACATCATTAATATTTACAATGTTGTTGATACATATTTTATTTATAATAGATCCCTCTTCACTTGTTCTTCCAATATGTGTACATGACAGTAAAAATACATCTCCATTTTTCAAATAAACTATTCCCTCATCTGTTATTATAACTTCACAAATTTGTCAATGACCTATTTAATATTAGACAGTTATTTCAATTTAGTCTTTCTTCTTTTTAAAACAATATACAATTAGTAAGTAGATAGTTCATCCACTGGCAACAAGAATAAAGAGAATATTAACATTAAATGTAAATAATAGAAAAAGAAAAGAACCAACTGCAAAAATAATGAATAAAATATTATTCAGAAAATTTAAAAAATTGTAACATGAAAGGTAAAGAAATTATGAAATTGTGATACTAGAAGAGAATTTGAACGAGGAACTAATATGGAGATGGCATTGTTAGATGATATGTGTGGAATCTGCATGTTAGCAATGAATAATTGTTGTGATTAGAAAATAAAACATATACAGTTATCTACATTCAATACTATATTTATTTACTTCACATATATATTTTAAGTCAGATGTAAAGAAATTACAAAGAAAAATTTCAATCAATCTGCCAGACAATTTTGAATTCGTTCTTTCAACAACAACAAAAAATTCTTTCAAATTATATAGTACAACAGCATTTAAGATTACTTTGGTAATTAAATTATATATATACAAAAAAAAATCTTTACATCAATTTTTCCAAGAGTTTTTTTTTGTGTGTGTGTAAAATGTACTTAAACAGATAAAAAATACATTTATAGAATACATGATTAGTTGTTTTTTTTTTTATTTAATGTTTGCACACATATACAAGTGGGTGTCATAAAGTTTGGGCTTTTTAATTATGCTTCAGAACAAATATTACAAAATGTGTGAGTAAAATTCCATTCTCATGAGCAAATACTACTACTGTACTAAAATATGAAAACAGTGTTATTTTTGAATTAATAATTCATCGTTTTCCTAGATTTAAAAAAAAAAAAAATCATTGTTTTGTCTGTTTAGCTAGCAACACAGCGACAAGCCAAACTATCTTACAAGCAATTTTCTGATTTTTTTTTTTTTTTAAAAAAAAAACTTGATAATTAAACTTTTTAACTTTAAAAATATGTTGTCAGCTCTATCATCATTGGTACTTTGCCAAAGCATATCACTCCCTTAAAATTTATTTCAACATATTTTTAGTCATAAACTTTAAAGAATCCTTACAATCAGGGCTGGTGGCAATAGTACCTAACACCCATAGGCAAAGAAAAATTAATTATGTAATTACACACTCACATGTATAGCCAAATATAAACAAAACGAAATAAATAAAAAAAATATTGACTTTTTTAATTAACAAACAAATATTAAAATTGCAAAAAAAAAAAAAAAAATTGAAAAAAATATTTTGCCCCTTAACTATATTAAACATCAGTAATTCATTAATACACTTAATAATAACTCTTCAATTAAATTAAAGACATATTGCAATTTAAATCATTTTTCATGCTTTTGCTCTTGAGAATGTTTGAATTAATATATCAATGTCAAGATTAACCACAATTTAGTGTTCAATTGATATCATTGCCAGACGGGTCAATCTTTCTTGAGTCATGATAGATAGAGTTTATGTTTTTATTAATTTCAGTTTTAAAAAACTTCTTTCCGAATTGGCTACCAATACTGGCAATTTTGCAAACATTTGCAATGCAATAAATAAATTTGGATCAATGTTTCCTAATATCAATTCCCTAAATGTTTTCAGAAATTCATCTTGCTATTACTTGCAATTTGTTACTTACATCTGTTCAGTCTTGAGAATTATTGTATCTAATGTGTTTTCCTAAAATTAAACATTTTTGAAGCAGCTCTTCAACAGAAATTTTTTGCAATTCATATATATTTTTAAAAAAACACAAAATTTTTCATTTAATACAAATGTTTGAATTTATCGTCCACATCAGCAATAACAATGTCATAATTATTTATTAAGCGCACAAGAAGTATATGTAAATACTTTTAAGACAGGCTTTAACCTGTACCAAATGTGCCTTGAAATTTATAATAGTCAATCAATATCTTTATTTTGCCAATAGAGGGAACTTAACTTCCCAAATCAAGATGCTACAGATTGGCTTATATAAGTGAAAAGTTAGGTTAAAGATAAAATGGCCACTCTTATCTTTATAAAAGTCACTATCTTGTGTTGTGGTTTGAGAGGTCCCTCTATCAGCAAAATAAAGATATTGCTTGACTATTATAAATTTCAAGGCGCATTTGATACAGGTTAAAGTTTGTCATAAAAGTAATAACAATGTCAATGGTTGGAAAATAAAAATCAATCTTGAATTTGTTTAAAAATGCTAATAGGTTAATCCACTTGCTTGTACATATAATTTTCATTAAAAAAAAATACAATAATAAAAAAATAAAAAAACAATAAAATAATGTGAACTAAATTTTAAAATCATTGTTGATTAAATTAAATGTCAAAATTGCTCTTATTTGTTCTCTCTTCAGCATCTGGCAAATTTAAATATATATGAAATTTGACCCAAAAATATATATATGTAATAACTAATAACATCATTTTGGAAAAAGAGAATACAGTATTATTCTGAAGATAATTTTGACACATATCTTCCTACAACTATAAAAATGTCACTTCCTGAATCAAATGTGCAAAAAAAAAACAGAAAATCAGAAGGTAAATAAGCGAATTAGAAATTTTCATTTTTTTCACTCCAGTACCGCTCATGAGCAGAAATCCAGCAGACAAAGAAATTTCATCCAATTGACAAGCACTTCGTTGCTCTAGTGCTCCTAGTAGGTCATCTAGAATTGCTTATTGGTAAAATTAACCTTGCTTATATTATTATGCATATAATTTCATAACTACTTTTAATATTCAAATTAGTATCATGTCCATTCAGAAACAATATTTAAAATTTCAACTTATTTTCTTCCTGTAAAACATTACTTCTGCTCATTTACTTAAGAATAATAAACTTTATTCGTTCTGCCTCTGATATTTATGTGTTTTTATTGTTTCTTTCAATATGGCAGACATTCTAATCTTAGCTTGCAAAACAAGATTAGCTTTTAGGGTACTTGGTCTATTCCTCTAAAAGAATAGACAAGATTATTAATAACTGATTTTTCAAAGCAGAAAATGCACTTTTTATCTTCAATGTCAATAGAAAGAGTATAACAAACTCACTTTAAACTCAACACATTTGTCACAATTAAAGATAATATTAATTTATAAACTGAAATTCTACTTTTATTTTATAATGACTAAGAATTATAATGAAATAAAAATTTAGTTTGTGGGGGGGGGGGGTAAGTAACTCCTCTTGATCTTTTTGCAGAGCATTTTATTTTGGCAATCCAACTATACAAATCTTCTAATATCTTAATGTAGTTTAATGCCATGATAGTGATAGACTTGTGACTTCCAGTGTTTGAATATCATATGACCCTTGAACAATGAACTTTTTTTTTTCCCCCTATAATCTTCTGATGCTTTGTTATCAAGTTTCCTAATTTTAAATTTCATTTTGAAATCTAAATTTCTATTTATAATACTTATTTTGGGATTTATTTATTAATAATTTTCAATTTATATTAAAATAATGTGTTTAACCACTCATCAATATTTTCCATTATATTTACTACTGTAAAAGATAATTTAAATTATCAAACTTGTAAAGCATTAATATGACAGAATTATTCTGTAGATTATAAAGTTAGTCTATGAAAGTAACTTATTAATGTCTTATTTAAAGAATAGCTCTAGATCATCATTTTTAAAGAATTATCAGTCCATTGTAGGATAAAGGAATTTCCAAGTTCATTTTGGTTTTTCAAATACATAGCTTCATTTTTCCACATCATTTCAATAAATTTCCTTATTTTATTCACCTCACATATATTTCCTTTATAAAACCTAAAATCTCTTGTAATCCAGTTTAAGACTTCAATTAATTGCCCACACATTGTCATCTTGTCTAGCTACATATCCAGTTCATACTGAATGATCTCTTAATTCATTCAATGAGGTCAGTGATATCTGTTCATTTTTACTCTTGTATTTCATTTTCAATCTCTTCTTTTTATTCCCAACACATATCTTTTCATGTTTTGTTGAATGGTCTGAATTATCCTTATTATTTCATTAAGTACCAGGTTTAAGAACTATAAGTAAATACTGATCAAACCTTCTCTTCAAGTTTAATTTTATGATTAATTTTATCCACTAATTTCTATCTGTATTAATAATTGAAAACATATACAGCTTTTAACTACTACTAAATTATTCCTATCAATTTATTTTTTCTTTCAGCATCTCTCTTCAGTCTTAATTTCTTGCTTTCATCTAATAGTTCTCTTAAGATTTGCTGAAATGCTGAAGAATTATTTACAAAAACAATTACATCATCTGCAAAATCTAGAGAAATTAAAAGATTACTTCAATTTATTTTTATTTCGTTAGCTTCCCATTTTAACTCACAAACCAATGTATTATACTTTCTGTAAAATTGCTGTAAAAAAGTTTTGGATAATCACCCTACACTTATTATTGTTAATCTTCTTAGTATCACCATATAGTCTAATCACTGCTGTTGCAGTTTGAGAAATATTCTTAAATTTTGACAATATCTATGTTTTAATTTTCAAAAGCTTTAATCACTGCATAAATCCTTATAAAATAAATTGCCTTCGTCATAAACTACAAACCCAAAGCATTGATCATTTCTATAACCTAACTACTGTGATCTATTACATTTAAGTAAGTTTTAAGCCCAACTTGTTCTTTTCGGTGGGTTTGAATCCAAAGTTCTCTAAAAGAATTTTATAAAACTGATAGAAACTGGTAGGTTTGTAATTTCTAATATTTTCCTCTTCACATTTCTTTGTATCAATACAATTGCTGTATTCTTCCATCAATTGATATATTTGTTCATTTCAATAAAAATTTTAATTAATTGCTGTATTCTTCCATCAATTGATATATTTGTTCATTTCAATAAAAATTTTAATTAACAATAAATAGTGATTACATACTAATAAAGGATAAATAAATGAATAAATTGTACAATAATATGATTATATAATGCTCTATATGTCATCTGGCTAGATTATGTTATGAGAGCACAATGTTATACTCTTATGTGGTTAGGTATAGTGAAGGGATTCTAAGAACTTGTTTAATGGTATTAGCATTTTTAATATAGACATGAATATTTTCTTTTATAAATGACTATTCTATAATACTGGGTAGGTGGGAATTGATAATCAGGAACAGGAAAGAGCAATTAAAGACCAGGTGTCAGCAAAGACTTTACTGGAGGCAAGGAGCTGGTCACGTTTCTTGATTTTTTTGAGCGTTTGATAAAACAATGGTATGATTTGTGGGGGGGGGGGTAATTCCATGAGACTTTTGCATCTCACTATCCATATGGAATAAAGGACAAAGGTAGAAAGCCTTATTATTGAAAAAAAACCATTATGAAAGGCATTTTCAAGTGAGAAAATCATATCAAGTCTTATGTTGGAATTGATTATAATTATATCTTTCAGAGTTTTAAGTCTTGGGCACCGGTGTATAATATGGTCTATGGTTTCATCTTCACGAGCACACAGACCACATATAGGGTCAATGCTGGTAAAACCTCTTCGGTGATAAAGAAACCAATTCGTGGGTAGCGCATTAAGATTTATTTTAATGATGAAGTCAAGGAATTTGGGTTCCAGACACCATCTTTTGAAGTGTGTAATGAGTCTTTGATTGTTTACTTTTAGGCTGGTTTTAATGGGTTGTTGATTATAGTTGATTATATTGTATGCTTCCCATAAGGTGATTTTTTGGTTAAGGTTAAAGGGTATTATCGGGTTATAAAGTTGTAGTTGTTGTATTAGGGATGCTATCCATGAACTGGAAGAGGGTGGAGGACGATCTGTCGGTGTAATTTTTTTAATAATGTTAGAGTATCCGCAGGAGAGGATCAGATTATGTAGAGTGTTGTGGGTTTTCTGTAAAATGATTGCTTGTATTGAGTGGAATGACAGTCCATTGAACCTGCGTGGTCGTTGGATACCTCTCAAGCTAATAGCAACTGTCCTTCCTCTCCAGAGAAGTTTGGTGCATAATCGGTTAATTTTATTTTGAAACTGTTTAGACATTTTAACGAATGGAAGATAATATGAGATTTTTGGCATTATGATCATGTTGAGGAGGCCAACCTTTCCATATAATGAAAGATATACTCTAGAGAGTGAAGTGGTGATGGCTTCAGTTGAATGGAGGACTGCATCTTGAATCTCTCTTGCCATTGCAGTTGGAGTTTTGTAGATTGGAAAACCTAGGTATCTTTGGGGTTTTGCAGAAAAGGGAGAGTTAATTTGTTTACCTGACATTATCTTCCAGATGGAAGATTTGTTAAAATTTATTTGTAGGCCAAGTTTCGCTGTATTTCTGTTTAATATGTTCATGAGATGAGGAAGGTATTTAATAGTGGGAAGCACAACCATGATGTCATCCATATATGCAAATACATTGAAGTTTTTATTGAGAGAGGGGAGGAAAATTCCAGGGAGGTTTTTTTCTATATCCATCAGAAGAGGGTTGATGTATGCTGTGAAGAAAAGGGCACTGAGCGGGGATCCTTGAGGGATCGACTTGTATGGCTTGAAGCCTGGTGTGATCTTGCCATCAAGAGAGAGAAAAATCTCTGTTGTTGAGCAGATTGCTGACCATCTGTACAATCACAGCTGGAATGTCGCATTCCAACAGAATATCCAGAAGGATGTTTATCTGGACTGAATCAAATGCTGCCGCAACATCCAGCTGGACAGCAATAGGTTTTGATTTACAATGTCCTCTGATGTAATTGAACAGTCCAGTTACATTGGACATAGCATGCGAGATTGATGATCCCTTTTTTCCGTATTGGTTTGACGAGATATGGCTAAGAATTTGAGTTTGTATTTGATCTTTAATGACTGACTCAATTATCTTGATAAGCAATGGGGTCATGGAAATTGGCCAGAAACTGTTAATGTCGTTTAGTGGTTTTGCTTTTTTAATAAAAGGCACGAGTGCCACTGGGGTAAAGATCTGTTATGTTTCTGTTGATATATTTGTTATTTAAATATTATATATAACTTTGCCAACAATTTCTCTAATTCTTAACTTGCTTCTTTTACAGCAACTATAATAATATCATCACTTCCTGGAAATGTTTCTTTCTTTAGATTTAAATGCAAGTTTCATTTCTTCATTTAAAATATTTGGCATCTCAAAAGATTTCCACTGTTTTCTTGTTCTTTATTATACCAAAATGTGTTACTCTTTTGAAACTTTTGCTCTCTCTTATTTTTCTTTGCCAATACACAATATCTTCTTATATCATCATTAATTTGTCATTTTAATATGTTCATATTCCTTTTTTTTTTTTATTTCATGCATTGCCTTGTCTCAATTAAAAATTTATTAGTGATTACTGATTTTTTTTTTTTGTACCAACTTCACAATCTATAAATATTTTTAAATAATTTGTAAGTTCTAGTTCAAATTTGAGTATTTCTGAAGATTAGAGAGATTGTCTTTCTTAATAGTCTTTGTCTCTCTAGCTATTGCATTAATTATATATATTGCTTATAACACTCTATTCATATACATGTTAATGCAACAAATTTTCTTAAAAACTTTATTTTCTTACGGTTTCGACTATCCAACAGTCTTCATCAGAGCTACAAGATTTGAATAATATAAATATACAATCATCATTTCACATATATATAAATAAATACATGAATATATCCATCATTTTACACATATATAAAATACCTATATACATACATAAATATACACATATATCTTCTTCATACATATACATATAAATTTACAAGACATATATGTAATACATACCTACATCTATATATACATATGTATATCCAATATATATACATAGCTCTTTTAACTATACATATATACACACAGATCAGACAAATATACAATCTTCATATATCCTTATAAATACACATCCATATTTATATTCTACCCATATATATATAATACAAAAACATATCCAATACACCTTTTTTTTTAAATCTTTTTACCTTTTGAACCTATTTTATTTCTACTTTTTACCTTTTAAAAAAACCCTTTAAATATTATTCCTTTATAATATTACCAATATTATTTTATTATTTTATAATTATCTAATATATAAAACATCTTTTATTTTACTATCTTTAATTTTACTTTTTATAATTTTTATCTATACATTACTAAATAATATTTTTCTTTAACACTATTACCTTTATCTTCTTCACTGCCTTAATTAAACTGACTTATTTCAAATTTTCTATCTTGTATCTGTGTGTATATATGTATAGTTAAAAGAGCTATGTATATATATTGGATATACATATGTATATATAGATGTAGGTATGTATTACATATATGTCTTGTAAATTTATATGTATGTGTATGAAGGAGATATATGTGTACATTTATGTATGTATTGAAGCAGATGATCTGATGCTCAGATCCTGCTTCACAGCTCACATCCAATCTCCTACCATCTAACTGTATTCAAACCCACCTTTACGCATGTATATACATAGCTAATAATATATATATATTTCTTCGCTTAGTATTATAACATAAATCACATAAACATGTATGTATTTTAATTTAAAAATATTTTATTTAATAATATCCTCAAGTGTATGCGGGCGTAAATAATAAATATATACATATTTCAGTGTAGGAGATTGTGAATAAAGTTATATTATATATACGGTATTATATATGAAACTTATTATTTTTTCATATATAATTTTATAGCCAGAAATGATGCAATCTTGTTAAAAAAGTCTCTCGAAAAACAATTACCTGGAAGACCCCTTAGATAAAAGTAAAAGATTGTGAATTGGTAATAATAAAATAAACCCATTAGTGGAAATTGTCCATGCTAGCTTGTTTTAAAATCATAAGATTTATTTTAAAACAATCATTCGAGAAACTGATAACAAACTTGAATTGTTTCAAACATCTTACTAGATAAGAGTATCTGGTCAAACTATTCCAAATGAAACTTAAGTGCTTAAACCGCCTCAGGTCCAGCAGTAGTTGCTAAGTTACAGCTTCAAAATAAAAGTATATATACTGCTGGATTTGAATCCACAAGAGGAGGAGACCATTAAATAACTATGTTGCTATACATATTCCACGCCAGTTTTGATTCTCACTCAATGTGTTATGAGTGGGGGAAATTTCGCCTTTTCCCTCCGTTCTAAATATGCTGTTCCCATGAACGAAGTTTCTGCATCCCGTACCAATGAACTTTATGTATTTTTCCAGTAAAAATGAAATGCTAATTCTCAAATAATAATGCTACCCTAGATCTAGTGAAACAATACCGATGGACTGAC
Organism: Epiperipatus broadwayi; assembly: GCA_028023455.1. NCBI lineage: Eukaryota > Metazoa > Onychophora > Udeonychophora > Euonychophora > Peripatidae > Epiperipatus > Epiperipatus broadwayi. Next base: position 343,939 of record JAQFVV010012612.1, on the reverse strand, counting down.
TCCTAGTGAAATTGCTCTTCCAAATAAGCAAGGTAAAAGAACTTTGACCGCTTGCAATTCTTAAATCCTGCCTTCTCTATAATATTTATATTTCAATCCTCTATATTAAATGTTTTCAAAATATGTATTCTTATAACTCTATATAACTAATCTATATTAAGCCTCCTATAAAATGTTTTTCCTTTTTTTTTATTTCCAAGTAGCAAATAATTTTCATTTAGATTTATGTATTTATATTTTAAAAGAATGCCAATGATATTGTAAAATCGCAAGCATATAATTCATCTTCGTTTCCCCACCCAACATTTTCCGGGTAAATAACTTATAATTTGATCAAAACAAATCTTATTCGACTTGCCCAGGTGCTCGCGATTTTAGATAAATAAACTAATTATATTTTTATGTTTACTGTAGAAAAACAGATTGACATCTGTTTTTTTACATTTTCCTTCCTAAATAATGTGCTATCTCTTATTCTTAAATTATATCATATATGTAAAATCCATCTTAGCTATTACCACCACCCACTTATTTTGTAATAATTTATATATTTTCACAAGGGCATTGATTAACCAAGATTGAGATTTATTAAATGTATGGGAAGTAATGAATAATATTAAGTAACATAATGTAGAGGGGGAGGGGGATCTTAAGATCTTAGTTTTATATTTGAGAATAATTATTATCCATGTTTGCTTAATGAAGCCATACCATTACGCCGAGTATTTCATAATTTGTGGGCAATAAATATGTTAGATAATCTTTAACCTTTAGAGTTATATTACATTATTAAGCGTTAAGTACATAAAGACCATTTCATTTTTATATATGTTCGTGCTTCTTTCTCACATGGAGGTATTCGCGAAGTCGAGCCCCATTGTCATTATCTATGTCCTTAAACCAGGCTGTAAAACCACCCTGGGGACATCCTTGGTCTTGTGTACATGCTTTATACGGGGATCGCTCTGGAAAATCCAGCCCGATAATGACATAGCCGACCGTCATTCGTCTCAATACCGACCCTGCCTACATTGCAGAGGAAATCGGTCAACTTTGTTCTTAAAATTCATGAAGCACACTCCAGGATCCATAATTGGACCAACCCAATCAGCCGCCATGCATGCACTGCCTTTCAGTGTCTTATTAGTCGCCCAGAAATAGACAGAAGCCGTAATGAGATGATTTCTTTAAACAGACATATTTCCATTAGTTTCATATACGTATTAATGCGATAGATTTAATATCGTTTATACAATTATTCATTACCCACCCCGCGCATTAATTATCTATAACTCCAATTAATAATAATATTGAATGTAACCAAATGTAATATCTGCTTATAAAATTATTGTTGTTTAAATCAAGTAAATGCTCTTTTCATCTTTGGGGGTGTAATAGTATTCCAGTAATGTATTCCAATAGCGCTAATTCAGTAAATCACATATGTATATTATTGGCATAGCCGCAAATCTTATGTTATCGTTAAATATGAATTAAATATATATCTAATACTTACGAGGCTCATGTCGGGTAAATAACCCGACATAATTTTGTTATTAATAAATCTTAAATATATATATCAAACTTGAACCATTGCTTTCTTTTAGTTAAGTTAATATATTAAGTTATTACTTAAGCTCAAATATGACTAGATGATCTCCGCTCAATACATAATTAATATGCTAGGTCACGAGCCTTCATTGCTCATAAAATATAGCTAGTTATTAAGTTATTCTATCATATAAGTTTAGCCTAGAGTCTTTTTGTGTCTCCGATGACCGATGCCGGCGGTGAGAAGTAAATTAAGTTGATGTCATCGGGATTGTTGCTCATAATGTTATAGATCTGGGAAATAGGCAAATAGGGCATAGTTCATGAGTGTTCCTGACCTGTGTATCTTGCGCACAATTGGATTCGAGGTACTTTTGCCTAGATGCACAGTATATGGGTATTTTATATATGTGTAAAATGATGGATATATACATGTATTTATATATATATGTGTGAAATGATGATTGTATATTTATATTATTCAAATCTTGTAGCTCTGATGAAGACTGCTGGACAGTTGAAACCGTAAGAAAATAAAGAAGTTTTTAAGAAAATTTGTTGCATTAACGTGTATATGAATAGAGTGTTATAAGCAATATATATAATTATATGAAGATATGCAAAGAAAGTGAAGGAGAAGAATAAGAGAATATACTACTGCATTAATATGCATCTTATATCACATTGACTGCTGATCATTTGTAGTGTTGAATTTATTAAGAATATTAAATCTTAAATTACATATTTTCTCTTAGTTAAAATAGAATTCAAATCTGCTGTAATTTCATTTGTATATTTCAATGTTCATTTGGAATTAGCATTTTTCTCAAAAAAGAAATTCAAAATATTTTGTTTTTTACATAAATGTGTGCTCTGTTAATTTTTAATTATATATTCAAATTTATTCCCAAAACTTTCATTTCTAAATCATTTTCCAATTCTAACATTAAAATCTTCCATGACAACTTTAAAATGTTCCCTGAACTAATCAAAAGCTGTCTACATATTCTATTTCATCACAATGAGAATTTTTTTAGAGCACACATCAGTATTTTCCGTATTTGGTATCTTTGATTAAGATGAATAACTAAGCCTGTTTACTATTCTTGTCAGATATGCTGTCAACATCTACAATGTTGTTCTTCCAACTTATATTTATGATGAATTCCACTTCACTTTTACTTCTATAATAAAATACGTATAAAGATAGAAGAAAAAATAAAGAGATAATTAATGGGAAATATAAAACTACTGAAATAGTAAAAAAAAATTAAAAGAAAAACTAAAGATGAGAAATAAAGAAATATGAAGTTTTAGGAGGTGCCAATAGAAGAAAAATGTCCAAAAATCTAAAAAGAAGGTAAAAAACTGGAGACATGACATTATGAGAAAATGAGTGGAACTTCCTTACTGGAAATGTAATTTGAAAATAGCAACATGCTATTAAATAAATAAAAACACTTTTGTATTTTGAATGTTTGTTTTTTTTTTTCGTTTTTTTTTTTTTTTTCAATGCTGTTAGTTTATTCAAGATTTTGCATTAAAAGTTCTATTTAATGACCAACAAAAATTAAAACGAGAAGAATCTAGCACTAAGAATAAATCTAAGCAAAAATTCAAAAAATATAGGAAGGTAATCTAAAAGCAAATAATTTTAAAAAATGGTAATTATAGTAATAGTGCATTAAAAAAGAACCATATTCAGTTACAGACTAAAGTTTAAATATAAAAAATCTAGTATTGTATTAATAAAAAATTTAAAAACAAAAGCCAAAAATAATATTTCTTCTAACAATAAAGCAAGCTGTACAAACAATGCAAAATAATAATACTAATAATGACCAAAATCAAGACAAAAATGTTGGAAAAAATCATTAAAAAAATAAACCGAAATGAAGCCATGTATAAATTAGTGCAGAGGTTAGAATGATGGGTTTTAGTTAAATATCCCACATTGTAATTCAATTCTGACTCTTCTAGTATTCAAATGTCACATGACTTTTCAAGAAAAGAAATGATCAATTAATTTGCTTTAAGCATTAAAATATATATTATTTAAATTGACTATAGAATAATAATAATAATAATGGTTAATTAATCTATCCATCCATTTATTACCATCATTTGCAACATTATCAATTCAATGCAGAATGATGGTCGTTCCAAGTTTAATAGTTTCTCTGACTTTCTCTGACTTCCAGTCTCTCTTCTCCATGTCATACTAGAAAACTTTCTTATTTCATTCATCTATTTCACATGTCGTCTCTTTCTAGGAATTTTATAATCTCTTGGAATACAATTTAAGATTTTAACTATCCATATATTATCATCTCTTCTAGGTCCATCCAACCTAATTCCACTTTGTCTCTTAATTCTTTCAGTGATGTAAATTCTCACCCATGCATTTCATTTTTGGTCTCTTCTTGTTACTCAAAACATATTTCCTTTCATATTTCATCAAGTGATCTGAAGTGTTATTGCTATTCTGTTATGTGTCAAAATCTCAGACCTATAAAATTTTCCTTTTCAAACACAGGCATATGTCTTTTTAATATTAAGTTATTTCTACTAACAGCATTCCACTCAAGTTTAATTCTATGATTAATTTCATTCATTATGTTTCTATCTTTATTAATAATCTGACCTAGGCATTTACAGTTGTTGACTTCTATTTCATCATTATTAATCTTTATTCTAAGAAAATCCATTCAACATTATAATTTTTTTAGCATTTATCTTTAGTACTACTTTTTTACTTTTATCTGGTAACTCTTACATTTCCTGAATGTTTGCAAAAACAACCATATCATCTGCAAATCTAGATGACTTAAATAATATCTACTTTAGTTTAGCTTCCTGTTTTAATACCCAAAATACTTTTTTGTAAAATGGCTGTAAAATAAGTTCTGGAGACATGGAATTATTCTTTCATACATTCTTCTCAACATTAATATTCTTAGTATTATTATGTAATCTAATCACTGTTGTTGCATTTTGATAAAACATTTTTCAGAATATAACAATACTCTGGATCTATATTTTGATGATACAATGTTAATCACTAATGAAAAGCTTATAGAATCAAATGCCTTTTCATAATCTACAAATCCAAAACATGACAGCAACATATATATATATATTCATTGATCCTTTCTATAATTTCTCTCAATACTTAGAGCTTGTTCTTTTGACTGGTTAAAATTCCAAGTTTACTATAGATGAACAGAGTTGTAATTATTTCAGTACAAAATTTGTATAGAACTGATAAAAGATTAATAGGTCTATAATTTCTAATGTCATGGTTACCTTTATTAAATATTAATATTACTACTGCATTCTTCCAATCATCTTATACATCTTTGGTATATAAATTTGCCAACAATTTTTTCTATTTCTTCACCTACTTTTTTTAAGATATGAACTATAATTTCATTATTATCTGGAGCTTTTCCCTTCTTCATTTAGAATGCTGGGCAATTCAGCAAATGTAGTAATTATAAAGAATATTTTGTTTTCTTATTTTTTACTGATATATAATTCTTTATAGAACTCTTCCACACATTTCATTTAATTATCTATTTTTATATTATTTTTAATTTTTTTAAAAATGAACAGAAGAGTCAGGATTGTAACAGATTTTAATTTTATTAAACAGGATAGAAATAACAGTTTTACATACAGGATGTTTGTAAAATTACTTTCTTTTGATAAATTCAGCTCCTGTGCTAACAAGATTTTTCCATTTCCTCTTTTTTATTCTTTTATAGAACAATATTTTTTCCTTTCTTTATCACTCTTCCTTTGTGTGTGTAAACAATCATAATCAAATATGTTTTATATTTAAATTTATACATATATAAACACATACACAGGAACATAAATATATAAACACATGTATACTCAAAATTTATATGTATGTATAAACATATAGGTATGGATATATAAAGACATACAGACATATACAAATATGTATTATTATTTTGATGATAAATGCTACAAAAGAAAGCATATACAGAAAATATAAATAAGCACATTTAGGCATATATACATATACATATAGAGGGTGCGTATATAAACAGGAAAGAATATATATATACGCACACAATAAACATATCACACTCATAAACATATATAAAGGCATATTTACATAATAATACTGGGCAACTTTTTTTTTTTTCATTTTGTTGCATGAGGTTTTAGAACTTTTTCTATATATTTCTGCATCACTGATTCCAAATCTGAAATCATTTTTTTTGGTGCATGCTGTAGTTTTTATGCAATTTTAATTTCTTTTTGTTACAGTTAATGGCATGCATTGGTTTTCAAATTGTAGTTAAAGGCCAACGACTCTTGGATTGAACCTAACCACAAGGCAATTAATGTTTCACAAACATCACTTTTACATAATTGTAGTTGTTTTTAAATGTAAAAAAATATTATCTGATAAAAACACCCTCTTATTTTGTTGTTAGATTGAATCATGGCTTCTTTGAGTAGGCGTAAATGTAAGAATAGTCCTGACACCTTTTGTTATATAGGTAGCTGTTACACACTTCAACATCAAAGGCACAATATTTCATCATTTGTGACATGTGCATATATTGTCTATTTTCAATTTCCCCTTGGCAGTCAAGACAAGAATTGGGCTCCTCATATTGTGGATCATAATTGTGAGGAAATGATTTGTGACTGGACAAACGGAAAATGCAAAGGAATGCCTTTTGGTATTCCCATGGTTTGGCATAAACCTAAGGACCACAGCAGTAACTATCATTTCTGTCTGATCTGTACAAAGGGCATCGGCAAGAAAAAATGGCATATGATCACATATCGTAATATTCCTTCAGCAATACGACCTATCCCACACTCTGAAACATTCCCAGTTCTAGTTTTCAATGGTTTTAGAAGGATAAAGAAAGTAAACATGGTGATCAAATGTATTTTGATAAGATACATGAGGAAATGATTGTAGAATCTGAAGGGTCTTCTTCTGAAGACAAACAGTCATTAACCCCTCAGCAGTTTAGCCAACCCAAATTGCTTATCAAAGAAAGCAGTTGAGTTATTAGCCTCCATGCTTCAAGAAAAGAATGTACTTCACCAGTCAGTTAAAATATCCCATTTCAGGAAGCATGAACAAATTTTTGTGGACTTTTTTTCTGAAGACAAACACTTTGTTTATTGTCATGATATCAGTAATCTTCTCAGCCAGCTAGGTATTACTACTTACAATCCAACAGAATGGCAGCTATTTCTTGACAGTTCTAAACGGAGTCTGACATGGTCTCCTATACAATGGTAATGTTTATGCAGCGGTTCCAATTGGTCATTCAACTCATCTGTGAGAAGACTATAATGACATAAAAATTGTCCTCGATTTACAAAGTATGAGGAGTATAACTGGATCATTTGTGTGAATCTTAAAATGTAAATTTCCTGCTAGGACAACAGAGAGGTTTCATGAAGTATCCTTGCTTTCTGTGTTTGTAGGACAGTCGAGTTCGGGAGAAACACTGGACACAGGAGTGGCTGAAATGTGAAGCTCTGGAAATAGGGATACAAAATATTGTGAATGAACCTGTAGTTACTTCATATCAAACTTGGCTTAATGAAGCAGTTTGTTCAGGCTATGAATAGAGAAAGTGAATGATTTCAACATATTATTTCTGCTTTTCCTGCCTTGTCTTTTGAGAAGATAAAAAGCAGGTGTATTCGATGGACCTCAAATTAGAACCCTCATATGTGAAGAAGAATTTGCCAGGAAGATGAATGAGGAGAAGAAAGCAGCATGGCAGTTTTTTGTGGCAGTTACAAAGAAATTCCTTGGCAACAAAAAAGTAGAAAACTATGAACTTCTGGTTTAAAGCTCACTGATGGCTTTCCACGATATTGGATGTAACATGAGCATTAAGATTCACTTCCTGAACAGTCACCTTGATAAGTTTCCTGAAAATCTTGGAGCTGTTAGTGATGAGCAGGGAGAATGCTTTCATCAAGATCTGAAGACGATGGAAGAGTGTTATCAAGAGTGATGAGACAGAAATTTGATGGCAGACTACTGCTGGAGCATCAAACGAGACTGTCCTCAACAAGTACACAAACGCAAAAGCTACAAACGCAAATTTTTGCCTAAATAAAATTTAAATAAGTTTTGCGCAAATTTTATGATTAAAATAAGTGTTTTAGTGTGTACTATTTCGAAATTGTAGACAAATTCTGATGCAATCATATCTTTTAGTGTATTAGTGTATTTATTGCATTATATAAATTATTATATTTTCACAAAGATGCCCAAGAAGACATTCTACTTCATTATGTTAAACTAAATGTTGAAAATTTTACAATAAGATGAAAACCTAAAATCTTGAATTGCAAAAAAACTGTGGCTTACAAAGAAAAACTAATGTCAGATTTGAGATCAGCACACTCGAATTAAATAAGAACAAGTGTTTTTGTGGATGCAACAAAAATTTTGTTCCCCGGTGTAATCTAGCAAATATTGATTTTTTTTTTTTATATGTCAAAGCATTTTTGTATCACAATTTGAGGTTTTTTTTCTACATTTCTTTCTCTTTAATTTTTCTTCTTTTCCTGCTGTATATTGAAGACAATCTAACCTATTTTTTTACGGCCTTTTTAAATATTTCTATCCATTGCTTGCAATCTTTATTTTTTAATTCTTTTACATTCATAAGTAATACAAATAACATGTACAATTTTAAAAAACATTCAATGCTGTCCCTTTATCAATAATTTATTGTAACTTTAATAATGATTGAGGAATGATAAGTGTAAATATTATTAATGATATTAATATATTCTTTTCTCTTGATGTTTTTGGAACATTAATTACAGTCAATGAATAACTAAAATAATTTGTGGCATCTTTGATCTGTCTCATTACTTATAAATAATCTATTTTTCAAAAATAATCTTGGTGTCAACTAATAAATCTGCTTACTTTCTAATATTCTATAAAGGCAAAACTTTCTTTTATCATCTTGCAAATTTATATAATCTTATTTTGTCTACCAACTGTAACTATTTCAATTACTACATGATTTTCCAAATGATATATGTTTCATATATGTATAATAATTTGTGTTGTTTTGGCAGATAATCTCCTTCAATCAAATTTAATGATTACTGGATAATAAGCTTACACTAATTTTTTTTTTATTTTTAATTTGTTTTTTATTTTGGCTTTTGTCATATAGTTAACTTTGCCATTCTTTTTAACTTGTACTTCATCTCACCTTTCCTTTTTTTTTACTTTTTTTTTTAAGGTAACAGTGACTGCCTCAAAATGTATCTATAACTATTTTTATTTTCTTAGAATTATGTCTAAATTAGTATCATTCAATTCTTTTGATTAAAAAAAACCAGTATCTTCTATTTTAATTTTATTTTTTCCAATTTTATTTTCTAAAGATTTAGTAAGTTATCAAGTTTGTTACGCATAGATTAAAATAGATATAATACAATGATTAAATATATAATTTTTGAGACTGTTGTATCCAATTTTCCAACAAGCCTGACTATAATAAAGAGATTTTTCTTTTAATTCTTAGTACTATTTTCCTCTATCAGTAATCATTTGATTCCTAAAAAACAACCATTGAATCAATCTCTCAATCTTTAAGCATCACTCTGAAAATTTATTTTTTTTAAAGAAGATTTTTTTATTGATTAAATTCATTGATCATTGTATTGTCAGTTATTTAGGGTTACATGTTATTGAATGGTAAAGATGGTGACCAATTGTATGAAAGTATAATTTATATAAAAACTGAAAAGCTCCACTAAATAATCACTCTAATTCATTTTGATAAAATAAAATTTATATTTATTTGGATTACTTAAAGTACATGCTGCTTTTGCATGTGAATATACAATGATTATGCATTGTATATATACAATATATCTGAAATTTTTACCGCAAATGACTTTATGACTAATTATAAACTCAAACTTTTTATAGTATCATTTTAAAAAGACCCTATTTTCATATCTTTATTTTAAAGCACAATATATTTTTCTATTTCCAAGTTCATTTTACTGTCTTTTAAATTTTGACAGTCTTCAATTTTACTTATTTTTCACCTAAGTTGCAATGACAAAAATTAATGTCATGGATTACTTATAACTTTTTTGATTTTATCCAGCACATTTTATTGTTACAACCCCTCCAGTACTCTCAAAAATTTTATGAACAACCAATTCCATTTGTATTAATACTGATATGATCTTATGATTTTCAGTAATTTTAAAAAACATATAGTTTGAGTTCTAACATATTAAAGCTGTTAGAACTTAAATAAATATTTTTAATTCTACATTAAATTTATATCAGTCTGCACATCTACAACAATATTAAAATTATTGATTTAATACTATGCCCTGAGAAATATACTTATTAATTGGTAACAGAAAGGAGTTTGCTATTAACTGAAAGGAGACCCTTTGATTCCTCTTGGAGGACTTCAAGAAACAGAGCAGGGAAAATTCCTAATGCCCACTCACATACATTCTTGTCATTGCAGCTGTTATTACTATGTGATTATTCATATAATATGCGAACATGGATGGGCTGCTCACCAACATGCATTAGCCAGCATGGTGAGTTAATTGGCTTTTTACCTCTGAGTTTAAGATCAAGAAACACCATGGACTTTCTTCTCAATTGCCTGATAAGGCAGAATGAATGTTTGTGAAAATGATAAATATTTTTCCAATATATACAATTATGACAGACAAAAATAAATCATGGCCCTTATTCCCAGGAGGTCGTAAAGTCACCAACCAAAGCACCAGTTGATGGTCAAATGCGGAGGGTGCTAAGAATTCCCTGATTGCAGAACCAGGCTGCCATTTGATGACAACTTTTCATTTAGATATTTACAACTGCAGATCACTTTCAAGTGAAGAAAGATTGCAAGAATTAGAAGAACTGTCTTATATTAAATGGGACATTATTGGACTTTGTGAAGTTAGAAGAAAAAGTGAAGAGACGATTTAAAAAATAGACATGTATTTTATTATAAAAGTACAAATATTGGAAATACAAGTGAAGTAGGATTCATTATAAATAAAAAGTGGAAGAGTAACATTGTGGAGATTGATGGTGTATCGGACAGAGTGGCAAGATTAGTTATACAACTTAATAGCAGATACCTAATGCAGATAATTCAGGTTTATGCCCCAACAAGTTCTCATAGTGATGAAATAGTAGATTTTTATATCGATGTACAAAAGGCTTTTGATCAGAGTAAACAACATTTTAAAATTGTTATGGGAGACTTTAATGCTAGAATTGATAAACAAATGAAAGATGAGAGTGCTGTAGGTAATTTTGGTTATGGTAATAGAAATGAGAGAGGACATAGACTTGTGGAGTTTGCAGAAGAAAAAAAAACTTTATATTATGAATTCTTTTTTTTTTTTTTTTTTGAGAAAAACGTTAAAAGGAAATGGATGTGGAAGCATCCAAATGAAGGTTCAGCAGAATTGGATTATATTTTGACTAACAGAAAATACATATTTCAAGATTGTAATGTTCTTACTAAATTTAACACAGGAAGTGATCATCAAGATACGTGTTAATGCAAAACTAAAGACAAAAATTATTAAAAAAAAAAATATTTACAGTTGATATTCCTAATCTTCAGAAACATTCTAATGAATTTAAATTTGAACTTACAAATCGGTTTCAGGTATTAGTAGATTTTTGAACATGATTCAGATTTGAATGAAATTAATATGAAAATAACTTATACACTTTTAAAAACTGCAACAAAGATAGCTGGTAGAAAAAAGCAGCAATTTACCAATAAAATTTCTACTGAGACTAGAGAATTTATGAAGAAAAAAAGGAATATGAAGATATACCAAAATGATGCATTAAAAAAGAATTGAATATCTCGAATTTTGTAAAATGGTGCGGAAAAGAGTTGAATATGATATAATAAAGTATAACTGCGAACTAGCAAGGAAATCTGTAGAAGAGAATAAAAGTCTCAAGAGTGTAAAACAACATTTAGGTATTGGTAGGAAATTTATAACTGCAATAAGAAAAAAAGATGGAATTATTACTAAAAGGAGATATAACATCATGAAATGGGTAGAAGACTTTTATCAAAAATTATATAGTAATAAAGAACAAATATCTCCTATATCTATTACATCTTCCGAATTGCCCAGAATTTTAAATGAAGAAGTGAGACATGCAATTAAATGTATGACAAAAGGAAAGGCTCCAGGTAATGATGGAATTATAATTGAAATATTAAAAGAAGCAGGTGAAGAAATAGAAAATTTTTTTGCAAAGTCATATACCAGACGTCTAAATAGTAAAGATGTACCAGATGATTGGAAAAATGCAGTAGGAAAGTAGGACTAAAAATAAATATTAAAAAGACTAAAGTAATGTTTAATAGATTTTCTCAAAATATGAAAATAAAGATTGATTATGATGAATTAGAAGTTAACAATTACAAATACCTTGGTCAGATTATTAATACAGGTGGAAACATAATGGATGAAATTATTTATAGAATTAAACTTGATTGGAGTGCTTTTGGTAGAAATAACTTGATATTAAAAGAAAATATGCCTATGTGTTTGAAAAGAAAGGTTTTTAATAAATGTGTTTTACCAATTTTTACTTATGGATCTGAGACTTGGACACTTAATAGAAGAGCAATACAGAGACTTCAGACTACTCAAAGAAGTATGGAGAGATGCATATTGGGAGTAACAAGAAGAGATCGAAAATGCATTATATGGATAAGAGAACAAACAGGTGTTACTGACCTCATTGAAAAAATTAAAAGACTGAAATGGAGTTGAGCTGGGCATATTTCTAGAAGAGATGATAATAGATGAACAATTGAAATCTTAAACAAGATTCCAAGAGATTGTAAAAGACCCAGAAAGAGACTACATATGAGATGGATGGATGAAATAAGAAAGTATGCAGGTGTGATGTGGAGAAGAGAAGCTAAAGATTGGAGAAGATGGATTGAACTTGGAGAGATCTTCATCCTTGCAATGGATTGATAATAATTCATGATGATAATGGTGATACTTATTAATTTTTTTTTTTTTTTTAAAAATCTAGTTTTATTGAGATCACTGTTAGATTTTCATGCTCATTTTAGATATAGTATCATTATCTAGTCAACAGTATATCAAACTTCATTATTTGCATTTGACTTCTATTTTGATTTTAAAATATAATTTATTAATATCAGCATTTTAATGGTAGAGTGACAGATTTTGGAGCTCAAAATCCATGGATCACACCCAAATCTGCCATTTTTAGTACTTCACCTTCTTATAAGCTAAGTCATAAACTATTCAATTATTATTATTACTGACATCAATAAATTTTATATCTTAAAAAAATTGCTTTTGTTTTAATAACAAAAAGTCGGAATACAATATGAGCTTTGTAAATGATTCAAAAGTATTATTATCCCAAAACTAGATTTCAAAAGCAGCTAATTCTTTTGGGTTCAAGGCAGATATTTAGTAGGATAAATTACATGTTTATTGAACGAATCAAAGAAAAAAATCAGTGTACTATCACTGCATATCCAAAAAATGCAAATGTCTAAATTGTTGGCAATTGCATATATTGAAAAAAGCATGATCATATATGCAGATTGATTAATCCATGCATAGAAATGAAACTCATATGTATCAGGATGAACTAAAATACTTAACAACAGTGGTTGCTCCAAAAAATTAACAATTGTAGCAAAAAACTGTTTAAGACAAAAAATGTCTGCTTAGACAACCAGGATATCCATTGCCAGGCAACAGAATAACAGCGATTTATTGCATATTTTCAATAAATAATGTGATGTGCAACATATCAGATGGTAAATTAAGAGTTGACAATGAAACTGAATATGACATTGTGCTATATTCAGCAATGACTCACCATTTTGCCAAAGCCTTCAACAACCTATGAATAATAAATGTACGGCTTTTCAATCAAATATGAGTATGTATGATATTGCTAGTTATAGATTCTACTTATTTCCATGACTATGAAATCAAGAATCAGAATTAAATTCTAATTTTGATAATACTAAAATCACAATCAACAAAAATAAACTGACAGTATTCTCAATATGAATTTTAAAGGAATATATTTCTAAATAAAGCAATTTTTGTAATCAGCGGTGTGAGTGCGCACATATATATTTGTCCCATCTATGTCATATCAAAATGAAAGCATTGTTCTGGAAAAAGTACTATTCAAGCAGCATCAGAAAATACCCTTAATTGGGTTTGTTTGATATTTTGAAATGCTATCTTTAACTTTTTGTGCATCAAACTTATCTTTCAAAAAGTCTTCTACACCTTGTCCATGTAGATCTCCATTGTAGTTTATCCTTAGCCATATCATCTCAATGAAAATGGTCAATAATGCTCTTCTTTAGAACTGCTTCAATCTTGATAGTGTAAATGTGGTCTACTTCTCTTACAAAAAACCATGTTCATGTTTACTAAAAAATACTGCATTTAGAAGTTTTGTCTTATTCATTTATTTCACACATCCAATCCACCAGAAATGTGATTTTACAATAGTGAATACTTTAATATTATATCAAATAAACTAAAAAACATACTGATCAGTCTTACAATTTTGCCATTATATTTTTAGAATTTTATGGAGTAACTAAGATGAGATGAATTTTTTTTCTAATGTTTTTAATGTTATAAAGAGAAAGGGCCCAAATCTCACTTTCATATGATAATTTAAATAAAATAATTGCTCTATATAAAACCAATTTAGTTGAAGTAATAATTTCATTGCAATAAAATATCATCTTATTTTTTTAAAAGCAGTAGCAGCACATTTAGGCAGGAACCTATCTTTCTATTTTTTCCCATATATTTAACTGCTCACATTCTTAAGTTGATAATCATCCAAAATAAAAACTGAAAATAATTATCTAAACTAAAAGTTGGAAGATTTTTCTTCAATCACTAGTTGTTAAAAGAATGAATTTTTTAATCATTAATTAATAAACCAATCTTTATATGTTGCAATTAAAATATTAAATATATTTTATAGGTCACACCTATCAGCATATTGAAAATGCAAACACTAAAAAAGTGTTTTTGTTTGTTTGTTTTTTTGCCTTTAACCTGTTCATCTCTTGATACCTGATTCATAAAAAATCAAAATCACAGCTGAACCTAAAATGCATCCTTATTTAATGCTAGTTTACATTTCAAATATTTCAAGAGTTTCTGTCTGTATCAATAATTATCACTACCATACATTCCATCTTGTGGAAATTATATAATATAAATAAACTAAACATTAAAATAAATAGTGGTTATCACACTTATCTTCCTATTAAACTTCACTCGGTATAATTAAAAAATAAAATTATAACCTTTTTTTTAAAAAAAAAAAAAATTTAAATTTATTGTTTGCTGAATCAAAAAAAATAAAAGTGTATGTTATAAAAATTAAAATAAAATTCTTTTTCCCAATGATTCAACCATTTATTATGGCCTTTTTCAAGAGTTTAAATAAATAGAAAACATTAGTACAAATAACTTACATATCTGGAAAAAAAAAGAGAGAGAATGGATTAGGTTTTGTATATCAAACCATAGGATTTAATAAAACTGGAGAAAACATATTGGTGATATGGGATTAGTCCACTTAAGTCCAAGAGATCAAATGATCAGAGTTAATATAACTCAAATATTATGCAAAGATCATCTATCATACAGTCCAAAATTCAATCATACTACTAATTGGAAATCCATTCATCTGAAAAGTATTAAAATATATGTTATTGGATGAATTATTGACTCATGCAGGCATCAAATTTCTATATTTCCAACTATAACATTTCTCAACAAGACTCATAGATGGTCCTTTAACACAATTTGTAAATTTCATAAATCAGAAAAAAAAACTTTTCTATGTGTTATTGATTATTATCCCTTTTTCAATAAGTTAAAATCAAATTTGATCCTTTCTGATAACCCATTAAACAAGAATTTGTTTGATTAGTAACAAAAAGATAATAAGAGCTGCACAATTGCTTTTAAGATTTAAATGACTATTAAAATGTAAAATAATTTTCCAAAATTGTTACTTTGTAAAAAAAAATACCTGACAAACAAAAATGAAGATTTATAAAATGGCAACAGTGACTATTTAATTCATGGGATCCACTATGAACTAAGTGAAATGCAGATTCACAATCACACATTCATCAATGAATACCTATTTCCTATATAGTAATCCATTTAAATACTTATGTTAAAGAGTCATGCAAAAAATAATAATAATAATTAACAAAATATATCAATGTCTTTACTAAATGTAGCATGTTAATTTCTGGTTTTAGATATGAACTTCATTCTGTATAAATTTATTGTATATTGTAAAATAAACTTACTTTTAAAAAAAAAAAAGAATAAATAAACAATATAACATTTTTTTTTTTTTTTTGGCAATCTTTTACTAGGCACTGAGGGACATTTATTGATATTTGGTAGAGCTACTACATCACAATTAAAAATATGAAGCAATAAATGAAAAAATAATAAATACAAATCAGTTATACAAATATGAATTTATAATATTTTGAATACAAATATATTTATATACTTGGAGCTTAGATATAATTCTAGGGAAAATTCCCTTCAATTAAATATGAATTTATATACACAAAACAAAATTAATATAAAACTTGCAGTTTTAATAAACAAGTAATAGATCCCTCCACATAGTAATATTAATATAAAATTGGCATAGTTTACAAAAAAAAATTAAAAAACTAATGGTTACAAATAAAAAAGAAGAAAAAAAATGTGAATTTAGTTGCAGAAAGTAATCAAATAACTAAACAAAACAAAAAAAAAATATCAATTGAGTTGTCCAAAGTAATTTTTTAAAAAAATGGCAGCATTTATCATCATTGTTTTTTGGTTAGGTCAAGCTTCTGTTAGATTTTGTTAGCTTGTTATGTTTTTCAGATCAAGCATTTGGTAGATTTTTTGTATGCTTACACGGGTGATGAGTATAAAAAATTGATATAGGGAGATTTTTTTGTGAAATTACAACAGAAAGTAAAAAACAAAACTAATGGAAATGATCAATTTCTTTTTTGACCAAAATGTGAAAAAAATATTTTTTTCTATGTTTCAATTGTAACGTTTTCGTATTACTAGGCCCTTATACGCCTCAAATTTATATTTGAGCGTGAGTTGATCAAACTGTATCAACATAAAAAAAATTGTATTTTAATTCTTAACACAGCTATTTTTCCTGATCAACTTCGGACTAGAATGATTACCGGGTACAATCGTGAGCAGAACCAGTTTTTAATTTCTACTTGAGGGCGCCAGGGTCGTTAGACCCACTGAGACTGCGTCAAATATTGTAGCCCGTAAGGTAATAATTATACGATCTAATTTAAATAACTAAAGGTAAAAAAAAATTACATAGAATAGTATTAATTTTTGACACGTACAATGAAAGTGAAGTTAATAATAAAGATTTATTATAACTCGTCAAACATTCAATAATTATGATTAAGACAGACATTACAACGTTGGAAAGGATTGTGCATATGAATTCATTAATCTACGTCGAATATTGGAGTATTAATTATTTAGTCTGATTTTCTGTAGAACATTTTGGTTCATTTCTCAGTTCGTAAATCTTCTGATCCAAGAAAATTTTATGGGATAATATTTCAATTCAATTCATTATTCATAAAGCTTTATGTAAAAAAATTTATGTACATTTACTTACGGTAAGTTAACATTAAGTAGGTCATCGATCTTCCCGACGTACAATTCAGTTAGTGAGTAGTCCACAGTAGTTGTTTTTCTTTTAGTTTTATTTCCGAATCTCCGATCTAATTTAGGTAGCCAGATGACGATCTAGGTGACTTTTTCCGAGAGAAAGTGTCGGCAAACGATATCTTTCTACTCACTCATGGCAGGATTTAGTTTGTATCTAAGTGAACAATTTTTTAAAAGAATATGAAACACTTCCAAATGCTCAGCACTATTGGAACACCAGGTAAAAGATCCCTTTTCAAATCTGTCCGCTCCTTTTATACTCTTCGATTCTTTTTAGAAGCTCTGACGTTCTTTCTTTTTCTTTGTTCCACTTTATAAACTTCTACATTCTTCTCCTTTTCTTTTTTACAAAGTCTGTTTTCCGCTAAGAATTTCGGCCATTTTTAATTACCATCAGAAAATTGTTTCTGATAACAATCTTTCGCCTTTTGAAATTTCCTTTCGCTATTTTAATCAATGATTCAATATGCACTTTCCAACATTGAATTTATTTTAGTTAACTTATTTCTAAAAAAAAACTAAACTTTCACTGTACGTTTTTTTTTTTCTCTTTTCAAAACATTATGCTAAAACAAATAAAGATCGTGTTAGCTTTCTTTCTTTCCTCTCTTTTTTTTTTTTATAATACCTAATATCAAAAAGTAATTTGTACTTTATATATAAATAAATAGTACAATTGCAACAATACTACATTGGAAAGATCACATTTAAAGTGACAAATGG
Organism: Epiperipatus broadwayi; assembly: GCA_028023455.1. NCBI lineage: Eukaryota > Metazoa > Onychophora > Udeonychophora > Euonychophora > Peripatidae > Epiperipatus > Epiperipatus broadwayi. The sequence goes on along the minus strand of JAQFVV010012612.1, from coordinate 325,810 downwards.
GGTTTTTTGTCTATATTCCTTTCATGCCTAATGAGTTATGTATGTCCAATAAGATTTTCAAAAAATACTGAAATATTAAATGCTTCTAGGCAGATTGATTCTTTGGAAACAGAGTGAATCTTATAAGATGTGATATGTTGGACTATTTCCATCATTTATGAGTGAATGTTGAATGTACAGAAAATTTTAAACTATATTTAAACTTTCCAAATACAAACAACTTGTTAGTAATAACACACAAACAGACAACACAGGTTAGTAATTGCACCCATTTCAAGTAGTATTATTCTCCACACTTCTTCACTGGCTATATGCACAGTGACAATATTCACTTAGAAGTTGAACTCGCACCTTTAGATTCTTGAATATCGAATTTAAGGCAAACGCTCTACCAACTGAGCTACCATTCAATGCCATATTTGCACATCTGATTTGTATTTTTGTTGTTCTTGTTTCATTAAAACTATGCAAGTTTTATATTAGGTATTATTGCTTAGTTATGAAATATTATCAACTTACATTCTTCTTTACATATTAATAAAATTATAAAACTTTTTGTGTATTCATGTATTTATATCTTATAGCTCTGAAGAAAACTGCTGGTCAGTCAAAACTGTAAGGTTTATGAATTTTAATAAAATAAGCATTTTAACAGTAAAAAGAAAAGTGGATTTGTTTAATTTAATTCTGCTTTTTACAAGTAAATTTATATTTGATACCCCCCCTCACTTGGTATTTTCAGTAGTTGATCCATAGCTTTCTTAAATATCCATCAGCACCTACTAAATAATTATCTTTTTTTTCTTTAAAAATAAAAAATGAAGTAAATCATTGTTGAAAACAAATAATTTTTTCCCCTCAAAACTATTTCTATTTATTTCCTTTCTAAAAAAAAAAAAAAAACAATTTATCTTTTTAATCTTGAGCCTATCCTTAAAATATTTCAAATTAATTAAAAATACACAAAAATTTATTGCAGTATTTCCATCATAAATAATTGGGTTTTCAATTCCATAAAAATTTCTAATTAGTTTTCAAAAAAAATTTAGCTAAGTCTAAAAAATATTTAAATAATTTACATCTTTTTTTAATATCCTTTAAAAAAACCATAATAAGTGTTTGAATCATTGGGGGAAATTTTGATATTTTAATTTTCATAATTTTGATTTTTTTTTTTTTGTTAATCATTAAACAATAAAAAAAAAATAATTAGAAAAATAGTAATTAGAATTTATTTTTTAATATAAATTTTGGTAGACGATCAGTTAATTTCAAATTGTGCCAATTTCATTTATTAAGATAAATACCTTGATCAAATTAATAAAAATATATAAATCATACTTTTGATCCTGATACTTTGCTTGCATTTCTCAGACAAGGAAATCTATGTTCATATTTCTTGAGTCTCAAAAACCACAATGAATCTCTGTAATTAGTCGTCAATGATAGAAAGCAATCTCTCAATAAATCATTTAAACAAATATATTATTTAACACAGTCACATGAAGATAAAAAAACCTGTAGGATATTGATAAAAATAACACACTTAAGGGATTAGACAAAATAATGGTAATATATGTGATGCCCTTATTAGTAGGTTGTTAATGATAGAATGAGACAATCAAGAGTTTAAATATTTATGGTTTAAAAGTCAATCTGTTATAGTGCTGAAACATGATTGCAAAAACAATTAACCATTCTATTATTGATACTATGATTAAATATTTTAACTGATCATCTCTTTTGTTATTTTAGTAAACAGTATCAAGACAGGACTTTTTTTTAATATTAGAAAACTGTATGTTCTTAGTCTTCATTTAATAGGGCTTAAATATAATTTCTGTTTTAATCTTATTTCAAGCACTCTATAATTTTTTTTTTTTTTTTCAATAAAATAAGAGGCAAAACTCTAGTTTCTACTATAGTCTGCAAATTTAAAACAATTTTTTTCTTCAATTCTTAAACTTCCTATAATCATTATGCAATTTTATTAATTATATAACTTATATAATTTCTATTTCATGTAAGTGTCGACTTTATATGTAAACAATTTATACAAATATTAAAACTAAATCTTTTACTCTATCTCAATATATAAATTCTCAATATATAAGTTGTAAATAAATCTTCAAATATTCTATTTATTAAATTTAAATCTCCTAATCTAAACAAATTGACACTAATAGCTTTATATTAATTAGTAGTGAAGTAGTGCCAATGTTTTTTTTTTCCATAATTGATCCCCACTCCCCACCCCCAATCCATTTCAGTCAAATTAAAAGGCAACTACATTTTATCATTTTCCTAATGAGAGCACAATTTCTATGATTTTTAGAAAATATAGCTATTCTAAAGAGTTGTCACTTATAGCTAAAACACTTTAACATATTAAATTTAAACTTTTAATTACAAAAAATCAACAAAATTTTATAATAATAATTTTTTCAGGAGGTGTTTTCATTTTGTTTTGTTTTTTTCCTGATGGCAATAGTTTCACTTGACTATTTTAATATTAAAAAATTACTAAAATCTAAATGCAAATATCATGTACTTATTTAGAAATTAATACTTAATTTTATAAAAACAAAAAGATATATAAGTTTTTTTTTTGTTTTAATAGGAGAATTAAAAACTCACTGTCTTTTTAATTCTCACTGACTTCAACCACTGTTTTTTTATCCCCAATAATTTCTCATACGTGTTATAGTTAGAATTAATAATTCACAAAAAAAAAAAAAATTAATTAAAATTTATGTCATTAACAATTCAACATGGATTTCTGCTACGAAGAACATATATTATTGATATCAGCATAGAAATGCTATTTAGTTAGTTTGAAAACATTACTGTTAACACGAAATGATTAAATATTAAAAACAATATTTAATAACTTTTCACAGTTTGGCAATTATTAATTATATATATATGACTGATGCAAACAAGTTGACTCTTGATGGCACTAATGCACATTGTGAAAAGTACATGTACATAATATAAAATAACATTATTATAACAAAAACTTTTTTACTGGGAGCCTTTATTATGAGGCATCACTGTCCCATTTGTATTAAACCTTTTATTGTGTAAAACATGTTGATAAATAATACAGCAATGTGTCAAAACTTTTTGAATATCTTTTAATTTTTTGTGTAAAATAATGAATTGCTTTGTGTAACCCAATTTTGCAAGATCTTCAGTTAGTAAATAGAAACTAATTTGAAAAGCAGAAATTCAGTGAATTTCACAAATTAATTAAAATAGCAAAATTGTCTCATTTGTTCTTCCTGATAGATGTTGTAATTATTAGAAGTTTGAACTTATATAATTATCAAATATTTTTGAATGAATATAGAACCACCTTTAATTAAGCAGTGCCATAGTATCATTTATCAAATTATAATGAAAAAGCACATGTAGATAAATCTCTAGCATTAATTGAGAAGTAATAACTACATAAATAGATGTTCATAAATCTAAGTAGTTTTGTAAGCATTTTATAAATAACAATATTTGGTAACAATTACTTTTGTAGCTACATACTTTAATTATGTAACAGATTTGGTCATTTTGGAGAAGGGAAAAAAACCCTTATTTAATGATTACTTATAGCATTTCAACATATTCTCTTTTATATTTAATTCTTGAATTATGTATCTAGAGTGATCTATAATGATTAAAACAGAAGCAAAACTCCATACAGTAGCATAGGAAATGAAGACCATGTGATGACCTATAATGTTTGATTATGAGTTCACTTAGATACATTTTCTAATAAATTAGAATGATTTAATAAAAATATTTCAACCAGTCATTTCAAATAAGAGTTCAATCTAATCTTATCAAATACCACTATCTTCCTAACTTTTCTAAATATCCAAAATTCATACCCATAAAAACCACTGGAATCATATAGTTTGAACAATCTTAATCATTTTTTTTTAAAAATATATATTGCAAATTTTTCATTGCAGCTCTCTTCAGTGTTAATCAGTGATAGCCTGCTTGACTATTATATCATTTACTGTTAATGACCGATGCAAGAAAGCAAAAACTGTCTACCATTTCTATGTCTTTGTTATCAATATTTAAGGTGAATTATTGGTCCTGTTATCATAATCTTTGTCTTCATAATTATTCTCAATATTTCATTACTCTAGCATATAAAGATTGTGTTATCTGCATATCTTCCATCTATCTTGAATGAATTATAGTCTTATCTCTCACTGTATTTTTAGCATGCAAGGCGAATAGATAGAAATTACATCTTTTGGTAAAATGAAAGAAACTAGCTCATTTTATAATAATTCATTTTAACTGTGGCTTTTAGTAACATATAGAGATTTTTTCATAAGAACAATAAAGTCTTCTTCCATAATTTAGCATATATGACATAGAACTGCGAATTCACATCATCCTAAAAAAATAAGCAGAAATGCTCTCATCAAACAGATACAACTGACACAAAAAAAAATGAGTGTCCCATAATAATTCTATAGGCAGATTCTTGGTTCAGAAATTTTTCTGCTCAATTCTCAACAATAATCTAACCTATATTATCAAAAATATAATATTATAATAAATAATAATTGATAAATTTCACTCAATAAATTTAAACTAAAAAGAAACAACTCCCATGTCTCTCATAAATTTTGGAAAAATATACTTAAATAGAGTAAAATAAAATATCAAAAATAATAATTTTCAAGTGAATGACACATGTTAAAATTAGGAAACATGTCAAAATAAATTACATATTTTAAATCATTCTTAATAATAATTACAAATTTATTTCATTCTTAATTAATACCCCTTCCCTATCTATATAATAATGTCATAAAATTAAACATTGTATTAGTACAAACATCCATTATATTATTATCTTAGCAATTAACCACTGCTCTAGATAATATCTCTAAATTATCTCAAAACATATCTAATGCTTAAAATTAAAACACTTTTTTTTTTTGCTAACAAAATTTAAAAAAAAAAACAAGAAAATATGTCCTGCATAAATGTGTGATTTTGTATCTCCTTTAGAAATATTCCTTACCAAAATGCTGATATATCTGATATAATTTACAACAATGAAATTTTTGATAGACTTTACCATAAAACTGTCTATAAATCAGTTATCTTATGGCACATTGATAATTTGCCATTCCTAGTTGCACCTTTCCCTTTAAACAGAGATGGCCAGGAAGATTTCACTCTTTGAATTATAATATCAATCAGAATAATTTTTAATTTCAAATATTCATTTTAGAGATAAAAACTGATGCAAAATTAGTTGGATGTTTTCAAACTCAAACTTGTTTATATATAAAATAAAACTATTAAACTTTTAATTAATTGATCTGATAAACATAATAAACAAATATGTTTGGCTTTAAAATTATAAATAGTTCTCAAATAATATCAATTGCTACTCAAATCACTGGCCTATGAAAATCTAAGGGAAAAAATAATCCTATGACTATAAAGATTAAAAAAAAACATCCAATATGTAATAAAAATTTATATCAAAATACTTGTTTCACTTTATATTCAGATTAAATCATTTTTTCATGTTATTGTACAAATATTTCTAATATTAAAAAACTATACTATATACTTAAGTACAGATACATGTCATTTATCAAATTTTAGAAAATTACAAAATGTTTCATTTTTCTAAAGATTAAGCAAGTCTTCACACATATATGACCATTAGTTATAGATTCATGTAACTAATGCATACAAAAACAGTCATGTCTCAATAAAAAATGACTGACTAGTTGAAATAAAATGCAAAGTGTTATTTGTTTTATTTTTATTATTAATTATTCATAATAGTCTCCTTGTAACTCAGTACCTGGCTGGAAACAAATCCTCGACCAGAATCATCGGCAGAAACTTTGTCACAAACTTCTAAATATCCTCAATTAAACTATCATACTCGACCAACTTTAATTTTTGAAATAGCCAAAAATCATTAAGAGCTAAATCAGGAAAATATGCCAATTTCCAAGCACAACAATGTTTTTTTTTATGGGGGGGGGGGGGCAAAAATTACATACAATATTGGCTGGTGTATTATCATGCTACAATAATTAATAGTTTTGTTCATGAGATTCAGGTTACTTGCACAGAATTTTGGGCCACAATCAATTTAAAATACCCAAATAGTTAACTCTTACCATCTGATTTTCAGGAATGCCTTGTGAATTTATTTATTTTTAAAAAAGAAAGTTTTAATTTGGCTCTTTTGCTTTTGCAATTTTTTTGTTTTCCTTCTTCTGCAATCTCAATTCCACACTACTACTTGGAAACACCATGCCTTATCACCTTAACAATATTTGATGTAAATTCTGCATCCATAATTGCAATTCTTTACAAGTATCTGCGGTATTGAATTCTGGTATGTTTTTTTGGTAGATTGTTGACAAGTGGATAGAAAGTATGTGCACATCTGCATTTTTAAATCTTCCAATAAAATGCAACAGACAGTAATTTTAAAAATGTCAGAAGTTCCTCAATGTCTGATAAACACACAATAATCAGTTTGAAGAATTTTGACAACTTTTTGTATGTTTTCTTTGTTTCCAGTTGTTTCTGATGCTCCTGGCCATGGACTGTCTTCAGTGCTTTTTCTGTCATTATGAAATCTTGGAAACCATTTGAAAATATTATTAGAACTGATAGTTTCATTGCCATACACAATTTGAATTACTTCAACTGTTTCAGTAGCAGTTTTACCAAATTTAAAACAAAATTTAACATTAGAGTGATATTCCAAAACACATTATTACATTTCATATCATAATTTATAATTCAGACATGATAGCCCTTAAATTTTTTGTGGTAAATAGCTAAACTATATCTTATGTAAGCTAAGGAGAGAACCAATCATCTTTTCAGTGGTACACACTGTTTATGAATACATATGTAATAATATGTATATACATTTATATTTTAAGCCAGTATAGCAAAAATAAACAAACAAAAGATCTTAGATTTTTCATAAATACTTATATATAATAATAATAACAAAATTTAGAAGTGTTTTTTTTTTCATCATTTTTAAACCAAAATAAAAATATAAAAATCAAAATTAGACATCATATTTTCTTATCAATTATGACTGCAATCAAATCAACTATAATCTTTTTAAGTATTTTACACAGTGGGAGTTCATAATTATTAAACTGTTTTGAAAAGCATATACATTGTCTATCTTTGGAGCATTGTAATTAATATCTGAACACATAGTTTTTAGTGCATATTGTTAAATATTTATAGCCCAGTGATTTTAGTGTCATGATGGAGTGACTGACTCAATAGCTAAAACTAGTATTGTAATTCAACTCTATCACTTTTAATGCAACTGGGGAAGGTCGCACTATTAAATGCAGCTGTGCTACCCAAAATCACTTATTTTCTGGCCGGTTTTTCCCCTACTAAGACCTTTATAAAAAAGGTGGAGACTCAATGTAGGAGGCTTTGCTGGGGCATGAGAACAGCAGTAATTGGCCTCAACTCCCTTCGAAGGCCTAAATCACAAAATGGACTCGGACTCCATTCAATCAACACCTTCTTAATCCAGAAAGCCCACAATATTTTAACCAAACTATTTCAGGATAATCCAAAAATGGAAAGCCCCCTACCAATAAATGAGGTTGAACCCACTGACCACCCCCCCCTCCAGAAAGGGTAACATTTGGTTACAGCAACAGGTCACACTCGTGACTAAAAATGTAACAATGTCCAATTCCCTTTTCAATGGCAAGCTTTCCTATTGGGACACCCATGCTCTAATCAATGGTAGCAGTCCCATCACTAAGACCAGACTTCAGCTAGGGATCAAGCGGCTTGCAGGGTTGACAAAGTTCTGAAAGCTGGAGGCGAAATTAGTAGACTTTATAATTAAAGTTAACCTTGAGGCCCCACCAACGGCTGCATTCCTCCACACAAGTGGAGGTATAAAATGGATCCGATATGCCCTCTGTGCAAGAAAACCGATGAAACAATTTCCCACATTCTTCAGGAATGTGAGACCTGGAATAAACTATGCTACCTGACATTGCAAAAGACCACAGATAAAGACTGGGCCTGGGTGGATATGGTGAAAGCTTTTAAAAAGGGCTCCTTTGGCAGTGTTAGATTGGCAACTTATGTTAACTTTGTCATCTGGTTGGCATGAAATAAGGTAACTTTTGAAAAGGGTATTGATTACAATATTGAGGTATTATACTTCAAATTGTTAAATGACGCCAAGGACCATGACAAGAGGACATGCTAGCCATGGCTAACCGATCAGACTTGGAACCAGATCAAACTAGGGCCATGCCTTGCCTAGTGTAGTGCTTACCTTACATAATAAATAAATTGATTTATTAGTAATTAGAAATTATAACAGCCCAAAGAGCACTAACATATCACGATGATAAATCCTAGGAAATGAAGGTAGTTAAGCCTGAACAAATTAATAAAAGATTAAGCATAGATAGAAGGGAAAGTGACTGCTCTACAAGTGGTATGCCATGCAAACCAAGAAATAAGCATATATACCTATAAAGCCATTTATAACATAACTGGGAGAGCTTTAATGGTGAAATAGACTTGTACAATTGGACAATCCAAACACCTTCTCATTTATAACAGTACTGGGAATGCTCAAATGGTGAAATAGATTTGTACAATTAGACAATCCAAGGACAATATTCCCACTGCAACTGAAGCGGTTGCCTTGTTTCTTTCAAGCTATGGCCTCAAATAATAATGAGACACGAATAGAAGTGTTCTGAAAGTGTAACATTGCTGTTAATATAACAACATTTTTGTCTCCAAATAACTAATGGAGAAATGGACATGTATAATTGGACAGTTTTGTGAACAATAATTTCAGCATAAGAAGTTGGGTTTATGTGTGTAAGTCTGGAAGGGCAGGTGAATTTTGTGTCACTGCACTTCTGGAACTATTAATATCCCACTCACCTATCCATACATTTATACTTGAATGTTCAAAATCATATGCATTGAATCAAGTGTATGGGTGTGAATGCGCTTGACCTGCACCGACACTCCCTAAATTTCTTTGTAATGATTCTTGTTGATTGCATTGTAAAATTTATGCCTCTTGAATTGTCTTGAGGCACAAATAAAGGCATTTGAAAGTAAACCATTCAATTACTTGACAAATACTTATAGCTACAAATATTTGTACTATTATATTTTTTCTTTAGAGTAGTCATAAAAAAATATTAATTATATTTATTTGCATTTGATATTTTAACTTGAATATCTCATGAACTAAAAAAAAACCATTGATATTTGATTGATAAAACTGTGTAGATTCAATTTATATCAACTTGTTAGAAATTCAGACTGCTATTTAGAAATTTATATTCTGAAATAAAAAAAAAGTTAATAGAAATATTAATACAGTTTGTATCAGCATATGTATATTAAACCAGTTTCTCAAAATTAGCTAACCAAATGAAATATTTGTTAAGTTTAGATCCCAAACAATTTATGGCTTGCAATCTATAATAATATACTCCAAACACATTCAATGAAAACATATCCATTACACCAATTATTAAAATTTATCATAATTTTTTTTATAATCTCCCATAAATATCCATTATAAAAAATTATTATTAATATGTAATTTATACCAGTCTATATAAAATTATTTATATTTAAAGATATTAAGCATAATTTATATTACATGTATAAAACCCATTTATCCCTCAAAAAATTTAAAGAGTTGCATAAAATTTCTGAATATGAAGATTGAAGTGTAGTTTGTGCATCAATGCACTATAGTCCTATTGACACAGAAACCTTCCCACCCTTTTCTGTTTCACCATCAACCTAATGACCTACTCGTCTGAACTAGTTTCGAACCTATTTTAAATGGTGATCATAAGTCGAGCGATAATATTTGCTATCATGGCCGCTTGAATGGCATCATCCATTTACATACGAAAGTATGCTATAATTAGACAGGATTGATAGTATAGAAATACTCATATAAATGGTTATAAAATATTTTATTAATATATGTCAATTCTAAATTTTATATTTGTAGTATATTCATATGTGGATGGATAAATTAAATCATGGAATGATGGTATTATGATTTGTATATATATTTAAGATCACATAAAAATAGTATAAAATGTTTTCTTTAAAATATGTTTACGGTTTTCTGATTTAATGTTTTATAGATATAACTGAAACTAAAGTAATTTTTTTAGATCTGTCAAATTTGCTTTTTTTTTAAAACAAACAATATAGGGAAGGAAAATATGATTAAAAGGGTTATTTCTGTCAAGTTAAAATAAGTCATTGGTTTATAATTAAAAATGATAATTTTGTTGTAAATAAGAAATCAATTAGTGACCACACCTGTGGGGTAAAAGTAAAATTTAGTTTACTGATTGAATTTGTTTGCAACAAAAGATTTAGTCTTGCGTTGTTAGCCGAGAGGTATCGCAGCCGCCATGCAAACAAGTAGTTGGTTGCAGATGGTTGTGGGTTCGCATCCCGGCCGATGCTATGACATATGAAAAAAAAAAAAAAGATTTTATCATTAAGTCAGAATACTATTACTGTCTGCTAGACCTTAAAAATTTATAACACCTAAAAATGGAATTTAATTAATGAAACGGAGTCAAAATTATATAATTTATATATCTTAATTAATTTTTTTTTTAAAGTAAATTAAATATAACACCTCAGAGACATTATCAGTAGTAGAAAATCAGATTATATGATTTTGTTTAATTAAAAGTCAATTGGTCCTGAGGCAAACGAAATTCCAAAGGTGTTAAGGCTAGTATGTAGAAATGTATAAATAGGCTGTATTAAGAGCGGGGGAAAAACTCCATTTTTCTTTGAAGAGCTGTTACTATCAGAAGCTGTATATTGTTAATTTCGCTATGTCCTACTAAAAAGAGGCAAGAATTTGCTGCCTTTCCCATGATGGAACATCGAAGTTTGATCCACCCAAGGCCGAAGCAACAACCAACATTGCCCTAACAGGCTTATAACAAATAGAAGATGCCATAGGCCACTAAAAGAACTCATCTTTGTTTCAATTCAAGTACCCCAGTCCAGCTGTAGAAATACCATCTTAAATCATCTCCCAACTAAATAGAAGATGCCATAAGCTGCTAAAAGAACTCACCTTCATTCCAGCTCAAGTATCTCCAGTCCAGCTATAGGACCATTTTAATATTAATTAAAATCGCAGAGCTCTGTGTAAAATCCAAAATGATCATTATTTCTTTAAAGTACAGGTTAGCTAACTATATTAATGTAAACGCTGTCTAAATTGTCTCTTATAATATTTGAATACTATAAATGACCTACTCTTGCTAAATTTCTTTATTAATTTAATGTTTTGCTATATAACATAATCACTGCAAGTATATTTATTTTTCTTTTGCTTATTATTAATTATGCCTATGTTTCAAAATGGTGTGCATTTAGTTACAAAATATGTTTTTCTTTTAGATATTATTTAAAATCTTCATATTATTATTTATTATAGCATCATTTAGCATGCTGTTTCGAAACCCTATTTTATAAATAATGGTGACCCTTTTGTGCTCATTGTTATTTTGTCACTTGTAAATTAATTAATATAAATATAAAATGTGGCTTATAAATCCAGATTTTCAGCCTTTAATTATTATGTTATTAAAAATTAAACTAGCCTGGAGTGTAATCATAAGTATATTTTTCATATTGAAGTATTTGTAAGTCCCTTAAATATACTTTCCCCCTTAAGAGTTTATTAATTATAGATAACTAAGAGATTGAACGGGATAAAGTAAAGTTTATATATATTCCCATCAGTAGCATATACGTATTTCTCATGCTACAGAAGAGTTGGCTCTTTTGATCTGGCTGATAAACTAGTGTTCATGTAATGTATGGTATTTAATTTATAATATACTTCGGCTTAGCGGATGTGAAATTTATCAATATTTTATCGTTGTGCTGTTTTATATATATATATAAGATGGAGCCATTGTAAATCTAGCCCATCTTCCTCTCTTATGGGTAGTGCAGTAGCTAAGACTGAGCTAAGGGCCAGATTAGCATGTAAGCTCTTATGAACCAAATCAAGGTTCTCTTTTAGCAGCTTGACGATCGGTCATTGGGTAAACTGGTGTTGGTCACGAAAACCCTAAAATCTATTCATCCATCCATAGAGCAACTTTACTATTATATTTTACTTGTGTGTAGCATATTAGTAAAATCTTTATAGCCAACTCTACCTCCCTAATATGCAGACTTCGACATTGAGCTGAAGCAGTCTTGAAAACCCTTTTGATCTAAAGCTATCTGAGATGCTTTATACGCCCATATTTAATACATAAATTTGTCATAATCAGAAGTATTATTAAGCTTCACTCCAGACTTGATTTGATTACATGTATAATAGCCACTCGAATTGATTATGAAATGGCAACTAATAAGTGGAATGTATTGCTTTGTTATATAGCATAATATTTGGCTCCATTAAATAATAGCCACAAACTTATTTTCTCAATGTACCAATTATTATTTGTACAATTGCCTAGATCAATGCTGCTTAGTCAGTAAATAAAAATGCCTGCGTGCATTTTCCTACACTAAATAGTGGTTATGTCAAAATCTATACGTAATTGTCAATAAATATATTACTAATTCATCCTACATCAGTTTCTGTCTCATTATTAAATCAATCCAATTCACTAATTGATCATAGTTATTCATTAGTAAAAGCCCCTATTAATTAAATATATTAGATTTTATCATGGTAATGTCTCTAGTATTTAAATTTGTTAATATATATGTTTAAGTCCATTAGTCTCATTATCTTCTCCGCTCTGCTAGTGGGCTGGACTTAAGAATTAATTCTCATATTGTTATGTTATCCATTAGGTGTTTGATCTGGGGCTTAGAGAGTGGGTTCGAATCCAGGTTGGTCCCTGACCTAAATCTCGGACTTCACTGGGTTTGAAGTACATTTTGTGAGTTCCAGCTCCTGTTAGATGGATAAACATGTTTTGACCGGTACACTATGTCATTAATATTTATTAAAGATATGTTCTTGCCCTGTAACAAAAATACATTTAGTCTGTTATACTGTGGGCATTTTGTCAACTATGTAACTGTGACTAGATGCCTGCATAACTGTATAACCACATCTGTAGCAAAAGAGAAATTTTGTACCAATAGAACCATGTTTTGCTTTAACTTGCACCTAAACTCTTGACTTGCAATTGTCAAATACTTAAGTCTTCATATTGTAAATATAATCATATTCTAATTCTTCAAAATATATTCTGTAAAATTAATTTAATTAATGAACCTAACAGAATTTCTAATTTATTCTACGCAAGAATACTGGTTAAACATTTCATTTATATAAAATAATGTTAAATGTAGGAAATAAAGAATTCATATATATATATATATAGTATGTATAAAAATCACATACTGTCAAAAAATATAAATAACCATAAAATCCATTATGGTGTTTATATATATATAAACATAGAATTATATCTAAATTAATTAATAGACCAAGTAATGGCTGCTCACATGCTCAAGCTAGCATAGTAGGTTTAATGACTTTCACCTCCAAGTTTCAAACCAAAAAAAGTGTTATCACTCTTTCTTCTTATAATAATTTATAATAAAAAAAATATTGGTCCTTTTCTATGAAAGAAGTAAAGTTATCAACTGAAGCCTTGATTGCCAATCATTTCCAGAAAATGCTAAAAATTATCAAGTTTTATACTATATTACCATTATGGGCAACTCATATTTTACACCTATAATTGAAAAACACAAATGAAAAAAAAAAAAAAAATGCATGAATTGGAAACACTGCCACTATCACAGGACTTTGTGATGTTAGAAATATGGAAAAAAATTAACATTTAAAAAAAATTATGAAATATAATTCAATAATTTATAAAGTAAATAATGTAATAAAATGATAAAACAATATCACATTATTTTCAAACATTATTTAAATTTGTGTTCGCATTATATTAAAATTTCTGCAAGGAGAATAATGTTCAAATTGTTTTGTTTTATTAATAAATCAAAGAAAATCATGAATAAAATATTTCTATATGTTAAACTATTCAAACAAATCACATAACATTCTAGTTTCAATATCAAAAATACTGTAATAATTGAAAAATTCTGGCATATTATTTTTATATTTATATTTAATCAAATATATCTTGCTCATATGACTGGTGAATCAGCCCTGGAAATATAAAAAATCCTAATTAAGTAGTTTGATTTTTTTAAATTTCTGCTTTGCTTATCAATTTTATTACTTACAATTTAGAGCCAATAGATTATCAATTAATTTTACAATAGTTACATAGATACATTATATATGTGTGTGTATGTATGCATATATATATAGTATAATGATTATCAGTCCTTTACATTGAATCTTAACAGAATAAAAGAATGTACTATTAAAAAAAAAAAAGTGAAAAATTAGAAAAAAGCAATTCTAATATCAGTCAGTTGTGCAAAAAAAAAAAAAATCTTTAATCATTAAAAACATTAATAAAATAACAGAAAGAAAATGAAAAAAAAAAAAAGATTAAAAATAAATATATAGAGAAAAAACTTAATAATAACTTGACAAAAAAAAATAGATAAAACAAGATAAAATGTTGAAGAATTAGAAAAGAAAAAAGTTTGGTTATTAAATAATAGAATAAAATGTTAATTTGGAAAATGAGGTAGAGCTTAACAGATTAAAAAAATAAAATTATTAATAAAAAATACATATGTAATAATAATAAAAAACTAAATTATGGCCTTTAATCTCCATGGTTTATAAAGCTGCCAGCTAAGACAGCAATTGGCATCCAAAGGTAGAGAGTACTAAAAATCTCATGCTTGTCAATGCAAGCTGCAATATGATAGATACCATTTCAAGAGAAAAATTGTCTAATATTAACAGGACACCATTGGAGTTTGAGATATTAGGAGATAAAGAGACAATTGATTTAAAAAGTAGATACATACTTTATAACAAAGGACAAATATTGGAAACATAGATGAAGTGAAATTCATTATAAATAAAATTTCTAAAAATAATATCATGAAGATTGAGTGTATGTCAGACAGATTGGTAATCATTCAAATGAATGACAAATACCAAATGTAGATAATGTAGCTTTATATTCCAACAACAACTTATTGTAATGAAGAAATAAAGAATTTTTATATGAATATACAAAATGCTTTTTTATAGTAATAGATATGAAAGAAGACACAGATTTATGAAATTTGCAGAATTAAAAAAAACCTATATGATGAGAAAAATGCTAAAAGGAAATGGATATGGTATCCAAAATAAAGATACAGCTGAATTGGGTTACATTTTGAGTAACAAAAAATATGTACATATTTCAAAATTGTCATGTTCTTAATAGATTCAATACTAGGAGCTATACTCAATTAATACAATGTACAATGTAAAACATGTTAATGCAAAAAACTAGGGATGAATATTATTAAGAAAAACAATGTTAACAGTTGACATTTCTAATTTTGAGAGATACTCCACAGAATTCAAATTAGAACTTGCAAAATATTAAAAGATTTTGAAGATGCTTCAGACTTGACTAAAATCAATAAGATATTTAATATTCTAGTTTTTTTTTTTTTTAAAGAGCTGCAAAAAAGATAGCTCATAAAAAAAAGCAGCAATTTATTAAATTTTGAGACAAGATACTATAACCAAGAAACTAATATCTACAGTTTTGTAAAATAATATAAAAAAAAGGGGCTAACAATGATATAAGAAATATATTTGTTAATTGGCAGGGAAAACTGTAGAAAATAATAAGACTCAAAGATGTAAAAGAACATCATGGTAAAAAGAGAGATAACATCAGGAAATGTATAAAAAATTTCTATAAAAAAATTACATAATGATCAAGAACAAGAAAACAAAACCTTCTCAACAATAACTACATCTAAATTGCTCAGCATTTTAAATGAAGAAATAAAATAGGCAATTAAATTTATGAAGGTGAGAAAACCTCCAAGAAAGGATAAAATTATTATTGATATTATAAAAGTATGTGAAGAAATTGAAAAATTGCTAACAATCTATATATTAAATGTCTAAATGATAAAGATATCCCAGATGATTGGAATATTGATAATTGGAATATTGATATTTAAAAAAGATAACCAAAAGAACATGTCAGATTTAGAAATGTTTTTAGAAGAGTGGATCACAAGTGTTGAGAGAAAAGTTACAGAAAGGATCAATGAATATAAGTTGTGCTTATGATTTGGATTTGAAGATTATAAAAAAACATTTGATTCTACAAGTATTCTAGTGTTTAAGCAATGGGTTGTCAAGATATTTATAGATTAAAAATATTGTCATTTAAAAGAATACTTATCAAAATGCAACAGCAATGGATTACATTACATGACGATACTAAAAAGATTAACATTAAGAAGTGTATACAACAAAGTGACTCTATATGTCCAAAACTTTTTATAGCAGTTTTACAAAAAATATTTTGTGCATTAAAATGATAAGCTAAGGAAATAAAAATAAGTGGAAGTCATTTAGATTTTGCAAATAATGATGTTGTTTTTGCAAATAATGCTTTAGAACTTGAAATAGTTATCAGATGAAAGTAAACAAGTAGAACTAAAGATATATGCTAAAAAGACTAAAGAAATGCTCAAAATAGTGACTGTCAATTATAAATTAGATGTTAACAACTACAAATATTTGGACTACATGGGTGAAATTAATCATAGAATTAAACTAGGAGAAAGTAGTTTTGCTAGAAATAATTTAATATTAACCAAACATATGCATATGTGTTTAAAAAGGAAGGTTCTTAATAGATGTATTTTATCAATTCTTATGAATTTGAGGTTTGGACACTTAATAGAAGAGTAATACAGAGATTTTAGATC
The DNA here is from genome assembly GCA_028023455.1 of Epiperipatus broadwayi. Classification (NCBI taxonomy): domain Eukaryota; kingdom Metazoa; phylum Onychophora; class Udeonychophora; order Euonychophora; family Peripatidae; genus Epiperipatus; species Epiperipatus broadwayi. Next base: position 308,839 of record JAQFVV010012612.1, on the reverse strand, counting down.
ACTCAACAAAATATAAAAATGCAGGTGTAAAAGTACAAATAGATATTATTGATATCACTGAAAGAATAAAGAGACTGAAATAAAGTTGGGCTGAATATATAGACAATTGAAGTTTTAAAGTAAATCCCAACAGATTGTAAAATGCCTAGAAAGTAACCACAGGAGATAAATGGATGAAATAAGAAAGCTTGCTACTGTATTGTGAAGAAAATGATAGGAAATATACATAAATATCTGATGGCTTCTGCAAATGAAAAATCAAGAACATTAAATAAAATGAACTGAAAATATCTAATTATAGCTTCATATTCAATTAGTAAGGTGTTTATTATGGAATACAGTATTATAATAATTAAATTTTTAAATAAATTCAATCGTTTTTGTGCACTAGTAAAGATTATACGTACAATCTTTTTTTTTTAAAAAAAAAAAAGATTTTTTCAGTGGATTTTACGGTCTGCAATTTTTTTCATAATTTATTATAGTAAAACAAAATGTTAAGTTTTTATCTATTCATAGCTATATCACTATGAAAAAACAACAAGTATCACCTCTTAAAAAAATTTGTCATCTAATATCCAAAGAACTATCAATGCTGTATTCTTTATTAGAGATTTCATTTAAATTTTTCTGTCTAAAGTGAATTGCAATTAAAGCATACACTCTTCAACATGTTATCTGCAATTTGTTATTGAAAATATTTCAACAATAAATCTGATCTTGATAATGAACTTTAACTCATTATTCAGACTGCCAATTTAAATACTAATAAAAACTTATTTAGAATTTTTTAATCATATAGTTACTTATTTTAAAACAGGCAAAACTCTCCATACAGTAGTGCCACTCAGTGTCAACCAGAATAATCAGTGGATACCAAAAGGCTTGTGCATAAAATCCCTATCTAGTGCCTGCTGATCCAATATCCCCAGACTAGTTTCTAGCTTGTGGCCTTCGTCAGTGAGAAGCTTTGGATCTGAGAGTACTGCACCTAGATCTTAGGATCAAATGCAAACCCTCCAGCAGCCACCTTTTATCTCTACTTAACTGCAAAACTATGAGAATAAAATTGAAAACATAATAATATTTTCCAATTTAAACTCAATAACTTATATAGACATATGGGTCTGAAACCAGTTCAGTATCCATACATTTTGGTGTCTTTGGCTCTTTAACAACCATAGCCACCACTATCTTATTAGGCAGGATTGGTGTTAAACCACTAAACATCACATGATCACCATTTCTTATGCTAGCATGTAACTTTTATTAAAACAGGTAAAACTCCATAAAGTAGTGCCACTCAGTGCCAACCAGAGTAATCTATGGATGCCAAAAGACTTGTGCATAAAATCCCTATCTATTGACTACTCATCAATATCCCCAGACTAGTTTCTGGCTTGTGGCCTTGGTCAGTGAGGAGCTTTGGACCTAAGAGCACTGCATCTAGATCTTAGGATCTAATGCAACCCTCCAGCAGCCACCTTTTATCTTTACTTAAGTACAAAACTATGAGAATAAAATTGAAAATAGTAATATTTTCAATCTAAGCTCAATAGCTTATATAGTCATATGGGTCTGAATCCAGTTCAGTACCCATATATTTTGGTGTCTTTGGCTCTTAACAACCATAGCCACCACTATCCTATTAGGAAGTGGAGAGTTGCATTAGATTCTAAGATCTAGGTGCAGTGCTCTCAGATCCAAAGCTCCTCACTGACAAAGGCCACAAGCCAGATACTAGTCTGGAGATATTGGATGAGTAGGCACTAGATAGGGATTTTATGCACAAGCCATTCGGCATCCATTGATTACTTTGGTTGGCACTGGGTGACACTACTTTGTGGAGAGTTTTGCCTGTTTTAATAACAGTTATGGGCTAGCATAAGAAATGGTGATCATGTGATGTTTAATGGTTTAACACCAATCCGGCCTAATAAGATAGTGGAGACTATGGTTGTTAAAGAGCCAAAGACATCAAAATTTATGGGTATTGAGCTGGATTCAGACCCATATGTCTATATAAGCTATTGAACTTAGATTGAAAATATTGTGTTTTCAATTTTATTCTCATAGTTTTGTAGTTAAGTAGAGATAAAAGGTGGCTGCTGGAGGGTTGCATTGGATCCTAAAATCTAGGTGCAGTACTCTCAGATCCAAAGCTCCTCACTGACGAAGGCCACGAGCCCAGAAACTAGTCTGGAGATATTGAGTGAATAGGCACGAGATCGGGATTTTATGCACAAGCCTTTTGGCATCCATTGATTACTCCAGTTGGCACTGGTGATCATGTGATGTTTAGTGGTTTAACACCAATCCTGCCTAATAGGATAATAGTGGCTATGGTTGTTAAAGAGCCAAAGACACCAAAATGTATGGGTACTGAATGGGTTCAGACCCATATGACTATATAAGCTATTGAGCTTAGATTGAAAATATTATTGTTTTCAATTTTATTCTCATAGTTTTGTAGTTTAGTAGAGATAAAAGGTGGCTGCTGGAGGGTTGCATTAGATCCTAAGATCTAGGTGCAGTATTCTCAGATCCAAGGCTCCTCACTGAATGGCATTACTATATGGAGAGTTTTGCCTGTTTTAATAACAGTTATGTGCTAGCATAAGAAATGGTGATCATGTGATGTTTAGTGGTTTTACTTATTTTAAACAAACTAAAATTTTCCAAAACATTAGAAGTAAAATTCCCAATCATTAAATCATCATCTCTAATGATTTAATGTTTTAGCTTCATCTCAATATAATGGAGTCACAATATCCCTATACAGGGTTTTATTAAGAGACTCTTTCTTTCATCATAGCTTGTTTTGTTGATAGACTTTGAATAGCAATAGAATGCATATTGTTTACAGAATTGCAAGTATACAGTACATATATATAACACAAATACTTTTATATGTATAGCATATATATAAATATTATAGTATAAAAACAAAATAGTGATGTAGTTATCAGTGATAAAATGAGGAGGCATATTTACATGTATATTACCTTGCATATTTACTCATTCACATTTATTCAAAAAATAAAAATAATAAAATTAAATGCAATGCATTTTTTTGGATTAAATGAATAGATATGTTTCATTTCAGTCAAACATCCTATATGAAACATCTATCTAAAAAAAAATGTATAACGTTAAAAACTATAAATAGTAAAAGACTGAAATAGAACAGCAAAAATGAGCTGAATTCAAAGATAAAGTCTATAACAAATCAGGCAAGTCTAATAAAATTGATAATTTTATAATACAAAATATCTTTTTATGAATAAAAAATCACAAAAACAAAATCAGTGAAGATCATATTTTTTCCATAAGAAGATTATTTATCTATCAAGTATTATCCTTAAATAAATGCATTTCAGATTAATAACAAAATGACTAATAATGGCACAATATATATGTGTGTGTGAATAAGATAAACATAATCTCTTTGCATGTTGCTGACTTTAAATCAAGAAGCTTCTTTTACTACTGCTTCTGCATGATTAACCACTTAGCTAAAAGATAGTATTTGTATTAACTGATTCAACTGTTTGCTTTATACTGTTTATTCTTAATTTCATCTTTCCACAAATTATTCTCCAAACTAAAATCCTTTAGTATTGCTTTTAATCTTCTAATGTTTGTGATACTAGAGAAGTGTGAATAAATACATATGCTTATTCTTTAGATTATTGAGATTAAAAACAATAGCACATTATCATTAGAAACTTTCAAATATTTTTTATCACTTGATTATATCTATCAAAATTGCTTTCTTGCCAAAAAAATAACCATTTAAAAACAAAACTTTATGAGAATTAATATGTTATCAAGATGATGAAGAACACAGGAGAATCTGACAAAATTAGCTTTACATCAACTCATATAAAAAAACTCAAGATATACAAAGATAATTAATAAAAAAAACTATATAATAATAGTATTTAATTTTAAAAAAGATAAATATATTATTGTTCTAGAAAAATATTTCAATTGTGAAATATATATTTTAGAGAAAAACTATATATCTGGAATGATCTAAGTATGAATATATGCATCAATCATAGATATATAATAATAAATTTATGAAAAATATTTTGAAAATATTTTATTTTAAAATGAAACATAAATAACTGTTTTAAAAAAATGTTTTGATGTGAAATGTTTATCTAATATATGTGAATATGAATATGGAAAGCCCACTTATAAACCTAGTTCCAAATATCAGATGATTAGAACATAATTTGACTAATTACCAAATAAACTGTAAAACAATTTAGCTGGCCAGTTGTTTTTGTACATACTTATAAAACTTTACATAACTGAAATAAAAGATACAAAGTATATTTAAATGTTTATTTAAACAACTAAATATCTTACTTTTAAAAAAAGGTTTGTATTTGAAGTATATGAATTACATTTATAAATTGCATGAAATGAACTTTAAATTTTAATAATGAAGCATTTATATGAATATAGATCAAAAGACATTATATTTGTTCTGCTTTATATATATAATCATTCATTTAATTAAAATGATAATTATTTTGAAGACAGCATATTTAATACTACTGTATATGCAGATTTTAATTTATTGAAATCTTACTAATAAATATTGAGAAATAAGTAATTAAAAACAGAAATGATTTTCAACTACACAATAATGTATTTTTTAAAAAAAATAAAGTATTTTCAACAATAATATTAAAAATAAAAAAAATCCTTAGATTTTTAATTAAATCACCATTCCAAAAATAAGCTGGAGTTGTAACTTTTTTTTTATTAATATTTTGTTAAAGTGAGAAAAATTGGTTACGCTTGGAACACTTTCATAATGATTTACAAAATTGAAGGCCAGAAAACAAAACAAAAAAAAAGGTAATCTTAAATAGCAATAAATTTCATTAAGGTAATATAATGGGAAAAAAAAAATTTGATACTTACATATGTGACATGTCAGTGCAGGAGTAATACTAAGTACTATTTAGTGATGGTATTATAAACAGCAAAAATATATTTCTGAAAACTATCAGAAACTATGATCATCTTTACACCATTTTTGACAGTTATATCAATTAAACACAAAGTTAATACAAAACAAATAATTTTCAAATTAAATAATCACAAAATAAAAATTAATCTAGACCAGGAATCGATAAACAAGAGTCAATTTGGTTTAAAATCTCCCTCCATTCCCACATTAAAGAGCCACAAGGAAAAACATATCCCCCCCCCCTTCCCATTAAAGAGCCACAAGGAAAAAGATTTTAAAATGTTCCTGAAAAATATGAATTTCTGAATGACTGTGGATAAATTTGAATGTTTATTTTAGTAAAAGAACATAAGAGAATGTATACAGATTCTAACAAAAATAAAAAGTAGCTTAAAAATAAATAAATAAAATCAAAAAATTACTTTGAGACAGTTTGATTTATTCACAAATTAATAATATTTAAATGTATAATACACTATTCTATAATAAGGCAGGATTTAAGAAATAATATTGTAATGCACTTTTTTACTCTACTAGAGTCATCAAAATATTTATTTAAAAATTACATGAAATATATATATATGTTTATCATAATAAAAAGTCCCTGAGATCGGGATCAAAGAGCCATATTTGATTTGAGAGCTACCAACCCCTGATCTAGACAAAGGTTGCACAAAAAAAATTTGGTGATAAAACCAATAAAAAATAATATGAGAAAAGAAAAATAAATTCATTTGCTGGATGACAAAAAAAAAAGAAATTTTAATCAAAACTTTATAAAATATCAACCTATAGGAAAAAACAAATAAGCCAACAGTTATAATTTAATTAAAGTTCGATATATTAAAACCAATCAAATAAATATAACAAACTATAAAATCAATTTCATTATAAACATACAAATAAAAGGCTGGTTTTAAAGCTTTCATTAATTAAATGTACACTTGGGGAAAACTTTCAATTCTTTTTGATGAAATCATATCCATTATCAGCTTGATAAAAGGAAATGATAAAAATAACAGCTAGACTAGCAGAATACTCCAAAAAGCAAGATAAGTTATGCAGAGACATTTTCTACAAAAGCTTTTATAGCAATACAATATTGTTTACAAATATATATAATGTGAAATCAAAGAATTTCTTATAAAAATAATTAATAGTAAATATATACTGTATATAAATTATGAATCAAACTATGCAAATCATTTTCAGCAATGCAATATCATGCACAATTTTAACCCTACAATTAAATAATGAAAAATAAGTCAATGTGGCTGGTGCCCTATAGGATAAGTAATTACATTACCATTACAAAACTATAGTAGTATAATTTTCCACTATCTTGCCACTTATTGTAAGTAAGCTTACAGTAAGTGGCATAGAGAGGGTGGAAAATTAGGCTATTCTAATAGCAAAATGTAAGCTTAAAAAATGTAGGCTAACACCATATGGTGGAATCAGGTGATATTTCAATCATTATCACAAAGTAAAAGTGTCGGAATACTTCTGATATGATCATATAAGTCATACTACCATTAAAAGTACAAAAGTGTTTGTGCTTTGATATGCTTGTCTATTAGATAGAAATAATTATATGTCAACAAAAATAAGAGACTAAAAAATAAACATAGATTAATTATTGATGTAAATAAATTGAAAGTCTCCCTTTCCAATAAAATATACCTTGCAGTAAATATTTCATTGGAATCATCAATTCTTTCAAAAATTATTGGTCTGCACAAAACAATTAGTTCTTTATGACATTCACATCTATAGCATTTTGTCAAACTTTAATTATGTCACTTTGAAAATAATATCCAGCCTAAAAAATCTCAACTAATGTGAAATTTCTGGTAGTTCAAACAACAAATGAGAGAGATATTTATAACAATCTAATTCAGAAAGACTGTAGAATGGAATTTGCTATTAACTGAAAGGATACCCTTTGATTTCATTTTGAGGTCTTAATGAAATTGAGCAGGGCAAATATCTAAACTCCTATTTTATATGTTCTTGTCATTGCAGCTGTTATTACTATATGATTATTCACACAGTATATGAATACGAAAAGGCTGCTCACCAACACAATCAGTCAAAGTGGTGACTTTATTGGCTTTTTACTTCTGGGTTTAAGATCAAGAAACATCACAGTCTCTCTTCTCAGTTTTCTGTTAATTTTTAACTGCATTATCAATTGAATTTTCTTGAAAGAATAATGAATTTGTGCATGAATGAACATTTCAAGTATAATCATGAGAGACAAAACTAACTTATGGCCTTTATTCCCTGGAGGTCGTAAAGTTACCAGTCAGTGCAGCAATTGGTGGACATAGACAAAGGGTACTAAGAATTCCCTGATTAGGAACACAGGCTGCCATCTGATGGTGACCTTTTATTTATATATTCATAACTGCAAATCACTTTCAAGTGAAGGAAGATTGCAAGAATTAAAAAAAGAACTGTCTAATATTAAATGGAACATTGTTGGACTTTGTAAAATTAGAAGTAAACATGAAAAGACAAGTGATTTAAAAAGTGAACAAGTACGACACTATAAAGCTATAAATATTGGAAGCACAAATAGAGTAGGACTCAATATAAGTAAAAAAATGGAAAAACATTGTGGAGATTGATAGTGTATCAGACAAAGTAGCAAGATCAGATATTCAACCTTACGGAAGATATCAAATATAGATAATTTAGGCCTATAAGCAAATTTTGTTATGATGATAGAAATGAGAGAGGAGTTTGCAGAAAAATAAAAATTTTATATTATGAATCTTTTTTGAGAAAAAATGCTGAATAGAAATGGACATGGAGACATCCAAATGATGGTTCAAAACTTGCAAATCATTTTCAAATAATGGATTTTGAATATGATTCAAATTTGAACAAAATCAATGGAAAGACAACTGATACACTTTTAAAAACTGCAACAAAGATAGTTGGTACAAAAAAAAACAGCACTTGACCGGTAAAATTTCTACTGAGATGACAATTTATGAAAAAAAGGAAAGAATATAAAAATAAATAAAAGTGATTCATTAAAAAGAATTGAATATCTAGAATTTTGTAAAATGGTATAAAAAAGAATAACAATATAAGAAAATATAATTGTGAATTAGCAAGTAAAACTATAGAAAAGAATAAAAATCTCAAAACTGTAAAACAATATCTTGGTATTGATAGGAGATATATTTCTGTAATAAAAACAAAAGATCTGAATTATTACTAAAAAGAGAGACTACTACGTGAAATTTGTGCAAGAGTTCTATAAAGAATGTATAGCAATAAAGTACAAAAAAAACAAAGTATCTTTTACAATTACATTTTCTGAATTACACAGGATTTTAAATGAAAACATGAGACTTGAATTTATTAAGAAGGGGAAAATTTCAAATAATGATGAAATTATAAATGATATCTTAAAAAAAGCTAGTGAAGATATAAAAAAATTATAGGCACAATTATATATCAAACATCTAAATAATAAAAATTAATCAGATGATTGGAAGAATGCAATACTAATATTAAAAAAGATGATAAAAAAGATATTAGAAATTACAGACCTATCAGTTCTACACAAAATCTTTACCAAGATAATTACAACTCGTCAATAACAAACTTTCAATTTTAATCAACCAAAAGAACAGAAAGGATTTTAAAATAATTTTAGTGCAGTGGATCATATCCAAGTATTGAGAGAAGTTATAGAAAGTACCATTATGCTTTGGATTTGTAAATTATGAAAAGACATTTAATTCTATAAGCATTTCTTCACTGATTAAAACATTGGATCTTCAATATATCTACCCAGGATATTGTCATATTCTGAAGAATATTTATCAAAATGCAACAGCAATGATTAGATTACATAATGATATTAGATAGATTAAGACTGAGAAAAGTGTATGATATGATGACTCCATATCTCCAAAACTTTTTACAGCAGTTTTGCAAAAAAATATTTTATGGATTAAAATGGGGTAAGGAAATAAAAGTGAATGGAGATTATTTAAGACATCTAGGTTTTGCAGATGATGTAATTGTTTTTCCAAATAATGTTTCAGAGCTTCAAGAAAGTAGGACTAAAGATAAATGCTAAAAAGACTAAAAGTAATGCTTAATGAATTTTCTCAAAAAAAAAAAATTTAAAGATTAATAATGATGAATTAGAAGAAGTTAACAACTAGAAATACCTTGGTCATATTATTAATATAGATGGAAATATAATGAATAAAATTAATCATAGAATTAAACTTGGATGGAGTGCTGTTGACAGAAATAATATTAAATGGAAATATGCCTATGTGTTTGAAAAAAAGTTTTAAATAAATGTTTTATCAATTTTCACTTATGGATCTGAAATTTGGACACTTAAAAGAAGAGCAATACAGAGACTTCAGACCACTCAACAAAGTATGGTGAGATGTAAGTTAGAAATAACAAAGAGATTGAAAACAAAATATATGGATAAGCAAACAAATAATTGTTACTGATATCACTGAAAGAATTAAAAGACTGAAATGAAGCTGGGCTGTATATATTGCTAGAAGAGATAATAATAGATGACAAATGGAATCTTAAATTGCATTCCAAGAGATTCTAAAGACCTAGAAAGAGACAATATGAGATGGATGGATGAAATAAAAAATTGCACTGGAGTGATGTGAAAAGAAAGGCTAGGGATCAGAGAAACTGGATTATACTTGAAGAGACCTTCATCTGCAGTATATTGAAGATGATGATGATGAATACAGAAAGTCCTTACTGTTGATAATTAACCATCAGCAAGAAAAATATTTAGCTTGAATTATTGTCTTCCTACAATATGTATTGTAATGCCTTTAAACATAATTTTTGATAAAATTCACAAATACATAGACTATCATATACAGTTTGTTTTAAATAAAAGAAAAACAGCCGTCATTCAATTTTTCATTTTGATGTTGAGCAATATAAGTGGGCTTTTATAAATATTCTCCAACTTAGAAAGATTACTTTATTCTTTAAGTGTTTCTGAAACCCAACATCAAGAGGATAAAAAAAATTTCAAGAAAATATTTATGCATAAATAAAATTAACTGTTTATGGATATAAGCTAAATGAATAAATCTAATATGACAAAAATAATGAACAAGTTGTATAATTTTTCTAAAGTTTTATATTAGTAATAACAACATGCAAAAAAAAAATCATCTTCTTATATCTAAATATTTCTAAATGGATTTACTTTTTCTATTGATTTTAGAATAAAGGTTTTTATTTAAAAAAAAAAAAAATAATAATATAGTTGGCAAAATTAATACAATATTCATATTTATCTCAAAAAAAAAAAAGCAATTTAAATATCAATTTTTTTTCCATATTTGCTTTCCTGAGACAATTTATCCAGTATTTTGCTTTAAAAATAATTTATATATAAAACAAAGAATTGAAATGTTAGGCAAATTTATCATATGCTAGTATCTCAAAATTTAAAGCTACCTTGTAAATTTGAATAATATATGCAAATTATGATGTGGTAAAAACTATTTTTTTGATACTATAATTAACTTTTTTTTTAATTTGAATAAAATATATTTTGCATAATCCCTGTTCTCATTTCTCATCCACAATCTTTTAAAAAAGAGAGAAGTTAGATAAATAAAATTTTGCAATGAAAAACAATGTTTACTTTGGTCTCTTTTTTTTTGACTGAAAATATTTTACCTTTTTTTTTTTCATAGGATAAAGGCAAATAAATAGTAAAACAATTTCTTGAAAAAATAATCTACTGTAGCAAAAGGCCTATCTAATTAACCTCTCATAGAGGAACTATGAATTGTTATGGTTTTGAGCAGTTTTGCATCCATGTTTCTTCTAGTTTAGACATCAAATTCCTGATCAATGTTATAAAGTTAATGGGATTGTTTATTAGTCAGTTGTCTGAGAGAAAAATCCTAAATCTCTTGAAAAAAATGTTCATTTAGCCAAACCCCAGGTTATAGGCATAGAAGGCTGATGAACTACCTTTGCTCCACAAGGTCGTTTAATTCATAGGATGCTGATCCCTTTTTGTTAAATAGGTGAAAGATCTCAATTTTGTAGTGTGTTGTAGTTAGAAGAGAATAAAGGATGGCATACTCTATTAGAAATTAAGTCAAGTTTCTTAAACAATGCATCAGCTTCTTTAACTATTGTTGGATTACTTATATTTACCACCCTCTCCGTTTTTAGACTATTCATAGTTATTTTAATAAAGTGAATAGCAAATTGTGCAATAAGAATTAAGTGAAATTTAAATGAAATTAATTATAACTAATACCAAAGCCATTTTGATTACAAAAATCTAATAATATAGGTTACATTAAAATGAATATAAAAATACTTAGTATATATTTTTAAAATCAAGTTTATATATTTTCAAAATGTTTATATAAATATTAATATAAAGTTACAAAGTTCTGGTTAGTTTAAACATGAATGTTATTGCAGAAATCTTTTTCATTTTATCATAGTTCATGTAAATAAATTCATATATATATATCATGACAAATAATTGTCTATAGCAATCTAAATTACATTTTTTTTTTTTAGTAAAAATTCTAATTAGAGTACAGCAAATAAGATTCAATTTGTTATTCACAAACTTCAGATATTATTATGTAGTTAGAATGTTGAACTATGTGTATTATTATTTTATTAGTGGAGAAACATTCTAGATTATTACAATTTGTAAACAACAGACTGTGCTATATCTTAAAAGCAGTGGGTTGCAGCAGAAATTTTTGCTACAGCAATGAACAAATTATATCATTCACTTTTTTTCAAGATATTAATTATTAATATTAGTTGACAATGAACTGGTAATTTGTTTTTAATGTTACTATAAGCTAGAATAATAATTAAATAGCATGACAGCTTTAAAAAAAATTTAAGTTAATTGTTGGTTGCATACATTCATACTGTTAAAAATATACAATGATTTGAACAGATGTAACATATTCTCTTCACCATTGTTATATATTTGATGATTATAAAATATATGGGGGGGGGGGGGGAAATGAGCAATGAAGAAAGTTTTTATTACTGCAGGAAAATGCAAAATATTATACAAAAATGTTAAAAATGTTTGGAGGACAGAATCTTTTTTTTTTTAAAGTAATTAAGGAATTTTACTAATTACAAGGAGTTTACTGTAAAAAATTTGTATTTAATTTTTTTTAATTAGGCAATATAGAAAGTGACTGACATTGAATTCTGCTCATTTAACAAATAACTATAAATAATAGCATAATCAATACATTAAGATTAATAAATTTAATATGAGAGTTAACATGTTTGAGATTTCGATTCATTAGCAGGCCCAGTACTACCAAAAGTTTTACAGTTTCATGAAAAGTAAATCATGCTGTAATGACTTGAAATTTTATACACAATATATATTAGTTCTACTTGTTTCATTAAAAAATCTACTTTAAACTTCGATAATCAAATCCTCCAATTTAGTAAATCACACCGTAGTGACTTGAAATGTATACACAATATATATTAGTTCTACTTGTTTCTTTAAAAAAATCTACTACTTTAAACTTCAATAATCAAATCCTCCAATTTAACTCAATTGTTTTGAAATTTAACATATAAGTATTGGCAATGGGAACAATTTATTTAGCTGGGGTTTTTTTTCTTTTCTAGCATCAAAATTAAGGGAAGGCACAATATTGAGAACTAATTGATACTTTAGTACTACTTATTCAATTGTTAGTATGAAGATTTGTTTTTTTGTGTGTGTGCTGAAAAATCATTTTCTATCTTTTTAATCTGTATTTTTTTACATTGAAAAATGTTTAAACTCATTAACTAATGGTACTTTACAAAAAGTGGAATGTAATTCACAAATTTTCACTTCAGTTTTTCATGATTATTCATCTAAATTATCATAAATCATCTTAAACTGTATAAAATTGAAAATATTTGCCCGAGTGATAATAATGTTCAAGCAGGAGTCTGCTGTAGATCCATTTTTCAAATGATCTAATTTAACTCTCAAATTCTGACAATTGAATGCAAAATATTTTTAAAATTTTGAATATTTAAACTTGACATTACTTCAATGACTGTCATCCTTTCACTATTATTAGCTAAAATTAATTTGTTATAAAGTTGACTAACATTATGATTGCCTAATTCACAGAACTTAAGTATGTTTGTTAAATGATATTTTGTTCATTCAAATGAGAACTAAATTAAATTTTCTAATTTTAAAATACTATCAGACAAGAGCAAAAAAGCATATCCAACATGAAGAGATAGTATGTTTATATTTTATACATACATGTTTGACTAATTTATTAGATATAATTTTTTATTATTATTTTACAAATTGCATGACTAATTCATGAATATTAAGAAATTTAATTTTTTGAAAAAAATCTAATAAAAATTAAAATTTGTTTATCTTTTAAAACGTAATATTTTTATCATGCTAATATGCAAATTGTAGGATGAAAAATATTAGTTGCCAATTTAGTGTGTGATCTACTATTGTCATTTTCTACTACTGTATGGTGCATTTGCAAATTAATAATCACTAATAAATTAAATTACAATATATAATGAACATTTATTTGTACAAATGTAATGCCAAACAGTAATAATAAAAATTAAATTATGATATAGATTAATGGTATTTACTTATACAAATGTAATTATAAAAAAAAAATTATAAATTTACCTATGGCATACATTTTTTATTTTATTCAATTTTCCATTACAATGATTTAATGAAACTCAAAGTTATAACTAATAAACTGAATGAAGTAAAAGCACAGTAAGTAACATTTTTTTATTTATTATATTTGTACGAATGAATACATTTACTGTGTACCATAATTTATTACTGGATCAATCTTCCACTTGAAAAATGTGTGTAATGAAAATATAAGTAATCTAAGAAATAAATAATATAAACAAATTTATCACTTTTTTTTTGGAATTACATTTATACAAATAATCAAACTTGCATAGGATTTGTTCGTCTGCATAACAAAATGGTTTCTTTATTTATAACCTAATGCTAAGTGCACTATTGCTAAAGTTCACCATAATAATAGCTCTCTGTGATTATGATGAATTTCACCAAAAGTGCAATCAGGTCTAGGTTATAAAGAAGAAGAAAAATCACTTTGTTATGCAGGTGAACTAACTTATTTAAATACAAATGAAGAGAAAAATCAATATTTATACAAATAAATAACTTTATTGTATATATATAATTTAATTTTTTGTTTATATAATAAATACATTTATTGTATATTGTAATTTGTAAAATATTAATCCAGTAGTAGAAATCAAGGGTATATCATATTAAACCAACACTGAATATTAAACAAATTTCTAACTTTTCAAGGCAAAACACTAAATTTACTATCTCATAAATAAGATTTTAAAAAAGGGATAGTTATATAATAAATTCAGTCATTTATGATAGATAAATAGAACAAACTTAAAAAATAAAAGATTTACTAATATGCAAATCAGTAAAATTTATGCTTAAATTTTGCATTATGATATGTGTAATAGTACATTTGCATTTTTAAGTATTGTATAACAAATATGTTTATATATGTGTGTGCACATATTAATTTACTTATTTCTGATAAAAAAAAATTATTAGTAACACTGATAATACTATTTTAGCACAGTTTATAAAAATAAACTGTAGAAAAAATTTCATATTTTAAAAGTAAATTGTCTAACTTTTCTCCATACTTCAAAAATGATGTTTAGAAAGAATTTAAATAATCACATGATCACATCTCCAATACTAGCATATAATTGTTAATTTAAATAATCATGTAAATTACTTTTGAAATGATAAGATAACCAAACATCTTTAAACAACTAAATAATATGCACAAGTAATTTCCTGGACATGAAGAGAATTATGTGAAAAGATTGCCCATTCTTCTATAATCTTTCTTTACTATTAACTGTTTTAATTTGATAATTAATAGTTAAAAAAATGTTTGAACTATTCAAAATTTTCATAATTATTTTAAATAAATAATCTTTTAAAAAGATTTGCCAAAAAAAAAAAAAAAAACTACATAACTTCCAAAGTGAAAAAAAGGAATCTTCTTTAATTCAATGAATTATTTTCATCATATTAATATAACCATATCATACATATTCTTTATTAGCATTTTTTTATAGTTAAATTCTATCAATATATCAATTCTTATGACCATATGAAAGAGACATTTATTCTATTTTTCAATGTGATATAAAGGAGTAGTTTATGATTGCTTTCTTTTTCTTGCAGTTTGAGTTAAAAGCAGCAAGGCAAAAATAGAAAGTATTAAAAAAAAGATACAATTTGTCATTATAGAAGAGGAAAAGTAGTGGGTATAGATTTCAGTATAAGGAATTTAAAAAAAATGAATCTAGTTAAGGTATCACAAATTTCCACTGTTAATTATAAGTCTATAAAAACTTTTTTTTACTTTCGAAACTATTCTCATTCCATTTACCTTTTTTTATATAAATTCTGTTGTTTTCATATATCAAATATATCTTCATATTTTCTTTTAATGCATATTGCATTATAAAAACTATTTGTATTTTAACATTCTTTTATTCACAGCCTAATAGTTATTTTAATGCTTATTCTTAAATTTAAAAAATTACTGTGTATATTGGTATGAAATATGTCCGAGATCTTTTTTTAAAATAAGTGAGTGTAAATATATGTATAAACTAAAACTTGATACTAATTCATTTTAATCATAAGTTTATAATCATGAAGATTTTTAAAATAAAAATAGATTTATTTATTTTTTAAATTCCTAAGTAAATTTTATTATATATTAATTGTTTTATAAATCTTTTTTTACAATTAAAATAAACTTCAATGACAGTATAAAAGAAATTTTAATTGAGATTAAACATTGAAATATATTTTTAAAAAAAAGAAACAAAGATTAAGAAAGGCAATTAACAAGATGTCAAAAACAAAAATGGAAAAAAAAAATCAGTATTTATATATATTTAGTATTCATAGGCAAACAAGAATAATGAAATTAAAGGAAATTTTTTAATTAACCTTTTAAAATAATTTTTATTTGACAAATATTTATATATTCTAATTTATAAGCAACAATTATAATATATAGGGTATATGAGCACAGACTTTCACATGACCCGCCACTCTCCACTCTATACACTTGAACATATATACATTGAAAAGATAAATAATCACCAATACGTATTTCATGCTAAACCAGCAATCATCAGTTGGTCCAGATTACTATCTCTACACATATATGCTATAAGTGCTCAGATATACTGTATATTAAGATAGCCAACATTTGGCTTGAATATGCATTTAATTTTTCAACTAAATATCAGTTTACTAAATAAAATCATTTATAAATAACTCCTGCAAGTATTAATGGTGCAGTGGTAGAGAAAAGGATTCAGAAGATTTCTGATTAATTCTAATTATAATAGACTATCAAACAACAGACGTGCTCAACCTGCTTAGATAATCAACTGTTCACATGACCATCGAAATAATTAACCAAAAAAGTATTATTCACATTTTCATAGTGAAATCTCTACTTAAATGTAGTAATAACAAATTACTGGTATTAATACTACTTTTCAGCTTTAATGACCACAAGATAAACTGCTACATGCAATAATATACAATGCTAAATTACAGAATCAAATAGATTATTTAATGGTAAATGTTAAAAAATAAATTTGCAACCAATTAACATTAAGAATTGGTCAATGAAAATAGATGACAGACATTATAAGAATATAATTTATTAGACATAATTAATTAAAAATATATACTTGGAAAAATTAACAAATAAGATGAAGAGAATGACCAGAAATGAAATAGATGGACTCTATTATTATACTATATAATATATGCTTGATCAGCTTGAAAAACAAAAAAATATATAATTTTGAAATGTTATTTATTTGATGATAGGAGTTTGTTAGTGTCTAATAATAATAATTTCCAAATCTCCAATTTTCTTCTGATCAGACAAAACATGAATGGTAAAATCTTTTCTTTCCTTCCTTTATATATATACTAACTTCCATAAATATATTAAACAACTTTCATAACATTGCACACTCTTTTCAAATCATATGAGTAAAGATACAATAAATATCAAATGTTTAAATTAATAAAAAAAAAAAAATCAGATATATTAATCTTTAAATTAGATTTAAAGTTTATATTTGGGCTAGAAACAATCTCTAGTTGAATACGTAATAATTGAGAATCATTACTGTATTTATCCTGAGTGAATAAGGTCAAAATAGTGGCTGAAGTAAATTTGACACTTGTCATTCAAAAATGTAACAATATTATCTTCCAATATATATGAATATATATGTAATGATAAAAAGGCTTAATCATAGAAAAAAAAATTATTTTACATTTTTAACTCAAAAATTACAAGATCCCTCAAAAGTTCTTGGAAATAAAATACTATGATTTGTTTCTATGATTTTCTTCCAGAGTATTTTGTACAAAATATACCCACTTCTTTCTTCATCATCATCATTATCAACCATTATCAATCCACTGCAGGATGAAGGTCTTTCCAAGTTTAATCCATCTCCGATCTTTAGCTTCTCTTCTTCACATCACCCCTGCACACTTTCTTATTTCATCCATCCATCTCACATGTGGTCTCTTTCTGGGTCTTTTACAATCTCTTGGAATCCAGTTTAAAATTTCAATTGTCCATCTATTATCATCTCTTCTAGCAATATGTCCAGCCCAACTCCACTTCAATTTTTTAATTTTTTCAATGAGGTCAGTAACATCTGTTTGTTCTCTTACCCATACATTGCGTTTTCGATCTCTTCTTATTACTCCCAACATAAATCTTTCCATACTTCTTTGAGTGGTCTGAAGTATCTGTATTGCTCTTCTATTAAGTGTCCAAGTCTCAGATCCATAAGTAAGAACTGGTAAAACACATTTGTTAAAAAACTTCCTTTTCAAACACATAGACATATTTCCTTTTAGTATCAAGTTATTTTTACCAAAAGCACTCCAACCAAGTTTAATTCTGTGATTAATTTCCTCCATTATGTTTCCATCTGTATTAATAATTTCTATGAATGATATTCTGGAATTTCCTAAAAAAAAAAATTAAAATTTAAAAGCTTCATTAGTGTCAGATTTTCTTGAAAACAATATTAATCATGTGTTAACTATAATATCCATTTCATAAAGATTTTCTTAATTTTGTTTGATAGAAGAAGTGAGGATTGTAAAAATTGGAAAGTATTGAAATACTGTTACATTTCATTTTTTTATAATTTTCTTCAATTAAATTTTTAAAAAAAACATTGGACAAAATAAATGCAGAAAATGGAAGATTAATGAGGTTTTTGTAACTGATTCAGAATGAAGTATTTATCACAGAATAAATAAAAGTTGATGTTTTTAAGACTGATGCATTCATTACTTGAATAAAATCCATGGATAATGATCAAAATAGTTACAAAAAAAATTGTGTTCTATTTATATTAAGACTTTTTCATTTTTTAAATTATTTCACTTTAAAATTAAATTTTTAATTTATATTTAAAAAATAAATAATAAGCAAAAAATAAATGTTTGCTTTTATTAGTACATTTATTCAATAAGTTCTTAATTTACACAAGGATAATGTTCCAAAATGTTTTATGTGTTTAAAATTTCACATATTAAAATAAACAATAGGTTCAGAATATTCTAATAATTCAATTTAATTAAGTTATTTATTTATTTACTTTGAAAATCATTTCAAATAAAGAATCTTAATTTATTAGAGAAATATCAATAATAATTGCAAAACAAAGTTTTGTAAAATTATGATTTAAAAGACAAATTTTTAAAATATTTTACTTATAATAATAATCTTGAAAATTATTATATTAAATGGTACTTATGCATTAGACCTGTCATGGAATATCATATACGTAAACAATTGAAACCACATTAATCAAAAGGCAAAAGATTTAATATTAAATGTCAATATTTAAAAATCTTTTTGTTTTTTTTTATTTGAAAAAAAAAAAAAAACTAAGTTACACTTTAAAAAAAGACTTTAATATATAATAAAAATATAAACATTATAACAAACATTATTAATTTTAAATGTATTTGTTTATGATATCATGGAAGGTCAAATGGGTAAATACCTATTAAATAATCAAAATATCAATATATGTGTATTTAGATCAGTAAAAAATAAATTTAGGAAAGAATCAAAAGAAATGTTTTGTTTTTTAATATATTAATAATTAATTTGCATAAAAATAAAAAAAAATTCACTTTATTATAAATAAAATACTTAGAAATTAAAATAATCAAAATGTTTCATAATTGTCAATGATTCTAATAATAAAAATGTTTAGAATAACAATTTATGGTAATAGTATGAATACTGAACTCTACCATCTGATGGCACTGTTTTTCACAAAACACACATCAATATACTGTTTTAATGGCCTTAACTTACGGCTGACAGTACAAGAGCTGTTTTTTGAGCTGTAACAGGCCACCTGAGGGCGATGTATTCTATGATTACGTAATTAAATACTATGCCCATTGCATTGCGACAGTATTCGTCACGTGAGCACTCTTGAACTCTTGCTACAGTCTGATTTGATGGTGGCCAGATTTGAAAGAGATGAAACTGCAAAAATTCATTGTCGGAAATTTTTTAGAAAACATAGTGGAATGCTTTACCTACGCTTTTGAACTGCACATAACTTGAAAAGGTGCTTTTTTTCAGTTTTTTTTCCGATTTCACGCGCAAATCCGTGCGAGAAGTGTCAAATATGTCATCTGCAAGTTGTCCGAATTGGTTGAAGCTGAGTGAATTGCCGGCCGGCCACACAAGTGGATACACAATATTGTGTTTTCCCAGAAAGAGAAACTCTTGCAAGCATGCTTACGTAGGTCTGTATAAGGAAAGTTGGTTTGAAGGCTCCAAAATCCCGTTACAGCTTTGAGGCTTCCCTGTTATTTTATTTGCATGTTACTTTTGGATGCTGTTTTTTATGCCCCAGAAAATGGTGTTTTGTTGGGTTTTTTTACTTGTTTTGGTTCACAACTTGTCCAAAGTTTCGTTTTGTTTTTTTTTTTTGATTCAATAAATTATTTTATGGGAAACTTGTTGTTTTTGTTGTTCACATGATTATAATGTAGGTAGGTAATATTTGATAACTTTCATTAACAGTTAAAGTAGGTAATATTTTATTATACCAAAAAAAAAAGTTTATTCAAAAGGCTCCACCAAATAAAATAAAATAATAATAAAGAACTGTGCGGCAACATAATAAAATGTTCAAAGAAGAAAATCCAAAAAGAAGTCGATAATTGAAAATCAAAACAAACCTTCCCTGTCACCCCACCTCCCCCGGCTTAAAAAAAAGTGTTCTTTAAAAACGAACTGTTTATGTCTTTTTTTTTTAAATTAAAGGCCCAAAAAATTAAGAACTTTTTGCTATCATATAAAGCTTTCTGTAGCGAAAAGATGTGAAAGAAAAAAAAAGTCTCGTAATAAATTAACAAAAAAAGATGATAATTCAAAATCAAAACAACCCCTCTCCCCTCCACCCTCTAAAAAACCAAGTGTTGGTTTATTCAAAAGTACCGAATATTGAAGTCTTTCAGCAAATCAAAACATCAACAAAAAAAAAAGATAAGTTAAAGGCAAACAACCAACCCCCCCCCTCCACCATCTAATAACAACAAAATTTGTTACCGTATTTTTGTATAAACAAACCGATGGGGTGTTAATCGATAATTTAAAAGCAAACCAACACCCCTACACCATCTAAAAATAAAGTGTTTGTTTCTTAAAAAAACGAACCAAAAAAAAAAACTGCATGAAAAAAAAATTTGGTTTACCGTAAGTAATATTATATAAAGAAACCTACGGACAGTTAGTCATTAATTTACAAACAAACAAACACCCCTAGACCATCTAAAAACAAAGTATTTGTTCAATAAAAATAAAAAAACGGGTGGAATAAAAAAAAAACTTTGGTGGTTTACCGTCGCCGACGAAAAAATAATAAAAACTGGTCGGAAAAAAAAAAAAAATCTTTTACCGTAATATTATGTAAACAAACAGACAGCCCGTGAATCGGTATATTGATGTGAATTGGGAGAAAAAGAGTGCCATCAGGCGGTAGGGTTCAGTATTCATACTATTACCCAATTTATTTATAAACAAATAAAAAGATTTATTAGAATATTTTTATTTATTTGTTAATTGATATACTGATCAATTATAATTTTGTTTAAATCCAAAACTACCTATATAAAAAAAAAATTAAGTTCTCCTACTTAATGGCAATTATAAAGTTAGGTTGTCATTCAAATGATCAAATATGTTTCTTTTCTTTCATTAACTGAAAATCAAACCATAATCTTTTAGCTCTTTAGTCCACAATTATTACTATTGCACTAAACTGCCTTACAAATCACTTCTGACCACTAAATAAATGTTATTAATAATTTATTAAATAATAAACATAGAATAATTTATAACTAATTATAATTTTATCTTCAATTAGAAAACTAATATTCCAAGAAAGAGAACATTTAAAAATATTCCATTCAACTTTATTAGTAACTATTCTGTAACTGACCATTTAATTTCATTTGACATTTTAAAAAAATAATTAGTTCTTTCATTTACTAATCATAGGTCAATTGTATTTAAATAAACTTGAAATATATTAAAATATTATTGAAGTTTATTTTTGATTAATCAAATATTCAAACTGCTAAAATACATTATTTATAGATAAACATTAGAATTTTTTTATTATTGAAACATGACTGATTATAAATATTTTCTTGATTAAAATACTAAATCCTCCCAACAAAAAAAAACAATATTTGAAAGAAAAAAAAGTATTTATTTTGTATTTGAATCAATTTCAAGTAACTAGCTAACTGAAAAAGATCATACACACACACCCATCTAATTACCATCCAGTCATGTTTAAAGTCTAATGAAATATTATTGCAGATCGTTTATTAGTAATACAATGTTGATTCCTAAAATAATTTTTTTTATAAAAAATTATTTAGAACCAAATAATAAAGCTATCTATATTAAAGCATTTAATGAATACAATAATATAATTTTAAGTGAAGTCATTCACATTTAACATCAGTTAGTTTATACCATATTAGCTTCAAATTGATAATAGTTTTCCTTTATTGCTAATATCTATATACTTATATGAAAGATTTACCTAACCTGAATATTTAATTAAATAAGTTTCACATTGAAAATATCAGTCTGAATTTGAAATAATGTGAGAAGAGGATATGGTGCCCTACAATTTCTTCCTAACAAAGACAATAGCTAAAAATGAGAAATAAAGCATCAGGTACATATTTATTGCTAACATTTTTAAAAAGAAAGCAAAAAGTAGCATTTAAAAATTATTTAGGTTATAAGTAAGCACAAACAACCACAATTTCTGTTCAATGTTATGATTTAACAATGGTCTATTCAAAAGTTTTATTATCATAGGTGAGATATAATAAGTATTTGGGTAAATGTTATAAGATATTCTTTTCTTTTTTTTTAAATGTAGATAAAAATCAGCCCTCTACAAAATTAAAAAAAAGCAAATATTTAAAAATAAAGTTTTGAGATAATTAATATTTATTCCTTTTGTCTTGTAGTCATATGTCAAAAGGAAGAAAGCATTACTTAAACTTTAAATAAAAATTTTAATGAGTTAAAATATAAAATAATAATCATGAAAGTAAATTATATTGAGAGTATTTACATATTACACCTGCTACACCTTTTCACATATGTGATATTTAAACTTATGATCTCATCCAATCTCGTCCAATAACATGTATACGGAAACTTCTGACAAAGTTAAATAATAAATGTACACTTTCAAAATTTTGATCATCAATTTCTGCTTATTAGACACATCATTTACTGCCCAGACTTTGTTGGAACAAGTGGTCTAAAGTAAGTATTTTGTAAAGTGTTTTTTGCATTTTATTTTATAGTATTCTCAATTGCCTTTTTTAAATTTCCTAGTATATTATTTTAGATTTGAACTAAGTGAATACATGTATGTTTCATTTTGATTTACTTTTGCATTTTCAAAAATGTAAAAGTGGAGACCCTAACAAAAGTCATTGAAATTAGATGAGAGCATTTTCACAAAGCGAAAAAATCAAGACAGACAAATACTTCCCGAAAAGTGGATCTTTGGAGACTTGTGCAAGGAGATCGACGAGTGTTTCATTATGGCAAGTGATGACAGAACAGCAGCAACTTTTATGGAAGCCATCAAACAAAATGTGGGAGATCCAGTTTATTCGGACTCTTGGAAAGTGTATCATACTGCAGCTACGACCATTTTCGTGTGAACAACAAATATAATTTTGTGAATTGAGAAACCAAGAGAAGATTGGAAGACTTAGCAGTTCAGTGATATGGCATAATGCACCTAGATTTCTATTTGGTGGAATTTATGTGGCAGACTGCATAAAAATGACAATGTGTTCATTTGCATTATGGACAAAATAAAATCAGTCCACCCGTTAAAATAAAAACTTCAGTAATTTTATTTTACATTTTAATAAAAGTGTACTAACTTAATTTTTACATTCAAATATCAGTCTTTTAAGCTAATTGTGCATATGCTTTGCGAGTGTTAATAATAAATGAATACTTTCTCACCAATACAAGATATAGTATTTATGCAGGAATAAAAGGAATCCTCTTATTCCTACGACTCAAATGCTTATATATGAGCAAATCTAAAGTACTGGTAAGTAAAGCGTGAGGATGGAACCGTCACTTTAAATTACTATATACGATGTCTGAATGAATGACATGGGTGAAATTGTCTAGAATTTACTAAACGTCATTCCAACTGAAACTTAATCATATGTAAATAAGCATTTATTTTATATAGCGTATGTTTACAATTATATACATTCAAATATCAGCCTTTTAAGCTAATTGTGCATACACTTTGCGAGTGTTAATAATAAATGAATACTTTCTCACCAATACAAGATATAGTATTTATGCAGGAATAAAAGGGATCCTCTTATTCCTATGACTCAAATGCTTATATATGAGCAAATCTGAAGTACTGGTAAGTAAAGCATGAGGATGGAACCATCACTTTAAATTACTAAATACGATGTCTGAATGAACATTTCTCGATTAAGATTCTGTGCAGGCATTATATCATAGAGCATGTGTTTTTTAAGTCTCCATTTAGAAATATTAGATTCAGAGATATTACTCTTTTTTTGCCAATTTAGATTTAGTGACCATTTTGTAATTTCATGCCAGATACATTAGAGGTAGTATTTTTGTAATTTGCTTGTGTAGTATTAATTTTTAATTTCATGCCAGACTTAATTTGAAGTAAAATTTGGGTCTTGCTGGCTGTGTTAATTTTGCTTTTAAAGTATCTCTTTTGTAATTTCATGGTACACATAGTATTTTTTAATTTTAAGTCAATTTAATTTGCTTATGTAGTATTATTTTTTAATTTCATGACAGATTTAAATATACATAGTATTTTTTAATTTTAAGTAAAATTTTGGGAATTTTTTTGTTAATTTTAAGTAAAAAAAAATTAATTTTGTGGAATTGCTGGCTGTGTGTAATTTTGCTTTAGTTTCTGTTTTGTAATTTCATACTACACTTAATATACTTATTTTTTAATTTTAAATAAAATTTGGGAATTGGTGGTCATGTTTGCAACGGAACTGTGGAGGGTTAAGGGGAGAAGAATGACTGTGACTGTCATGATTAAAATGTCACAACTAGCTCTTTTTATTGAAAATCATAATGTGATTTTATTATTTCATATTGTTAAAAAGTTACTTTTTCAGGTTCGTATTAGAGCTGCTATGCATTTTCACATATGTATCAGTCAAACTTTTCTAATTCTTGCAAAAATAATGTGCACATGTGGTCCATTTTGATGAATTAATTAATTGAGTTTTTCAGAAATTCAAGTGTACATGTTTTTTGATGACATTGTAAGATTAGAAAGTTATAGGCGAATTGATGTAGATATGAAAAGGCATAGCAGGTCTAATATTGAGTTTTGAATATCTGGATTTTTCTAGTGATTTATGCTATTTTAATTAAATTATGAGTATATTTTTTTAAACTTTTACATCTATAATGATTTTTATGTATTTTTTCATTATTTCAGGAAAATGGAAATATCCTTGTTACTGAGAGCTACCGAACATTATTTACTAAAATTCAAGTTATTTGTGCATATGTTAATAATCAGGCAGTTTTCAGCCCAAGAATCTAAAAATATAAATAGTATGAGACTGGATTATTTTTAAGACTGTGTACTATATTATCACAAATAATCTAAGAGAATATTTATAGAAATATTAAGAAGCAAAATTATTTCTTTTCTTTTAATTATAATGGTTTGATAAACATTATTTCCTAAATTTGCTTATAAGGAATGTTAATAGGATGGTTGCTTTCTATGATATCTAGAAGCTAATTGATACTGCTTTATTATTTGAGGCCAATAGAATTGAATTTGTTTCTCAGTATTCAATAAATCATATTATGAATTTTATGATTTGAGACATTTTGCAAATCTTTTCTGTCATATTCTGACTATAGAATTTGCTTGATTCTGGATACTTAAACAATGTATGTGATTTAATTATATGTACCATCACAACTGTATGATCAGGAGTTAACTACAATAAAAATCTGATATTGATCTAGTGTTAAAATGAAAAAAAAACTAAAAATTAATTAATTACATTGAAAGGTATAAAAAAATTAACTGTGAACATTATAATCAAAATATTCTAAAGTATTTTGTTATTGCTAATTTTTTTTTTTTTTAAGTGTCATAGCATCGGCCGGGACGCAAACCCGCAACCCGGGCAACTGCCTGCAAGTGCAAGGCAGTCATGTTGACCTCTCAACCACCAATGCAAGACTTGTTATTGCTAATTGTATGCAAAAAGAGCATTAAAAAACAAATTCTACAGTTTTTCAATTACAAATATAAAATAAAATATAAACTTATCATACTTTTGGTCAAAGAAGAAATGTGCATGGGATCAATTTTGCTTATAAATTTTAATGTTAACATGAGTTCTAATTTACTTCAGCATGTGCATTTGAGTTTACTTTCTATCTTTTGTATTAAATAATAAAATCTATTAAGATATATTTAGAAAAAATATGTAAGGTAATATCTGTCCACATATATATAATTGCAGATGCAATTTGATAATTCTGAAATAAGTTCTTAACAATGCAATTGATCTTAATGACTACTGACAGAAGAACAAATGGTTATAAATATATGGTATGAGAATGAGAGCATTTCAAATGTTTGATATTTTTCCACTAAAAGACTTAATGGCAATTTTGCATTGGTCAATGTCATTTATTTAACTTTGTTTAAATTTTCTGTTAATGCCTAAAAAATAAAATTTTGCAATCATGCAATAACACATGATCATTAATGGTCGATGCTTTGCCTCTATCTTGTCACAATCTATTTTAGCAAAAAGATCTTTTAATAAGGTATTAATTTTTATATTTTACTTGAGAATTTTTGAAATTAGACAAATCCCTGGTTCCAGAATTTTCTTTGAATTTGTGAAATGCTCTTATTTCAAGAAAGATAGACAAAAAAAAAAAAAAGCAACTTATTGCAATTAAGACATGATTTACTTATTTTTCCTTCTTTCTTTTTGTTTGTAAATATGTGTATAAACAAATTTATTTATTGTAATTTTGAAATTCTGTTGCACAATAAATGTATTTTAAAGGCTCCTAATTCTGTTGCACAATAAAGGTGTTTTAACGGCTCCTGCTTATTTAATATACACAAATTCATTATCAGTCAAATAATCAGACAACACATTAAAAAAATCTCACCAGATTCAATGTTAAATAACTTAAGAAGTATATTTTCATGAAATTGAAACAAAAAAATATATATATCCAATTCACAAAGAATAAAGTGACATTAAAAATTAAAATAACCATTTTCTATCAGTGTGTAAATAATGGTCTATATCAGGAGTGGCCAATTTTTGTGTTCATACGATCTACTTTTTATTTTAAAAATGTGTTGCCACTGACTTGTCATAAATGTAGTCTAAGTAGAAAGAGGTGTGAAATACATACTATTTTTATATATCTACCTAGTAAAAAATAATTAACCAATCAAAAAACTTATGTCTGGGGGAATTAAAGTGACATAAGTAATTATTAACAATATTTATTAATTCAAATCAGCTACATTAAATCAAAATTAATAATATTATTTTCAATAATGATACAGCTTAGTGGACTTCATCTATCTAGAATTGAAAAAAAAATTAGAATAAAAACAAAAATAACAAAAAAATTTGAAAATCTTGAATTTAATTTGTTTCACTACTTACCCGACAGCTCTTGCCAGATTGGCCTCGCCGCGATCGACCAAAATGGCTTTGTGATCGACTGGTGGATCACGATCGACTTGTTGGACATCCCTGGTCTATATAATTTTTTTTTACTGCATCATTCATTTTGATGCGGATTTGTATTGTTATTAATACATATTTGCAAAGGTGTTGATTATTGAACGGAACTGCTATTGTTGAATATTTGATTACCATATAGACTGTTATATATAATTTGTTTAGGAAAAAAAAATTATTACTAAAAAGGTTAAATGCATCTATCACAAATAATGATATCTTACTGGCTGTATTATATAATTAGAAGTCAGAATATAAAAAAAATATCTTCATAGTGCACTATATTATTGAGCAACTAATATAATATAAAAAATGTTTACTGAATATTTCAAATACACTGTGACCACAAAAATAAAAACAGTTTAAAATTGAATAGCCATTTTCTATCTATGTGAGAGTGAAGACAAAAGATATAATTATTTTTGGGTGTGTGTACATATTTAAAATAAATAAATCTAATAATGTATCTTTAAAATCTCACCTGTAAATTTATAATAAAAAAAATGAACTTTGGTTTCCAGTCATTAAAAGACTATTTCTTTTGTTTTTATATAAAACAACTTTTAAATTCTCTTCCTACTTCTTGTTGTTGTTTTTTTTTTACTTTTATCTATTGAAAGCCAATGAAACTGTATTATAAATTAATTAAATATTTATCTTCTAATTCCAAAAATAATTACTTTTTAAAATTTTGGCATTATTTTAATAATCTGTGTATGTTTTTTTTTAAAAAAAAAAATAATTTAATAACATATATGGGTGCTTTTTATATGTTATGTTCTACTCATTGAAAGAGCTATCATATATATATCAGATTAAGCCAATTGATAAATTTAATTTTTTATATATAAAAAAAAAAATACATTTGCAAACATGAAACTAATGTAATTTTTTTAAAAAACTAAAGTTAAAAATAATAACTTTTGTAAACTGACAATGACTGTAAAATAAACCATATTTGAAAATATGAAAATAATTTATTTAGAAAACAAACAAGGAATAAATTTAATTAGCAAGAACAAATATAATTTCATCATAAATTAAATTGCAAAATCAAGAAGCACAAAAATATTAAAAATAAAGGAATAACTTATAAGAAAGTAATCAACATCAATAAATTCATGAGAGATTAAAATCTAAAAAGATATTGGAAATAAATCCATAAGGAATTCAAATCCAAATCATATCCGTCCCCATATAGTACCAATGGCAATAAATCTATAAAAAATTGAAATCTAAAAAGAGGTCCATCTCCAAGTATTAATTAATGGCAATAAATTAATTAATTAATGGCATTAAAAAAAATTTAGTTCCACAAATGATGGAAAATTATGTTTATGACAAAAAGTGTACAAAAAACAAAAACATTCATTTAATGAACTGTCACTATTTCCATGATATACCCCAGAATAATATTATACAACTAGAACTCTTGATAATGTTTGGTCATATGTGATTCACAATAACTTAAGCACTTTTAAATCTGCAAACCAAACTTATACAATGGGGGGGGGGGGAGAAAAGCACTTCTCATGAACTTTTCCAAATATATCCTAGAACATATAGATTGGCAAATTTCTTGACAAGACATAGATCAAGACCTGTTCGTTTCCTTTTGCAATGACATTCATAAAACTTTCTGCACATAACATTTTCCATGGAGACTGACATCTGAATTTTTGACTCCTCAAAATATTAGTTTTTAATGAATATGAATTGGCTTTATGAGTAAATAGATTATTTATTAGTTTTTAAAATATATGTGCTCCATGATTTTATTGCTGTCACATTTTAAATTTGATTTCAAAATAAAGGATTTTATTTCATGTTTTTAAAAATATTATTTTCAATCATTATCTATTATGAAAATCTATTTTGTTCATGTTTGTTTTCTAAATAAATATTATTTTCATGTTCTCAAACATTTTTTTTTTTTTTGGATTTTTTTTTTGTTTTTTTTTTTTACAGTTTTTTAGAGAAAAAATGAAACTCATTGAATTGTTTCCAAATTTTTGTATGTTAAACTCACTTTCAAAAACAATAACTTTTCAGGATGAAAAAGAGGGACTGTGAATAAAAACATTGTTTTGTTACTTTTAATTTTTTTATTGAATACACTTAAAATGAATATATATACATATTTTTTAATTACTAGATAAATAATGACATATAAATACGCATATGAATTACGGGTTTGCTTTCTATATTTACTCTTAAAATTATATTTGCATTTATTATTTAAATACATAATGAAGCATATGAGAAGATGACATCTTTGACCTTCACATAGATATTTGTGACTTTCAGAAACAAAGCAATTTATTTCAAATTTGTTTTTAATTCCTATCATTTCCAAAAATTCAACTTCATACATAGAATAAGCAGTAACGGGAAGCAATATTTTTAAAACAGTTGAAGTGGGATATGTACTTTCAATTGACAGCCAGAATTGTACTAATCTTTTAGGATTAAAAGTTATTTTGAATGAAATGTCTTCAGACAAATCAATTAGTTCTACATATTGTCATATTTTCCGTTCTTAATAAACATGTGAAATACTTTCATGTTTTAATATTTAGCACAATCCACACTTCAAAAATGTCTGGATTAGCTTATTCTGGAGTACTTTGGTACGTCTACAGTGAATCTATCAATAAGTAAATGAATTCATATAAATTGTCACTCATATATCTATATCTAAAAAAAAAAAAATGTTTTACTGTGGCATAATCTCAATTATATGTTCTATATGAAATCCATAAAATCATGTTAATTCTAGAAATTTCTATATCAAACTTGTCAAGATTTCTAAGGATTTGTCAGAGATTCAGTGCACTTTGTGGAATTAATCAAGAATATAAAAATATAAAGAACTGGTATATTGATAATCTCTGATGAGCAAAGTTTATTTACAGATGAATCATTGTCTATTATAAGGAAATGATTAAATGAGGATAAGAACTTACAAACCAGAATAGCTTCTTCTATAGATATTATAATGTAACTCTTAACATTCTACAAAACAGCATACTTTTAATACAGAGAATTTTTCCAATAAAATCCAGAGATGCCTATAGATTCACACTACCATCCTGATCAGCAACATTTACACAGAAAAACAATATAATAGCCATAAATACTACTCCATTTCCACCCAATTAAACTTTGCTATATAGCAATTGTATGCCCAGATAGTGAAGCATTATTACAAATATCATGAATACACATTCCTTTCCATCAAATTCCCAATAGAATCAGAAAAATAAAAATTGGCAATCTTATATGTTCTTGTGACACGACTCCCTTTATGGCAAAATCAAAATTACAGTTTACAGAAAATCCACACCCACAGGAAAATATTTAACATATATATCCAATGATGACAGAAAAAAAGGGGGTGTTACAATATTACTATGCAACAGGGCATAAGAAAATTTTTAAGCAATCGGTGACTTGGAAAATCTCATATAATACAAACTCTCATGAAAAATGGTTATCCATCAGCTAACATTAAAAAAAAACCTTAAATAGATAATAAAGAAACATCAAAAAAAAAAAAAAAAACAATTACAATTAAAGAAAATCTGCAATCAATGTCAAAACTGGTTTCCAAAGCTATAGCACATTGTAAGGAATTTTAACCTCTACAAATGTAAACTGACATTGCTGAATAAAAAACAAAAACTATATCTATGAAATATTTAATTGTGATAAAATATATTATTCTGAAAAACCAGCTGTCTCATTGAAAAATGATTAAAAGAAAGCAAAGTAATAGTTAAAGAGGAAAAATAATATATCTAATGTAATGTACAGATGAACATGTGTTTAATTTGGAAAAGAATATTGGATAAAAACAACTAATAAAAAAATTTAAAGAAACTGCTCAACTGACAATGGCAAATAACCTTTTCAATCTAGTGTGATAATTCATATTTGGAAACAAACTATTAACCTTGCTCTTCAAAAAAATGCAAAAATCAGAAGAAGCCTCATAGATAAATATATAAAAATTTTACTGACTTCTTTTGATGGAATAGTCTTTATTGTTAAAGTATCACTTTAAATTCAGTATTCACAAAACTAAGGATCTCAATTTTAATACCTATGCTAATAATATCAGTAATCAGATTAACAGCATCTGAAGAAAAAAAATAGTATCACTCAAAACAATTATATACTAACTTATTGTACTATTACTAATGGTTTAATGTATTACAAAAGTTTAAATAAAGTGTGAATTTTCTAAAGACATTTAACAGTTAATTCTAGATGATTGAAATAGTTCTACATAAAATTAAAAATATAAAATGCTATCATTACAAATTTTCAGAATTTACAATTACTATTTTCTAAGAGAAAAACTTATTAGAACTTCTGGATTCTTGGCTTCAATATTCAAAGAATGAAAATTACTTTTTATGACCTTTACCATTACTACTTTCTGAAAAAAAATTAAAAAGCTGTCATTAATGCATGCCTATAGGTATAGAATGTTTTATCAAATTAATATTTTGAGTAATGTTTATGTATTTAATCTTTTTAGTATGAAAACAAAAAGATATGTAAACTACAGTCACAATGCAAGACATATTCATTATTCAATTATTACATTATGTAAAAAGTGACAACTCTAATGTATGTATGCATTTCAAGAAAACTCTCATTAATTGTTTAGAATATTACCAATTGTCCACTCAAATATAGAAAATTTATATCATAAATTAATAGTGGTAAACTGACTAGCTTGATATAGAGTAGTCAATATTATAGTCTTTCCATTAATCAGCCTATTTCAAAAAGGACAAATATTAACTAAGACAGTTACATAAATTCACTTTGTAATATTAATAACTTAGTCTATTTAATAAAACTGCTCAATAGATTTTTTAGTGACACAATAAACTTAATTATAAGAATAAATTGTTTGTGTTTCACTTGGAACAATGTACTGATGTATGGTTTCTTAAGACAAATGTGCCACATTCAAATATACATTATAATCATTTATATAATGAATTTCAGAAGTAAATATAAACAAAACAATATTATAAAATGATTTACATAAAAATTTTAAGTTCATTCTTATTACTAACAATATTGAATTCCATATAAAATTTTTACCTTATTAACTATTACATATTCTAATAG
This sequence comes from Epiperipatus broadwayi, assembly GCA_028023455.1. Lineage (NCBI taxonomy): Eukaryota > Metazoa > Onychophora > Udeonychophora > Euonychophora > Peripatidae > Epiperipatus > Epiperipatus broadwayi. The sequence continues at coordinate 276,134 of JAQFVV010012612.1, read as the reverse complement.
CTAATATATAAAATTCAGCAATTTTGCTATTTTCTCATTACTCTTTAATAAGTAATGCAAAACAATTAACTTGGAGTACTGATGATTTTGTGGATTAAAATGGGAAGTTAAAGGAGTGAAAGTAAATGGAGATTATTTAAGTCATTTAGATTTTGCAGATGATGTAGTTGTTTTTGCAAATAATGCTTTAGAGCTACAGGAAATGTTGCAGGAGTTATCAGATGAAAGTAGCAAAGTAGGACTAAAGATAGATGTTAAAAAGACTAAAGTAATGTTTAATAGATTTTCTCAAAATATGAAAATAAAGATTGATTATGATGAGTTAGAAGAAGTTAACAGTTACAAATACCTTGGTCAGATTATTAATACAGATGGAAACATAATGGATGAAATTAATCATAGAATTAAACTTGGTTGGAGTGCTTTTGGTAGAAATAACTTGATACTAAAAGAAAATATGCCTATGTGTTTGAAAAGGAAGGTTTTCAATAAATGTGTTTTGCCAGTTCTTACTTAAGGATCTGAGTCTTGGACATTTAATAGAAGAACAATACAGAGACTTCAGACCACTCAAAGAAGTATGAGAGATGCATGTTGGGAGTAACAAGAGATCGAAAACGCAATGTATGGGTAAGAGAACAAACAGGTTTACTGACCTCATTGAAAAAATTAAAAGACTGAAGTGGAGTTGGGCTGGACATATTGCTAGAAGAGATGATAATAGATAGACAATTGAAATTTTAAACTGGATTCCAAGAGATTGTAGAAGACCAAGAAAGAGACCACATGTGAGATGGATGGATGAAATAAGAAAGTGTGCAGGGGTGATGTGGAGAAGAGGAGCTAAAGATAGGAAAAGATGGATTGAACTTGGAGAGACTTTCATCCTGCAGAGGATTGATAATGGTTGATGATAATGATGATGATATATTTATAATAGACTTCTTTTTTTAATCTTTTTTTTTTTTTTACAGTTTTCATACAAAACGATATATTCTCTTAATTATTTATTTCTATTCTTAGAAAACTTTGAATACTGTAGTTTAACAAAATATGGAGGAAAAAAAACTACAAGCCTAAAAAATAGACTAATGATTTTTGTGATTGAGATGATCTATTTATCATTTGAAAAATTGTGTTTATTTGAATTATTTACCAGCAGTCAAAAGAATTATAGCAAAATCTTTACACGGAGACATATCTTTAAAAATGAAAATGACATCAGTGATTATCTGAGGAAAGATAAAACAAATGTTAATTCCTTTGGAATTGTAGAGCAGTCAAAGACTTTAACAGTATCTTAAATAGCTTAGAAAATTATATATTACCCATTAATTTTTGCTTGTAGCAAAATATATCAAGTTAAAATTATCTTTTATTTTTGTAATATTTATAAGATGATTTAAATAATATTACGAATGACTGGTGATGAAAGAAGAGGTTTACTAGCCATGAGAAAAATAGACTTCATCATAATAATTAATGCAATATTGAGAATTCTAAACTAAACATAATGAATAATTTTAGAGACACTATTGTCATCAATTTGATAGCATTCAATAACAATAATTATTATTAAGACAGATTAAATCTTTATGGAGAAATAAAAAATGTATGCATCTACTAGAACTCATCAGAGATTTCAATTCAGTTATAAAAAAAAGCTCACATTTAAATACCTCATAATATAATGCTTGATATAAGTCCTATATGTCTTACAAACCTATGTTAAGAAATCAGACATGAAAAAGCAGCACAAATACAAAACAAATATAATCTCAATAAGACTCAAAAAATAAAGAGAATAAAATCTCATACTAGTTGGTTTTTATTTTTAGCAATATTATACAATGTATTTGTTTCTCTTCAAGTCTTGATGAAGACTTATTGTATAAAGTTTTCATTCAAATAGAATAAATATGATGAAATGTCAAATGATTTAAAAGTTTTAAATATTTTTAAATCTTGATTTTACAGATAACATGACAGGAAAAAAACATTAAGAAAATAAAAAGACATTAAGATTGCAATGCAATAGCATTATTATATTTTGATAGATTATTCTTATAATGAATAATGACAAAGTATAAGTAACAGCTCTTAATCCAGCATTTCAAATATAGAATGACATTGTAAAACAATGAAGCTCTTTATATCATTAAAATGTAAAACTTTAATTAAATAGCATGATCGTTCTCACTTTCCTCTTAACCATTTCTGCAGCAAGTAAAGTTGAGATAATAAAAGAATGTCAATTAGCCTGGAACCAGTCCTGGCAACCCATTTGCAATCATACCATAATTGCTATCTAATGCAAATTAAGACAAGTGAAACATTTTTTTTTTTTTTAAGAATTATTTTCAAGATGAATAATATAAAACAGTAGCTTTTAAAAAAAAATAATATTTTTGTTAAAAATTTATCAGTTTTTATAGATAGAGTTAATAAAAAGTTAAGACATAATAATATAAGATTTTATTATTCAATTATAAAAAGATTTTAAAATCATCTTAAAGTAAAATAATATAAATGAAATAAAATTCAATGAATATAAGTATTATACATAAAAGGTCTGATTGAAAAAATCAAAAAGCAGAAAATTAGTAATAAATTCAAAAATTATTATTTAATAATCCAAAATCATCATTTTCAATAAAAATGTAGTAAAATGTAAATATTTAAAAATCAAAAAGCATTAGAATTATTAACGATATAAAAAAATCAAAAAGCAGAAAATTAGCAATAAATTCAAAAATTATTAAGCAAAAAAAAAAAAACACCTTTTTCTTGAAATAAGACAGCAGGTAAAAGACAGATATTTACCACAATTCACCGCAGTATTATAAAATCTCGAAAACGCCTTGACTACTTCTATCGATTAGTCATGCCAATGTTTCAGTTGCCATGACATTGTTTTGCTTCATCCGTCGATCATATCTACCGGCGGTTTGTGTAGAACGTCATAGCTTAGTTAATACTCAACTACCGAAACTTAGATATAAATAAAACAATAATCATTCAGGCATAAAATTCTATCTTTTCTAAATAAGAAATCATTCAGCTTTGAATTGAAGTGTAAAGGAGATTGATTGCAATCATTTCAACATAATTACTTTTAAAGATAATTAGGATTATGAATACAGAAGATACTCAGCCCTACTGAGAGTGAAAAAAGAGCTTTTCTTTACTAGAATGCTAAATTATTATTGAATTACTTTTGAATTATTATCCGCTTACTATATATATGATTTTTAATACATTATGATTATAATAAACTCATCTAGTGATTGACTCCCTCAAAATCACAAAGAGCTCAATAGAGTTTAAAACAGGAGTGTTCACAGTGGACAAAGAAGAATTGTCTTGAGTCACACATTAAATAAATAATATTACTGAAAGTTTTGGTAAGCAAAAAAAAAAAGTTGTTTTCATGATATTCATTTTGACAGAGAACCAAAAATCCTTGAATAATATCCTAATTATATAGTGACCCATTTGGAGAATCTTTTAAAATCATAATGCAGATTCCAAGTTTGTGATTAGAAAATGTATATATACAAGTAATAAAATATGTAATAAAACATTTTTTTCTATTATATAAGAGGAAAACAAAACTAATTGGATACCTGACATTGTATGTACATTTATTTTAATCACATTGCGACACATAATCACATAAAAAATCACAGAGACAAAACTCCATACAGTAGTGCTACTTTATAGAGTTTTGCCTCTGTGTAAATAGCTTGTGTATGCAAAAAGAATGGAGATCATGTGATGTTTAGTAGTTTCTCATAATGTTTCAAAACAAGTTTACAATTTTGCATTGGGGTGCATTTACAGCCATCCTGGACCATAGATTGGATACTCCTGATTTTAAATAAATAAAAGCTTAATGCTAAATACAATAGTTAAGCAAATAAAATATCTAACAACTTAAAATCAAATCAAAAGTATCTTACTGATGATGATTACCCATGGTTAAATCACTTAATATTGAACCAAATGTATTAATATCAAAATAACCCTAGACAAAGATTCTGTAAATTAAAAAATATGCAATGGTTATATATAAAGAGTATAATATTTAATAAATGTATGTAAGATCCTAGGGGATATGCACTGGTGTAATTTTTGCTTCTTAAATTATATTCAAAAAATTTTTATTAAAATGACATTAAAAATTATAAAATTTAATAATTCATAAGTAAATTTTGACTTGTATTTTAAAAATAAAAAATATAATAGAAAAGATTTTATGAAAAATTCATTTTATATGTAATTAAATAAAAATGAATATATATACTAGTTTGAAAAAAATCCTACAATTAATTATATTTACTTAAAATTTTGTAATTAATAGATTAGCTCTAAGATGTACAAGGAATTTGTCAGATATCTGAGATTACATAAAGGAATTAAATCTGTGATAAATCATTATTTCACTCATTCATATTCTTTCACTTGGAGAAGTAGTTCTTCAATCTTTGACAGATTGAGAGATGGATTTTTCTGTTGTACTTCTAGAAAATGCAGAAAACTAATGCCATGCAAAGCCTGAGTAAGAGAAAAAGAAAACTGAGTATAACTATGGCAAATAATCATAATTCAGTGGTAATTATTTGTATATAATAATTATAGAGCCAGAATTATTTTTTAATACTAATTTTATTCTAGTCATGGTGGGAATTTTTTTTATAAAATGTCTTACAATATCATATGTTAACTACAGTTAAGAATGTATCATCCAAGCTTTCAAAAATGTAATCTTTTACTAGATGCCATGTCTCAGAGTTGACAATAAATGTTTGAAAATGATGTTATGAAGCCTAATCCGAATTAATGTCCTCATAAAAGTCTGCTCCTATTGCTCAAAAGTCAGCCTAACTTCCTGAAGTGAAAAAATATTCAGTTCAAACAATTAAAGATGATTCAAAATTGAAAGTTAATTACAAGAAATAAGCTTAAAAATTATTAAATTTGGACTAGGATTTTTTTTAAGTATATTGTAACAGTCAGAATCATCTATCTCGCTAACACACTGCAGAATTCAAACCCCAGACACGAAACTGAACATTCTAGGAGGGGTTGCCTTCTAGATATACTAAGTTCGAATCTAAAGTCCAAATTTCAAAGCGCCATCTACGTGATAACGCATCTGATGCCACTACTAGTATAAACTTTGACCGGTGCCTGGTGGTCGGGGAGAAACAAAAGACTCTATACTAAAAGAAGTTTGGGTGGCTAATTAACGTCTATGGATTTACAAAAGAAATGCAGAATATATATATATAGACCGAGACAGTGATAGGAATCAATAAAATAAGATATCAAATTTAGTTTTAAATAATTTCACAAAATTTATTTATATAAATTATATATATAACGCCACTGTCTGCTTATATGAGACAGGGACGCGTATTAAATAATTGTTGGCATTATATTCCAATAAATGACAAAAGGTTTTAAAGCAAAGTGATATATTCTATTCCTCGGGCTAATAGCATTACGATAATGTGCTTGATGAGATAGGAACATGTGCGAGGTGCTTTGAGTAATTATACAAGTTTAAGAAAATATTTGAAATTAAGTGTTATAAAATATTTATTGATTTCGAGAATAGCATGGACAAAAGCTTACTAAGCAACAAAGTGGGAATGTGATCAAAGCATTTATTTGAGAATAATAATAATAGAGTTGCATTGGGAGGTCAGTATTGCTGATAATGAATTTATTAAAGTTGGAGGGTGTGACACATTTAAGTCACGGATGCTTTGTAAAATAAATATAAAATAAAACAATAATGGAATATTTGGAATGATTACGGAGGGCATCTCGCCGCTAACCCGTAGGAAAGTATTTTATGAACAGCCGAAATTTAGTGACTGGGTGATGATTGCATTTAATTCCCAGGTGTGTCATTTATGGACACACTCTGCCTGGAAACTGCAATAAGCGAAGAGAACGGACTTGGCCGTGTAAAGAATCCTTGGAAAAGTAAAACAAAGCAGTCTCAACAACCAATTCACTTACCAGCAATACGAGACTAGTGTATATAAAACATACTGAATGGGTTTTACTTGGATTAAGAGAAATGCCCAATCAAATTCCCCGAAATTCATTTAAAAGGGTCGCACATTCTCGACGTCAATGATGAACTTTGTAATTAAAGTAGAACACGGTAATTAAAATAGGAAAACGCATGCTTGCGGGTTTGAAAAGTAAGTATAGATTTATATATGCAATCATGCATTAGGGGACACATTTAATCATTGACCTCGCACATACTCTCATATTAGATTAAAATCAATAACATGTGGATTTTAAACTATGTGATTATATTATATATTAAAGAAAAGAATCGCCCTCGAACGAGTGATTTGCAAGATAATAAAATTGGAAAATTATTTAGAAATTTAAAATATGCCTTCATAGCGGCATCTTATTTTCATCAAAGGGAATAATTCACTCGGTTCAAAGACGATTCTGACACATTATCATAATAAAATAACAGAAAGCTTAATAAATAGAAAATATTAACCCAAGGATAGAGAGCAAAATGTTGATTATATTTAAAAGAAATACGTAATAAAGTTATGTGAAATATCAGAAAACAATTTAAAATAGCTATAGCATGTTAGTTATCACAAGAGCTCTTGAATTAATTTAGGGTTACCTCTGGAGAAGCATTTTTAGGTAGATTTTTGGCAGGTTTTATAATTCAGCAGAAAAATCTGGAATATTCATATTTTTGCAGCAGCAGCAGTTCCGGGGTTCCTTTATGTGATAGCTTCCGATGGTCTGGAGCAGCGGACGGCTATTCCGAGGGGACATAGCCATCTTGATGCCTCTACTCTGTCATGTCAAGGTTAGCAAATTATTAGAATAATTTTGGTTAGAAACATTTCATCAGCAAATGAATAGAAAGTCTTGGTTTGAAACATATCCTCAGCAAATGACTAGAAACTTTCCATTAGAAAATGAACAGAATGATTTTGGTTAGAAACATTTCAGCAGAAAAAGGCCAGAATGATTTCTCTTAGAAACATTAGAATGGAGAACAAAAGAAAACCCTCCTTTTTATAGTAGAATTTAACAACAGAACTGCCCTGGAGCATTACAAAAATATATCGGACTTATCAGCTGTAATTAAATCTATCCGAATGTCTAAAGGAATTCAACATTAATTAATTTCTTTTGTTAATTTCCCTGTCGACATTCGAATTACAAACTAGATTTAACAAAAAATTCCTTTTACTAATTAAAGAAAACCTTAAGTGGACATCTGCTGTTTTTAGATAAACTTATATAACATTAACTAATTAAACTATTGTCCCTCATTTATTTTAACAGACATATCTGGAATGACTTTTATTAAATTAAACGAAAATTATTTTACTTTTAAATTGCAGTATTTGAATCTATTTACTAAACGAATATTTACTAAATGAATTTTATTTTAAATCAAAATATATTCCGACGGTAATATATATTTGTAAATAGATTCAAACAAAATAACTTTAACAATTTATAATTTTGATATGTTTTAAAATGCATATCATTGTGTGTGCGCAATTACGTCTTATATAACTTACTTTTTAATAAATCAAAATTCTGTGAACATATACATAATCCATAATATTTTATTTTATTTGGGAATGAGTTATATATATAATACAAGTATTGTACTCGTGGTTTAAAATTAGGTGGGATTTTCGGTATATAAGCGTATTGCAGACACACTACGATAGATTGGGGTTCAAACTAAGGTATGAGGGTAGGAAATAGGTGAGAAAAGGTGAAACGAAGATCTGCAAACCAGACCTTATTGTTTCAATATAAGCCTAACTTTTTTATTATTATTATATTTGTAAAATATTTTTTTATTATTTTATAATTCACATTCATTGTTTTTTTATTGAATATGTACATTTATTAGATGTAAAGTTCATTATACTATTAGAAAAATACATGGCAACCATTATAAATTAGTTTTTTTTTCTTTACTTGAAAAAAGCATGCCAATAGAATCAGTTCAAGAATTTATTTTTATTATATATGTAATGTAAATATAATCATGAATAAATTTTTCAATTAATAAACTGTTTAATGAATTATTAATTGTTTTTGTTATTTAAAACTAAATTTAGTATCTGTACCATTCTTATTTAAGTTTTGTTCATTTCCATTGCATATTTAATTAAAATAGCTTATGGGTACTGTGGTATTAGAGCTGTGACATGAAGAATTATAATCCTTTAATCATTAAATTAATTAGGTTATTAAATCAAAAACATATTTTAAAATCTACATTCAAAAAAAAAACAATTTAACAAAAAAAAAAATACGAAAAGCATTAATGTGAAGAATAGTTAAAATGTGTGTTTAAATCAAATTGAGTGTGTGTTTGCACGTGCATATTCTGCATAATCTATTTTAATACATTGTACAGGCTTACACCTGCATTTATATATGTAATATATGTGGGATTCGAACTCAGACTTTCACATGACCTACAACTTAGTGCCATCTTATATTGCTGACTCACCTGATCACACACATGTTGAAAAGATAAATAATCACTAATATACGTATTTCCTGCTAAACCAGCACTCATTAAAATATGAAGATTTGTTATCTTAATATAAAGCTGAGTACTAATTGTATATATGTGTGGTGATGGTAATCTGAACCAACTGATGAGTGCTGGTTTAGCATGAAATAAGTATAATGGTGATTATTTATCTTTTCAACATGTGTGTGATCAGGTGAGTCAGCAATATAAGATGGCACTGAGAGTTGTTGGTCGTGTGAAAGTCTGAGTTCGAATCCCGCATATATTACATATATAAATGCAGGTGTAAGTCTGTACAATGTATTAAAATAGATTATGCAGAATATGCACATGTAAACACACTCAATTTGATTTAAACAAGCATTTTAATTATTCTTCACATTAATGCTTTTCGTATTTTTTTTTTGTTAAATTGTTTTGTTTTTTTTTAATGTAGATTTTAAAAATATGTTTTTGATTTAATAACCTAATTAATTTAATGATTAAATGATTATAATTCTTCATGTCGCAGCTCTACTACCACAGTACCAGCTTATGTTCCGAGCATGCTTACACTCTGGGGATATGTTGATATGTTAACAGGAAAGGAATTAAAATATTAAGATATGGTTATAACACTTCATCATAAAGAAATCAGTACCCCAGGAAATCATTTGGTATCCTGACATTCTTATTCTGACTTACATAGATGGTTATAAAATAATGTTATCAGGAAACCTATGCTTATTTTAAATTCCATATGATCTTTACAAAATGGAATACGTTGTTTGATCACTATCATCATCTTAATCATGAATAGAGAACAGAGTTTAGGATTTCAGAACTGCATGGTTAATAAAATATTTAATAGCTTTTTCATACCAGTATATAAATGGCGATTAAAGTGGCATATTTATATGCATTAACATGTGATTATTAGTATAAAGTAAGTATATCCATTTTTCTCCCATACATCTCTTAATTTTGGTTACATCCTCCCTTTCCCTATGTTACACAAAATGATAACACAATATCAATTCCAAAGCCCTGTATAATGATAGGGTTATGGATTAGAGAACTATCGATCCCTGGATTGAAGCTTAACTTGTCCTTTCGAGTGACTGATCAATAAGATATGAGCAATTAATAATTTAATAATTTTCTATATAACTTACTAAACAAATAATTTACTAATACTTTTTAATATTATGCTGACTGAATAATACATCAAAAAAGTAGTATAAGTTTACAATAATATAAAAACTTCTCGAAGTTCAGGGAGATTTGATTTATTAAAATATTAATTTTTTATTTTATTTTTTTTCATAGTCAAAAATTTATACGAATATGACTTGACAACACAAAAACTTTTAGTCCATAACTATATAATTTTTTTCTAATATATAGATTTTAGTATGTAGGAAAAAAAAATTCTTATTAGTATAGTATATATATTCTCATTCATTTATAGAGATTGACTATAGGTGAAAATATATTTATACAAATGTCATTCTTCTCCTATTAAGTTCTAATTGTGCTTTTATATAGAAGAAAATTTTTATAAACAGTTTATATATTTACATTTTCTTTGATTTTAAATGTAATACAAAATATGTTAATGATAATAACAACAACAAATTACATTTCAATAATATATATAATAAAAATTCAAATAATTTTTCAATAATATTAAAACTAAGATTAATATTTGTTTTGGGTTTTTTTTTTAATATTATTTCAAATCATTGCATTTATATTCCAAAATACTGCTATAAAATTTGATTTTTTATTGCAATGAAAATAATCTCATAATTTTTTTATAAATAATTTGATAGAAAAAAAATTAATTTTAACCATTTAACTAAAATAGTCAATCAAGGTTTACAAACCATTTTTCAATGTTATTCTTATATAAAGCTAAATTTTTACTAATATAAATTCTAATACATAATAAAGAAATAATTACATAATTTGTAGGTCACAAACGGGGCTATTCAGAGTAAAGTGAGACATACTTCTTTTTTTAATGAGAAAAATTAATAGTAAATTTTTTTTAAAAAAAGTTATAATATTTAAAAAGACATAATCCTTTGGCAGAATAGCTCAATTGGTTAGAACATTACTTTAAATTCAATATTCAGGAATCAGAAAATCATTAGAGATTATCAATGCCTGAAGATAATGTTGAGTTATATATTCAACTGTGTGTTATTACTAGCAGCTGGATGTATTTGGAAAGTTTAAATAAAAAAGTTTGAATTTTTCTAAAGATATTCAATATTTAATATTAGATGATGGAAATAGTCCAATATATATTTACTACTAAAATGCCATCATCACAAATCTACAAACAAATGTAATCCCTTTATTTAAAATGATGATTACATATGTGCATGTTCTTACAAGTACAAGTTTAGCAGTTAAGGCAAAGATCAAATATGTTACAAACTTGATCATTAATGACAATATATTAATATTTGCTATTATAACAATTTATTTCTGTTTCTTTAATTCACAAACTACATCATAAAATAAATTTATATAGCATTAAGATAATATAAACAAATACAAAATGTCCTGTTAAATCCATCATCAAGAAACTAATATATTTTTATATTTTGCTAGACTTTGGTGGATCTGAGCAAAAAAATTTAAAAAATCAAAAAAAAAAAAAAAGGCCTCTATGTAATTTAACACACTGTATGTTTGCAAAATATAGCAAAAGAGAATGCATAAATTAATAAACCATGCATTATTAGTCGTGTAATAAATTTGTGTGACAATAATGTTGAACATATTGAAAAAGGTTTGTAAAATACACAGTATAATTTCATTAATATGATTTTTATAATTCATAGTTTAATATTCTAATAATCACAATTGATTAGCAATGCTTTTTATTTTTTTAGTGCTATAAATCTCAAAATTCTTGGCTTCAAGCATAGTTTAAATAACTTTTTACTCATTATTTCTCACTGACAGCATTTCAGTCTGATTGACTTAATAACACTGACAATTAGAAAGGTGCACATGGATCCCATAGTTAATTATTATCAGCTCACTTAAAACATCTTTTATAAGATCAAATAGTTTTGTTTGCCATTTTAAAACTGGAGATACATATTTCTATAAAATATTAATTAATATACAAATAGACTGACAGTAAACAAAAAAGTAACTCACTAGTGAATAATTGTAATTTTTAGATCGGATTTTTCTCAGAATAGTTCACAGCTGACGCCATGTTAACTTACAGAGCTTATTTTCTACTATTCAGTAAAATTTTGAATAAATAAATAAAAACAGACTATCATATACATTATGCTGATGTAATACTTCTGTATTATATAAGCACGTAAAATGTATATTTTTTATTATAATGAACTAAATATATTTATTTCATATACATGAATAATGTATTTGGAGATTTATATGTTTTACATAATGTATAAACTTCGTGTATATGAGAGAGTCGGTAGTTTTATGCGGCTATATTGATGTCACGTTTATAGGTATAAGTTAATTTTTAAATATAGTATACGCTTCCGCATTTGAATTCTCGCCGAGTGTATACATAAATACAACAAACATAACAACGAATTCTAGCGATAAAATTATCAATATACTGGAAAATATGTATAGCACAAAGTACAACGATAAGATGCAACAAATGTATAATTATGGCCGACCATAATACAAGTTCCACATATTAGGCATAATTATTAAAAAAAAGTCTGAATCACACAAAATAAGTGTAGGTCTTTAGTAGCTGTCATTGTAATAAATTTCAAATAATGTTGAGCCATATACGATAATGATTCATCTAATAACTTCATAGTCCGTAAATGAATCAACGGCCGCCACCCTTTCAAAAGTAGTGAAACCTTAACGTAAACTAGGAAATACACATTCTTAATGAAAACACAACAAAATTAGACAAAGTAGGTTAAGTGATACGGTGAAGAATCTGCCTCATGATATTTAATTTTTTTACAAAAGTTCAATTAATATTTTCTAAGATTTGTTGATGCAGAAACGGCAATACAAAAAATTTCCTAAGAGTTAAATACCCAAGCAAGCAGCGGCTCCATCTTTTATAAACCAGTAACACCCCTGTTTCACGATAAATTTGCTTCCTGTTGCTACTTACAAAAAAAAAAATTACTAAATAATCAGATTGAGATTCACTTCACTAAACACAATAAATCGCTTTATTTCGTTTAAAACCTAATCATTTTGAAAGATCATATAGATAATATAAAAATAAACTTACCGAAAGTACGGACGATGGCTCTTATTCCATAAAACCACCTTCCGGTAGAATATTAATTATGCAAGAATACGTCATCCGCAAGACGATTTCCGAGATCTTGAATTCAGTGCTTTCGTCATACCCTCGCTCAGCAACGTTTACTGCTTGAAGAGGAGTATAAAATAGAGGGCGTTATTATCTTTTCTTTATATAATTTTTTCTTTTGCGTAGGCCAAAACCCACTAGAAAGGTTGTAGTTGTTAAAAATATAATTAATTAAATAATGACAATATGTGCAAATAAATTCTCGTTTATAATAAATGTGGCAAAGTATCAACTTAAATGCATGATGCGACTTTGATTTGTTTTTTTTTCTGGTTACTGATTAAAAGCGTAATGTACTTATATATTTGGTAAATAATGAAGCTATTTTATAATTTATTAATTTTGCTTCTGTGTTACTGATTCGAATAGATCAATTGTGTTTTGGAATAAGGAAATGAACGAAGGATAATTTCTTTGGTTTTGTTAATTTTTATTCGACATAAAAACAAAAAGTACTTAGAACAAAAATTCATTTGTTGATTAGAGCAGATTTGTTAAAGATAGAGTTTAACTGTAGAAGCTATAGCGTAAGAATATGAGATAGATTACTGCTTATTATCTATTATTTAAAAAAACAAATTTGGATGAATATTAAAGATACGTTATTTAGAAAAGAATTGGTAATTAAAGGATTGCTGATAATTCACAGTATTTTCAAACCATGGATATGAATTTTATCAGATCATTTTTATAGCTAGGAAGTTAAGATACATAATCTGAGAAAATATTTTGGTTGAGTATTTTTAATAAAAAAGACGATTCAGTGTTTGACCAAAAAAAAAAACAGTTCAGAAAAGTTTGAAAATATGAAGAAAAAGATTTTTTGCCGATTGAAATTGGGATAAAATGTTTAGAAGTAGATAATCGAAAAGATATATATTTGCATTTTGTAGATTTTTGATGAGTACTATAAAAGTATTGCCAGATATTTTTAACATAAATTCTCTTTTAACTTAAATAATTAAAAAAACTAATAAAGGTATTTTAAATGGATTTGGAAAAAAAGTTGACTATGTGATTGAAAATATAGATTATTAAGCAGAATTGATAAATAAAAAAAAGATGTTCTTAGATATAGACGTATTATGTTGTGACTATTGGAAGAGATTACAAAGGAAGAAAAAATAAATGAGTCTTTTTTAAAATAAAATTGGACGATACATAGAAACAATGACATTTATTTTTTTTAAAATAATGCTGAAAAATATGAACTTTAAAATAACTACCATTTTATAATTTTCAGTACTAGAAATGAACAAAGGCAAATATAGCTACAATCTTCTTAATATGTTTTGCTTTTTTAAAAACTAGATGAAATAATTAAGTATTATAATGCTATTACTGTTTATATATTTATAAGTATTTCTCTTCTTTTGGAAGTAATATAATTTCTTCTTTTTCCTATGTATTGATTTTTACTTTAACATATACCATTTACACCTTTCTTAAACACTTTATCAATACTCTTTATTTATATCAAAACTAACAGTTTTGACTGTCCTGCAATCGTCATCAGAGCTACAATATTCAAATATATAATTAATACATATATATATAATTAAATACCTAATATAAACAAAAATAAATATACATTTTAACCTGACCATTATAAATAATCATTTCCCATTTTATTACTTTACTCTTAAAATAATTCTATCAATATTTATTTTATCTCAATTTATTTTTATATTTTATTTTCATAAAAAAATTATTTATTATAATTATAAACTTGAACCTTTATTATTTAATACATATTATTGTCATTTCACTTATATTATAAATCATCTTCTAACCTTTTATTTTTATTAAATATTTTATAATTATCAATTAACTTTTCCCACATTACAAATTACTTTTTTACATTACAAAAATTACCTACCTCCTTACAGTCCTATTTCTAAAAACCCAACTGACAAAATTTTCAAAATTTGTACACTTGTTTAATACCTCCCTCTATTGTCATTTTCTTCAACTTTATTTTTTTAACCTTTTTCCAATTCAAACTATTATTAATAATAATTGCTTATAAAATTGTTGTCTTTACCCCAAAATCCTATTAAGATTTGGTTTTATATTCTTAATCAATATTGCCTCTTTAATTTTCCTATCCCTTCTATTATTTGTATAATTACTCATTTTTATACTATCTTTCTCAAACCTATGACCTGTTTTTAATGAATGCAAATAAATAGATGATCTTTTATCATATTTATGTTGAATTAATCTTGTATAAATTGAATTATTTGTTTCTCCCACAATTATTTTTTATATTTTTACTTTTATGTGATTTGCATTCAATTTTATATACTCCATTCATGCATTTTTCTACTTTTCTCACATACTTATCTTGTTATAAAATGAAGACTTTATTAGATAAACAAATAAGAGCAAACTTATTAAGTTATCTACATTTCCACTTTAGCTGTGCACATTATAAGCTTTACAAGTATGTGTAATATGATAAATATTTTTTCTTTTCATTACTAAACAAAAGATAGAGGAAAATCAGTACAAAACTTTGTATATTTTACAATTAGAAAAATTAGATGATTTAATGGACATATTTTAGTGCTATTACCACTGATATTTTTATGACTATTTTTTTTCTTTTATTGCATTTTATTATAAAATTATTTGTAAGATAGACAAATGAATTTGACTTTAGTTGTATACATTACAAACCATACAAATATATATTGCTA
Source organism: Epiperipatus broadwayi (assembly GCA_028023455.1). Taxonomy (NCBI): domain Eukaryota; kingdom Metazoa; phylum Onychophora; class Udeonychophora; order Euonychophora; family Peripatidae; genus Epiperipatus; species Epiperipatus broadwayi. Next base: position 260,521 of record JAQFVV010012612.1, on the reverse strand, counting down.
GTGTCTTACATAATAATTTCTAACTTACATAAATGAAGATTGGAGGGAGCTGGAGTGTGCTGCCTCACATATCACTATATTACTTAAATTGTTGTGCATTATCTGCTATTCATCAGTAATAATACAAAGACCATGAATCATTAGCAGTAGGGATAAATTGCAGAAACTGTTATTTCCAGCCATATTATATTGGTGATTAAATGGTAGGAAGCTTCTCCTATACATTCAATGTGGCAATAGAATGTTGAGTGTGTAAATGGCTTTTTTTTTTGCCTACTTGATTCTCTGGATTCATTTTGATCAACTTGGCCTTGTGTGGTTATCATACTTTTATTTTCATAGTCTGCTTTGGTATTTCAGCTTATGATTCATTTCTCATTTTGGTTTCTGTTTCCTTGGTGATTCTCAGAAAAAAATTTAGGGCAAGATTTTCACATACTATTTCCCCTACGTGTACAAGCAAAGTCAGCTTTGTTCTTAATTTTATATTTATTATAATTGCATGGGGAAAATCTCCTGCAGAGTTATTTAAAAAATAAAAAATTAAGAATGAAACTGGGGGGTTAATGAATAACAGGCAGTATTCTGAAAAAATTTTAGTGACTCCCGAAAACAAAAATCAGCAATCATAAGTCAGAATTTCAAACTTACAAACTATTCTCAAAACTAGATCAGGCAAGATTAAAATAAAAGAAAGTCATCACTATCCAGATCACTTTATGGATTTAGTGTTACACTAATTTTCATAAAGTTTTGAATCAAATCCTGAATACAAAAAAACTTCCCATTACTATTTAATCAATAAGATTTGGCCAGAAATAACCACTGCTCTTGAGATTCATACTATTCTAATATAAGCTCTACTGCCACAGACTCATGGTCTTTCTTGATACCATCACTAGGCATAAGCAGACATCATATAATACCTTTAGCTTACATTCCATCTCCCTTCTGTCTCCACACGTAATGTAAATTAGATATTGATATTTATTTAATTGCCATAAAGGCAAATGCTTAGTAGGGTCTATGTATGTATGGATCTAGATAACGTATATCTAAAGCTAAATTGTAGATAGCCAAATAATCCTTATTCTTCTATTAACATGTCTATCTTTTTACTTTAATTCAGCTTCATCTACTGGTATTGAATCCTACACTACCGCTTTCTAATTGTGTGGCTTACCAAGCTGTCATTTTTGCAAGCATCATTTGTTTACAGATGCAAATGATGTTCTAAACTCACTAAAAATCTTAGTCTCAGATTGTGGGCTGCCAGTATCTCCTTCAAGAATATTCCAAATTCACAACTTTATACAGTTCTGTGGTGAAATTCAAAGCTCTTTCTATCTCCTGTAAATTCTAAGCTTGAAAGTATAAAACTACATTATTCTAATGGTTTTTGGACAAAAAAAAATAGCTAACCATTTGTAATATTATGGCTTTTTATAAAATAGTTCTGAGTTTGCTTCTTTGCATACAATATTTCACATGTTGTTGCTAGACCACATTTGTTAATTATAACTAACTTGTTTTTACTAAAATCGTTGGCATTAAAATAAGACCTAAAAACCAATTACCTGGGTTTGATATGCCAAACCCATTGCCACAATTTTTGCCATTTTGATTTTTTTTTTTCAAACTGATTTATTTTAGATTTCTACACTCTTAAATCTCATTTTCACTGTCAATAATATTCTCTCTTGATACCAAATTAACATGTGTTGGATGGCAGAATAAAGAAAAATTTATTAAGCTGATTACAATTTGGCTTTAGCCATATGCATTATAAATGTATATATATATATATTATACTGATTCTAATATTCTCACTAATAAATGATGATTTTGTACTATTATCTTTGGATTCTGTGTAGTAAAAATAAAATAGCTGACATTTCAGTACAATAATTTTCCTCAGAGATTCTCACTCAAATCATAAGATAATAATATAATAACTAAAAGTTGCCTTTATGGCAGTTATATAAATATAATGTGGTGATTGAAGACAGCCAGTGAAATATTTTACTTATTACTAAGCCTACTTAATCTATTTTGCAGATGGAGTAGTTGTTTTTACAAATCCTATGCTACAGAGCTTGAAAATATTGCAAAAGTTTTCAGATGAAAGTAAGAAAATAGAACTAAAGATAAATGCTAAAAAAATTTAATTTTTAACTGGAGTTTTTCTGAAAAAAAAAATTAAAGTTAATAATCATGAATCAGAAGAAGTTAACAATTAAGAATGTATTCATCAGATTATTAAAATAGATGAAAAATATTGTGTTCTGTGACTTAATATCTATAATACAAACTTCAATTATAATTTATTTATTATTCATAATTAAATTAAAGTTAGTACAATAATGTGTAGTTTGTGGTTCTGCTGTCTTTTCTCATGTTCTTGTTTATACAACAGATGATTGTTATATGTTCATTTGTTACTTCAGTTCAATGAACTTGAGATAGTGGGTTGATAGTCTGTCTTGACTCTTATAGATGACTCTCATCCAGTCTTAGTCTACTTCTGCTAATGTCTTAATAGCTATAGCTAAGGTAGAACACCACCTGAAAATCATAATATATATGTGTGTGCATACAGTGTACAGACTTAACTATGTATTACCTTGCAATACCAGTGTTGGAGATGGACTTGTATAATCCTTCCAATGTCATGTCTGAAGTGGTAAGTGGCAGTCTGATGGCAACATTTTTACATCTAGCCTGAATCTTCCTCTGATCCACTTAAGTGATGGTTAGCTTATATAACATAGAATTGAGCTATGTATCTGTAGTGTGTGTTTTGCACTGATATGTTCACTCCTATATGCCATTGTGCCATCATATCTTTTATTACAGGGCATATATACTTTTTATATGGATTTAGAAGAAAATCAGACCTTTACAAAAACAGTCTCTCACTACTTCCTATACATTACTGATTGTATTTCATCACAGTGAGTACTTTCATTTCCAGTTAAATCCATTAATTTTCTTTCTCTTTCTTATTTACACTTTATTAATATTATTAATAAAAAACATATCCATATACAACAAAAACATAATAGGTGAAATTATCATAGAATTGAATGGAATATTTTTGATAGAAATAACTTAATACTAAAAGGAAATGTGACTTCAAATCACCCCAATAAAGTATGTAGAGAAATATGTTGTGGTGACAAAGAAAGATCAAAAGTGAAACTCTTGGGTAAAAGAACAACAAATGTTGCTGACCTCATTGAAAGAACTAAAAAGGTGAAATGGAGCTAGGCAAAACTATTGTTAGATGATAATAAATGGCCAGATGAAGTCTTAAACTGAATATCAAGAGATTGTAAATGGTCTACAAAGAAACCACATGCTAGATGGGTGGATGAAATAAAGAAATTTATTGATTCGATGTGGAGAAGAAAGGTTATGGATCAAAGAATTGAATTAAATGTGGTTAAACTTTTAATCTGTGATGGATTGATAATGGTTGATAATAATGTCAATGTTAATGATGATATTATCTGCTTGTAACTTGAATTAGTAAGGATCAATCAGTGGCATATTTTTTTATTAATGTGGGTACAGAAGTTGTTTCTATCCAAATTCTAATGGCTATGAACTGGTAGAAATGTATCTTATATACTGCATCCAGTCTGTGACTTTAACTATAACCCTGATCAATCAACTTTTAAAATCATTTTGTTTTGCAACCAAGTGTTGCCGCAATACAATTTCTCTTTCTTGTCACAATTTTATGATTTTTTTTTATATTTTTTAAGTGATTTCTACATTTTTTTATAGATAGACAACTTCCATATTTCTCCATTCTTTTTTATTTCATAAATAATTTCATATAAATAAAGATACAATAAAAGACAACCCCCAAGATGCATTTCATGCTGAACCAGCACTCATCAGTTGGCCCAGGTCATCATCTCTCATATACATCTTTATTACATGAAGAGTATTTATGTAGAATAAATTGTCTCATTTTTATTTTCAAGCATTAATTTACTCCTCTCTCAACTTTTACGTTATCAACTTTTTGATAAACACGTAATGATTATTACTAATCATTTATTAAACTCGAGATTTTCTCTAGCACAGATATAAACTTTAACCCGAGTTAAAAATTAATATATTGTTAATCTTTTCCATTTTTAAATTCATACTTTATCAAAACTATTCCAAATCTAAATTTTTAAAGTGTCCAATTTCTATTATTCTCAAATTGTTTATATTACTGTTTCAATTAAAATTACACTTAAACAGTGACATAATGTTGAAAACAACTGACTACATCATGTTAATAGTTAAATGTCATTCCAACATTGCTTTGTTGAAAATAACGCTACTTCAAGTTAGATCTTTCGAATATGAAGACATTCAACATATTATTGAGGAAGAGCTAATACTATGGGCTAATATGATGCAACTACAATAAAGTTGCTTCTATGTAGTAAAAAGAATTTGAATTTGCAAAAAGAAGATTACTATTAGACCTTGAAATGTCCAGATTATGAACCAAGAAAATCTGATGTAATGAAAATGAAAATAGGTCACTTCCACATTTATATTTTGGACTTAATAAAGTAAGGTGAAGTGAACTAGGAAGTCTTAGATCAAGAGAACATAGTATTTGTTATTCTTGCTAATATCAATAAAAATGATTAACATGGTTTTTCGTTAGCATAAAGAATTTTTCTAGGATTAACATTGGATATAATTTGTAGAATATTTGGTATTAATTCATTTTCATAGATATTAATTTCTTTTGACTATAATATAAATCTTTATCCATCAATAATGCAGCTAGAATATGCCACACCTTGTAGCTGAGTTACACTTTTAATATAAGTGATCAAAATGCCAATATTAATAATGAAAAGGAAGGGAATATTGCTGGTCAATGTGGACTTTAAAGAAAAATGAAGTAGAAAAATGATTAGTAATCTTTTATGAATTCAGTAATGATTATCTTATGAATATATTTTTAGCAACCAAAGAACAATTAAATATCTGTACTTTACTAAACAGTGTAGGAATCATTGATTACATTTCTTATTAGCAGTAATGGCAGTCCTTAGTTTTAATAGAAAAAAAATGCCCTGAAGCATATGAAACCTAGATATCATTTGTATTGGTTTTAGAAATAATAGAAATTTAACTTTTGTTGATATAACTGACAAAAAGCAGAATAAACTAATATATATATATTATTATTATTATTATTATAATAATAATAATAATAATAATAATAATAATAATAATAATAATAATAATAATAATAATAATAATAATAATAATAATAATAATAATAATAATAATAATAATAATAATAATAATAATAATAATAATAATAATAATAATAATAATAATAATAATAATAATAATAATAATAATAATAATAATAATAATAATAATAATAATAATAATAATAATAATAATAATAATAATAATAATAATAATAATAATAATAATAATAATAATAATAATAATAATAATAATAATAATAATAATAATAATAATAATAATAATAATAATAATAATAATAATAATAATAATAATAATAATAATAATAATAATAATAATAATAATAATAATAATAATAATAATAATAATAATAATAATAATAATAATAATAATAATAATAATAATAATAATAATAATAAAATAAAAAAAATAAATAAATAAATAAAACAGCCATTCATAAATGAGTATGAGTATTCCAACTCAAAAAGAAAAAGAAAGAAATAAATTTTATGCAATCATAAATATGTCCACATATAAAACTTACTGGTCATTTTTCTATTTACTTGATATTTTACAATGTTGTCTTTTTTGTTTTTTCAGTGGAAAATTTTCTTTTCTGAAATTTTTCATTACCATATCTAATTGAAGGTCTCTGATATATTCTATTTTTTTTGACATATCTTGCCAATGAAAACAATTGACATTGCACATTTTAGAATGTCTTCAAAAATCTTTATAATGTAGACAATGTCTATCTCTCTTATGAAGCCCATGCTCCTTATAAAACACTCTTTATGGAAGTCCTCCATTGTTCATTCATTTTATAAATTCAATCCATCAATAAGGGGACTCAATAGTACCACTTTCAAAAAGCTGAAAACTATTTTGATTGTTTTTATGATCTGCCATTGTATTTTTAAAATTTTATGGAGCATTCTTAATTAAAATGTTTCTAACATTTTTATATTGTGTCAATAGAGTATCCAAGTTTCACTTCCACACAATAAATTGAATGAAATAATAATTCTATATACAACTAATTTAATTGCAGTAATTATTTCCCTGTAATGAAATACTCTTTTTTTTTTTAAAGTAGAATCAGCACATTGGAATCTGTGTTGGATGTTAACATCTAAGTTCATCTTTCCACTTACAAAGCTACCGAGATACTTGGAATCTGTGTTGGATGTTAACATCTAGGTCCATCTTTCCACTTAAAAAGCTACCAAAATATTTAAATTGGTTACATTCTCAAGTTGATAACCATCCAAGTTAAAAGTTACTTGAGATTTATTTCCTATCACTCGGGTGATAAAAAAACATGAGTTTTTTTTTAACATTAATTAATAAACTAAGATCTTTATAAATTACCTACAAATCCTAAAAGTTATTAAGGATTTTTCTTCTATCACTGTCTAATAAAAAACATGAGTTCTTTTTTGAACATTAATTAATAAACTAAGATCTTATAGAATGTTCTAATTGTCAAAAATAGCATATTGAAAATCAAGAATTCAAAAAGATATTCTTGTTTTTGCTTTTAATCAATTCAAATTAAAAAATTCCTCCATCAAATCTATATCATGTCTTGATTTCTGTTTGATTAAGCTGCCTATAAATAATTCCAAAGACTACTATCATAAAATTTGAAAACAATATTAAACCAACTATTTATCTGTGTTTAACATCAGTTTTAATTTCAAATGTCAATTTTTCTACCTGTATTAATAACACTTCTCATTTATGATTGGTGGATGACCAATTAATTTCAAACAATGCCACAGACCTATCCTACTAATTGAATCAAATGTCTTGACTAAATCAATAAAAGCAATATAATATAATCATTCCTTCCCTCCCTCCATTTTTTTTTTTTTTTGCATTTGCCTGGGAATCAAAATCATCTCTACAGGTCTTGTTAATTTTCTAAAATCACAGTGAGTCCCTAATAACCAACTATAACTGGAGGCAACCTAGTCAAAAAAAATTTTGAATGTACTTTTGCTATTAGATAGTAATGATATTCCATGATAATTACTGCAATCTTGTCTATGCCCTTTGTTTTTAAAAAGTGGAGGAATAAAAGCATCTGAAAATTAGATGGCACAATTTAAACAATAAAAACATTCAAAGATTGGATGGCACAATATTCTTTAAAAAATTTCAATATTTTTGAAAATGATCATATTATTTTAAAAGTTCTCCAGATACTTTATCAGAACCTGCAGTCTTTCCATTTTTAAATTATAATGTGCTATTTGACTTTATTAACCTGGAAATTTTTATCCAAATCTAAATGAGTAGATAAAATGGATATATCATTAAAAGTTGGCATCTCAGTTCTTGTATCATTACTAATTCAAAAAATTATTAAAATACTCTTTCCTTTTATTCAAAATATTATTGTCATTATATAAAAGAGTGCCATTTCTGTATTCAATAGGATTGTGATACTATTTCTCAGGACCATATGTTGCTTTTAATGCATCAAAAAAGATCTAGAATAATCATGATCAGGGAATGTTTGTATCTTTTTTTTTTTTTGCAGCTTTAGTCTACCATGCATTTTAAAGCCTTTTTGCCTTTAAATCTTTGTATTTAATCTATTATTCTGTCAAGTAGAAGATGTTACATATTTATGTTTAATTAAATCATTAATAATAAATTCATTGTCAAAAAACTAATCATAAGTCATTTTTTTAGTGAACTCAAAAATAGATTTACTTGTATCAATAACACTCTAAGAAAACTCTCTGCTTCAGTAATATGATAGTTCTAACAATCCAAAGTAGCACATTTTAGTGTTTAATAATTGTTGAAATTTAGTCCTTGAAGTAGATTCTTCTTAAGAACAAATATCAATTTTCTTGTGAATATGATTGGAATAATATCTATTTTTTAATACAATTACCATTTTAATCTTGGAGTATACTAATCTATGATCTATCTAACAATCTGAACTTGTAAGTACTGATGTAATTTGAACTTCTCTTGTATTCTGCCTGACTATAATGCAATTTATTAAATGTCATTGTTTTGAGTCTTGATATACTCATGTTCTTTTATGGTGGTTTTTCTACCTGAACAATGTGTTTGTGATAGACAATACATGTGCTGAGCAAAAATTCAGTAACAACAGACTACAGTATTTGAATTTATAGCACCAATATCATTATTCTGAAAAACTTTTGACTAAAATCAATTTTTTGTACTAACACATGCATTGAAGTCTCCAAGAAGAAATTTTGATCTTTAATGGTATTCCAATAATAATGCTATACAACAAGGAATAAAAGCTTTTTTTCTCTGAATTCTTTAAATCTAAAGTTATAACATAGACACTAATAAAACAGCATTGTATGATTGCACAAAGTGTGTTTTAAGATCTATAGCCTTTGAAGAATACAATGAGAAATTCCAGTAAGAGAAGATACTAAATTAGATTTTCCAGCAAATTCATCACTGGGCATTGTTCTTTCACTGACTGACCTGCTTTTTCAAAAAGAACAGGTATTTGTGATTTTCTTTTTCTGAGAGAAGAGTTTCATTAAAAACAGCTATATCAATTTCAAATCTTGGCAGTCCCTTGACTACAAGCACAGCCCTCCATCCTAGTCTTGAAGAGTTTGTACCAAGTAAAGTTTTCACATTCCCTGTACCTATATTTAATATAAAAATAGAGTTATAATACTTATCTTTAGTACTACCATTGATTTATTTTACCACTACTAGTGATATTACTACTATTATGAAAAATCCTTACCATTTAAAGTACATACAATTTCTGCACTGGTAAATAAAATCAAATGTTACAATCTATTATTTTTATTATACCTACCACTGAAATGAATAATCTTTTGGACATGGCAACATTGCTAGTCTGTGTGAGACAAGCCATTTTAGACTACATTTTGTAAACCTTTTTACTTCCATGGTAAGCAGGGGAATCCCTAAATAGAGCTGTCTAAACATACAATTTTTGCCAGCTGAAACACCTGTCTCACTTAAATCTAGTTCCAAACTGACTCATTAGTGAGTGTACTGTTTCAAGCCAGGGTCACAATTAAAGATTGCCAGCTTACTAAGCCTATTCCCGTCATTGCTTTCTTAATTCTCAAATTCTTGAGCTAACAAAAAAAAAATTAAGAAAAAGAGAATTGAAATTCAGAAATGCTGGTTACATATTTAAAGAATGGAAATGCTGTTGCACAATCCCATAGTACATCAATCATTATAAGATGACCATTAGTATAAGAGGCTCATGATGACTGGGCTTAAGAGATTCAGAAAAGACTATCAGTAGTGATATCTAGTCTTTGATGAACCAACATTCTATCTTACAAGGCAGCAGAAGTTCTTGTTTGAACACTGTTATTATTCACAATTGTTCTTCATATCTAAAAGCCATTCCATTATCCACCATTGTGGAGCCTGTTGATAGTCTAAGCACAGGACCTGACTATATGTATACATATATCTAAAGCAGAATCTAAGAAACAAAATTAGAGAAATTAAAATAGGTATCAGAAGATGCAGTGGTAATTGCAAAAAGAAATAGGGAAAGAAAGAAGTTAAAATTAAAAAGATAAAGATCTTTATCTAGGAAATCATACTGACGAAATCTAGGAAAGACAAAAATTAATATTGTAACAATATTTGCAAAGATGATGAAAATGAAAACAAGTTTGAAAAAACTATTTTTCATGGGATTCTTGAATTAAAAATTTCAACTATAGGAGTTGTTGAAAAATGTCAATGGATAAATTATAACTGAACTACCAAAATTAAAAGAGATGTAAAAAATATGCATATACATAACTGTGTTATAAAATCATCAATCAAGATACTGAGATAAAATGTCTTTCATCGAAGCATTTTCTAAGATGAGGTCAGACTAGTTTTGAAATCATTGCCAAAAAATAAGCCCATTGGAAATTATGGCATTGCAACAGAAATTTTACAGGAAAATGGGCTGAAAAACCTACTAAAGTATTGACCTATATCTATCTGGAATTTACTTAATAACCTACAGTAGAAAACAAAATTTTTATTTCTATATCAAATAAAAAAATTATTGTACCATGGCAAGTAAGATTACATTCTGAAAACCACATAACACAGATTTGAATCTTACATTGAAAGAGAATTGCCAGACACATAAATCTGGATTTAAAGAAAGATTGTGAAATTGGAGATATTGAAAACATACACTGTATAACTAAAAAGGACAGAAATATTGGAAATAAATGTATATATGTTTTATTGAATGTAAAAGGGCCTTTTACAAGTCAAATTAAGAAATGATCTTAAGAAAATTGATGTATAATAATATGTCATTGTTCTTTTGAGAAATTAGTAAATAGAATTTTAGTTGAAATGGCTATGGAAAAACAGACTGTTTTTATATTGCCAAAAAAAAGTTAGACATAATTATATATTATCATACTACCTAATCAACTTGTGCACCAATTATGTAGTGATGAAGCCAGATTGAATGGGTAGGAATTTAGATTCAGGACAGATGGGGAAAATATCAACAATCTTAGATATTGACGATTTATGCTTATAGCTGAAAATATACAATATTGCAATGTCAAAAACATTAAAAAGCAGAATGAAAAGATGGGATTGTGGTTAAACATGAATAGAATCATATATTATGTTGATTAGGTCTGAAACTGATTCGGTAGAGAAAACATATAAGTAATTGACAGATTTGTTCTCTTTAGCATTCAGAAGTCCAAAAGTTTATCACAGACTAACACTGGGCAAAGTCTTTTAGATTTAAAAATATATCTAAGTACCTGAGCTAAAGTGTTTCCAGTATCTTTATGTAGATTTGAAAGTTTGTAGTCTTAAAAAAAAAAGAATGTGAAGCAATCATGTTTGTGTATGTGTGTTGAAGATTTGTGGTAGAGAAAGCAAATAAATGGACAATTGATCAGATTAGACTTGAAATCTTGCTTGCTTACACTACAAATGTACAGATTAAAATTGTTCAATTGTATCATAAAACCATCTAATTTGTTCGCAAAATATGTAATGCGTGAAAAGATTGATAAACCTAGAAGTATCCAAATACAATAATTATTAATGTAACAAACTATATTTGAAACATGTACAAACAATATAGCTGGGTACATTTGAACAAATATATACATCACAAGTTACACTATTTACAGTCTAAAAAATGATATTTACGCATACTAAAATTTATCCTATATACTCCATTCATACGTTTTATTTATTATAAATATTTTAAATAGAAATATGTGTTTCATAATTATAATCCATGATGTGGTTATTTATGTACTTTCTTCTATGTCTATTAAAATTAAGATTGGAACCATATGAATTATAACAGAATGTATTATGAAAATATAAGACATATTGAAAATAAGTTTAGGTTAATTTTATTAGTTTAGATGAATTTTATTTTAATATAAAGCATTTTGTCAATGCTCTATTAATAGGCTTCTATTTTGGTGTATTATCTTAAGATATTTTGGCTGGGAGTATTAATAGTGATTTTCAGATGAAAGTTTTCTATTGATTCAGGCTTAGCTGTATTTTTTGAAACTTTTTTTTTAACTTGCTTTAGGGTGATTAATTTCAGGAATAAATCTCTTCTGTCATGTTGTATTAAATATTACCAAGTAATCTTGTTTGTTTTTCTTCATGTTGTGGTTTTTTTTCTACCAATTTTAGGCATTAGGTAGGAATTTTGTGCACAATTCTTCTAACATCCATTAATTACTCTGGTTGGCAAAGGGTAGCACTACTGTATGGAGAGTTTTGCTTTGTTAATAAGAAAAATGTTATTTATTACCTAGGATTTGAACATGGACTTTTTGCTCATTGTTACTTCAATTGAAAATCTTTCCAACCGGTTGGGTGTGAGGTTTTTCTTGAGGATGTTTTATGCTTAATATTCCTTGGCATTAGTCTTTAAGAGATACTGACAGTGGATTTTCAGGTTGTTAGGCAGGCATTACTTTTCTTGGGCAGGTTGGCTGTTTCATCAGCCTCAGGCTGGAGCAAAGTCATATGTTTCCGAGGCTTTTAACACTGCATTGTCAACTGATAGATTGTCTGATTTAATCTGATTAAAGACTGATAGATTGAACTCAACTCACTGTAATCTGAACTGAACTGCAATCTGAACTGATTAGTTGACTGAACTGAACTGCCTGCAATCTGAACTCTTTAATTAATTGTATTGAACTGATTGTCTGATGAAAAAACTGGACTATTTATTAGGATATCCTGTTGTCATTTTGGTGTCCTCCAGCTATATTTGTTGTTGAAATTCCTTAGATAAGCTTTTAATCCTGTTGTTGGAGATCTTTTAATTAGTGGCCATTGCAAACTTGTTGGTTTGTGGATTTTGTTTAACTTAGTAGCCATTGCACGTTTTGTTTTTATATTTTAACTTCTATATCATTTTTTAATATTTAATATGCACATATTTATTTTATCAACAAGCACTCATTTTGCTATGTTTAAAATCACCTTGGCATTTATGCACATATATATTTCTAAAATCAAGTTTTAGTTTTTTAAGATTACCTTTTTTTTTCTTTAAATAGTTTTGAACGAAGAGAGATTGTACCTCTAATTTTATAAAACGATTTATTTTTTAAACTTTATCAAGTTAAATCTTCTCTCCCTTTCTAATTAATTAATAGTAACTTTTATAAATTATTTCTTTTTTTAGTGATGTGCATTTTGTTTAATAAAAAAAACTCTTTAAACTTTTTATTCAAACTTACATATTATTTATTTATTTATTAAAACCTTTGCGTTATTTATGAGAATTTTTATTTTTAATAATTTTTAGACAAAATTATTATGTACAGATAAGATATCGGTACAATATATATATATAAGCTTGCAAAAAAGATATGGGGAAAAAAATCTTAAATAAAATTGTAATAATAATCAAAACTTAGTTTAAAAATAATTATAGAAACAAAAATTATATAAACATCTCTACAAATGAGAATTTATATTATTTTATAATCTTGTGCTTTTTTTAATTAGATGTTTGGGGAAAGAGTCATATAATCAATCAAAAAAAAATTTATCTTATACCATCAGAGCAAGTGAATAGTTTCCAGCACCATGTACAAAACTTTAGTTTACCTCTATGCACATCCCACTAATAAAAAAATCACCTTATAAAAATATATCAGTAAGAAAAATGAAATACCCAAAAAGCAAATATTATAAAAATGTATTTAAATAAAACAATAAACATACAAGGATACAAAAACAAAACAAAAAAATTTGGAAAAAAAAAAGAGTAACTTATGTTAATTGGTAATAAAATCATTTGTGAATTGCATCTTATATAGTTTTACATGAATTAAGAGATAAGCTTACTGTTTTATAAAAATAAAAATATTAATACAAAATTAAACTAACTATATTTTATTTGGCAAGAAAACCACTTTGTCATTTGTACTTTGTATAGATATAAATAAGAAACATAAACTTACAAGTATATAAAATAGGAATTTACTAAATATTACTGGGTAAAAAAATAAGTGAATTAATGTTTAAACAGAAAGAAAAATCACTTAGTGAATTAAACTTTTCTAGTTCTAATTAAAGAAAATTCTTGGAATAATATCTTATCAAAATATCTGACTCCAAAATATCTGACTCTATTGATATAATGGCAAGATTTAAAAGTTTGTCTTGTACAATTGTGGACTGTAAGTAGTTTTAAATAATTTTAAATCTAGAAAAAAAAAACCATCCCACGGTTGCTACTCTAAAAAATGATTGTAAAGTTTGGATAAACTGTACTTAACTCATTTGGAATAAATATAAAATCGTATGACCACCATTTCTTATCGTTGCACATGTTATTAAAATAGCAGCAAATCTTTTTATACAATAATGCTGCCCAGTGTAAGCTATAGTAATCAATAGTTGCTGCAAAGTTTGCACATTTATATTCCTATCTTGTGCTGACTCGTCCAATAGTAGCAAGTACAAATTTATAGTAATAAATAGATACCAGAGGGATTTAAATGCACAAACCTATTAGCATCTATTGATTACTATATCTTGCACTGAATACTGTGCAGAAAGAGTTGCTATTATTTAAATAAGTATTCTAAATTATCTGATGTATATCATTTTTAAAATTAGAAATAAATGGAAATGTAAAAATTTTCACATAAGATCATATGCTTCAATGTGGAATTATTCTCATGAGTTAATGTTTGTTCTAACTTTTTATAAGATACTTAACAAATACAAAAATAGAAATGAATTCATATGTTCTTTTAATAAAGTAAATTTTTCCTGCAAACTTTCTAATATTTGATGTATTATATAGAAAAAATGTTTTCTTTAAATGAAATTTCAGGATCTACTATATTTCTATTTTCATGTTTTTATGACAAACTTAGTGTTCTATTATTAAAAAATACCGATTCTGCTTCAAATTTGTTGCAATTAATCTTGATTTTTCTACAATTTTTTGAAAGTTTTTTAGACCTATAGTCACTTTAAAATGTATCTGATGCAAGTAGGAGATTAAGCCAATAAACATCACATTTCTTATGCTTGCATATAACTCATTAAAAACAGGCAAAGCTCTCTATACGTATTGCCACTTAGTGCAAGCCAGAGTAACCAATGGATGCCAGAGGCTTGTGCATAAAATTCCCATCTAGTGCCTAATCATCCTATATCCCTAGACTAGTTTCTGGCTTGTGGCCTTCATCAGTTAGGAGCCTTGGATCTGAGAGCACTGCACCTAAATCTTAGGATCTAATGCAACTCTCCAGCATCCACCTTTCATCTCTACTTAACTACAAAACTATGAGTCTTATTTTCAATTCAAGCTCATTAGCTTATATAGTCATATAGATCTGAACTCAGCTCAGTACCTGAGTAGGTATTAGATGGGGATTTTATACACAAGTCTTCTGGCACCCAATGATTATTCTGGCTTGCACTGAGTGGCAATACATATAGATAGTTGTGCCTGTTTTTAACAAGAGAGATTCATTGCTGCAGTATTTTTCTGGAAAACGCACTTTATTTAATAAATATCATACTATAATCTAATACAGGAAATAAATGTAGCAATTTTTTAACCTAGATATTTTGCTTAATGTTTGGATTGTGCATCCAATTTTGGAAGAATCGTTACAAATTTCAAATAAAGCATTATACACTTCAGATAAATATTTATAGAGTCACTAAAACATCACATGATCACAGTACTATTATTTTTTAATATTTCATGCAAGTAAAGTATTTTATTTTAAATTTTTATCTCCTAAATAGGGGAGCATATTTTTAAAATTGGGATCTTAAATACATGTCACATATGTTCCAGTATAAAAGGATCAAATCCAAACATGTCGATGCATTTTAAAAATTGTTATTGTTGCAATTATAAGGTTTATTACTTTTACTACAAAGAGCTAGATTTTGTTTGCCTAAAAATTATACTTAAAAAAAAATATATATTTTTTTATAACTTCTTACCAATGTTTCCTTTCACTGTCTAAAACTATTTGTTGTAAATGGTCAATGCAAATTTTTATTTTTTAACGATATAATTAATTCTGACCATTTTTTGTAATTGTTCAAATGATTTAATTTTTTACTTAAGACAATTCAGATACATTGCAAGATATTTCCATTCATTAAGTCCCTGAATAAATTTATTATGTTAATTTGCATATCTTAAGCCTAATATAAACAATACAGCAGTTTTCAATATGGCTATGATTATGAGGCATGGATCCTCGGAAGCGCTCAGCCTTAACTGAGTTATTAATATTTTTCGTTTTTATAGCTTCTGCAACTTGCAAATTGTGTATTGCATGCGCTTCGTTAATTGTGTTTAGAATTGTGAAGTTTGAAAACTTGCAGAAAAGGTAATAAACTGCATTCTTTAAAATTGAATAAATTAACCAATTTCTATTGTGTTTTTCACATTTTTTAATGCCTCTTGTTAGAGTTCAAATAATGGACTAGTCATCTTGATCAGATTGAGCATTCATTACTATGGACCAATGGATATTCAAATAGATAATTAATACATGTCCAATGGCAAGAATGGACCAATTGGTGAAGCTTCAATGAATCCAATTGTTTTCATTATAGATTGAGATCTGCCATAAATAGTCAATCCATTTAAAAGTAAGGGCAGACAAGAACTATCAAAGGTAAGTAGCAGTATATACATTGTCCATTGTGTACTGAGCAGTGGGGCAGATTCATGTTAGAACTAGAGGCTGCTAGACATAAACTGGATCCAAAGCAAGCCATCGCAGAACAGCTGGGAATGTCACTATACCTACTCATGAAGCAAGCTGTCACGGTACAGCTGGAAGTACTAGGTAAACTTATATGCACATCTGAAACCTTCCTTTTATATCGGTATGGCAACGAAATGCTATACTTTGCCAATGGTATCAGGTGAAGGCATAATAAGTGTATATATTGTAAATAAGCATTTTTATATTTATTTAATACATAAATATTAATCATATTTTATAAGCCTGTGTTTATTAAATTTCATATCTAAACACAAAAATTGAAGCAGTTGATCTCACAAATTTTTTCTCTCCATGGCTGGAAAAGATTAAAATGACAAGGCGTTGCCCCATCAGCTTATTAGATTTTTTTTTCATTAATCTCAAAAAATTGACAGCTAACATTATTAACTTGTCAATACCAAATGTGAATGGTTACTTGTTAATTATTAAAGAATAGTCAAAAGTATTTTTTCTTGACAGAAAGAAAAAAGAAAAAAATCAAAATAGCCAAAATTAGCTCATTAGAAGAATTCGATCCAGCCTATTCTGAAAATTGACCAACTTCAGAGATCAAATGCTTTTTTATATGCAGGTTAATAAAAATCAAAAAGCCTGACCTAAAATTAGCTACAATGGTCTTGGTTATCAGATCTCATCCATATGAGATTTTATAAACAGTCAGCCTCACATTTCTGGATGATCTTGATTTTGACAAAGCATTGTCTCTATTGTTAAACTTTTTCTGTCCAAAACTCTTGAGAATGTAATTTGAATATAGCAAAATAATTAAAAGTGACTATCAGACATGCTAATTTTTAACTTATTTAACATCAATCAAATCATTCAAAGAGTACAATTATAATACAGATCAGTTATAGGTAATTTAAGGCTTATGAGAGACACAATTATATATAGAAGTGATATTATACAAGTCATAGGATATATAAAATTGCCCAGGGTGGCCTTCTTTTACTTATATATTAGAATTTACTAGTCAAACTCACCTGATGGTTCTTTCTCATTATTTGATATTGCTCTCTATGTCTCTATATTTATTGGTCAGTCACTGTGCACATCTTATTGGTCACTTTCCACAGTTGTATGCTCAATTCATTTCTAGTTTTTACTATTTCTTCTTTATTTTGAACACACACACACTGCACTATTTACTGTTTCTGTTCTATTCTGCACACTCACACTTCACTACCCCCATCCATTCCTGGAAAATTATGTACTGTTCACATAGTTATATATCATAACATGAATGAAATTTTAAGATTCTCTGGAGTAATAAATATGGTCTTTTAGGTAAGGTGAGAGATGGTGATGACATCAAAGACTTTTTACATTTGGTCATTCAGTAGTGTTCATTTGATGTTTCTACACTCTGGGTTTTTCTACTGTTTTCATACTGGATTTTGACCGAGTCTCCATGAAGTTTTCCTGGGATATTTTTTCAGTTTAGTTTTCAAAATCCTCTTCATTCAAGTTAATAGTTGTTTCTACCAAATGTTTTCCTGAAATGGTGTATGTGTCATCTATAAATTACTCTAGCTGAAGTCTGAACTTGTTCAATATCACCTGATTTACTTGACCATCAATCCACATTTTCCATATACTATCCCAAACCCACATTTTCTCCAATTTCATAATTACTTTCCAGTTTTACTATTGGGTTTTTCTTCTTTGGAAAAAAACGGCAGCTTGTTTCTCAGTTTTCTTCCCATCAGAACCTCCACTGATAATTTATCCCATGGTTGTGGTTGACATGATGTGTTGGTGTAGAATAGCTACATTCAGTGCTATGTTTATATTTGAGATATTTAATCTACTCAGTATCAACTTCAACTGTTGCCTCATTTTCTCTGATATCCATTGGATTCTAAGTGATATAAACATTAATACATGCCTTACTCGCACTCCTCCAAAAAAGCCCTAAATTATTCTGATATAAAACCAATTCATTATCAGAAAACAGCACTTCTGGTAACCATTGATATGCAAAAATTTCACTTAGTTGTCTTGCTTCTTTCACACTGGTAACTAGTATGAATTCTACTCACTTGGAAGCAGTATCTACCAGCACAAAAATTATATTACTATTTATTCGGCCACAGTAGTCAATATGCAGAGAATTTCAAGGCTGATCTTCTTTAGGTCATTGCAGTAAGTTTCCTTTGGAGCTTTTGTGGTAACCTGGCAGAGTCTACACCTTTTTATGCCTATCTCTATGTCCAAACTCATACCCAGTTAATGTGTGACTACAGGCAAGAACCTGTACCCTGACCATAGCTGTATGTTTTTGATGTATTAAGTCTATTATTTTTTTATGATCCACTGGAGCAATCAATTCTCTGTCACCTGTTATTCTATACTCATTTAACACTGACCACTATTGACAAACCTACCGTAATGCTCTGTTCAAATAATGAAGTTGTTTATTGAGCTATTCATTCTTAATCCAGCATCCCATGATCTGTCATTCAGCCATTTCTTATGTCCATTTAGCAATAGTTTATTTCTGGTCTCCAATGGTCTATAAGCTTAATGTCAACCTCACTGTATTATTTTCTTTGTACCCTTGACAAGGCAACAACCTGCTGGGTATGGCTATTTTTTTGATAACAGAATTCTACATCATACTCTAACAGAAAGTTATACCAGTGGATCATATGTGAGCTTAGATGATCGGGAGCATATTTTTTTGTTGGCAAATATACCTAGAAGAGGCCGATGATCAGTTACAATCTTAGTTGCGCCTGTCATAAATGTACTGATGAAATTTACATGCAACTCCTATGATTGCTAACACCTCTTAGTCAAACTGGCTTTAATTCTTTCAGTTGGCATTAACATTCTTGGCCTGATTACTATAGAGCATTTCACTTTATTGATGGAATTTCTAAGGATGTCCCATATTCCGTATTTGGATGCATATCGTCAATGTTAACTCCCAAATATTACTAAAATGGGCAGTAAATTATCTGAAACAAGTATTGTTTTATCTTCTGAAAAGCACTTTCTTGTGGATCTCTCAATGTCTAGCTCTGTTTTTTTCTTGAATAGATCATAAAGCAACTTGGCTATATGTGCTTTATCTTTAATTAAAAATCTCAAAAAAAAGTTTAGCAATCCCAAAAATGCTCATAGTTGTTTAACATTATTTTGTGTTTGAAGTTTCAGTATTGCTTTAATTTTTTAAGGATCAGACTTAATCCCTGTGTTAATTATAATATGATCCAAGAACTTCATTTCAAAAGTTTCCCAAATTCTTTTTCTCCCATTGAATGCAGTTATGAAACTTTCCAATCTTTTGCATATGACACCCAGTTTCTTTTTCAAAACTTCCCTCATGTTGGACATTAACAAGATATCATCAAAGCATGATATAACACTTCCAGACCTTCAAATAAGGAGTCCATTTTAGCTTGGAAAATGTTTGGAGCTATAGTTGCCCCAAAAGGCAGGCAGTTGTAATTATACAGTTCCCTATGTGCAGTGATTGTTAAAAGATCAGCTGCATTATTCAATATGAGGATCTTGTGAATGCTGAATTAAGACCCAGCTTTGTGAAATACTTAATTATGTTTAGGCCTGTAATAATTTTTCTGATATTTGGTAGAAGGTAGGGTTTTTTATCTATACACCTATTTATGGTTAATCCAAAATCTCAACATATGCATATTTTTTTAGTCTTTTTGTTATTATGACAATCAGTGTAGACCATTCTGCTTCCTATACTGCTGTTAAAACTCTCTTCCTTACTTGGTCTCTAAGCAAATAGTATTTATTTGTTTTGAAGTGGCTAGGTTTCGTTCGTTCACAAATCCCTATCTTGACTGGTTTAGTATTTATTGTTCCCCATACCTCCATGAATAATTTTGGGAATTTTCCTATTATTTCTTTATCTATGTAAACTCTATTAAGCAGACTTATTTTTATTTCTAATGGAGTAAACCAATCTCTATCAATGGCATTATTTATCCTTTTACAAAGTACAGACATAACATTTCACAGTGAGTGTTTATAGTTACTTCTCTTATATTGATATCATTTCCATTATCACTCTGGGCCTTTATTTCAGTTTTTCTACTTTAGGTTTTCCTGAATTTTCTTGCTAATCTTGGACCAGTCATCTTGTGACACAACTGACCTCCCTGCCCCATTGTCAATTTCCATTTCCACTGACTTTCATATATTTTTACTAATAATATTATTTGCTTGCTGTTATTAGACTTGGATTTATAAATTTCTGCAGGTTGTTGTGTTTCTTTGTGTTTATTTAGGGGGGGGGTCATTTTTACATTTGAACTGACCTTGGTGCAGCAAATCTTTGCTAAGTGCCATACTTTTCCACAGTTATTGCACCTGAGTAAGTGGAGAAATTGCTTGGAAGAAAAAATGAAAAATGAAGCAAAGAAAAGAAAGGGACTAGAGAATTTAACAGTGTCTTCTTGTAATAAATATGATGTGGCTAGAACTGTATGAAAGGGAGTGGAAGTAGCAGGATTAACATATGATAATGATGTATTATGTGTTAGTAAAGGAGTGATAAAATACTTAGAAAAAGTACAAATAGATAGGAAGACATGCATTAGATGCAGATATGTGGATGGCAAAGGAAGCAATTCAAGAAGAAATAGGATGTCAAGTTTTTATATGAGAGATGCAAAAAGAAAAATATTCAGCAGATTGCAGTTTATTAACCAAAATAGTATTTAATTGGGTAATAAGTAAAGGGCAGGCAACAACATGAGTCAGAAAAATGGTTCCTTATACAGAAGATTTGGATCAAGAATTGATGTCAGTATACTTATACAAAAGGGAGGATTATTGTGTTAGGATAATAGTTGAGTGTAAGAGTTGGGATAGAAGAATAGATACATTAATAAAGAATAGGGAGGTGGAGAACTAGTATGAAAAGTAAAGAGTTTAAATATATATAGAAGAAAACAGAATATGAGTGAGAGTTGATTTACGATAATAGCAAGTAAACATTTTATTTTTTTAAGGCTCAAACAGGATCTTTAGCAACAAGGGAATATAAATATAAAGGGGAAAATGTGGGTGATTTTTTTTCATATGTCAAATGTGTTGACCAGGAAGCGAACCTGGTCCAGCTGCTTGGAAGGCAGCTATGCTAACCACTAGGTCACCGATGCTTGACGTGGGTGATTTAGTCTGCAAGTTGTGTAAGGAAAGGATATAAAATATAATTGAATGTAAATGCTTGCAAGTAGAAAGGGCACAAATAATGAAGTTGTAGGAAAATAAAGATAAACAAAGTGATTATATAGGATGGGGTTCTTACTTTTTATGCTGGGTTTAGAAAAAGATAAGGGGGTTTTAGATATCAAGACTATGGAGTTGACCAAGATTATGTTGTGGAAATGGAATGGAGCAGGATAGAGAAGAATATGGGAAAAACTTAGGGTGGGGAATGGAAAGAGAAGTAGCTATCTGTGCATGCTAGCAGAGAGATTCCTGACTTCAAAAAAGAAATCACAGTATATCTCATCTCATCTCGCATTTTGATTTCTGCATTCATGTGCAACATACCCAAACCCCATTTCTTTTTTTGGATTTCTCTGATCTACTTATTTTCAGATCATGGTTTGGTTTTAACTATTTGGATTTGCTTATTGGAATTATTTCACATTGTTTAGTACCAACTCATATGATGTATCTTTTTTATTGCCTCAGAGTAAGTTATTTCAGTATAGGATAAACTTTCAGGGTCTTCTAGTTCACATAGACAATTTGTGACTTCTATTAGTCTTGGTCCCCTAAAAAATAATAATGTAACTATCTTTGTTACATTGTCTTTCACTTCATTTACTATAAAGTATTTTATCATTGAATTCTCTTATTCCTAATTGGGCAGTTTCCATATTGCTATTTTTTAAAAAAAAAAAACTGTAAACCCATAATCCTTTAACTCAGGTGTACTCCTGACTCTCTCATTTGATTCATGTTTTTACTACAGACTCTCTGATTTGATTCATGGTTTCTATTACAGACTCTCTGATTTGATTCATGGTTTTACTACAATCCTGTCAAGTACACCAAGTGTGTTATGTATGTAATTTGAATATAGTATAATAATTAAAAGAGACTATCAGACATACTAGTTTTAATTTATTTAATATCAATCAAGTCATTCAAAGAATAGAATTATAATACAGACTAGTTACAGGTTATTTAAGATTTATGAGAGATTAACAATTATATACTGTATAGAACTATTAGGTTATATATATAGAGCTCACAAAATACTGTAAGCTCTTAACAAGCTTTGAGAATATCCCCAATCCCAGACCGTTTTTCTGTTACTGGTATCGTCAGTGAGGTGCTAGAATATTCAAGCATTAGATTAAACATACCAGGACAAGCCTAGACTTTATCTAATGTATAACTATTAAGTAGAAAATCTGAAATTTTCAGACATCCATAGGATTGGAAAACTAAAAAATTACTAGGTGACAGGGCTTTGAACAAACGGCACTCAACTATAAAATAGTAAAAGAGAGTTTTAAACATTTTTATTAATAGTATAAAAAATCATTCTAATTATTCAATATTATTTTAGAAATTCTAGTAAAATTCCATTTCTTTCTTAATGATAACTTCAATGAAGATGCATATTTTTTTAATAAAAAGGATAACAACATATTTAACTCAGAAATGCATAGTCTACATACATATTTTTGTCTCAATCTCAAAGAGAATGACTAGAAATTGTAGTTAAATATAAATAACATCTCAGACGCCAGTAATCTCATTTGATTTTATATATAAAAATGTTTTTATATATACTCAAAATATGTAAATCCCCCTCCTCCAAGGGATTAATGTTCCATGTTGCTTTGATGTAAAATATATTTATGGGGTATTCATTAGTTGCTTCATTTAACTAAATTTTTTTAAGTGCAGATTATTCTCATTTTCATATTCTTTTCCATCTTTATCAATCAGTTTAATGTTTTCATTAGATTTATATCCATATAATAATCAATTGATGAAATACTTTATTACTTTTACAATGCTTTATTATCCACCCTTTCCTTCAGTTTACAGTTTCGATTGCCCCAGCAATCTTTTTCAGAACCCTTATATCTCCTAATCTCACTGTTTCAATCAAATTTTTTTATATTCAATATACAATATTTTCAAAATTTAACAAAATCATTTCTCCTTTCCTTAGTGCCATTAGTGTGGTAAAGCAATTTATTCTTATCTCCAGCTTACAATAGATGGCACTAGAGTAAAGAAAGGAGAAATATTCTCACTTATTACAGCATGCTGAATCAAATGATGTTACATTGACATTTCCTAAATTTATTATTTCTATCTCTTCCTATATTATCCCTATTCTGCTTTTACTGCCTAGTTCTGATCTCTCTTTATTCATTTTTGCTGAATTTCTTTCTGTTAGCTCTTTTTTATAATCTATATTTGCACCAATTTTTATTAACTTTAACAATCATTCATTAGATACTTGTGTCACAGATTTTATTAAACCAATCCTTATAGTTCAATATATTATAAATTGTTTTCTAATACTCTGTTACATTTTGTTAAATTGACTTCATTTTTACATCCCAACTTTAATTTAATTTTGAAGTTTTGATTCTGCAAATATGTCATTTTTTTCTTATTAATTCTCTGTACTAAATGGGGGTTTTTTTTAAAAAAAAATCTATCAATATATAATCTTTACTATATTTTGTACAACTTCTTGACCATATAAAATCACAATGACACTATCTCTTTTGAAGCCATATATTTCACATTATTATACCTTTTATTCCCACATTTAATAAACTTCATCCATATTTTACTGTATTATATTTTACTTTAGTATATCAATTTTTCTTCTACCTTTTTTCCCCATCATCTGTTTTCTTTAATCCTTCTCATAAAAATTAATTCCTTAGATGCAATTATATTAAAATTACTAATTATAACATAACTTGATCAAACAGGTTTATGACACTGCATGAAATTAATTAGTTATTCACCAAAATTTATTTGTATTATACAGCTTCTACATAATAGAATGACAGAAAATAGTAAAAAAATTTAAGCCATTTGAAATGAAAACTGGTGTTAAACAAGATTGTGTGCTTGTTCCAACATTGTTCTAAATTTTTATGACATTGGTTTTTGAAATGGTTTCTAGTGGCTTAATCAAATTAGGATCAGGATGCATTACAAGTTGATAGTGAAATTTTTAATTTGAATTGACTAAAATCAAAAACAAGAACTTCTATTTCTTGGATTGGGAGTTGCAGTATGATGACTATTATGCTATTGATGATTTACACAATGTATTTAAATGTTTTGAATGCAACATTTAAAGACTTTACTTTAATAATTAATGCTCATTAAAACTTAGATCATTTAAAGACTTTAGTTTAATAATTAATGCTCATTAAAACTTAGATTCTTTATCAGCTTGTGATGGAAGTAAAAATCCTTAACAACTTTCAGCTTAGATAATAGCAACCTGTGAATATAAAGTAGTTAAACACATTAGTAGTTTTATAAGTAAAAGGGTGATCTTAAATGTTGACATACAACACAGATTCCAATGTTCTACTGTTGCTTCTAATAAGTTAAAAGATAGGATATTTTATCACAGGAAAATAACTATTGCAACCAAAAGCATTTATATAAAGCTATTATTTTATTGAATTTATTGTAAGGAAGACTTGGACACTCTATCACCAATGCAATATAAAAGGCAGTAGAAGTTTCATTTAAGGATGTTCCATAAAATTTTTAAATTAACAAAATCAGCTTGCTGAACGTGGTACTAGAATTTATTATTGTAAAATCACATTCTTGGGCTGGACATGACAATGTGAGACCTCCTAAAAGGATGCTTTATGGTGACCTTGACATGGTTTTCATGGGAGAGGTAGAGCCCATCTACATTATAAGAATTAAATACATTTTCAAATGTGATATTGTTTCCATTAGGAAGAAATGGCAGATAATATAATGCATTGGTGAGTTACAATTAGACAAGATGTTGAAATATTTCAGAAAAGTTTTCAAAAGAAATAACAAGACATCATGACAAAATATCAAACAGAAAAATGGACTAGCATACTCTACAAAGGGACATATTTATAGTTTGCATATTGTTTTGTGTAGTCATTGATAAACTCCTTTCTAGTACATTTTCTTTTCTTTCCTAGGAGTTGAAATAGCCAAACTTATTTATGAGTGGCACTATATGTCGTTCATTATTTAACATTCTTTCCATTTATCTGTTTTTCTTATTGCATATTAAAAAAACCAAAAACCTGATATTTAATTTCTCTTTCTCCTTTTATATACATTAACTTTCCAGAACTACCCTTTTCTTTTTTCTATTTTATTTTTCTTTCTCTCAACAATAACAAACCTTTCATATTTAAAACTTATCCCACTTTCTATTTTAGTAATTTTTTTGTTAAAATCTATTAAAAAGCTTATCTGATTAACATTTTATCATCTTCTATGTTCAAATATAGTCTCTTATGTGTAAAAAATAATAGTAAAAGAGACAATAAATATTTAAATTCTATCTTATTATCTCTATATATTCTCATAATTGCATCATTTAATGAACATATTCTAGATTAAAACTGTACATTATTAAATCCTGGTAAAACTCCCCACTATTATAATTTTTGGCACTTGGAACTTTATCCCCACGTGGCCACCAGAGGCGCTGTTTTTCGTGTCAACCACAGAAATATTCAGAGTAGGGGGCCCGAAAGCAGACGACGCATCTGGCGGTCACTTGGGTATAAAGTTTTAAACCACTAAACATCACATGATCACTATCTCATACTAGCACAATAATTGTTATTAAACAATTCAAAACAAAACAACACTCTCCATATAGTAGTGCCATCTTGTGCTAACAAGAGCAATCAATGGATGCCAGAAGGCTTGTGCATAAAATCCCTATCTAATGCCTACTCATCCAATATCCCCAGACTAGTTTCTGGCTTGTGGCCTTCATCAGTGAGGAGCCTTGGATCTGAGAGCACTGCACCTAGATCTTAGGATCTAATGCAACCCTCCAAGTATCTAATTTTTAAACAAATACATCTTTGATATTTAAAAAAATTCATCATAATAATAAATCTCTATATTTGAGGCTCTAGAATCAGTTATAGAATAGCAATCAAAGTAAACTACCACGGCAATGATCAAATCTTATTTTGTTATCTGAACTTTTTTCAGCCAAAAAGTAACATACAAATTTTTCAAAAATTTAAGTACATTACAACTTACATCTTCAGTCATCATTGTAAATTCATTATTTTTATTTAAGACTTTTAAGAATTTAAAAATATCTGTTATTTTTACCTTCAAGCAAACCAATTTTTATACGTTCGGTGTGTTTTAATAATAGAAACAATAAGTTATACAAACTAATGTATGGGATCACTTCTATTTGTTTATTAATGTAACACTAATAAATGGAAATAGAAGTAATTCCATGCTCTACAATAAGTGGAAAAAAATGGAGAAAACTGATAAAGAAATTATATCATATTTATTTATAATCTTAAAAGTCCATCCATCTCCAATTCCATCAGTTAAAAAGTATTAGTTTATTTCCATAATGTTATTATTTTTAACAATCAATTTTGTTACACTTCCTTTTTTAATTGTTAATATGTCATTTTGTTCTTTCTATTTATCACATTCTATAATTTCTTCAAAACTTGGTGTCAATTCCTCATATAAATATCTTCTTTCTAGACCCCCCCCCCCCAACAGATAAATAGCAAATTTTATTTTTATGTCTAACATTTTTCACATCTTTTAATGACTTTATTCCCTTATATTAATACAATGCCAACATGATTCTTAGTTAAATTTAGATATAAATAATGTAGTCAAAGATTAGAAAAAACGGTAAACAATACTCCTCTAAATTCCTTTGTTTGATCCCTATACTGCAATCAATTTTACAAACATTCTCCATAATTTTTTTTTTTTAATTAAATACTCTACTTTAATGTACAAAAGAATATAATTTTTTCATAAATTCCATATATGCTTTATTAAAATCCCCCGTCTAATCTTCTATGCACACTTAGAAATTTTATTAACTAAGTTAATTGAATTTTAATACTACACTTATTATTGCTTCTAAAAAAAACACACAATCGCTGCACCATTTACAAAGCATTAACCGCCATTTACTGTAGTCTTATGATGGGCCTGCCCCCTAACGATTTCTCTTGACAACGTTTTACGTATCTACATAAAATTAAACGTTCTTTCGTCTTCTTGCAGGCTCTGGTTCGAGATGTATAATTTTCCTAAAAATATCTTCTACATTATGTTATCATGGTGGACAAAGAAAAATAAAAAGTAAATTTGCGAAAGGTAATTTTTAACTTTCATTATTTTTTCTGTGTGAAAACCGAAACCGATAATCTATTAATTTACTAATATCAATAATAATAAATAAAATTATCAACTTGAACTTCCATCGTTGCAGATGAAAACAATACATTGTTTTCTAATGAGAGACATATCAACTCAATTAACGAGATATGAGCGATTTCATTTACTTTTACTATAAATGAAATTATGGCATACGATTTTAATTATCATGAAAAAGAATTATAAATTAAGTAATATATGGAAATATTGGACGAGTTTATTTTTGTGAGTTGCGTTTTTATTTTTAAAGAAAAGTTTAAAATGATTTACGTGCAAACGTTTTGTTAAGCTTTAGGAAATTGATTCACTTAATGTGAAATAATCGACTCAATTTAATTTATAATGTTTTTTCCCCTATTACTTTGTATATTCATTTTATTTACTATTATTAATTTAAATATTTAGGCTGGTTATTTTTATTTATAAACTCATTTCTATTAATATATTATTTAAAAAAACATTCGTGTAGTATATTGATCGAGATTATTTAACTTGTATCCCGTAAGCAAATTGATATTAATATAATTAAAGGCTTATGAGCATACGCTATATTCAAGAGATTTATGTAGTTATTAATTTTATTGAAAATTATTTTTAAATATAGCAGGGATACCATTGAACTAATTAAATATCTATTAAACAAAATATATAGCCAATTTTTATATATTATATCTGCATAATCATAAATTATTAATTTTCAATAATTTTATTGCCTCTGAATCATTTCGTTAAGATGAATTTGTCATTTCTTTGTTGGATAAGTAAATTGGTATTTTTTTTTTTTTTTGCTAGCATATAGAAAAGTAGACCGGATATTTTCTTGCATTTATATAATCAATAGTCGCATCAAATATAAATTATGAACGTAGGTAGAATGCATTTTAAGTATATTTTACATATTTCTAGAAATGCATCCAATTACAGGAATATTTATATTCGATAAGATTGTGTATATTGATTTATGTGTGTATTTTATTCTCTTAATAATCGATTGTACAGCATATATTATTAATTTGTGTTATATTGGTTGATAAATAATTAGCTTTCTATAATAACTGAAAGAATGATAAGAATTGTATACTATTTACAATGTTATATAGAGAGTTCACAAAAAAGCTCTTAACAAGCTTTGCAGAATATCCCAGACGTGTTTCTGCTATTGGCTTCCTCAATGAGGTGCTAGGATTTTTCAAGCATTTGATTAAAAATACCAGGACAAGTCCAGATTTTATCTAATGGATAACTATTAAGTAGAAAATCTGAAATTTTCAGACATTCATATGTCTTCCAATCCAGCTACCTTATTTAAATAGCTATATGGGATTGAACCAAGTTCAGATATACCATATATTAATAACTTTAGCAATATAAAATCGCTAAAGCCTTAATAGCAAAAAATAAAATTACAAAGAAATTAAGTCATATGTCACATGACCTAATTTAGCAAGCTTGTATTACAAATGTTATATATAGAGCTCACAAATAAGCTCTTAATGAGCTTTGCAGAATATCTCCAACCCCAGACTGGTTTCTGCTACTGGCTTCCTCAGTGATGATTAAAAATAGCAGGACAAGCCTATCCCTTTATCTAATGGATAACTATTAAGTAGAAAATCTGAAATTTTCAGACATTCATATGTCTTCCAATTCAGCTGTCTAACAAGTTTACATCATATATTAATAACTTTAGCAATATAAAATCATAATAACAAAAAATAAAATTACAAAGAAGTCAAGTCATATGTCACATGACCTAATTTAACAAGCTTGTATTACAAACGTTATATATAGAGCTTTTAACGAGCTTTGCAGAATATCCCCAACCTCAGACTGGTTTCTGTACTGGCTTCCTCGGTGAGGTGCTACGATATTCAAGCATTAGATTAAAAATATCATGACAATCCCAGCACTTTATCTAGTGGATAACTATTAAGTAGAAAATCTGAAAGTTTCAGACATTCTGCAAAGCTTGTTAAAAGCTTATTTGTGAGCTCTATATATAACATTTGTAATACAAGCCATATGACTTAATTTTTTTGTAATTGTATTTTTTGCTATTAAGGTTTTGTTGATTTTATATTGCTATTGCTATTAAGGTTTTGCTGATTTTATATTGCTAAAGTTATTAATATCAGTTCCATATGGCTATTTAAGTTAGATAGCTGGATTGAAAAACATGAATGTCTGAAAATTTCCGATTTTCTACTTAATAGTTATCCATTAGATAAAGTGCTGGGTTTGACCTGGTATTTTTATTCTAATGCTTGAATATTCTAGCAACTCACTGAGGAAGCCAGTAGCAGAAACCGGTTTGGGGTTGGGGATATTCTGCAAAGCTTGTTAAGAGCTTATTTGTGAACTCTATATATAACATTTGTAATACAAGCTTGTTAAATTAGGTCATGTGACACATGACTTTATTTCTTTGTAATACTATTTACAATACTCATCCAGTCTTCTCATAGTTACTTTGATAAATTATTGACTGATTTTTTTTTAAAACTTTATAATGGAAAATATTTAAAACTGTATGAAGTTAAGTTTAAGTATCTTTAAAAATAGTAATAATAAAATGTATGTGAAGTTAAATTGTAACATATATTATATGGATTACTTGAAAAGGTGTGTTTCAAATGTATCTATAGTGTGAAAAGTTGGTCTGATGTCTGGACTGATGGATGGTTGTGATAAAATTGAGCTAAAGGTGACAGATGCACTGGTAAAAAACAAAAAACTTGCAAAAATATATATACACACATAAACATGAGTAATTAGTATTTTTGAAATCCATTTCAAGATGGCTTTATGGTATACTTGTTAGCACATCATCTGGAATTCATATCAACCCATGTGAACCTTGGGCCACTGTTTAGGTCACAAGCTATTAGAGGATTTTTTTTTTTCAGTTAACTTACCCTTAGTCAATTCAACTAGCCATTTGGGAGATGGATATCTACCTATTATTAATTGGAGGATGAAGTCGTAAGTTAATCTGAGTTGACACAAATGAGTATTGATATGTTGACTATCAAAAATATAATTATAATATGATGTAGCCTTTTTTTTAATAAGGGAAATCTCATATTTCTATGAAAGCTGATCTCATGATATGTCTTTAACTTCTATTTTTTACATGTAACCCATTGAAGAATGTAGAAAAAAATTCTGACATTAATTTTGAATGCTAAATCATTTTGTACAGCTTGAAATATTTCTTGGTTTGGGAGTGGATGGTGAAAAAATGATTAGTTTTATCATAATTTAATACAAATGATATAAAAGAGAATAATATATTATGGAAGTGGTCAATGTTTTACAGTCCATGTAGCAAATTTTTTACACAACTTTCATGCTCCCATTCAATTTTTGTGTAACAGTATATTGTAAATAATATTTAGTGATTTTTTTATAAGGTACTATAGAAAAAATATTAAGTTTTTATATTTTACTTTAATGAGACTTCTAAGTCTGCTTTGTTTTCATCATACTTTTAATGATTGTATGTTTTTCAAATCACCAAATTTAATGTTTGAAGTTAAACAGAACATTTTTCAAATTTGAATAAGTCAGATAATATCTCAGTTTGTTTGTGTTTTAGCAATTTTATTGATTGAACTAATGTTTTGTAAATAACAAAACTACAGGGCATACCTCTCATAAATGAGTATTGCTATTCCAAGGCCAAAAGAAAAGAGAACTCTAGAAATAAGTTTTGCAATGACTATCCATACTAATCTGCAAAACACAAATACATCCTCATAAGCAGGTTCATTTTTTATGTATATTTGATATTTTATTGTGCTATCTTTCAATTTTTTTGAGCAGAAAACTTTTCTTTCTGAGATATTTCAACACCATGTCTTATTGTAATTTTCTGGTATATTCTATTTTCTGTCATATCCTTCCAATGAAAACAATTGGCATGGCATTTATCTAGAATGTCTGAGATGAATCTTATATTGTAGACAGGATCTATCTCTTCCACAAAATCATATTCAAGTTTACCATAAAACAGTCTTAAGAAGTTATCTATTGTTTATTCATTTTATATGTTCAATTCACAGAGATGTGATTGTACAATAGAGGATTCAACAGTATCATATCCAGAAAGCTGAAAAAACATATCAATTGGTTTTATAATTTTGCTATTGCATTTTTAAAATTTTATGGAGTATCCTTAAATGAAAATGTTCTAAGGTCTCTATATAATATTGATAGGATATCCAAATTTCACTTTTACACAATAAATTAAATAAAATAACAACTGAAATTATAGCTAACAAAGTTGCAGTAATTAATTCTCTGTGATGAAATAATCATATCTTTTAACTTATTAAAAGTCATAGCAGCATATTGGGGTCTTTGTTGAACTTCACTATCTAAGTCCACCTTTCTAATTATAAAATTACCAAGGTATTTAAACTGATTTATATTCACAAGTTGATAATCATCCGACTTAAAAGTTGCCGAGGATTTTCTTTCCATCACTGGCTGATTGAAGTTTTTTTTAGCATTAATTAATAAATCTAGATCTTTATAAATTGCATTTAAAACCTTAAAAACATTCTGTAAAATATCTTTTGAACTGGCAAAACTAGCACAATCATCAGAAAACTATAAATCCAGAAGATGAAGTTGTTGTTTTTGCTTTTAGTTGATTCAAATTAAAAATTCCACCATCAAATCTATATCATGTTTGATTAAGCAACCTATAAAAAATTCCAAAAACCACTATCACTAAATTTGAAAACAATTTTAGAGCAAATTCATATTCTTGTTTAACACCAATTTTTATTTCAAATGACTCAGATTTTTCTTCTATGCTATCATATAGAATCTGTTATAATAATGAATAGTGGACAACCAGTTAAATTTTAACTATGACACAGACTTGTCTTACTAACTAAATCAAATACCTTGACCAAATCAATAAAAGCAACATATGAATTTTTCTTTTATTGTTAGCACTTTTTTTTACATTTTCCACGCAACAAAAACCATATCTGTAATAATGCTTTTTAATTCTCTAAAATCATATTGAATCTCATAATCATTCATCTATATCTAGAGGCAATCTATTCATCAAAATTTTTGGAAATAGCCTTTGATGTAGTGGATAATTATAATATTTCATGATAATTACTGTAATCTTGTCTATTCCCCTTTTTAAAAATTGGGGAATAATAAAAGCATCCTTAAGATCAGGTGGCATGACGTCATGGATCCTTATAGTCTTAAAAAATTTCAATGTCTTTGAAGCTAACATATAATTTCCATATTTAAAACCTCTACAGTTATTTCATTACGACTTGCATATCTTTCCATTTTTAAGATTACAATAGTTGTTTTATCTTCACCAAGCTGGATATTTTTGTCCAAATCTAAATTAGATAAAATGAATAGATCATTAAAAGTTGTCATATCAATTCTTATATTAATATTCAGAAGATGATCAAAATATTTTTTCCATCTGTTCAAAATGTCATTTTCATCATATAAGAGAGTGCCTTTGCTGGATTTAATAGAATTGTGATGCTGTTTTTTAGATCCATATGTTGTTTTTAATGCATCAAAAAATGATCTGGAATGACCATAATTAGTGAATGTCTATCTTTTTTGCAGTGTTAATTCACCAATCACTATTAAACCATTCTGTCAGTTGTTGCAACTTCCATCTTCATATTTAATTTGAAGTTTCATATTTAATTTATTATTATGTCAAGCAGAAAATGGCACTTGATTCTCTTTAATTAAATCATTTATAATATGATTGTTGTCAGAAAACCAGTCATGATTTTTTTTAGTGAACCCAAAAACAGATTTACTTGTATTCATAATATACTCTTTAAGAGAATTCCCCCCAGTAATATGATAGTCTTGAAAATCCAAGTTAGCAATTTTTGTTTTTCCACTAATATTTAGTATGTATAGTAGAATCTTCTAAAGACCAAACATCAATTTTTTGGTAAATATAATTGGAATAATATCTAATTTTTAATGCAACTATCATTTTAATCTTGGAATGTACTAATCTATGATCTGCCAATCTATCGAAACTTGTAAGTACTTGTGTTAAGTGGACTTGTTTTGTAATCTGATCCTAACTATAATGTAATTTATTAATAGTTCTATTTTGAATGTAGATACACATATGTACCTTTGTAATGGTTTTTCTGTCTAAATAAAGAGTTTATGATAGCTAATACATATGTGCATAAATTCAATAATAACAAACCATTTGAATTTACAACCATTATTTCCAGTAACTTTTGTCCAAGGCCTATTATTTATACCAACAGATGCATTATAGCCTCCAAATAACGTAATCCCAACTATAATGTAATTTATTAATAGTTCTGTTTTTGAGTGTAACGGTTTTTCTGTCTAAATGAAGTGTTTGTGATAGTTAATATATATTTGCATAAATTCAATAATAACAAACCATTTGAATTTAGAGCCCCAATATCATTATTTCCAATAACTTTTGTCTACATTTATAACATGCATTAAAAATTCCAAAAAGAAAAAATTGATTTTTTAATGGTGTTGTAATAATGCTAACCAACAATGAATAAAACTTTTTCTTCTCTGAACTCGCTGAATCTAAAGTTGAAGCATATGCACTAATAAAATGAGCACTAGTATCATTGTGGAAAGTGAGTTTTAAGATTATTATCCTTTCAAGGATACAATGAGAAATTCCAGCTATAGAAGATACTAAATTAGATTTTACAGTAAATCCAATACCATGCATTATTCTTTCACTGACTGACCTATTGTTTGAAAAAAAGGAAAACAAGTTTCACTAAGAGTAGCTATTTATATTCTAAATCTTGACAGCTCCTTAGTCATAGTGCAGTCCTTCATTCTGATCTTGAAAAGTTTGTATCCAATAAAGTTGGCACATTCCATATACCTACATTTATAGAAAAAATTAGATTTATAATGCATACTTTTAGTAATACCATCACCTTTTCCTTTACCATATTACTGATATTATTATTACTATTTTTATTATTTCTACTGCTGAAACGAGTTACCCCTAAAATGAGTAATCTGCCAGGCAAGATTATTTATCCAGATTGTGTTAGAGAGGCCATTTTTATACATTTTCTAGGTCCTTTTACTTCCTTGGTACGCAGGAGGATCCCCAAACTGGACTTCCTAAACATATAATCTTTGCTAGATGAACTCATGCCTCACTGACATCTAGTTTCAAACCAAGTCACTGCCTCAAGCAAAGTTCACAACTAAGGATTGCCAGCCTATTAAACCTGTTCCTATCATTGCTTGCCTAATTCTCTATAGATTGAATTGTTAAAAAAAGGAAACAAAAACAGGAGTTTGAAATATATGTGTACAGTTAAAAGATGGAAATATTATTGCACAAATATGCAATCCCATTATCACAATTAGTATAAAGAGATGTCTGATGGCATGATAAGCTCAGATGATTGGGCCCTAATGAAGAAGGAAAAGATGACAGAAAAGACTTTGTATCGGAAACAGTATATGACTCAACATCCTATCCTACAAGACAACAAGAGCTCTTGGTTGGGCACTTTATTCACAATTGGTCTTTATACCTAAAAGATATTTCACGATTCGCAACCTGTAGAGGCCACTGGTGGTCTGAATATAGACTTTTAAAGAATAAACAAATATAATTTGAAAATTAAAAATAATTATGGAGTTGTTCTGGATTGGTTCTCAAAATTAGACAAGTGTAAAATATCACAGAATGAATATGGAATATTTTTTCTTTTTTTTTTTTTTAAATTTTACTCACAGAATTTTAATTTTTCTTTTTTTCTGAATATTAATAAAAGTAGTTTTTTCTGTTATATTATTTTGCAAAATCTAGTCTTTTTATTTTTACAATCACAGAATTATTATACACAATGTACAAATGCAAGAGGTGCTTGGAACAATTATAGTGAATATTGCAGTTCCACTATATCTTTTTTTTTTTAAAAAAGGAAGTATTTGTTGCATTGTTTATATATATATATATTGACAAATTGGTAAAATATAATATCTAAAATATTTTATTTTTTTAGATATTTTATAATACATTTTACTAATACCGATATTTTATATTAATTTAATATTTGAGAAAGACAATATTAAATGATTGAAATATCAGGATGGTTTTTTATGATTCATAATATTGATTTGTTTTATAGATTCACTTTTTAAATATTGGCCCAAAGATTTTTATTAAATTTTTCTTTTTCACAAATAATTGCTTTCTTTATAGTGATTCAGTTTTTTACTCCAAAGAATAAATTTGTTTTGATCCTGCTTTTATATATATGTAGCTTTATCTTTAATTAATATCTGCATAATAAAACATTTTGTTTGCTTTTATAATTTTTGCTTTTTTTTTTTATTCTGTTATTTTGTGGAATAATCACTTCCAAATATCTAAATTACTTTTCTCATAACTTTATACTTTTTTGCTCCTAATGTCCTCATCATCATTTTCTTTTTTTAATGTATCATCATATTTCTTATTTTATTATTATTGATAATGAATTCTTTCTTTTTTTCATTTCATTCATTAATACAGATGTTATACAATAAAATACTATCTGGCAATAGGGGATTAGGGCACTCTTGTCCTCGGGGAGAGAAATTTATGTAATCAGTGAATTGAATGTTTTTTGTATGTAAATATGAAATGAATTGCTGAAGAGGGTCAATGCTAATATGTTAACTTTTGTTTAAATTTCAGCTCTTGTTTCCATTTCCAGTATTTTATTCAAAATCTTATTCAGAATAAGATAATTCCTTGTCTATTCATGCCATTAGCAAGCAAATAGGAATTCTGTTATAGTGTTAATTTTGTTTGGTTCCTTCTATACATTATTTTTCTAGACTCACAAAATTATTTGGACTAAAAAATTTCAAGATTCATACGTTTTTTTTTTTTTTTTATTATTAACAGTAATTATATTAGGTCCACAAATAATATGTGTATAGTTATAATCCAACATTTAAAATTATTTTCTCACTTCCTTTCATGAAATATAGTTAATGATCTGCAGTCAATTTTTCTATTAAGGTTAATTCTATTTTTTTAATATTTTTTTTCATTCTAATTATCAAATTATGAAGTTCATTTTCTCTATATTTGATATAGTTTTTGACTTGTAACCTCTTCAATTTTCTTCATTAAGTGATTTTTGATAATTGTGTACTAATTCATCTCTTTTAATTTTCATCGTGATAAATTTTCTTAATTTTATATTCATACACTTTTTACTTTCAACTCGTTTTTTTTTTTAATTTTACTTATTTATATATCTTTGCATTGCTATAGTTTATTTTTATATACTTTAATGAATTACAAGTTCTTTTTTTTCTCTCTCTTATTTCTTAAGATTTTTCTCATTTTTTTATTTAATTTTTCATATATATTTATTATAATTCATAATGGCACTTTATTTTTGATCAAATCATATAGCTTTATTATATATTGTAACCTAGTGTTATTGACACTTGGTTTATTTGGCATTATTTCCACAGGAAAACAATGCTATCCTTTTTTAGAAAATAAAAAAATAAAATGATAATAATATTAAGTGATTAATAAAATATGCTATTTACTCACTTTAATGTGTTTTAAGCAAATAACTAATAAATTTAGTAATTCAATGTCATTTTGAAGAAGAGCATGAATAATTTAATTAAAATATTAACAATAAGAGCAATTTAATATAGTATAAAAGCACATATCATAAACAGTAATTGATTTTGGATGGGTAGAGGGGAGAGTGGATGAGTGTCTTATCATAAAGCACAATAACTTCTGGTAGTTTTTTTTATATATAATGTTTAAAGAATTATACATCAATGATTGTTAATTTAATGTATTTATTATTTTTTTTTATAGTGTCAAATTACTTTGTAATCCAGGTAAATAATACGAAAACTATATGATTGTAATGGGTTTTTTTTTCTTTCTTTTATTTATGGTATAATTAAATGATTATTTTTCTGTAAGAGGTCGCTAAAACAAGACCGCCAATTTTTTTTTTTTGAAGAAAGATTGTCTGACATTAGTTTTTCAAGGAAGGAGCAGTGCTGAAATTCGGTAACAAATTTTTTTTCATTTTTAATTGCAGAAATAAATATAAGTCAAGTAAAATTTTAATAATATAATGTGTGGCTAATCCTTTTTGGTGGGACATCCTGATCTTCTTTTGCTATCGACCTATTTAAAGCTTTTTATACGCAAAAATATACTATCTTGTGCTAAAGTTCAAAATGACCATATTAACTACAGCAATCACGGAAAATGTCATTATATTTAAATTAAGTAATATAAGTAATTTCCAGGAAATAATCAATTATTTGTTAACTTTACCTTATTTAATGATCTTTTCATGGTATAAAAGAAAAATTATAATTAAAAGACATATTATAAAAGCCAAGGAAAGTTAACTAGAAAAATTTCGCGCTCTTTCTAAAAGAAATTGTCTGCCTTTGAAAATAATGTAAGTTCCCCACGTTAAAATATGTTTTATTCACTGAAAATTATCTAGAAATAATATTAATGATAAATGATATTTACTTATGCACCTGTATATTTTAAAAAATATATATATATAAATTTTCTCAAGGCAAATATCGGAAAATTTGTATGTGTGCATTTTACGGAGAATTCCCTATTAAAGAAAAATTACAATTCCCAGAGTAGGAACAAAAACTAAAAACATTAGTGACTTAATTATAACCATAATATAATATGTTATATTATACATCAATTGGAGTCATTAAAACTTCATATCCACGTAAGTCAGTTGCAGTCATTATAATAATAGTATCTTGGAAAATTCGCGCATTATTTTTTTTATTCATAAGCCAGCTAGCTAAAAATGGTACGTATCATCAATAATAGAAAAGGAAAAGAATTGTGTGTGTTATCGTTTAGAATAAAATATTCGTCTACGTTAGAATATGTATTGTTTTCTTGGATCCCAAAATTATAGCAGTTTAATTCAAGGAAGAGTTAACATCCAACGCTGCTATGTTTTTCTTTGCCTAATTTATTAAGTGCACCAGAATGGAGGCAACTTTTATATAAATGAAATAATAAAATGTGTTTCTTATTTTAAATTTGCTTCGTGAACTACGACTGGATCAAGTTCTTCATCTGGATAAATTGCCCAACGGAAAACATTTTTCTAGTGAGATAATAAGCACTTGTTAAGTAATGATTTTTTTTTACTAATTTGTAAAATTATGTGTATTTTTTTTTATATCAACAGGTTAAAGGCTGTATAGTCAAGTAATATTTAAATGACCTTGTAATCATAAAGGTATGTTTTCATGTAATTATTCTAGGTTAAATTTATATTTGACATGGAAAAAATTTTTTTTATAAAATGTGTTTTAACTATTATATGCAATTGTGGGTAGTAAATTTTTTATGTTAGATGCGTAAAAGAAAGAAAACATTTAGATACTTAATGGGTAAATAAATAAAAAAAAAAATTATCAGAAGTAATTAAAAAGAATTGCTATACAAGATATTTCTTGTCTAAAGCTTGAAACGAATTTATACTGTATTAATTGAGGAACTTATTCCCAATTATTCTTTATTAACACATTCACTTTATTTAGTTCAAGATAATATGCTACCAATTACTTGTTGAATGTTCCTTTGGTAAAATGAAAATTATTATACTTTTATTCTGTGATATCCATTGATTTCAGATGTTGATCTAAGTATACCCCGTAACATAATTTTAGTATAATTAGTGTATTTGCTTGTCTTGCCCAGATAAAGCATCAGTATATGCTTAATATCAGCATAGGTAATCTTTATAATATGTTTATTTTGTGGGATGAAAATGATTTCCCCAAAAGCTTTGTTTTCCATGAGGGGAATAGTTAAATCTAGTATTCGGGCATGTTTTATAGCCCAAGTGATCGCTTCTCATAGTTAGGACGATCAAGAATTTATCTCGCATGTAGTATACTTCATTCGTTTAAATCCCAGGAGAGGATTATATTTGGTGTGTGTTCGTATTATGCCCAAGTAAAAGGCAAGAAACCACCAAAATATTTTAATGTAGTAGTTAACTCTACTGACCTTCGGTGTTATTCCATATTCCTCATGAGAAAATAGAGATAATTCCACCACGGAAGGTGTTGATTATTGTGTTTTGTTTAGAAAGTTAGGGCAAGATAACGGGTATATTGGAGGTGTTAATTCCTCAAGATCCATTTTAGTATAAATAGTGCGCTAGTACTATGATCAATATCTGGATTGTGCGGCGGAATATTGCTAGTAATTCACATGTAAGTCAATGGAGAGAGTAAGTTTAAAATTGCGTGATTTAGAAACGCTTATTTACCAATGGAGGATTCAAATACAATGTTTAATTCTGGTTAATGAGTAAGCAACACTAATAATGTAAATTATCCTTATGAATAAAGTGTGTATCACAACTTAAGTGGTATTAAGTTAAATATAAAAATAGTAAGTGTAACGTTTGATAAATAGCCCATAAATTATAATAAGTTATCTAAATACAAACCATCGTTTAATTAAATATATTATCATAAAAATCGTTTTACGTATTGCATATAATCAGATTGTTTTTATTCCAAAACTAATATTTAGTTAATAAAGTTAAGTAGAAGCTCATATAAGATACACTAAACGGATGAGTTGATGTATCGATAATAATATGTATTTTTTTTATTCAATTTGCATAATTGTAAAAAGATGAAGTAGTAGTTCTAATCCAGGTCTAAAAGTATAGACAAATTAATGTTAGTTACATGTTGTTTTATCCATATGGGATCGAATAAATTATATATGTTTGTTTAGTGTTTTAAGAATAAAGTATAGTCCTGTTAAACTGTAATAATAAATTATAATCTTGTTAAACTTTAATAATAAATTATAGTCTTGTTACACGTTGTTTAGAGTCATTTTTCTTGTGTGCTAAATAAAAGTGTATTTGCATAATACTTGCAATACTTTCCTTGAGTCCGAAATCATTAAACTCCTAAAACTCAATACACCAGACAGATAAATTTAAGCAGATTGGAATATTTCATTATATTTTAGTTTAATAAGAATTATTTATGGGATTGAAAACTTCAGACCAAGACATTTTATTTTATGTGTGTGTAAAAATGACTTTATTCCCAAACTACTAGCTTTGGTTGCACATTGTTCCGTACACATTTAAGTGAAGTGTCTAAGTAATAAATCTTAGTTAAATTATTGTGTTGTCATGGATGATGGAAGGACACAAAAGCACCCTTGTCTTTTCATCATTCCGACTGAGATTCTGGATAAAAAGGGCTGTATTATTCAAAATTATGCGTTGTTATTGAATCTGGTTATCATCTCTTTAAATATTATAATAGTTGATATGGGGATGAAGATACCTGGAATTTAAATAAGGTAAATGTTTCCTATAGCCGACCAGAATGTCAGTCATATGCGACAACACAATACTGCCGAGCATTTTTCTTAAATATAACAGAGAACCCTGAGATTAATGTCATTATTATAAGTGCTCTTAAATTAAGGAGTGATCAATTATGATCAATATTACAAGCGTGGCATAGCTTAAGAGAATTGTATGTACAATTGTATTATATGAAAAGTATTTTAGATCATATTGGAAAATTAATAGATATGTTGTTTTTTATTTTGGTTGCCATAGCAACCAACCAGATAAAAATTAGTGGCACAAGTGCGGATAAACCAACTAACTAACTGGTTAGATATTGGGTTGGAAATAATAATAATAACTAATTAATACTGGTAATTATATCAATAAAAGAAATAAAATAAATTTCTAGATATAAACTAATAGATTAATTTCTTTTTATAGGGTTAGAAATGGCCGCCCAACTATAGGGGCTATCGATGGCTATAGCTGGCCACGAGGAATTTAGTAAACTTTTCTAGAAGTCAATATTAATATTGTTTGCACTTGAATGGATTGGTTATTCATTGATTAAAAATATTTGCCAATAATGAATTGTTTTAGCCATAAGATATTATGTGAATATCTATTATATGATCTAATCTTTTGCCACTGAATAAATAAATTTGTTAGTTTATGATGTTGTGGTCTGTAAGCAATTCCATAAAATATTGTAATGATTTTATCATTTATGATGATCTGCTTGTCTGGTGGTGTGATTGGCACTTATACCATATTACATAATAGTTTGGTGAGATTTCTATGGACCAAGTAGCATATGAGAAAAGAATATTCGGTAGTTAATATTGGGACTTTAGGGATATTAATTATCAGAACATAGTTTTGCTGTAGATTGTTTTGATAGGAGAGGCATGGAGGCAGGATGTCTTGTCAATAATTTCTTATCAATATTATTAATAGTTCATTACTAATTTCAGTACTGTCAAATAACAGAAAGAGTGAAATTTTAAATATGAGTGAAAACCAAGATAGTCAGGATATTTCAGAGGATTTGGGAGAATCCCAAGAGCTTCAATCCCCGGATACACAAACACCATATTTTCATGTAGAAGTAAGAGAGGAACAAGAATCTTTGGATGAAGTTAATCCGAAAAAAGCTAAAGTAAATAAAGATCTACCTGGGGATGAGCAAGTCCAAATATTTACAATATTACAAAATTTGTCTACACAGCTACAAAATTTAAATAGTGAATTAAAAAACTCAGAAAGTAAAATAAAAAGTCAAATACAAAATTCAAATAGTGAATTAAAAAGTGAATTAGAAAGTCAAGTACAAAAATCAAATAATGAATTAAAAAGTCAAATACAAAATTCAAATAGTGAATTAAAAAGTGAATTAGAAAGTCAAGTACAAAAATCAAATAATGAATTAAAAAGTCAAATACAAAATTCCAATAGTGAATTAAAAAGTGAATTAAAGAATCAAATTCAAAATTTGGACAGTAAATTAGACAATCACGTACAGGAGATCAAAGACCTAAGGGAAGAGTTAAAAAACCATGTAGAAGAGTCAAAATTGGCCTCCGAAAAACTAGAAATAAAAATTAGGAAAGAAATCAAAATAAAGTCGGAAAGGGCTGAAAATATGATCGAGGCTATTCAGCAGGACTTCAAAAGTCAATATGTAGTATTAAACAGTGAAGTTCAGGATAAAATAGAATGTATTAAGGGAGAATTAGATAGTGCTAGGAGTGAGTTTAGAAACTTAA
Source organism: Epiperipatus broadwayi (assembly GCA_028023455.1). Taxonomy (NCBI): domain Eukaryota; kingdom Metazoa; phylum Onychophora; class Udeonychophora; order Euonychophora; family Peripatidae; genus Epiperipatus; species Epiperipatus broadwayi. Next base: position 217,327 of record JAQFVV010012612.1, on the reverse strand, counting down.
AAGAAGAAGTCCAAAATATAACTCTTGAACCTGACAATGTAGTAAAAGGATGTCAGAGCCAGATTACTAGCAGAATAGCTAAGTTAGAAACTCAAGAGGTGACCCAATGTGAGATTAATAAAAATCTAGAAAGTGAGCTAATTCAAGTTATAGGAAAAGTAGAAAATTTTAATGAGATATTAAAGAATAATTCACAAATATTACATAATAATCTCAAAGAGGAAATAGGGGAATTAATGACTCAGTGTGAGAGTACAGTATATCAAAGGCTAGAAGATAAACTTGAGTTAGAGAAAGATGAAACTATTAACCAGTTAGAGCAACAAATTAAACATTTAAATGTAGGCCTAAAGGACAGTTCTAAAAGAATAGACTGTGAATGGCAAAATTATAAGTTAGGATTAGAAAGTCGTATGCAAGCTATGGACCTTAATATGGATAAAGTTGTTCATAGTAAAAATGTATCTGAAACTCAGGTTAAGGAAATCAATAATGGTCATAATAAACCCGTAATCTCTGAGTTACATACAATGATTAGTCCAGTAGAATCAATGTACAATCCATTGAATGAGGCTAGACATAAAGTCATGTTAGAGCCCGAAAGTAATAGCTCCATGGCCTTAAAATTCCTCAAAATAAAATTCTTTAAAGGAGAATACCTGGAGAATCCACATGAATATCTCCAGAATTTAGACGAATTGTTCACCTTATGTCATTTATCTGAGGTAGAAAAGATTGCTATTGCCACAAACCATTTGTGTGCGGCATCTAAAGACTGGTGGCAATCATTATTTATTAAACCAGAAACATATGGAGATTTCAAATATCTTATGTTAGCCAGTTTTTGGGGGGAAGACCGCCAAGATAACCTGAGATATCAGATATCTCAGGAAAGATATCATGTAAATAAGGGCAGTTACACTCAGTTTTTCAGGAGTCAGGCCGTCAAACTGAAAACGTTGACAGCTTATCCTTTATCTGAGACCCAAATTGTGCGAATAATTCGCCATAATTTACCGAGGCATATCGAGCAGGTCTTGATTGCTGCTGACAGACATACCATAGAAGAGGTAGTCGAAATTTTAGATTCGCTAGAAACCAGTGATAGGAATATTGATAATAGGATTAGGGTAAATAGGGACACCCATCCTATGGTAAACAATATCAATTTCACAGATAGGTCATATGTGGGAAAGAGGAAGTTAAGTAGAGAAAAGGGATATTATAGGACGAATCCCTATAGTAGACCGAATAGCCACCTCAGTAGGCCGACAGTGAAGAGAAGGATTCTAAATGAGAATCAACCTTCTACTAGTGGTATCCCAACGATGCCAAAGAAAAATATAAAAGGTAGTAAAAGTAGCGGGGCATTAAATTAAAAAGGACCTCGCAGGAATGTTCCTCACTTCGGGGCCCTATTTTTAAACATATGGGGAACAGCATGATGTGGATTATCAATAACATAGACCTTGACATTGATTATTTGGAACCTGGCAAAATGTCTGAGCCACCTATCTTGTACAACTGTCCCATGATAAAGATTATCATTGCAGGAATTGTTGTCAACACCTTAATTGATTCAGGCAGTCAAGCTTCCTTGTTGTCTGAAGAAACTTACTTGAAAATTCAGTCAGCTGACCAATCTATTCCAATTTTACCAACTAAGGTGATTAGGGTAATACTTGCTAATGGAAAGAAGACTAAGTTATCTAATAGACAGGTTTTTATTACATTAGAAATTAATTTGTGCAAATTTGAGCATGTCTTTTTAATCATGCCAGGTTTGATTCATGAAGCCATAATTGGTTCGGATTTCATGACTCTAAATAATTGTTATATTAATTACAGAGATGAAACTTTTGGATGTAAAGAGGAGATTTGCCCTCTTATAGTCAATTGTAATAGTCAGATGAATCAATTAATGACCATACAGGAGACAACAGTTGATGTAAATATTAAAGTTAAGTTGGATGGTTCATGTATTATTGGCACAGAATACTATAAACCATTTTTCCAATTGTTGTTCCAGTATCGTTGTGTTTTCTCCAAAATACCTGGTATATTAAAAGGGTATGTCCATAGAATCAATTTGAAGGATAATGAGCCTTTCCAGCAGCGTACTTATCCTATTCCTTATCAATACCAGGCAGAGGTTCAACAGCAGATTAATAAGATGATTGACTGGCAAATAATTAAGCCCAGCCCTTCGTCTTATGTGAATCCATTAGTAGTAGTCAAAAAGAAAGATGGATCCATTAGAGTCTGTCTGGATGCACGTACCCTTAACCAGCATACTGTCCCAGAGCATGACATACCATCACCTATTCAGGAATTATTGACGAAGTTCAAAGGGAAGAGCATATTCTCCACATTTGATTTAACCGCCAGCTATTGGCAAATCCCACTCCACAAAAATGATCAAAAGTATACGGCATTCCGTTACCAGGGCCAATCTTATATTTTTCAAAGGATGCCCTTTGGTTTAATTAATAGTGGGGCTGGCCTTATCAGATGCTTGAATATGGTCTTTTCAAAAGAACTGAAAAATTTGTTAGTTATATATATCGATGATATTGTCATTGCTTCGGAAAATTTAAATGATCATTTACAGCATCTTAGCATGTTTCTTTGTGAGTGTTCAGATAACAATATAAAAATCAACTTAGAAAAATGTATTTTAATTGCCCGAGAAATCTCTTTTCTTGGTCATTTGGTTAGTGCTGAAGGGGTCAAACCTCACCCAGACAAAATTGCCGCCATTCAAAGGTTTCCTGTCCCTAAGACCAGAAAGCACTTGAGATCGTTTTTGGGACTGTGTAATTACTATCACAGGTTTTATAAAAAATTTTCATATGATACTATGCACTTATCTGTTTTATTAAAAAAGTGTGAAAAGTGGAGGTGGACCCAGGAACATACAAGGGAATTTCAAATTGTTAAAGATAACTTTTTAAAAACAGTAATTTTAGCCTATCCAGATTTAAATAAAGAGTTCTATTTGCAAACCGACAGTAGTGGGTTCGGTTTAGGGGTGATTGTATACCAATTTAATGAGAATAAGGAACCTAGAGTCTTATATTTCTTAAGCCGACATTTAAGGGGAGCGGAACTTAACTATACCACCACAGAAAAAGAGGCATTAGCTGTTGTGTGGGGATTTCAAAAACTTAGACAGCTTTTGTTGGGATCAAAAATTATAGTATTAACTGATCATCGTAGTTTAGAGTTTCTCAACAAGAGTTACCTTAATAATGAAAGATTAATCAGATGGAGCCTCTATCTCCAACAGTATCAGTATGAAATCATATATTGTTCAGGACAGGATAATGTCATTGCAGATATTCTTAGCCGCAATCCTGTTTCTGTTAATTATCAGAACCCCAGTACTGAAAATATAATTATTTGTAATATGTCTAGTTTGTTAGAGGAAGAAATAGTTAGAGATTATACAAATTTAGAATTACTGCAAGCACAGGATGCTAGGCTGGAGAGAATAGTTCACTTCTTATCAGATCCAGCTAAATTAGGTCAGAAAAGTAGATATGCTGATAGAATTAAAGAGGGGTATAGGTTTAAAGATAGAATTTTAATGAAGAAATTAAAAAGGGGAGATGAAAATTCTTGGAGAGTGATTATTCCTTTATGTTTAGTCAATAAACTCATAGATTATGTTCACACCCAATATGGACACTATGGAATTCAGAAAATTGAACCTATTATTAAGAAGCATTTTTATTTTCATAAGATGTCTGAATCCATTGCCCGTAGACTTAGGGAATGCGAGATTTGTTTAAAAACTAAGTTTCAAAATAAATCGTATGTGGGAACACTTCAACCCATACTGCCCAGTCAGCCCAATGAATTATTGGCACTGGACTTTTATGGACCACTTCCACCTTTCAACCGTCAAAAATTTATTCTTGTGATGTATGACGTTTTTACCAAATATGTCTCTGCTTACCCAGTTCCAAAAACAGATGCTAAAAATGTTATTAAGTGCTTGGAAACTTATCAAATTCCATTAATAGGAAAACCAGCTTCAATACTTACCGACCACGCTACTGCATTCATTTCTGGTACATGGAAAAAGTGGGGTAAGAAGCAAAATATTCAACATATCATGTGCTCGATTAGAAATCCCCAATCCAATCCAAGTGAAAGAATCATGCGTGAGATAAGTAGGTTGTTCCGAGTATATATAGAATGGGATCACAAACAGTGGGTCAATAAGTTGCCACAGGTGATTAATTATATAAATATAACTATTAATGAGTCTACTAGGATGTCTCCAATTCGGCTGCACTTTGGTAGACCTGAACCTTTACTAATCAAAACACCGTTACCCGTAATAGTGGAAAATATTAATGTGGAACATGACCAAGCGCTGGCCAGAATTAACCTTAAAAAGATGGGTGATAAACGCACTCGTTATTCCAAAACCAGTCCACATCCTTTTAAAGTCCATGATTTTGTTTTAATTAGAACTCCCCATGTGAGTAATCTCCGGAAGCATATGTTTAGAAAATTCATGTATCTTTATGAAGGCCCCTATGAAATTGTGAAACAAGTGGGTGAGAATGCCTTTTTGGTCTCAACCCCTGATGGAACAAGAGGTACCTATAATGCCCGAAGCTTACTACCATATCCTAAACAAAATTAAATCTGTAAGATTGAATTTATTAACTTCTAAGAGAAGTATGATATAGACCTAGCAATACAATAAGAAATATTAATAATGTATGTGTTATTTTATTTTTTATTTATTTATAACGGTGGGAGAATTGTAACCTAGTGTTATTGACACTTGGTTTATTTGGCATTATTTCCACAGGAAAACAATGCTATCCTTTTTTAGAAAATAAAAAAATAAAATGATAATAATATTAAGTGATTAATAAAATATGCTATTTACTCACTTTAACGTGTTTTAAGCAAATAACTAATAAATTTAGTAATTCAATGTCATTTTGAAGAAGAGCATGAATAATTTAATTAAAATATTAACAATAAGAGCAATTTAATATAGTATAAAAGCACATATCATAAACAGTAATTGATTTTGGATGGGTAGAGGGGAGAGTGGATGAGTGTCTTATCATAAAGCACAATAACTTCTGGTAGTTTTTTTTATATATAATGTTTAAAGAATTATACATCAATGATTGTTAATTTAATGTATTTATTATTTTTTTTATAGTGTCAAATTACTTTGTAATCCAGGTAAATAATACGAAAACTATATGATTGTAATGGGTTTTTTTTTCTTTCTTTTATTTATGGTATAATTAAATGATTATTTTTCTGTAAGAGGTCGCTAAAACAAGACCGCCAATTTTTTTTTTTTGAAGAAAGATTGTCTGACATTAGTTTTTCAAGGAAGGAGCAGTGCTGAAATTCGGTAACAAATTTTTTTTCATTTTTAATTGCAGAAATAAATATAAGTCAAGTAAAATTTTAATAATATAATGTGTGGCTAATCCTTTTTGGTGGGACATCCTGATCCTCTTTTGCTATCGACCTATTTAAAGCTTTTTATACGCAAAAATATACTATCTTGTGCTAAAGTTCAAAATGACCATATTAACTACAGCAATCACGGAAAATGTCATTATATTTAAATTAAGTAATATAAGTAATTTCCAGGAAATAATCAATTATTTGTTAACTTTACCTTATTTAATGATCTTTTCATGGTATAAAAGAAAAATTATAATTAAAAGACATATTATAAAAGCCAAGGAAAGTTAACTAGAAAAATTTCACGCTCTTTCTAAAAGAAATTGTCTGCCTTTGAAAATAATGTAAGTTCCCCACGTTAAAATATGTTTTATTCACTGAAAATTATCTAGAAATAATATTAATGATAAATGATATTTACTTATGCACCTGTATATTTTAAAAAAAAAATATATATAAATTTTCTCAAGGCAAATATCGGAAAATTTGTATGTGTGCATTTTACGGAGAATTCCCTATTAAAGAAAAATTACAATTCCCAGAGTAGGAACAAAAACTAAAAACATTAGTGACTTAATTATAACCATAATATAATATGTTATATTATACATCAATTGGAGTCATTAAAACTTCATATCCACGTAAGTCAGTTGCAGTCATTATAATAATAGTATCTTGGAAAATTCGCGCATTATTTTTTTTTATTCATAAGCCAGCTAGCTAAAAATGGTACGTATCATCAATAATAGAAAAGGAAAAGAATTGTGTGTGTTATCGTTTAGAATAAAATATTCGTCTACGTTAGAATATGTATTGTTTTCTTGGATCCCAAAATTATAGCAGTTTAATTCAAGGAAGAGTTAACATCCAACGCTGCTATGTTTTTCTTTGCCTAATTTATTAAGTGCACCAGAATGGAGGCAACTTTTATATAAATGAAATAATAAAATGTGTTTCTTATTTTAAATTTGCTTCGTGAACTACGACTGGATCAAGTTCTTCATCTGGATAAATTGCCCAACGGAAAACATTTTTCTAGTGAGATAATAAGCACTTGTTAAGTAATGATTTTTTTTTACTAATTTGTAAAATTATGTGTATTTTTTTTTATATCAACAGGTTAAAGGCTGTATAGTCAAGTAATATTTAAATGACCTTGTAATCATAAAGGTATGTTTTCATGTAATTATTCTAGGTTAAATTTATATTTGACATGGAAAAAAAAAATCTATAAAATATGTTTTAATTATTACATACAATTGTAGGTAGAAATTTTTTTTATGTTAGATACGTAAAAGAAAGAAAATATTTAGATATTTAATGGGTAAAGTAAATAAAAAAAAAAAAATTATCAGAAGTAATTAAAAAGAATTGCTATACAAGATATTTCTTGTCTAAAGCTTGAAACGAATTTATACTGTATTAATTGAGGAACTTATTCCCAATTATTCTTTATTAACACATTCACTTTATTTAGTTCAAGATAATATGCTACCAATTACTTGTTGAATGTTCCTTTGGTAAAATGAAAATTATTATACTTTTATTCTGTGATATCCATTGATTTCAGATGTTGATCTAAGTATACCCCGTAACATAATTTTAGTATAATTAGTGTATTTGCTTGTCTTGCCCAGATAAAGCATCAGTATATGCTTAATATCAGCATAGGTAATCTTTATAATATGTTTATTTTGTGGGATGAAAATGATTTCCCCAAAAGCTTTGTTTTCCATGAGGGGAATAGTTAAATCTAGTATTCGGGCATGTTTTATAGCCCAAGTGATCGCTTCTCATAGTTAGGATGATCAAGAATTTATCTCGCATGTAGTATACTTCATTCGTTTAAATCCCAGGAGAGGATTATATTTGGTGTGTGTTCGTATTATGCCCAAGTAAAAGGCAAGAAACCACCAAAATATTTTAATGTAGTAGTTAACTCTACTGACCTTCGGTGTTATTCCATATTCCTCATGAGAAAATAGAGATAATTCCACCACGGAAGGTGTTGATTATTGTGTTTTGTTTAGAAAGTTAGGGCAAGATAACGGGTATATTGGAGGTGTTAATTCCTCAAGATCCATTTTAGTATAAATAGTGCGCTAGTACTATGATCAATATCTGGATTGTGCGGCGGAATATTGCTAGTAATTCACATGTAAGTCAATGGAGAGAGTAAGTTTAAAATTGCGTGATTTAGAAACGCTTATTTACCAATGGAGGATTCAAATACAATGTTTAATTCTGGTTAATGAGTAAGCAACACTAATAATGTAAATTATCCTTATGAATAAAGTGTGTATCACAACTTAAGTGGTATTAAGTTAAATATAAAAATAGTAAGTGTAACGTTTGATAAATAGCCCATAAATTATAATAAGTTATCTAAATACAAACCATCGTTTAATTAAATATATTATCATAAAAATCGTTTTACGTATTGCATATAATCAGATTGTTTTTATTCCAAAACTAATATTTAGTTAATAAAGTTAAGTAGAAGCTCATATAAGATACACTAAACGGATGAGTTGATGTATCGATAATAATATGTATTTTTTTTTATTCAATTTGCATAATTGTAAAAAGATGAAGTAGTAGTTCTAATCCAGGTCTAAAAGTATAGACAAATTAATGTTAGTTACATGTTGTTTTATCCATATGGGATCGAATAAATTATATATGTTTGTTTAGTGTTTTAAGAATAAAGTAAAGTCCTGTTAAACTGTAATAATAAATTATAATCTTGTTAAACTTTAATAATAAATTATAGTCTTGTTACACGTTGTTTAGAGTCATTTTTCTTGTGTGCTAAATAAAAGTGTATTTGCATAATACTTGCAATACTTTCCTTGAGTCCGAAATCATTAAACTCCTAAAACTCAATACACCAGACAGATAAATTTAAGCAGATTGGAATATTTCATTATATTTTAGTTTAATAAGAATTATTTATGGGATTGAAAACTTCAGACCAAGACATTTTATTTTATGTGTGTGTAAAAATGACTTTATTCCCAAACTACTAGCTTTGGTTGCACATTGTTCCGTACACATTTAAGTGAAGTGTCTAAGTAATAAATCTTAGTTAAATTATTGTGTTGTCATGGATGATGGAAGGACACAAAAGCACCCTTGTCTTTTCCTCATTCCGACTGAGATTCTGGATAAAAAGGGCTGTATTATTCAAAATTATGCGTTGTTATTGAATCTGGTTATCATCTCTTTAAATATTATAATAGTTGATATGGGGATGAGGATACCCGGAATTTAAATAAGGTAAATGTTTCCTATAGCCGACCAGAATGTCAGTCATATGCGACAACACAATACTGCCGAGCATTTTTCTTAAATATAACAGAGAACCCTGAGATTAATGTCATTATTATAAGTGCTCTTAAATTAAGGAGTGATCAATTATGATCAATATTACAAGCGTGGCATAGCTTAAGAGAATTGTATGTACAATTGTATTATATGAAAAGTATTTTAGATCATATTGGAAAATTAATAGATATGTTTTTTTTTTATTTTGGTTGCCATAGCAACCAACCAGATAAAAATTAGTGGCACAAGTGCGGATAAACCAACTAACTAACTGGTTAGATATTGGGTTGGAAATAATAATAATAACTAATTAATCCTGGTAATTATATCAATAAAAGAAATAAAATAAATTATTATAGATATAAACTAATAGATTAATTCCTTTATAAGGGTTAGAATATATTTGCCTATATTTGATCATACTTGTTTTTATCATCGTTATCATTTCATTTTTTATCCTGAAATTGTTATATTTATTATTTTTATTGTTATGTGACTTTTTAAATTAATTACTGTGATATATTGAAATTTTATTAGAATTGTTTAATAGTCTGATTCACAGAGTTTTCATCAATTTAATTATTGATCATTTTATTTGGTATTTTTGATATATATTTATATATTTGTAATAGAATCTTCTTCCATTAGCCGAACTTGTTAATCTTTCTCCATTATGGTTTATAATGTTATGAAAATTTTGCTTTATTATTATTATTTGTAAATATTGCCAAATCACTGTCAACTCCTGGAACCCATTTAATGGTATTTTTTCAAAATGATCAATTCATTATTATTGAAGGTTTTTTTTTGCTTGAGAGATTGTATGACATTTGAGCACCAGAAATGATAGATTGAACTTCAGGAACTTTTAGTTTTTATGTTCAATACTGTTCTAAATCACACAGGGCATTATTTTGATATTATGAATATATTCACTTCATTGCTAGTCTTTTAGCAACAATCTTTCTAATCAATTTTAATTGATTATTTGTGAATCTGATCAATTTGATTGTTTGTTTTCTGTGCTATAGAGGCATTGATATTAAAGGACCTTATTTTGTAGTAGTGGCACATATATCTGACATGCTTACAATCTGATTTCAAATCCAGGAAACACAAATTTGAACATTTTTTCCAACAAAGATTTTTTCCCTCCACATAATCAGTTCTTTGCTAATCCATCTAATAATGCAAGAGTGGGTGTTAAATGAGTGTCTAGTTATTCTTAGGAGTAAAATATCGATGGAAAACTGCTCAAACTCTCAACACTCAGTGACAAGCCTGATGAATGCTGCTTTCTTCTTTACTAGTCTTCTATGAGAGGCTGCTGGAGAAGGCCTTATCCTACAGTAAGTTTTTTTATCTTTTTAGTTCATAAGCAATATAGTTAAAAAACATTAATATTTTTTCATTATTCTTCCTATTCAGCCTTTTCATATATTTAGAGAATCATAAGAAATTAACTAATTCTAATATTTTTTGAAAATTTGTTTTTTACATCTAAAGATCTTTTTATTGCATATCTGCCCTCTGACAGTTTATAATGAATCTCTTAACTGCTAGATTCTTTATTGTTGATGAATGATCTAAAAGCAAAACAATGTGTATTACTTTTTATTCTAATCATTTTCTTCTTTATATTTAATCCTAATCCCATCTTTTATTTTGCTTTTTATCTTTTTTATTGTCTTTAAGTTTCTTTTATTTTCAGTTACAAATTGGGTTTCATTAATATGTACAAGGTTAATAATATTTTTTCCACCAATTACTCAATCCATAAACATCACATGGTCATCATTTCTTATGCTTCCTCATAACTATTATTAAAACAAGCAAAACCCTCTATACAAGCTAGAAATTAATCTGGGAATATTAGACGAGTAGGCACTAGCTAGGGATTTTATGCACAAGTCTTCTGGCTTCCATTGATTACTCTAGTTTGCACTGAATGTCACTACTGTATGGAGTGTAATTTTACTACATCCATACATTAATTTTTCCCTGCATTAGGTATCTAAATTGAACAGTAGGGTGACAATATGCAATCTGTTTCTTTATCACTGCAATACCAGTTATGTTTTTCCATAAACTATTTTCTTTATGAGAACTTGAATTGCTTTGTTCTCATTCTGTAATTTAGCATTGGTGCTTGAATCAAAATTTTTGTTACAAGCAGTAAAGCACATGATATCCTTTTGATATTTTCTGAAGCCAGATTATACACACAAAATTATTTTTCTAAATAAGATTTTAATTTGTATTGCATGATTTTCAACATAATTGTATTTGAATATATTATATCCACTTTTTTCAAAACAAGTTTCACCTTGTTTGCGTCTAATCTCTGTAGTTTCAGATTAAATGGTATCATTTAGTCATCACTTTTATTCATGCTTTTTCAGTATTTTGTGAAATTATTCTGAGCAGTAGCATCATGTCCTATAGTTTAAACTTTTGGTAATGATTCTGAAGTAATTTGATTATATTATTATTGAAAGTTTTTCTGCTTAACTGTAATTTTATAGATTTTATTATAAATATCTCTTAGCATTTTTCATCCATTTCTTTCAGAGATAAAACTTACTTTTAGTCTTAATAATCTTCTGAAAGACTGCTGTTATTTTCATTGTCAGTATCTCTCTATGTATTGTTTTAGTATGGTATTTTTGTCTTTGTTTGCATTTCTCATCCATTTATTTTCATTGCTTGGATTTTCTTTATGTAAATATATTAAATTTAAGCTTAAACAGATAATATAATAACGGGAAAACTAAACACCTTCAAACCTTCTAATAGTTCTGGCTTGTGTTTTAGAACTTGGGGTCCCATGTGATGCCATTATTCCATCTGATTGGCTGTCACTTAAGCATTTTTAAAGCGTATCTGTTTGAAGGTGTTTAGTTTTCACGTTATTTTATCTTTATGATAAATTTTCTACAAATTCTATAACAATCCTATTATATACTGTTAAGGTAATTTCATCATGATCAAAGTGATACTTATGAAAGGTTCAGCTAATTATACGTTAAAAAAATGTAAATAAACAATTCTTTCTATGTTTATCTTTTCACTGAGAAGGAAATTACATCAGACATGTTCTTGAAACACAGACACATTTCCTTATAAAAGTCTCTATTTTAATTTATTCTTTTTTTAAATATCTAACAAAATTGCTAACTTTATCAAACACTCTTTTTAAAGTGAGTAGAACAAATACTGTAGAGTCTGCTATATCAAATATAATTGCTTCATTGTAGACTACATTGAAAAATGAATTAAAATGAAGAGTCAAAAAAACTAATGAAAAATATTTTTGAATATGAGGCCATTAATCTCATGACGACCTTATTTGATGTTAAAGGTGGTTGATTTTAAAGTGAATTATGGTGAGGCTATTTCTGTTTTGTATGTATGTATATATAACGTAATTTAATAAAATATTTATTTTCCTTAATTTGAATATAATAATAATCGTAATGAAAAACTATTCAGAAAAGTTTAAAATTTTAATAAAAATAATATCTAAGCATTTTTCGACCAGGTCTGTCATAATCATAAAACTACACTAAAATATAAATATATACATTAAAAGTAAATATGCCATTTACGTTATAATGTAATGCACGAGTTTTTCTTGTTTATTGTGTTGATATTCTTTGCTATAAACCATACCTCTTTATATTTTCTTTTTCAATCATTATGTTCAGTACAAACAACATCATTATTAATGGGATCAAAATTATACCCGTATTTAATTTTATGTTTCAAAAATATAAATTGAACATTAGAGTCTGTTTTGGCACATTTATATAAATATTTATGCTGTGCTAATCTCGTAGCACAATTGGCACAAGATTCTCCATAGTAAATTGCATTGCATTTTGCTTCATTACATTTAATTTTATAAACTAATTGTAGAGATTGGTTTGGAGATAATTTATCTTAAGTACTGTTTAAAATTTGACTAAGATTAGGAAGTGCTCTAAAACTGATATTGGTATTCAAAGATGAATAAAAAAATTTAAGTATTTTATCTAATAAATTATAATTATAACCTGTTTTAATTAAATCTTTTCTATAAATTTCAATGTTGTTTCTTCCACCTGCTTCAAACTTACATAATTTAAAGTTCTGTGCAAAAAGCATTAAAGTCCACTAATTATGAGAAATTGGAGTAAAAGAATGATCAATTACTCCACAAATATTGATAGGCTTTGTAACCATTTTATAATTAATTTGTGGATTTGTATGTTCAATATATATATATCTAAAAACTTTAAACCATCAAATTTATATTCATCTTCTATAGTCCAAACCAAAGAAGATAAAAGAGATGATTCATCTGCAGCAACATCATCTTTATATATAAGATATATAAATGGTATTTTTATATATGCTGAAGAGAAAACAATTATTGATATAAAAGATGAATTATCTCTTATCTTTGGTTTGGTTGTTTTTGGTTTGGACATACAAATTCACAAATTAGTTATAATGCATATCAATATTCATCATGTAGTTGACCCTCATTCTTTTACTCCAATTTCTCATAAATTAGCTGGATTTAAATGCTATTTATATAGAAACTTTAAATTATGTAAGTTTGAAGCAGATAGAAGAAAACATTGAAATTTACATGAAAGATTTAATTAAATCAGGCTGTAATTGTAATTTAAATTCTTAAAATTTTCTTAAAATTTTTTATTCATCTTTGAATATTAAAAATTTTAATAATAATGCATGGATTGGCCTTCCTTATTGAACCGCCCACCTTATTTATCTAACATAAAAACAACAAATAGAAATCTGAAATACTTTCCTCTTTTTTTAAACTACCCAATATTTAAAGGTGCTTGGTCCTCAGGTAAAGTGTAAAATATCATTGGCAGCAAACTATCAATAACATAAACACTCGGCTACTGGACAAATACCAACCAAACAAACACTTTATTTATTTTTAAGGTAAAACCTTGTAGGTGCCAGCTAATTACATTCGTAATTAACATGTTTATCTGTTTAGCACTAAATCCAGTACCTGAGCCTCCAGCTAGCTCAACGGATTTTAACTACCTTTTAAGATAATAAAAACTCCACCCTAGATAATACTTCTATTTTAAAAAGAATAACAATGTACTGAATGAGAAAACAATTTACGTCTTTACACAACAAATCTTTACTTTTAAAATTATAATTTCCCTATCCTTTTACTTTTAAATTAATTATTTCTTATTTATCAATTAAATTTTTCCCTTTCCACTTTATTAAAATATTACTCTGTATAACTTTGTGTGTTTTAAAACATAAATATTTTAAAAGACAATTTAAATATTTTCTTTTTTTTAAAAAAAACAATCGTTTTGCTTTATAATTTAAAAACGCACACTCTGTTCATTTTAGATACATGTTTTTTAATACATTACTATTATAAATAAAATGTACACAATACATTAACTTAAAATTCACACATTCGTACACACAATGTCTTTAAATATAATTAAATATAGAAGCCGATATTGTTTGTATTTTCCAAGTATTATTTTAAAAAGTTTAAAGTTTTATTTAGCACAGTTTATTGTTTATCATTAAAGGAAATCAAGAATGAAAGCATATTAAAACAAAAGTTACCTAGGATTTATGAATTTGGAAATGACGTACACAGCACAGTGTAGATTCTTTAAAATTATTTATGACCGATTAGCGCTAACTTCCAGCAAATCTTCTTTTGATCCTGTGATCTTATATAAACTTTCATGGATTTTCCAGCATACACACACTCCGCTACTTTACTTGCTTTATTTGAACATGGTTACCTCTGAACTAAGAAAGCTCCAGCCGATTGTACAATGCGGTGATTTAACAGTGTATTGTATCGGGAGACATAAGAATTTATATAATTGTTATATCTGTAGCTCCAAGAAAAATTAAAAAAAAAAAATTATAATAATTCCAGAATAATAAATGTTGAAATATTTAAACCGTTTAAACAATGGAAATTTTTTATTAACTCCAGCGTCTATTGTCTCGTGAATGTCCTTTGCTTCGCTTTGATTGGGCTTCTAATTTTTTTTCTTTAAAACTTTCACACGCACACACATTTAATTGTTTTATTGTAAAACAAAACGAATTTTCTTTATTATTTTTTATTACAAATTAATCAAAATAATATTAAATCATTTTTTATTTCATAAGATTTTTTCTTTTTTTAAATAAAAAAATCTTATCCTTTTTTAAAGCATTTATTATTATTATTTTAATAATACCCCCCCCACCCTACTCTTTAGTTTTAAATCTTTATTTTTTCAACTTTTATTTTTTTAAAAAATGAGATTTATAAAATATTAATTAGATAACAATGTACCTCAGTACATTATCTCCGTCCCTCCCCTAAACTAAAATATCATTCTGAGCATTTTAGTTTCCACAATTTAAATTTATAAGTATTATATGGCTTCATTTAATTAAAGTTCGTTTACCTATAATTATTTATTATAATTTCCATCCCATTATATTTTTATTAAGATCGATCAGGAGGCTCTTTTTCCATTTTGTCGCTGATCTATCTAGCATTATTTAAATAAAAAAAAACATTTTCTATTTCAAAACATATATACAATCAACCTTCACTCCCCTAGTTCTTTCTTTACACCTCATGTTCGACTATCCTCATTCATTCGGAGTGTCCCTTATTTTTTTTCTTTCTTAAGGCTTATGCTTCCACGTTATATAATGTCATATAAAAATCACCTTTAATAGTTACGCTAATCTGACCAGCTCTAAAAAACAACAACACACTATCACGTTTTCTAACCTCTCTTTCACTAACTATCACCTATATTATTAATGGCCAACTTTGACCACACCATTTAGAAAATGTCTAACTACAGCCTATGTTGTTCCTACATTTGAAACAACCAGTTTCAGGCCACGTCGATGCACCAAATGAACGTCCAACTACAGCTTATGTTGGCCCTACCTTTGGCAACGACTATTTTCAGGCCCCGTTAACGCACCACATAAACATCCAACTACAACTTATGTTGGTCCAATGTTAATGCGCTAAATGACCGTCCAATTACAACTTATGTTGGTCCTACCACTTGAAACAACTAGTTTCAGGCCACGTTAATGTGCCAAATAAACGTCCAACTACAACTTATGTTGGTCCTACGTTAATGCGCCAAATGACCATCCAACTACAACTTACGTCGGTCCTACCAATGCGCCAAATAAACGTCCAACTACAACTTACGTTGGTCCTACGTTAATGCGCCAAATGACCGTCCAACTACAACTTAATCGGTTCTACCACTTGAAACATCTAGTTTCAAGGCCACATTGGTGCGACAAATGAACTGCCCACCTTATTTATCTAACATAAAAACAACAAATAGAAATCTGAAATACTTTCCTCTTTTTTAAACTACCCAATATTTAAAGGTGCTTGGTCCTCAGGTAGAGTGTAAAATATCATTGGCAGCATACTACCAATAACATAAACACTCGGCTACTGGACAAATACCAACCAAACAAACACTTTATTTATTTTTAAGGTAAAACCTTGTAGGCGCCAGCTAATTATATTTGTAATTAACATGTTTATCTGTTTTGCACTAAATCCAGTACCTGAGCCTCCAGCTAGCTCAACTGATTTTAACTACCTTTTAAGATAATAACTCAGCCCTAGATAATACTTTTATTTTAAAAAGAATAACAATGTACTGAATGAGAAAACAATTTACGTCTTTACACAACAAATCCTTACTTTTAAAATTATAATTTCCCTATCCTTTTACTTTTAAATTAATTATTTCTTATTTATCGATTAAATTTTTCCCTTTCCACTTTATTAAAATATTACTCTGTATAACTGTGTGTGTTAAAACATAAACATAAATATTTTAAACGACAATTTAAATATTTTCTTTTAAAAAAAACAAAAAACAATCGTTTTGCTTTATAATTTAAAAATGCACACTCTGTTCATTTTAGATAAATGTTTTTTAATATATTACTATTATAAATAAAATGTACACAATACATTAACTTAAAATTCACACCTTCATGCACACGATGTCTTTAAATATAATTAAATAGAGAAGCCAATATTGTTTGTATTTTTCAAATATTATTTTAAAAAGTTTGAAGTTTTATTTAGCACAGTTTATTGTTTATCGTTAAAGGAAATCAAGAATGAAAGCATATTAAAACAAAAGTTACCTAGGATCTATGAATTTGGAAATGACGTACACAGCACAGTGTAGATTCTTTAAAATTACTTATGACCGATTAGTGCTAACTTCCAGCAAATCTTCTTTTGATCCTGTGATCTTATATAAACTTCCGTGGATTTTTCAGTATACACACACTCCGCTACTTTATTTGCTTTATTCGAACATGGTTCCCTCTGAACTAAGAAAGCTCCAGCTGATTGTACAATGCGGTGATTTAACAGTGCATTGTATCAGGAGACATAACAATTTATATAATTGTTATATCTGTAGCTCCAAGAAAAATTAAAAAAAAAAATTATAATAATTCCAGAATAATAAATGTTGAAATATTTAAACCGTTTAAACAATGGAAATTTTTTATTAACTCCAGCGTCTATTGTCTCGTGAATGTCCTTTGCTTCGCTTTGATTGGGCTTCTAATTTTTTTCTTTAAAACTTTCACACGCACACATTTAATTGTTTTATTGTAAAACAAAACGAATTTTCTTTAGTATTTTTTATTACAAATTAATCAAAATAATATTAAATCATTTTGTATTTCATAAGATTTTTTCCTTTTTTTAAAATAAAAAAATCTTATCCTCTTTAATAATAACCCCCCCCCCTACTCTTTAGTTTTAAATCTTTATTCTTTCAACTTTTGTTTAAAAAAAAAAAGAGATTTATAAAATATTAATTAGATAACCATGTACCTCGGTACATTATATACCTAATATATCTAAAAGGATGAAAATTTGTTCAAATGATTATATTAGTTTTAGAGCACCTCCTAATCTTAATCAAATTTTAAAAGTAGTTTATTATTTAAGGCTCGAACGGGATCTTTAGCTACAAGAGAATATACATGTAAACGGAAAAATATGGGTGATTTATTTTGTAAATTATGTAAGGAAGGAATAGAAAATATTAGGCATTTGTTAATTGAATGTAAATGCTTGAAAACAGAAAGGGTACATATAATGAAGTTATGGAAGAATAAATATGAAAAAAGTGATTATACAGAAAGTGAATTATTGGTTTTTATGCTGGGTTTGGGAAAAGATAAAGGGGATTTACATATAAAGGTTATAGAGTTGACAAAGATTATGTTGTGGAAATGGGATGGAGCAGAATAAGGGAAAATTTAGAGTGGGGAATGGAAAATAAAGTGGCTAACAGGTTTATCTCGGCATAATTGCTGAGATATTCTTGACTTCATTTAAGGAGAAGCCACAATACATCACATCCAGTATTAAAGATAAATTATCTCCAAATCAATCTCTACAAATATTTTATAAAATTAAATGTAATGAACCAAAATGCAATGCAATTTATTATGGAGAATCTTGTGCCAATTGTGTTCTGATATAAGATTAGCACAGCATAAATAATTATATAAACTTGCCAAAATAGACTCTAATGTTAAATCTGTATATTTGGAACATGAAATTAAATATGGATATAAATTTGATCCTATTATAATAGTATTGATATTATTTGTACTGAACATAATGATCGAAAAAGAAAATATAAAAAGACAGTTTATAGCAAATAATATCAACACAATTAACAAGAAAAACTCGTACATTGCATTATCACGTAAATGGCATATTTTATTTTAATATATATATATATACTGTAACAGGAACTGGGTCAAACCCTGTTACAAGGGAGAGAGTAAATCAGGCAATGTATGTATGTGTGTTTTGTTTCATGAGTTGTGTATTTGGAAAGGACCACGCAGCCTACACATATATAGTTAAAAAACTTCACATAAATATATTGGAGAGACTTTCTTTTCAAAAAAAAAAAGAAGAAGAAGAACATATATAGTTAAGTAAATAATAATAATAATAGTGGTGATGGGTTACTAATATTAATATACATATTTTACTTTCAGTTGTAGATGCCGCTCGATGGCGCTGTTTTCATGCTAAAACACATAAAAATGCCGTTTCGATGGCCGACACGTTCAAACCCGCATTTTCTATAATACAACTTTTTTGTTGTGCTACAGATTGCAGGCCGCTATGTCACATCGCAGTACAGCATGTATGTCGCATCGCACCAAATTAATTTAGCGAATTCGCAGTTTATAGAATTGTTATGGCTTGATGAGAGGGTGTGTGTTTTTGAATTGGATGGAAATGTTGTTTTGATTGAATTTTTTTTTAAAGTATTGAAATGTTCAGATTTTCTAAAGTAATAATTATCAGACTCTTTGCACCGTACTGTATTGAAGTTTGAAGTGGGAAAATGTTGACAAGATATATGTGTAAAGTGAGTTTGGAATTAGGTAACGCGTCAAGTAATGTACTGTTCGTAACATTCCACGAGACAAACAATATTCTACCGTCTGTTTATTTTTGAAGTAAAAAATAGCGGTAACACAAAAATATCTAGTAAGAAAAGTACAATTTTACACTATTTTTTTAAATTTCGTAAAAAGCATATATTATAAACATGGTTAATAAGTAAATAGGACATTTTATATATATATATTTGTTGTTTAAAAAACTTTTACTTTCTTTTTTTTCTCCGACTACTATTATACTTTGTTGAATATATTTTACATTTATTGTTATCATTTATTTTATATATGTTAATAAAAAAAAATATTTACAAAAAGAGATTTTGATAGTTTTTATTTTAGCATTACAAACAACAGAACCCTAAAACTAACCCTAAACCTAACCCTAACAACTTTTAGTTTTTGTTGTCATTCTATTTGAAGTAAAAAATAGCGGTAATATCTGTTTCTCTGTAAAAAATTAAAATGTAAAACGAAGACTAAAAAAGTAAAAAATAGCAGTAACACAATAATATCTGTTTCTCTGTAAAAATTTAAATTTAAAAGGAAGACTAAAAAATTTTACTTTTTATTCCGATTATGAGTTTTTAAACAACAACAAAAAAAGAAGGCGTAACCCCACTAAAAAAATATCCGATAGAAAATTGTTTTTTCTAATAAAGCAAATTAAAAAACACGAATTAAATTTTAATTTGTTGATTTTATTTTACAATTATTGTTATCATTTTATTTGTATATGTTAATAAAAAAAAATATTTAAAAAAGACGATTTTGTTTTATTTTTATTTTCGCATTACAAAAAACACATCAATATGATTAAAATCAACGGCTTGGGAATGTTCATATTTTATAGTTTTAGCATGATAACGGTGCCATCGAACGGCGTCTTTGTCTATAATACTATCACCTTACTTTCTTTCACTTATTTTATTCTTATTTTGTGGCTTACATGTATATTGATAAATATTGTGTTGAAGGGGGTAAGAAAAATGAATAAAATCAAGAGATTTTCAAATATTTTAAAATGTGAAGAAAACAAGAAAGGAATTTTGTTTACCTTTCACGAATCAATTAGTCAAACGGACTATTGTTATTGAAACGGATATAGTTAATAGTTGGATGTTTCATTTAAATTAATAAGATTAATTATTATCAAGCTTCGAAACTTTGTGGAAATGATTTTAGTGTTAGCTAAAAGAAAAGAGGCGGAATGTCCATTAAGAAATTAAATTCTTGAGGATCCTATTGTCTAATTATCGAGGTAAACAACAAATCGTAGTTAGAGGGGATTTCCAAAAATAGCAAAAGTTAAGACCAAGTTGCTAAGTAGTTTTTCTTTTGTTCGTGTATTGGGCAAAAAGATTTTTGGCTAGAGATAAAAAAAAGATAAAACATTGTTGAGAGCTAGGACATTTTGTTTTTGGTCAGTTGGCTATTGATTATTGCAGAGAGAAGGCAGAAGGCAATACGTGGCAAAAAGAAGAGAGAAAAATCATTTTTGACCAGAAAAAAATAAAAGATATAAAGGAAACTCCATGAAACGCATGGGGTAAAGTTCTCATTGTGCTGGGGGTCTATGTTAGATGCCAGCTCCTTCTGTACCTTTGAGGCCATGCAAGATATTAAGAGACAGATTGCCCTAAATATTATATAAAAAAAAGAGAGAGAAAACATGACAAATGAATCCGGCGTCTGACGTCCACCATTCCACAGATCTATTATGGAACAATGAACTTCTTAATTAGAATACTGAATTAGAAGACAAAATGGACTCGCGATTTTATCCACATGCACCCAAGAAATTAGAATAGAAGTAAAAGAATTAATGATCACAAAGAGTGCGCTCAGAGATATTTAATTTAATTACGAAGACTCGTCAAAAAAGCGGTAAATATATCTGCTATTATTTCCAATCTTTAAATGCACAAAAATCAAATAGTGTAATAACTTTATACGTATTTTGCTTCATAGATTTTATTCTTTAACTATAACATCCTGTAAACAGAATATGTCATATACATGTGTGTGCCACTTTATAATTTCTTCAAATAAACATAAATAGATTTTAAATGTAACAAAACAAACTTTATATATATTTTTTTGTTTGTTTATTTGTCTCTTTTACATTTTATTATATATATTTTTGGTTTGGAATACGTATTGTATGTTTTGAAATAGATTCCATTATTACTTTCCTAGGAGTGCGTGTTGATATATGTTTATGTGTTAGATTAACTACTTCAGCTTCAAGCCGCCATATTGAACTTTTTAAAATACTGGCCTGAGACACAATTTTCATAATAACTTCAGTTTTAATTATGTTAGAGCAAAAACAATTACATTGCTAGAAACTAGAAAAATTAAGGAAAACAATAAGCATAAAATAAATAGTGATAACTATATAAAAAATAAGGAAAAAAAGAAATTTTCACATCCGAAATAATTATTATTTTATTGTTTGTTCATAATTTGGAAATTAACATTAACTAAAATTCAAAATACATCTTCAGTGATAATTTCTTTCTATTCCTTACAAAATTATCTTTCTAAACATGTATAATATGTCTTACCTGAGATAATCCACAGCTTCACAATCTCCAAAAGAAGTCGGATATGACTTCTTCATTTTTATCTTGTACCCCAAATGTTCTAAATGTCAAAGGCGTCTATAAAGAAAAAGATTCATCCTAATAAAAGATACAAAAGAAATCATCATAGCAATTGGCTTCTTGTCTGTCTAAAACTAGAAATTGTAGGATAATTTCTATATCACTGATGAGTTTCATCTCTTCATTTTATTTTATTTTTTTTGTGTACAATAGTGATGTTTATATTCTTTGTGGTCACCGGTGATGTTTATATTCTTTATGCACTGCACAAGTGATGTTTATATTCTTTATGTACAGAAGTGATGCTATCTTCTTATATTTATTGTACCACAGATATAATTTATTTGCATATAGTCTATAGACTTGAAAATAATGTTATGAAACATATAGCAAAAGCAAAGTATGATCAAGCATAAACATAAACAAGTTTCAGAATTGGATTATATGTTTGAGTATGCAATGTTTGTATACATTTGATTATTAGTTTTATAACCCATTGCTTGTAAACCATATTATATAAACATAATTAATGATTTTCAAAAAGTATACTTTTTGAAAATCATTATTTTTATAAAAATAAGAGGATTAGTGTAGATAGAACTTTAGATAATTACGATATGAATTATATACTAATAAGTTAATTACGATATGAATTCTATATGAGTAAATATATAATTACAAACTAAATCACACTAATTTTTCGATAAATATGAATTCTATGTGAGCATAAATAAATGTATTACAAACTACCTTTAGAAAATTATGATAAATATGAATTCTATACGAGCATAAATATATAATTACACACGCCAATTTTTCGATAGATATGAATTGTATATGAGCATAAATAAATAAATATATAACTACAAATTAGCACACACTAATTACAAACTAAAATTAATAAAAAAATATATTTTTTCAAAAAATTAAAAAAATTTTACTTACGAATAATTACGTTGTTCGTCTGGTGTAGGCCTTGTTTGTGAATAATACCGGAGAAAATTTCACTTCCAGCCCGTAAAACATTTTATGTCTTTTATCGTTTCGTGATAAGTACAAAAATTACCAAAAAAAAAAACAAAAAAAATAAATACTGTGGTTGATTAAAAAATTCGCCAAAAATCCAAATTTCAACAGATTTTTTTTTGAAATAAAGATTGTTTGAAAGCTAACCTATAGAGCTATAAAATGGCCATATTTTTTTCGACATCATGATTATACTTTTTACATCAGCAAAGAAAGAAAATAACATGTCATCAAATGAGCACCTGCAGCGCATAATGTAAGCCAACAACACTGAAATGGTTAAGGGAAAGAGATTTTAATTCACCTGCCGTTTTTTCTTCGGCGGATTACGCCACCACCCCTGATCATAAGCTAGTGTAAACCAGGCAAAAGCATTAAAATTTATTGTTAGCGAATTCCACGATTCTTGTTAAATAGCGAGATTGGTGCTTGGGCCGTAGCCCATAAACGCAGACATTTGCACATGAGAGAGTTAGTTAAGTTTGGGAGGGACCGAATTTTATTCATTTACGTATATCCATGTTTGTATTTAGCAGCCGAATTCCTTTTCCTCACCCTTTGAATGACCGAATATTAGCAAAACTTCACAAAAAGGGAAGGATGACTCAAAACATGGGAAAATTTCGTATGGGAGGGGATGGTCAGAGCTATAAGTACTACGAATATGTAGGCATGTCAATTCATCTTCTGGAAAGAAATGCACGATCAGAAGTCAAATCTCAGTAACTAACTGATATATAATAAATATAAAGTGTAGTAAATGAGGGAAAGCGAGTTTTAGTTACAATATATTTTTTTTTATTTATATATTTTATTCTGGTTCTATGATTATGATTGACTTGGATGGAAGCAATGCTTAGATATTATTTTTATTAAAATTTTAGTTTCCTGAATAGTTTTCCATGACTAATATATATATATGTTATTTGCTGTTAACTGAAAGGGGACCCTTGATTCCTCGTGGAGGCCTAAAAGGGAACCGAGCATGGCAAAATCGTAATGTCCACTCCATGCATTCTTGTCATTGCAGCTGTTATTACTATGTAATTATTCATATAGTATATGAACCTGGATGGGCTGCTCATCAACATGCATTAGCCAGTGTGATGAGTTTATTGGCTTGCTACCATTGAGTTTTCTTGAAAGCAGAATGAATGTGTGTGTGAATGAATTTTTTTTTCTAATAGATATTTACAATCATGGGATGCTGTAAAGTTATCAGCCAAGACAGTTGTTGGCTGCCAAAGGTAGAGGATGTTAAGAATCTCCTGATTGCAGACCCAAACTGCCATTTGATAATGATCTTTTATTTAGGTACTTGCAACTGCAGATCACTTTCAAATAAAGGAAGATTGGAAGAATTGAAAGTGGAACTGTCTTATATTAAATGAGACATTATTGGGCTTGGTGAAATTAAAAGAAAAGGTGAAGAGACAGTTGATTTAAAAAATGAACATGTATTACAAAGGAACAAACATTGGAAATACAAGTGGAGTAGGATTCATTATAAATGAAAAAGAGAAGATTGATGTATATCAGACAGAATGATAAGATTAGTTATTCAACTTAATAGCAGATATCATTGCAGATAATTCAGATTTGTCCTAATAAGTTCTCATTATGATAAGCCAATAAACATCGCACGATCACCATCTCCTATGCTTGCTTGTAACTGTTAGCAAAACAGGCAAAACTCTCTATACATATTGCCATTCAGGGCAAGCCAGAGTATTCAATGGATACCATAAGGCTTGTGCATAAAATCACCATCTAGGGATTACTCATCCAATATCCCCAGACTAGTTTCTGGCTTGTGGCCTTTGTCAGTGAGGAGCCTTGGATCTGAGAGCACTGCCCCTAGATCTTAGGATCTAATGCAACTATATGACTATATAGGCTAATGAACTTAGATTGAAAATATTACAGTGTTTTCAGTTTAAGACTCCTAGTTTTGTAGTTAAGTAGAGATAAAAGGTGGCTGCCGGAGGGTTGCATTAGATTCTAAGATGTAAATGCAGTGCTCCCAGATCCAAGGCTCCTCACTGATTAAGGCCACAAGCCAGAAACTAGTCTGGTGATATTGGATGAGTAGGCACTAGATGGGGATTTTATGCACATGCCTTCTGTCGTCCATTGATTACTCTAGCTTGCACTGAATGGCAATACGTGTAGAGAGTTTTGCCTGTTTTGTTTCTCATTATGATGTTAAAATAGAGAATTTTTATATGGATGTACAAAAAGCTTTTGATCAACACTTAAAAATTGTCATGGGAGACTTTGATGCTAGAATCAGTCAACAATTGAGAGATGAAAGTGCTGCAGGTAAATTTGGTTATGGTGATAGAAATGAGAGTGGTCAAAGACTTGTGGAATTTGCAGTAAACTTTATATTATGAATTATTTTTCCGAGAAAAATGTTAATTGCAAGTGGACATGGAAACATCTAAATGAGAGTTCAGCATAAAATAACAGAAAATATGTATTTCAAGAATATAATATTCTTAATAAATTCAATGCAGGAAGTGCATCAATTAGTAAGAACAAAAATTATTAAGAAAAACAATATTCACAGTTGATATTCTTAATCTTCAGAAACATTCTAATGAATTTAAATTAAAACTTGCAAATTGTTTTCAAATTTTTAACAGATTTTGAACATGATTTAGATTTGAATGAAATCAATAGAAAGATAACTGATACCCTTTTAAAAACTATTACAAAGATAGCTGGTACAAAAAAGCAGCAATTGGCCAGTAAAATTTATTCTGAGACAATTTATGAGGAAAAGAAGGAATATGAAAATATATAATAATGATGCATTAAGAAGGATTGAATATCTCGAATTTTATAAAGTAATGCAAAAAAGAATTGATAATGATATAAGAAAGTATAATTGTGAACTAGCTATAGAAGAGAATAAAAGTTTTAAGAGTGTAAAACAACATCTTGGTATTGATTGGAAAGTTATTTGTGCAATAAAAAAAAAAGATGGGACCATTATTAAAAAGGGATATATCATGAAATGGATAGAAGGGTTCTATCGAGAATTATATAGTAATAAAGAATAAGGACATCCTACATCTATTATATCTTCTGAATTGCCCAGAATTTTAAATGAAGATGTGATATGCAATTAAATTTATGAAGAAGGGGAAAACTCCTGATATTGATGGAATTATAATCGATATCTTAAAAGAAATAGAAAAAATTTTGGCAAATTATATACCGAATGTCTAAATGATAAAGATGTATTAGATGATTGAAAGAATGTAGTATTAATATTTTAAAAAGATGATATTAGAAATTACAAGATCTATCAGTCTTTTATCAGTTTTATACAAAATTTTTACCAAAATAATTACAACTCATCTATAATGAATTTTGGATTTTAACCAAGGGAAAGAACAAGCTGGATTAAAAAGTGGTTTTAGTATGGTGGATCACATCCAAGTATTGAGAGAAAATATAGAAAGGACCACTGAAGATGAATTGTCATTATGCTTTGGATTTGTAGATTATGAAAAGGCATTTGATTCCATAAATGTTTTTTCAGTGATTAAAGCATTAGATCATTAGGGTATAAACCCAGGATATTGTCATATTCTTAATTAGATTACATAATAATACTAAAAAAATTAACATTGTGAAGAGCGTAGACAGCGTGACTCCATATCTCTAAAACTTTTCACAGCAATTTTGCAAGAAGTATTTTATGGATTAAAATGGAATGCTAAGGAGATAAAAGTAAATGGAGATTATTTAAGTCATTTAGATTTTGCAGATAATATAGTTGTTTTTGCAAATAATGCTTTAGAGCTTCAGGAAATGTTGCAAGAGTTATCAGATGAAAGTAAGAAAGTAGGATTAAAAATAAATATTAAAAAAATTAAAGTAATGTTCAGTG
Source organism: Epiperipatus broadwayi (assembly GCA_028023455.1). Taxonomy (NCBI): domain Eukaryota; kingdom Metazoa; phylum Onychophora; class Udeonychophora; order Euonychophora; family Peripatidae; genus Epiperipatus; species Epiperipatus broadwayi. The sequence goes on along the minus strand of JAQFVV010012612.1, from coordinate 190,483 downwards.
GATTTTTTCAAAAGATGGAAATAAAATTTGGTAATGATGACTTAGAAAAAGTAAACAACTGCAAATACCTTAATCAAATTATTACTACAGATGGAAACATAATGGATAAAATTAATCATAGAATTAAAATTGATTCGAGTGCTTTGGGTAAAAATAACTTAATATTAAAAGGAAATATGCCTATGTGTTTGAAATGGAAGATTTATGATAAATGTGTTTTCCCATTTCTTACTTATGGATCTGAGACTTGGACACTTAATAGAAGAGCAATACAGAGACTTTAGACAGCTCAACAAAGTATGAAGAGAAGTATGTTAGGAAGAACAAGAAGAGATCTAAAAATGATATACATGGGTGAGAACAAATGTGTTATTGACATCATTGAAAAAAATAAAAGATTAATGTGGAGTTGGGCTAGACATATTGCTAGAAGAGATGATAATAGATGGACAGTTGAAATCTTAAACTGGATTCCAAGAGATTATAAAAGACCATATGTGAGATGGATGAATGAAATAATGAAGTTTGCTGGAATGATCTAGAGGAAGGCTAGAGATCGGAGATAGATTGAACTTGAAGAGACCTTCATCCTGCAATGGATTGATAATAATTGAAAATGATGATGTGTGTTTGTATCTAGTTGAATTTCATTTAAGTCTTTATTAACAGCTGAAATCATGATCATTAAAGAGAATTTTTAATATAAATTTGTTTTTTTAGTAAGGATTTTAGTGTTATATGATTTACAATTTTATTTATCATTATTACTAAAAAATTTTAGACAGTATTTAATTTTCTATTTTCAGTGTTGGATATTTAATATTAGATAGGGTTGTATGATCTTTGGTAAATTTCACTTATTTGTTTTCTGGTACATTATATATTATTTGTTAGTTAGTTCTTTTAGTTATTTCATTTTAGTATGTGGCAGATAATATTTAATTTTTTGTTTGCAGAAATTATGGATATAAAGAAATTACCAATTATGATATTCAATATGTCTAATAAAATATAATCTTCAGTGATGTAAGCTTTATAATATTTTTCTACTTTCATGAAATGTTAGGTTAGATTTTAAAAAAATGGTTTTCTTACCTAGATGTAATTTTGTTCTAAAGTTTAAACAATTTATTTTGAATAAATTTATTAATAAATTAAGTTTAAATTGTCTAATTTAACTGATAGAATTAAAGTATTTTAAAAAATCCTAGATTTTAGAAGTGATTAAATTCTATTTTAAATTCTTTCTTAAAGTGATTAGATCAAAATATCAGTGTGTTTATTAAATATATATATATATTAACAAATCCATTTACTTCTGTTTCTAATCACGACTCAATCCTTTTTTCTTTTCAAAAATATACAGTACATATAGCCATATAATTCTATAATTAAAAATCACTTCTTTTCTTTTCAAAAACTTTATTTGATGTATATATATATCCACTTATTTCCAACGTTTCGACTATAGAGTAAAGTCGAAACGTTGGAAATAAGTGGATATATATATACATCAAATAAAGTTTTTGAAAAGAAAAGAAGTGATTTTTAATTATAGAATTATATGGATATATTAACAAGTTTAATTGGTTATTAAAAAGGTTTGGAAAAAGGAATGTTATTACTAAAAGAAACTTAAGTATAGGGAATTATAATAAAAGACAGATGCTTCATCTTTTTAAAATTTAATTTTGTTTTAAATAGCTCTGATTTAGAAACTTTAAGTAAAGTCCCTTTCTTTGTTCTTTTTAGCAATAGGAATGTGGTAATTGATTTTTATTTTTGCTATTGATTGTTGTAGAAATATTCCAGATCATAATAAAATGTTTCTACATATAATTTTGAATAGACAATTATTTAAGGGGAAATTTTTGTTTTTGATCCTAAATATATAGATCTTATTTATAAAAAAAGATTGAATGATATTATCTTATTAAAAGAAGACAAAGGTAACCATTTTGTATTATTGAATAATAGTGATTTAAAAAATAAAGAGGAAGTATTCTATTTTAAATTGTGATCCTAGTAAGAAAATAAAACCTAATTTGATTGATATTATGGAAAATAAAAGGTTGATAGAGCTACTTATTTGTTTTTTATTGTAGTGATTATTTAGTTCCTAAAGTTTTAATTTCAAGTTTAATAAAGGTAATTTTTCTTTAAGGTGTATTTTTGATTTTACATGGGGGATTGTTGATAAAAAAATTTATAAGATTTTTTTTTTTAAATGTCATTAAATAAAATCAATAATAAATATGTTATTATGTTTTTTACAAATATGATCCATTAATATATTTAAAAAAATTTTAAATAAATTCTTTAATCTACTTTTTCTTTTCAAATTTTTTTATATTTATTTTATGATTCATTTTTTATTTCAATCTTCCTCCAATATTTCATTCATATTATATGGTCTTTGTCAAGGATTTATTATTCCTAATATATATATATTTACAAAAAATTTTCAAAAACAACATAGCAAAGAATATCAAAATTACCCCAAATTTACAACTCAGCCAGAGTAGCCAAAGCAAATAAATTCACTGTTTCAATCACTGTAAGGGACTACAAGATAACATATTGATACTAAACACGTGTTGCACCGATTAATTGGCAAGTAATCGGCCATATCAGTCATTTACCCAATTAATCAGGTCGATTAATCACCTTTGATAATCAGCAATTTTTGTATTTTAATATTGTTGATTTCTGTTATATATTTATTACTTATACAAGATTTCTGTTATATATTTATTACTTATATGAAAAAATGAAAATTAACAAAAAAAAATTTAATTCTAATTATTCCTTTTACATATTTTAACCTATTAAAAAATTATTATTTTTAGTGTATCCTTTTATATTCTTTTGAAGAGTTATTTCTTTTTTTAATCCATTAAAAATTATTTCTTTTATTTTCACATATTTAAAAATTTAATATTCAAAATTTAAAACATCTAAATTGTAATGCAAAAACATGAGAATTTCCCCATTTTCAAAGCATAGCCTATTCCTTGTCAATTTTTCCACTTTCAATGGAAGATGCTGGAATATTTAGATATTACACAGTTAGTTTGCTCAAATTAGGAAAAAGTTCTTTTGAACTTCTCCACCACAAAAATGGATCACTATGTCTTGGTATAAGGGCGAATTTAAATAGTTTTCTAATTCTTAATCAAAATGTTTGTTTCTTTTTCTTTCATTTAGAAAACATGATCTTCTTCATTCTTTCATTTACCAGAAACTAATTCATCAAATAAATTGGAAAAACTTAAGAGATTTCCTTTATCTTGATCAACCTCAGAAATTTAATTTAATTTAACTTTTGAGATATTGAATTATCAGCATCTTCTAAGTTATCAAATGCTTATCTTTTTATTTCCTCTACCATATCCTCTTTTTGAAATTTCATTTTGAATCTTGGATCTAATAGAGATGATAAGCATAAAGACTTGTTTTTTATATCTGCTGAAAATCTTTTCTTCATTGAAACTTATAGTTCTTTTACTGTGGTATAAATTCCACTAAAGGAACTACTGCTCTTTGCATTTGACAAGAATAAATTCAGAGTCTCTATTATAGAAATTATTAAAGATGATGTGGTTTCTCATTTGCTGGCTTCCAGAGTAATTTTTTTCAAATGGTTTTAAAAGCAGACAATTTTATCAATGAAAGACCACTGATAAGGGCTCAACATAGGAATTTTATTGTCTATAGTGTATGTGACAAGGGCTTTTTGCTGTTCCAAGTTTCTTTCCAACATGTAGTATGTAGAATTCCAGCAAGTAAGAACATCTTGAATTTATTTATATTTCTGTAAACCTGACTTATCTTGCAAATCTTCCAGTTTGCTTAAAGCTAAAGCAGAATGATTAACATGTGTGACAATATTTCTATTAGCTGTGATTATAGCTTTTATAGCTTGTTGAGAAAATATCTATTTACTAAGTATCAGTTGCAGTGTATGTATAAAGCATGATAATGCCTCTAAATTGTAATTTCTGATTCCAGCTGCCATATTTGCTCCAGAATCTCTCAGTACTAAGAATAACTTATCATTTATCAAATTATACTGTTCAAGAACATTATTTATCTGTTCATTGATTTGCGTAGATGTGTGGAAACCTTCAAAGGGAACAATTCTCAAAACAGTTCTTTCTTGTTGAAACTGATAGTTCAACCAGTGGCCTGTTATATTTTAAAAAAGGAGAATTGTTTGTAGTTGCTATTCAAATATCAGTGGTTAGAGAAATATATTTTGCATCATTGATAGATTTCTGAATTTTTAATTGAATTTTTTAAAAATATATCAGGGATAATATTATCAGAAAAATATTTTCTGCTGGGAATATTGTAATTAGGAGCAATTTCTTTTAGTAATCTTTGAAATCTTAAATCAGATTCAACAGAGTATGGTTGTATATCTACTAGCTATCATTTCTCCAATCAAATAATGAATTTCTTTGGATCATTGATCATTTATATCCCACAATGTTTTCTTCTCTAATACTTGAGTTAAAGTAGCCATCTTTAGTGTATATGTTTCCGCTGTTACTGATTATCATCCATCTTCTTTGGTTTCTCTTTTCATCTTTCCAGTTTTTTTAAAAAAGTCTTCATGATGATATTTTTTGAGATGATTTATCATGTTTGTGGCTGCAAAAGATTTAGAATTTTTTCCATCTCTTGATATTAAAGCATTACATAAATTGCACTTTGAAAATTTTTCGTTTTTGTCTAACTTAAAAAATTTCCATACAATACTGGAAGCCATGACAGGTTGGGATTTGGAAAAAGTTTTAAAAAATAATAAATGAATCTGAAAAAAGAAAATATAATTTTATTGTTATAGAATTCAAAAATTTTTTTTTTACTATTGGTGGAAAAGAGATTATATCAAAGTATATTTGCTCCTTTTGAAACGATAAAGGATTATAGGTTCTTGATAAGGTGTTTTAAAATATAAAGTTTTAAATAAAATGTTTTATAAACAATGCATATGCTTTTCAAAGAAAACTAAAAACTGCAGCTAATAGATCTTCCAACCAATTATAATAAAATAAATATGAGTATGACAATTGCATAATTTTTTAATAATTCGTCTGTAGATCTCATAGATCAGGATGTTTTAGGCTCAGATATATGTAAAGATGATATAATACATATTTAATAATACATTTAGGAATGCGAGATGTCCTGATTTTGTCCTACAACCTTAAACATATATATATATAGAATTACTAAAAAAATTTATGAAGTGTCCTGATTTTTTTGTATCCTGAGTAAAAATCTGGCAACCTTAAATACAATGATACCTATAGGCTTACGAACTTACTTTGTTCCTAGCAACAGATCACATCTCAAATTAATTTGTTCTGGTGCTCAGAATATATATTTATTTAAGTTTTATTTGTTTATGCATATAAAAGTGGAAAAAATAAATTAAAATAGCCTTAATTTTATAAATATTTTTATTATGTATAAATATATGTATATATAAAAATGTTTGCATTCGATTTTTGCCACATCAACTTTAGTTTTTTTAAGGCTCCCACAATGCAATGGTGCTGTGCTGTTGATATGAGAGAGACCCCCAAAAAATAGCCATAGAGTGTTTAACTGTATTTAATAATTGGCTGATTAATTGGTATCGGTCGATAATGCATCAGTAATCAGCCATTTTGCTTATCGGTCCAACTCTACTAAACACTAGCCATAATTCCACTTAATATCATACACCTTTAATATTAAAAGAACTTTTAAATAAGTTAATTGCTTCAGAATCATACATTTTTAATAATAAAGATTCTTTAGTTCTTTTTATTTCATTTTCCTCAAAGAAGACAACATTAACCTCATCAAAATTAATAATGTGGTCTGTATCTTTTACATAGATATATAAATAAGCATTTATTTTATATAGCGTATGTTTACAATTGTATACATTCAAATATCAGCCTTTTAAGCTAATTGTGCATACGCAAATGAATACTTTCTCACCAATACAAGATATAGTATTTATGCAGGAATAAAAGGAATCCTCTTATTCCTACAACTCAAATGCTTATATATGAGCAAATCTGAAGTACTGGCAAGTAAAGCGTAAGGATGGAACCGTCACTTTAAATTACTATATACGATGACTGAATGAATGACATGGGTGAAATTGTTTTACTAAATGTCATTCCAACTGAAACTTAATGATATGTAAATAAGCATTTATTTTATATAGCATATGTTTACAATTGTATACATTCAATTGGGCTGATATTTGAATGTATACAATTGTAAACATACGCTATATAAAATAAATGCTTATTTACATATGATTAAGTTTCAGTTGGAATGACGTTTAGTAAATTCTAGACAATTTCACCCATGTCATTCATTCAGACATCGTATATAGTCATTTAAAGTGACGGTTCCATCCTCATGCTTTACTTGCCAATACTTCAGATTTGCTCATATATAAGCATTTGAGTTATAGGAATAAGAGGATTCCTTTTATTCCTGCATAAATACTATATCTTGTATTGGTGAGAAAGTATTCATTTATTATTAACACTCGCAAAGCGTGTGCACAATTAGCTTAAAAAGCTGATATTTGAATGTATAGATATATAAAGTAGAACTGAGATATTTATTTCTAATCTACTTATATGTACCTTTATTCTTTCATTTAAGCTCAAACTACTCTGATTTATATATACCTTCTTACAAAAACAAGGATGATATACACTACTCCAGAAATAGTCTTTCTATCAAAAATTTCCTTTGTATTATTAATAAATTATTCAAAGTAATACCCCCTTTGCTAAGCAATTACATACAATTCCATAAGAAAATTTAAATGGCAAAGAAATAAAATCATATTTTTATTTTTATATAATTACAAATATTATTACTATTAAAATAAAATATTTTTAACAAATGTATCAGAGTAGCCAACACTCAAATAATCTTTATAAAATTATCCTTTTTGAAACATAGCTACCTCATTAGAATTATTTAATCTCTTATTTCTATAACAATAATTTCTTAAATCAGCTACTTTATGGGATATAGATTGATAGCTATCAGGTTTAATTATAGACCTTAACTCTTTATAAACTCTTAACATAATGACTAGATACCAAACAATTATTCTTTATATTTCGAATCATCAATAAGTCTAAAAATTTTAATTTAACAAAATCTAACCCACCCTCCTTCTACACCATATTTTATAGAAGGATCAAAACTCACCAACTCTTTCACTTTATCATTCTCTTTTTAACCACATCAATGAATTCCACAAGGGTTTCTGCTTAGGGCATTGCTATTCACCATGTACATAAATCCACTACTTAATAACATTGAAAAACAGTTGCCAGGGATCTATATACCCACACTTGGTCATAATTTAGCCTTATAGCTTACATGGATGATATAATAGTTTTTCTAACAACTAAGAAACAAATACAAACATTAACTGATATATTACATGAATAAACTTGCACCTACAAACTAGAATTTAACCTTAATAAAACGTGCATTGTGTATATATATATATAGGCAAAACACATACAAATGTATTTCAGGGTAAACCTATAGCCTATTTAGGATTCCTCTTTCACTTGAGTTACATGGCTATACAAAACAAACTAATTCAAACAACAGAATGGACCATATCCTCTTTCTCAAAGGCATATCTTTCTCTATATTTGAAATTATCACTTACAAACATGCTGATTATAACAAAAATTACTTACTATACACCAATTATAGTCTTCACAAACATCAAAGTTTTATTCACTGTGTAGAAAACTTTTATGGTAAAGAAAAATAGTGGCCATCTCACTCAGGCAAATGCATTATCATAGCAACCTAAATGGATTAGGGCTACATTCTATTCATGTATTCTAAATCAAAATCTTACCCTAACATAACTTTCCCATAAGACAAATGACTACTGGAATACATATGTACTTCTACACACAAACAAATTATAACTTATACTTTCCAATACTAGGCATTAATAATAAGCAGCTAAAATGTAGATTTAAGTATTGGAAATTCGAGCCTAAATTTTTTGATTTTCTATTCAAAATGAATATGTGGTCATTACCAACATTATATTTCATGAAATATAAGAGAAACACACTTGACATTGACACTATATGAGTTGTGCTACAGATCAGAAGAGAACCAAAAACATATTCTTTGAGTGTAGTAGCCTATAACACGCTCGATCTTATATTACAAAAAGAATGCAACTATAAGTTTAATTGGTCTTTCAAATGACTGCTTTGCAGAAATAAAAAGTAACATTTATACTTATCTGCATTATGGTGCACTCAGTGCACTTATCTTTAGAATGGTAATGTAAGAAATTTTAACACATTTAAAAACCAATTAGAAACAATAAAATAAAGAGATAAAAAAATCTCCCCATCAGACATTTTTGCAGCCACTTGGTCACTTGTCCGTCTGTATTCTAACCTCTAATGAGATGTATTTTCTGTTTCCTATTTTATTGTAAATGTTTTTAATAATAGTTTAATTCCCTGAATGCTATTGAAAATACTTATTGTGGTAATCTTGGATTAGTTTTATATTTTTTTAAAAACTGAAATACATATGTATTTTCCCCCTCTTTAAACTGAAATATCTGTGTATATATATATATTTTTCCCCTTTAAATTGAAATATCTGTAGATATATTTTTCCTTGAATAAAGTTCATTCCAAAACCAAATTGAAAGAGTAAATGAGTTTTAATTGTTTTGGTCCTTCTATGAAATATGTTGTTGAAGGAGGGGGGCTAGATTTTATTAACTTAAAATTTTTAAATTTATTGATGATTAGAAATGTAAACAATAATTATTTGATATATAGTCATATGTTAAGTGTAAAGAGTTAAGGTCTCTAATTAAACCTGATAACTATCAATCTGTAACTCATAAAATAGCTGATTTAAGAAATTATTGTTATAGAAATAAGAGATTAAATAATTCTAATGGGGTAGCTTTGCTTCAAAAAGGTAAATCTTATAAAGATTATTTGAGTATTGGCTTCTCTGATAAATTTGTTAAAAGTATTTTATTTAGTAGTAATAATATTTTGTAATTATGTAAAGGATAAAGAAAAATGTGATTTTATTTCTTTGCCATATAAATTGTCTTCTTATAGAATTGTATATAAAAATAGTAATTTGTTTGGGATAATTTATTAAATAATATAAAGGAAATTTTTGATAGAAAGACTATTCCTGGAGTAGTGTATGTTATCCCTTGCTTTTGTAAGAAGGTACATGTAGCATAGAGTAGTTTGAGCTTAAATGAAAGAATAAAGGTATATAAAAGTAGGGTTAGAAATAAATATCTCAGCTTTGCTTTATATATCTATGAAAAGAACAAAAGTCACTATTAATTTTGATGAAGCTAAAGTTCTCTTCTTTGAAAGAAATGAAATAAAAATAATTAAATAATTATTATTAAAAATTTATGATTGTGAAGCAATTAACTTTTTTAAAAGTTCTTTTAATATTAAGAATGTATGGGATGTAAGTAGAACTGTGGGTAGTATTTAGTATAAATGTGTTATTATCTTATAGTCCTTTATACTTGAGAAGTCTGCTTCTAGCAGTGAAACTATTGGTTGTGTTTTAGAGTTTATTTTCTTTGGTAAGTCTGGTTGTGTTGAGAATTTGGGGTAATTTTGATTATTTTATTGACTACATTAGCTTTAAGCTTTTAATATACTGTATATACAAATATATGTTTACAAAGAATCTCTAATTACAACATAATAAAAAATATTTTATGAAATAAATTACTTTTTTTTTTAAAGCAAGAAAATAATTAAAAATAAAATAAAAATTGTAATATATGCCATAAAATACTTTTTGCTATGTTCTCTTAGGAAATTCTTTGTAAATATATATATTTAGGAATAATAAATCCTTGATAATGATTATAATGTAGTTGAAATATTGAAGGACAACTGAAATAAAAAATGGTTCATAAAAAAAACAAGATCTGAAAAGAAAAAGTAGGGTAAAAAATTTGTTTTTAAATCTTTTAAAAATTATATTAGTTTTGGTAAATTTTGTTTCTTCTCTTGAGGCAAAATAAATGATTTTATTTTTGAGGATAATTGTATATTTAGTAGTTTAGATATTGAAAATATGGATCAATTAGTCAAAGAATTAAAAGGCATTAATGTATTTTTTTCTTTTTTAGAGAAATGTGAATATTTTTTTAGATAAAATTAGTTATTCATGATTTGCTATCATTATTAGAGTATTCAATGCATTTTATGTGTAATAATATCTTTTATAAGATTAGAGAGGGATAGATTATTAGTTATGCTATTTCTTTTTTTGATATGTTTAGTCTTTTTAAAGAGTAATGCTATTAATCATTTTTCTGTATCTTTAAAACTATTTATTAGATATATTGATGATTGTTTATTTGTTATTCAGAAAGATAAATTGAAGGATTTTTTTGATAGGTTGAATGCTTTTGATTCTAATACTAATTTTACTATTGAGGGAGATACTTTTGATTTTCTTTAATATTTTATTTTGTAGTCATTTTATTAAATATAAAAATGCAAGAAATATGATATGGCCTGACTTTTATTCATAAGAAATTTCTTTATTGAATTTTTGTTATGGGAATAGAAGACATAATAATTTGAAAATAATGCTTATATTTAAAGGAGTCAATCTGTTTCTAATTATATTGCTTTGCATTATAATCATGAATTTATTAGAAATTTATTTAATAAAAATATCTTTATAGGTTCATATTAATAAAAATTTAATTATTTGTAAGAATAAAGAATTTTTATTTCTTTACCATTTAAGTCATCGATTAATAGTTTGGTAATAAGAATAGTTTTATTTCTTTACTATTTAAGTCATCAATTATTATAATGGTTTATAAGAATAGCCATTTATTGTGTGGTATGAAAGTTACTTGAAAGGTCTTGATTCAGAATAGTTGATTGATAATAATTCTATATCTGGTATGGTTGGTAAGATTATTTGCAGTTGTCATAAAATTTATATAGGTCTCAAATCATAATGAAAGAGTTAGAATTAAGAATAGTTATACGTTAGCTTTGTATATTTATGAACTGAATACAGATCATAATTATTATTTGACAATGCAGATGCTAGCGTTTATGAAAAAAATGAATTAAAAAAAAGAGAAACTGATGACAAATCTTGAATCTGAGGCTATCATTCTCAAGAAAACATTCTTTAATATTAAAGATGAATGATTTTTGAAGTAAATTATGGAAGATTATACTCTATTTTGTATATATATATGTTGCTTGTATCTAATTGAATTCCACTTGAAAAGATATATTTGTTAATAGATGAAATCATGGTTGTGAGAGAATTTTAGTATAAATTCATTTTTTAGATAGTATTTTAATATTATATAATTTCTATTTATTGAAATCTGTATATTTAGAGATAATCTATTCCCGAAAGTAAAGCAAAATTACCATCCAACACAAAATGTATATATAAAAATAATATGAGTGGCTAGAAATCTTTATCATAGTTTGTATGGCTTAGTCAGCAATTTAATTCTTGTGCTTATTTATTTATACATTTTAGCAATAGAAATTTTTTTTTTTAACATTATTTTATACATAAAATGTTTTTATATACTTCAAATTTTTAATCTGCCATATAAGCTTCATATACATGAATAAAGACATGAAAAAGTTAAATGTATTTATCCAAAATGGATGTTGTCAAATGTGTGAGTGCAATAAATTTATTGTTTGTAGATATAATGGTATTAAATTAAATCTTTTTTTAAAGTTTGATTACATTTTCCATTAGATAAGATTGTTTATGGTTTTCATGTTTAAGATGTAAAATTAATAAGAAATATTACATTAGAAGCATCAAAGTGACTGGAAGAAATTACTTCAATTTATTTAATATTAAATAAGATTATTTACACTGTTTCTGCTGTAAGATTTTTTATGACTTTATTTTGGAAAGTTTGATTATATCCATTAGAGAAAGTTTATTTATGCTATTTAAATTTACCTTAAATTAGTGTATGAACAAATGACAATATTTCCAAGTCTGTTGCTAGATGTTACATCACTTTGAATTGTTTACATTAAGTAAAATTGTTTATGCTATTTATATTCATAAGATTTTTACATCTTTTTTTATGGAAAAGTCAATTATAGTTTCATATAAAAAAGTATATTTATACTTTTCAAATTGACATGTAAACTTAGAAAAATTATAGTAAATTAATAGCAATTAAGTAACATTCCCAATAGTAAGATTGAAAAATACATCATTGGTTCGTTTGCATTAAACAAATTTTATCTAGAAAGATTTTTTTATGCTTTTAAAAGTTTTAACATTTCACTAGAGAAAAACTGGTTAGATTTTTCAAATTTACATGCACAATTAAAGTAAGAAAAGCTTATATTATTTTTTTTCCCTATAGTACAGTGAACAAACTAATAATGTGTCCTGCACTGCCATTGAAGGTTAAATCATAGCAAAATGATATTAAAATTTTATAATTACTTCAATTTATATACATTAAAAATATGTTTATATCTTTATTTGCATTAAGTTTTTTTATGCTTTTAAAATACATATGTACAATATAGAAATTTAATAAACTATTTTTTTTTCTTCCTTACATTGTGCTAATCTTAATTCAATTAGAAAAAATGCTAGTTGTGCATTTTATTCATTCTAGAAGTGTACATTCAGCTGACTTCGCTACATTATCCCCTTTTCCTCTCTCAATTGCTTTTCTTTTCTCCACCTGTTTTGACAAATGAATCATGAATTACATTTCAAATTTTTAATTCTTAGAGCTTAATGATTAAACCGGAATCTCATCAATTCCTTATGTTTTGCAATTTTCCATTTGATTTTAAGTTTTATAACTTCTTCCTTCATTATTGTGCAATCTAATTTATCCTTATATGGGGGGGTTAAAATAGATAATTTGTTTTTTATATCCGTATATATTTTTTTCATTTTTTCAGTACCTCTAATGTTTTTATTAATAAATTAGCATTTCTGTCTTCAGTTATTGATTCATTCCTGTGACTCTTGCATTTTCCAACCAAATTCTTTTATTTTTGCTATAAATTAAATATCTTGATACATTCTTTCTTAAACTTTTTTTTCTTTTAATGTTATTTGTTTCACGTCTTAATTAATTGCTAAATCTTCCATATATATTTTGCATTTTAAAGAAATCATATTTTTCCATCATTCTCACTCTTCCCATTTATTCATATTATTATTAAAGCTTTTTGCTTTTTTTTTATTTATGATCTTTTCAAACATTCTTAAATAATCATATAATTTATGTTGTTGTAGAATGACAGATTCAAGAGCTAAAGGTTTCTGAATCAATTTTTGCATAAAATAATAATAATAATAATAAAAGAGTCCCAAATCAGTCATTTGACTGAAACTGTTGTGTTCTATCAAAGCTTGGTTGCTTGTCCTCCTACTAGTAATTACTCTTATTTTCTTAGCATCAAATCTGGAAGTTGTTAACTAAAATTTCCATACATTTTTTTTATCAAGGATCCACTTCTTGTTTTACTTGTAAGTCTACTAATCACAAATTATAATCCAAATCTACATAAATATCTGCATTTTTAATACTATTCCTAAAAGTATTCTGCCTCACAATCTAATTTAAATGTATTCCAATTATCTGGATCTTTTCATGTGTAAATGTTTTTTTTTTTTGAATTTTGAACCATATGATTATTAACACTTTGCTATTTTTTTTACAAACCAAGACAAACTTTCATCTTTGGCATTTCTTATTCATAATACATTATCTTCTACTATTTTATCAACTTCCTTATCTCATAACAGTATTCCTATCTCCCATGATCATTTATATTTTTTTTACAATTATTTTCCAGTTTCTTCACACGTGACTTCTATTTTTTTATTGTGATAATCATTAATTGATACATATGTATGAATAATTAGTAAATTCCTTGGAGCTATTTTAAGTATAATCTTATCATTTGCAGAAGTACTACTTATAAAAGTTTTACTTTTGTATCTCAAAATATTCGGGTTATTTTTCTTCTCTTCTATCCTATTTGTAATTAGTTTGCTTAAATATTTCGAATATTAGCTAAGTAAAGGTTTAACTGATTGCACTTTTGGCTGGCGAAGCCAGATTCATAGCACTCTTGCTGTAGCATTTAAATGAACAATGCTAATTTATTTAAATTAGTAATTTAAATATTCTATTTGTTGAAGAGTTGGATGCTATTCTCTTTTTTGTTAATGACCTGGTTGTTATTAGCACTAAACTATGCCTTTTTCACTTTACATTATCTATCGTCTCGCTCTATGCAAACAATTTTAACATTTATTGAATGAATGTGGCCAGATTTTTGCTTCCAGAAAATGGATTTATATTCTGAGTTATTTTTAACTTGCTTAAACAAATATTTCGGTTAGGAGACTTTAGTGGCTATATTTGCCCTTGATTCTCCCATAATATACAGATTTGCGAGCAGCATTGCTGCATTTAATTTTATGCACAATTTGAACTGTTTGATTCTGGGATATTTTGCCTTTAGTGTTTAGTATACATAGTAGCACAGATTATTTCTATTCTCACACATTTATTTTTTTCATCATAGCCAACAACTCCTGAAAACATCCTACAATATATAGTCTTTATATTCTTCTATAGATTAATTACGTAAGTATTATCATATGTCTTTGCAGGGGCATGCTAGTAGTTACCAGCCATTGTATGCAAAATTTTAGTTAGCACTTCTATATACCCCCCCCCCCCCCAATAAAAAAAATCACTTTATAAAATGTATCACTAAGAAAAATGAAATATATTAATTACAATTTTATTGAACAAAAAGTAGTAACTACATAAAAAATACAGAAGGTTATGAAAATAAAAACAACAAAAATAATTTGGAGAAAAATTAAGTAATTTATGTTATTTGGCAAGAAAGTCATTTGCAAAATTCACTACATATAGTTTTACATAAATTAACAGATGAACTCAGAATTTATAAAAACATAAGTATTAAATGTTTTTGTACAGAATTAAATTAAATATTCTATGTATAAATTTACTAACTTAAAAATAAACTTATTTTTTTATGATAGTTTAATAAAATTTAAAAATAAGCAATATATTGCATTATTTATATGAGAAAAGAATGAATAATTTATTTTAGATCTTAGTTCATATTCACTTATTTTTGTTATTATGTTATTACTGATGCACTGTGCTTTATTGTCCTATGTCTAGTTACAAAAACTTACAGTTGATATTTTTTTGATTAGTCATGATACAATATATATATATACTGCAACAACAGAATATAGGATAAAGTTAAAAACTGCAGCAGATTTTTTTTATGTATGTTTAGAGGAAATTCAAGTTTTTACTTATTTACACTAAACTATTTCTTAGAACTGGGATCAGAATAAAATAAGATCTTAAGGAATAATAATAAATAAGTGATAATAAATAATTTAAGACAAACCTATAAAATATAAGTAACATTTAAACAAAAATTTAATTTGTTTTGTTATAATTAATGATTATTTTTTTATGTATTTCTAATCTTTGGGGTATTTATTAACCTGGTACCTATGTCCCTGTACCTTTGTAATATTGTTTTTGATTCGAAAGGCTTAAAGTAGGCCAAAATTGTATTGATGAACTCATTTGTGATTAAATCATAAAACTCAGATATCAGTTGTTTCATTTTATTAGATGGTATTTTGTCAATCTTTCATCTCATAAATAAAAGAATGAATAAAATTGCAATTTATAGTTATTAATACAGAAATTGTTACAAGAAAACATTGAAAAATTAAAAGGTGAAGAGATGAAAAAATTCAGTAAAATATATGGGAAGGTACATTTGAAAAAATACTACTCTAATTCTAAATACATAATTCTGATATTCATGTATTTGTGAATGTAAAAACAGGAAAAAACAAACTGACTAATGAAAAGGAATAATTTATATGAATAACTTAGAAAGAAAACCAGAGAAGGAGTTTTACTTTTTTCTAAACAATCCAAAGAGTTGCAAAATAGATAAAGCAGTAAAAATGTAATGGTGTAATAAATTCTTATGTAGACAGATTAATTTTATGTTTGAGAAATGTAATGAGGAATAGAATAATAAAAAGAATTTATTAATAGAGTGATCTTAGATTTTGCTCATGTTTTAAGGAAATTAGGCAGGACAAATTTCTAATGTTTATTCCATACATTCTTATCTTTTCAGCTGTTATTTCTGTATGATTATTCACATTATTGGCAAACATGGATGAGTTATTTATCATCTTACTAATTTTCATCTTAGTCTTTAAGATTAAGAAGTATCATGATTTTGTCACATATGCCTGACAGTTTTGAATTGAATCATCTGGGTTTTTTTTAAAGGCAGAATGTTTTTGAGTAAGAATGCTAAGAATTATTGGTTTGTGGACTTATGTTACTGTTTAATGATAATCCCCTCTTTGTCAATTTGCAACTCTATATCACTTAAGTGAAGAAAGATTTCATGAATCAAAAGAACTATATAAATATTAAATGGAACATTGCCTGGCTTTGCAAAATTAGAAGAAAAAATGAAATAGTGATTTGAAAAGTGATCAATATATTTTGTTATTTTGAAAGCACAATGAAATAAGATTTGCTATAAATAAAAATTTAAAAAAATAAAGATAACATTATGAGAGTTGATAATAGATGTAATTGCAGGAGTATATATTTATTCAACTTAATGTAAGATGAAATGCATATAATTCAGGTTTATCCCTTAAAAAGTTCTTATTATGTGAAGTAAAGGATTTTTATACAGATAAAATGAAATGCTTTTTATAAGACCAAACATGAGAGTTTAATGCTAGAATTGAAAAACAATTAAAAGATGAAAGTGCTATGGATAAATTTTATTATGGAAATGATGTGAAGTAGGATATAGATTTATGGGAGAGGGGATTATTGTGCATTCATTTTTTTTAAAAAAATATTCAAACCAGAATGGACATGGAAGCATCCAGATGAAGGCAGTGAAATTGGATTATAGATTTTCATATGCATTTTGTGACCATTATGAATTTAATGATTCAACACAAAATGAGCAAAAACCATTTAAAAAAACAGTATCAACAGTTGATAGCCTTACCTTAAAAGAAATACTTAAATTAATTTAAATTTGAAATTAATAAATATCTGAATTTGAAGATGACTCAGATTTAAGTGAGATTAATATGAAAGATATTCTACTAAGAACTGTCAGTCAGGAAAAACTGAAAAGCAGAAATTCACCAAGACAACAGTATATGAAGAAAAGAGAAGTAGAAAATATTTTAAAATAACCCAATTAGAAAAATATTTGGAATTTTATAAAAAGGGTATGTAGAAATAATGATAACATAAGAAAATATAACTTTTAAATGGAAGGAAAATTATTTCAGCAATAAGAAAAAAAATATCATGATTACTAAAAAGAGAGATAACATCATGAAATGTGTAGAGAATTCTACATAGAAGCCATTGCAGTTATATCTTTTTGAAATGTCAAGTTTGAATAATGCAATACTTTTGGGAAATGATGGAATCATTGTAAATATCTTTAAAAAAACTGGTAAAAAAAGTAAATAGATTTTTGGTAAACTAAATACTGAATGATATAGGTGTTGGATTAGTAGAATGTAATGATGTTTATATTCTAGAAAACTAAAAGAAGGTATTAGAAATTATAGATCTTTTTATAGTTATTCTATTAGTTCTATGTTAAGCTTTTATTAAGATCATTATAAATTATCTATAGAGGACAAGAGACTCAAGTCAATCAAAAGATTAGATGGATTTAAATTATTAAAGCACAATAGATTATATACAATTATTAAAAGAAAGTACTAAAAAAATCAGTGCATTGCCAAAAAGTATTTGACATTATAATCATTTCTTCTGTGATCAAAGTTTTGGAACATCAAGACATAAATCCAAGATATTGTCAAATTCTGAACATTTAACAATGCAACAACAGTGATTGCACTGCTTGTTGATAACTAAAAATATAATAAATTAAATTAGAAGAAATTAACAACTATAAATATCCTGGATAGATTATTAATATGAATGGGAATATAATGAATAAAATTAAACAAAATTAAATTGGATGGGATGTTTTTGGTAAAAAAAACTTAAGAGGAAATGTGCTTATATATTTGAAAAGGAAGGTTTTTAGTAAGTGTTTTACCAATGCTTACTTTTCAATCTGAGATTTGGACAACCTATACAAGGATGGATAAAAAGCAAAATACATGGATGAGGAAAACAAACAGAAACCATTAAAATCTTCAATGATGATTATAAGAAGGAAATGAAATGGGTTAAAAGAGATGACAATAGATGGACAATGAAGTTTTAAACTGGATCCAAATTAATTATAAAAGTCCTTATAATAAATTACATGTAAGATAAATGAATAAGATTTTCTGAAATAATGTAGAACCACTATGAATCAGAAATTTGAATACATACAGAGAATCTTTGAACTTACAGTGAATTAATAATTAAAAATGATAAGGGATAACATTATGTTTTTATCAAAATAAACCCTAGGAAAAGCTTGGATTGAAGATAAGATTGTAGTATGCCAAGGAATGAAGAACAAGTTGATTAAATATGTATCTGTAAAATAAAAGAAGGCTTTAAAGGGGAGGAAGGGTAGATAAATATTTTTGTCATGGTTTATTTCAAATTATGGCAACAAAAAAAATATTTGGTAGAGTTTATATAGTAAAATATTTCTTTTAATGTTTATAATTTTGAGAATTTAGGGAGCTATATCTTTAAGCATGTAACAAACAAAAAATACTCTATCTTTAAACAAGAAGTCACAAATAGTACTCAAAATTGCATGCAACTATACTAACTGCCGTGCAATATATTATGGGAATCACACGCAAACCTACCCATCTGAATTGTACAATACCGATATCTATATAATCATACCAAAGCTCAAGCTGACACCAAATAAATATCTTCTATGAGTATGAATCCAACCTTGGCCACATCTTCGAACCTACATTTGCCAGGCGAGAGGTCTAGCGCATTACCAGAGATAAACATGCAATTAACTATAATTAAGTAGTTGAAAATACACTAAGCATAGTGTTTTCTTGAAAGTTTATGATGATGGTGTTTTAGTTGTATTTACATGTTGGACTATTTCCATCATCTAATATGAGTATTGAATGTCTTTAGAAAAATGTAATGTTTATTTAAATATTCCAAATACATTTAACTGTTAATAATAGCACACAGGTTAATATATGCACAACGTTTCAAGAGGTATTATTCTCTCCTCTTCTTCAGGTGTTGCTTGCTTGACCAATGACAGTACTAGCTTGGGAATCGAGCCTGGACTCTTAGATTCTTGAGTATTGAATTTTAAGGTAACACTCTAATCAACTGAGCATCCTGCCAAAGGCAAGTCGTAAGAAATGTCATATACTTTTCTATGTGGTTCTTCCTGATTTCTCCACCTTTTTCTAAGAGCAAAGTTGATTAGAGGTTTTTCCATACATTATGTATAGTCACACTAGGTTGAGTTATGGAATTGTTTGCCATTGTGATGTGAGCAGCTTCTTTAAATTTTCTTTTTTATACCTTTTCTTCTCTATCCAATATTTTTGTATTTTCTCAATTGAACCTATGTTCATTGGTATAGACATAGTCTGCTGCCTTAGACACATACTCTCTGTTCTGATCATCAGTTCATGTTTTTGCAAGCACTTTTCAATGGGATGACTGGTCTCACCAATTTACATTCTTCCGTATTCACATGGTATTTTATAGATGCAGTTTTTCTTTTCAGCATTTCATGTTTAGGTTTTATAGATATTAGAATTCCTCGTAGTATGATGTTGTATGGCCACATGGTGAAGCACTATTACAAACTTTCAGGAAACAAAACAACATCAGTTAAATTCACAATAGAATCAGAATAAGAACAAAAATAGGCAGTCTTAGTTGTTCTTGTGATAAGACTCCCTCATGGCAAAATTAAAACTACTATTTACTGAAAACCCACACATACAGGAAAATTCTTAGCCTATACATCCAATCATACCGGAAACATAAATCATGGAATTATACTATCACTATGGAACAGAGCAAAAGAAGTTGTTCAGAAATCAGTGATTTGAAAAAAGATTATATAGAACAAATTCTTATGAAAAATGGTTATCAGCTGATATTAAGAAAACCTTAAATAGACAACAAAAAGAACCATCAAAAGAAAAAACAATTATTGATATTGTAGTGTACCCATACATACCAAAAATAGCAGCAAATTAAAGGAAATCTGCAATCAATATACCATCAGAACAACTTTTGAGAACCATACCACACTATGAGGAATTACTTGAAATGCTGAAAAGAAAAAAATTGCCTCTATGAAATATCATGCGAATGTGGAAGAATGTATATTCGGGGGACCAGTTATCTCAATGAAAAGTGGTTGCAAGAACACAAACTAATAATTAGAAGAGAGAAAACATGTTTCTAAGGTAGCAGACCATGTATGGACCAATGAAACATACACATTCATTTGGGAAAATACAAAAATATTGGATAGAGAAGAAAAGCTACAAAGAAGAAAATTTAAAGAAGCTGCTCACATGTTAATGGCAAACAATCCCATAAGTCAACCTGGTGTGACTATACATAATATATGGAAACCAGTAATCAACTTTGCTCTTTAAAAAGAATGGAGAAATCAGGAGGAATTACATAGAATAATATATGGCATTTCTACTGACTGTTGTCTTTGGCAGGATGACTCAGTTGGTTAGAGTGTTACCTTAAAATTCAATAGTCGAGAATCTAAGGGTTCAGGTTCGATTCCCTTGCTAGTACTATCATTGGCCAGGCCAGCAAGACCTGAAGAAGAGGGGAGAATAATACATCTCAAAACATTGTGCATGTACTAGCCTGTGTGCTATTATTAACAATTGAATGTATTTAGAATATTTAAATGAAGTTAAATTTTTCTAAAGATATTCAATACTCATCTTAGATGATGGAAATAGTCCAGCATATAAATGCACTAGGCATACTTTGCTAATTTTACAATATAAAGCTTATCTGTAATACAGTCACATATGTAGTTTGTTTTTAATGTTTGTGTAATTTGATTCACAAAAATCTCAATATTTACAGAATAAAACAATATAGTGAAGTGTAAATAATGTATGTGAAAAAAAAAAAAAGTGATACATAAAGAAGAGCGATTAATCCTATTCTGGGAATTGTCTCTCTCTTGCTCTCTCTTTCTCTTCTAGTCATTTGAACTGTTTTATTTTGGAAAAATATAAAACTATGTTGCCAATATCTGGACAAAGGTCACTAGTTTAAAAATGAATAATTAAATATTTGTTATTTAAAATTTATAGAAAACTTAATTTGTTTTTTCATTTTGGAAATTCATTAGGATCATATGCAAAACTCCATTTTAGGGAGAGAAATAAATGATAAATTGTTATGTATATATGAAATATTGAAATAAATTTACCAGTATTTCAACTTAAAAATGATATGATATTATATATGTGTCATTTTTTTCAGCAGGATTTTTTTTGGAAGATTAGAAGTCTACTTGCTAAAAAGAAGTAAAAAGTTTAAAGAAAAGATTATATCAATATTTTATACCACTAATTATTGTTTAAAAATATATTCAGATAATTTGCTGTTAGAATGCTAATAGATTCTCATACTTTAATCAATGTTTGTTTATTATTTCAGTTACAACTTTTGAAAATTAAGTCTTTCTGTCCAGTGTATTTTGAATTATTCTATAAAGTGGCATTCCTGATGGTTGAGCTTATGTCATGCTAGGAAATTGTATTCTTTATTGTTCTGGATGAATTTCTTATTCATATAGTTCACAGTATGATAACGAATTTGAAAAATTTGTGTTTGGAATTTTTTGAATAAGATGTAATGAACATTTTTATATGCTTGTTGGAGAAAAAAAAAAAGTGGCAGTTCTGATGGTTGAGCTTATGTCATGCTAGGAAATTGTATTCTTTATTGTTCTGGATGAATTTCTTATTTATATAGTTCACAGTATGATAATGAATTTGAAAAATTTGTGTTGGGAATTTTTTGAATAAGATGTAATGAACATTTTTATATGCTTGTCAGAGAAAAAATTGTGAGGGCTTTTAATTATATAGTTGAATACATCTTCTTTTAAAAAAAAAAAATTATATGCTTTTTTAAATTTTATTCTTACTATTATCTATCAAATATGTTGAAATTATCATTGATCCACTTCAAGATAGTATCTCGCCCAAGTTTAGTTTCTGTGATCCCTAGCCTCTTCTCCACAACATATTAGCAAACTTTTTTATTTTATCCCTCCATATCTGGTCTTTTTCTAGATTTTCATCTGTTCTGGCAATGTATCCAGTCCAGCTCCTTTTCCTTTCCTTAAGTTTTTCAATGATGTCAGCGATACTTGTTTGTTATCTCACATATATAGTTTGTTTTCGGTCTCTTCTTTGTTACTCCTAGTATATATATTTTTTATACTTCATTGAATTGTCTGAAATCTCTGAATTTCTCTTCTGTATTCATATATATATATATTGCTTATAATACTTCTTTCATATACATTTCAATGCAAACAAATTTTCTTAAAAAACTTCTTTGAAACTGTAAGGAAAATAAAGAAGTTTTTTAAAAAATTTGTTTGCATTGAAGTGTTATATGAAAGAAGTATTATAAGCAATATAAATATATGAAGATATGCAAAGAAAATAAAAGAGAAGAATAAGAGAATTTCTCTTCTGTTAAATGTCCATCTTGAATTCATAAGTAAGAACTGGTAAACCTTTCTTTTCAAACATATAGGCATATTTTTTTTAATATTAAATAATTTCTGAAAAAAACATTCCATCTAAATTTAATTCTACGATTAATTTCATTCATCTGACCAAGTTATTTGTAATTATTAAGTTCTAGTTCATGATTATCAATCTTTTATTTTTTTCAGAGAAAGTCCATTAAACATTAATTCAATCTTGTTAGCATTTATTTTTAATCCTACTTTACTTTCATCTCTTAAGTCTTGCAACATTTCCTGGAGCTCTGAAACATAATTTGCAAAAATAACTACATAATTTGGAAAATCTAACTAATTTAAGTAATTTCCATTTACTTTGACTCCCTTAGCTTCACATCTTAATTCACTAAATATTTATTCAAAACTGCTATAAAAAGTTTTGGAGATATGTAATTGCAATCTCATAAATTTTGCATTACTAACAATATTCCATTTTATTCTATCATCATCAAACATTATCAATCCACTGCAGGATGAAGGTTTCTCCAAGTTCAATTCATCTTCTCTGATCTTTAGCCTCTCTTCTCCACATCACCCTAGCACACTTTTTTATTTCATCCATCCATCTCACATGTAGTCTCTTTCTGGGTCTTTTACAATTTCTTGGAATCAAATTTAAGATTTCAATTGTTTATCTATTATCATCTCTTCTAACAATATGTCCAGCCCAACTCCTCTTTAGTCTTTTAATTTTTTCACTGAGGTCAGTAACATCTGTTTGTTCCCCTACCCATATATTGCATTTTCGATCTCTTCTTGTTACTCCTAACCTACATCTCTCCATACTTCTTTGAGTTGTCTGAAATCTCTGTATTGCTCTTCTATTAAGTGTCCAAGTCTCAGATCCAACAGGAATAACTGGTAAAACACATTTATTAAAAATCTTCCTTTTCAAACACATAGGCATATTTCCTTTTAGTATCAAGTTATTTCTACCAAAAGCACTTCAATCAAATTTAATTCTATGATTAATTTCATCCATTGTGTTTCCATCTGTATTAATAATCTGATCAAGATATTTGTAGCTGTTAACTTCTTCTAACTCATCATAATCAATCTTTATTTTCATATTTTGAGAAAATCCATTGAATATTAGTTTATTATTTTTAACATTTATCTTTAGTCCTACTGTCCTACTTTCATCTGATAACTCCTGCAACATTTCTTTCAGTTTTAAAGCATTATTTGCAAAAACAACTACATCATCTGCAAAATGTAAATTACTTTCACTCCTTTAGATTTCCATTTTAATCCACAAAATACTTCTTGCAGCACTGCTGTAAAAAGTTTTGGAGATATGGAGTCACTCTGTCTTACACCCTTATCAATGTTGACTTTGCTAATATCATTATGTAATCTAATTGTTACTGTTGCATTTTTATAAATATTTTTCAAAGTATGACTATATTCTGGATCTATACCTTGATGATCCAATGTTTTAATCACTGAAGAAATGTTTATAGAATCAAATGCCTTTTCATAATCTACAATTTCATTCTATATGCTTATTTATGTGAGAATTGGTTTTAGTTAGTTCATTATATATTAAAATCAATATAGTTATTTAATATTTGCAATTAATAAATTTAAGTTTCCAGCAGTTTTGAGATCCTTTAAAAGCAGATTTATAAAGAGTGTATGTGTAGAGTGAATAAGTGATGTATTATTGAATAATTGCTATGTTCTCTTAATCCTAAAAATTATGGATTCAAGAAGTTTAAGTAACCAATAGTTTTTCATTAATCATATTGTAGTTATGACAACAATTATAAAGCTAGATGCTTGGATCAAATATATAGATTCAAATAAAGATAAATCTATCAAAAAAAAATTGAAGATTTTTTTAACAATCATTATTTTTTTTATATATAGATAAGCACTGCTAATGTTGTTTTATTTATGTATAGGTATGGTGAAGATATTTGTCATACCTTAAAAATACTTATTTTAAGATTATTTAAAAAATCATTTACACTTCTTATATAGGTATGGTGAAGATATTTGTCTACCTTAAAAATACTTATTTTAAGATTATTTAAAAAATCATTTACATTTCTTTTTGGGTGACTCATGTAGAAGGGTCACTGAAACCAGATAGTCAACGAAAAGTGAGCAGTTTAAGTGAAGTGCAAAATTCTCCAAATTAAAGATTACTATACAGAGCCGATCTCCCTGTTATTGTCAGAGAATATTGTTACAAAACCTAAAATTAGCAGATCTGAAAAGTTTGAAATTTAAGAAAAAAATTATAAAAAGGGAATAGATTATGAATATTGATGGTCAAACATAGTGTCTTTCAAATAAAATTGATTTTTTTATCAAGGCTCTTACAGTTATTAGATGGATATTATGGAGTGCAATAATATATATATAGGAATATATGCACTTACAAATAATCTTGGGAATGAAATAAATGATGAAATTTGGGAATTATTATATGAAGCAATAGAAAAAATACAGTGATGAAAAGAAATTGTAATTATTAGATGTGAATGCAAATGTTGGCCAGAGGAAATGGGAAGATTTGGAGAGGAGAGAATTAACAATGGATTTAGCTATTATAATTATGTGATTAACTAATCTTTAAAACCATTACATTTTTTCAACAAAACAATACATACAAATGACAATAGATCTCCAATCGATTATTGATTATATCATTATAGGGATGAGAAATTATTTTAGGATTAGTGATGTTAGAGAAGCAGAGAAGGATAGTGATCATTATTTATTGAGAATATTTTTGATCATGAAAGGATAAAAATAATAATAATATTGAATAGAGGATTGCTTCAATATGAGAAAAAAATTAACATTGAATTATTGAATGATGAAAATATAATGAAGAATAAAAAAGGAATTAGAACATTTGAATGTCACCTCAAAAGAAATTTATAGATATATTAAAGAAAAAATATAGAAAGGGACATGAAATTCCAGGACAGAAAAGTATAATGTGGAGATGTTGACTAATAAAATATATTATGGAGAAAGTAAAGGAAGAGAGGAAAATATCAGTGATGAATTGGATCAAAAAAAAAAGAAAAAAAAAACATAAGGAAATTTATAAAACATTAAATAATTAATTTAAAAATAAATTGTGAAAACTAAAAAAAAAAAAAAGAATAATAGCAAATTAAATGTGTGGTTGCTTGGAGAATAGTGAAAGCCTTGAGAAATAAAGGATATAGAAAGAAAATGATTGAACTAAAGGAATGAACTACATTTCTAAAAAGAACTTTTAAAGGAACAAAGAGGGAATATGATGGATTGTGGAAGACAGCAGTTGAAGGTTGGTGATATAAGAAGAGAATTTTAATATGGAAATAATTTAATATGGAATTAATTTGGAGCTTATATGGTGGAGAAAAAAAGCTTAAATTGATTACCATATTGATAAATTTATCATGTAAGATATTCTATGGCTATATATTACCAATCTTTAAAAAAGGAGATAGTAGAAATGTGTGAATTTTAGAGGAATGTGTGGCAAAATATTATGAAGAATTGTAAGTTAACATAATTGAAACTTCAGAAAAAAGTGGGCATTTACAGTGTCATGTATGGATTATATATTTGTAGTTAGACAATATATAAAATTGAAGCTAGACGAACAAGAAAGTCATTATTTTTATTCTCTTGAGGAAAGCTTAGGACAGTAGCCCTTGGAAATTGAATTGGAAAGGACTAAATAAAATAGAGGCCAAGTAAAAGTAGGTCAGGAGTTGTGAGGAATTTATAAGAGGAAAAGGATTATTATAGAAATGTTATATGTCACCAACTCTCTCAAAATATATATAGCTTTGAAGGAATGAGCAAAGAAATGTGAAAAAATAGTTATAAGATTATATACTAATAAATATTATATTTGCATATGATTTGGTAATTGTAACACAGAATATTGGAAAATATTGATTATATTATGGAAAAACGAAGGAATATATCAAAAGGGGATTAAATATTAATTTTGAAAAGTCTGAATACTTTGTAATAAAAAAAATTGATATATTATTATTGTTGGGGGAGGTCAGTCATTGAAAAAAAAAAAAAAAAAAGATCTATTAAAGAATTGAGGTAAGCAATAAGAGTACTCAATTCATTTTTATGGAGTGGTATTATATATTGATGAAAATGAAAAAAACTGTATGATACATTAGTAGACAGTATAATATTATATGGAGAATAATTGTAGCCAATAATAAAGGAAAATAAGTCGAATTTATCAGCAGATCATTAAAAAGATCAAGGGTGGAGAAAAGTGCAAATTAAATGATCAGAGACATTATTAGAGTGGAACAAAAAAATCTAATAACTATCATTGAAAAAAAAAATATTAAAAGGATATGGTCATGTTACAAGAATGAATAAGAATAGAATATTAGGATTGAAGATCAATGGTGGGAAGAAATAATATGGTCATGTTACAAGAATGAATAAGAATAGAATATTAGGATTGAAGATCAATGGTGGGAAGAAATAATGAATGGCATGGAAAAAGGGATATTCTGTCAGTGGATAGATATGAAAGAGCAAAATATGAGATACTTTTGGCTGGGGATATCCTCAACAGAGAAGAAATCCAGAGAAAGAAAAATTTACAGTTCTAATAATATAAATATTATATAACAAAAATAAATTATACAATTCTGATTATATTCAGTAGTAAATTGATTATTTTCGTGATCTAGACTGACACCAAGCCATAACCAAGATTATGTTGATATTTTGAATGAAAATGAGAAAAAGAAAAAAAAATGTGTCGAGAAGTGGTAGATGATTATTAAGAGAATAATTATTAATGAAAAAGAATAAATATGAATTTTGAAATATAATTGATTTTACTTGAAAGATTTTCTTTTTTACTTTAGCAAGAAATTAGCTTGAGAATCTATCACTGATTACTAAATTTAACTATTCCGATGTAGATGATATTTAATAATGTTTCATAAATTATTTCTAATGTATATTAATTATTATGTTGTTTTTTCTTATAATTTTGCTTTTTTTACTCATTAATTTTAAATTAAAAGTTTTTAAAAGTTTAATGTTTACACTAAGATAATAATTTATAGCTTTCAGGCATTTTTTTTTCATTTACATTTATGACAAAAAAAAAAGAGGTATTTAATTGAATGTCAAAAATTTATAATTAGTTCCTGATATCTAGTTGCAGTAATATTTAAGGTTTTACAGTTTTGATTTAACAACAGATCAGTATCTTGTTTTTTATTAATGCAATCTAGTTTCTTACAGTCATTTTGGAATTCATGTAAATTAAAATATATAAAGAATTAAATATGATCAATTACTGAATGCTTCCAGTTGCAATAAAAATTGTCTTCATTTGATATTCTGAACAATTACTGGAGTTCTTTTATCTAAAAAATTTATTATAGCCATGATAATTTTATTCTAAGTTTATATTTTCTCTGCTGTGTTGGATTGTTTACTTTCTATAAATTTGGATATTTCCAACCAAGGTTTTATTAACAATAATGTAAGCATACCAAAAGATAAGCAATTAGCAGAATTAATAAAACCATAAAGAATATAATCTCTGTATAGATTATTTTTTTCTACAGAACCTTGTTCTGTTATAGTTAGTAAATTAATATATCTCTTGTCACAGAGAATTAGTTAGAGGAATACTGTTTAAAATGAACAAATATTGGGTATGGAACATATGTATATTATTTAATATGCTAGGTGTAAAAGATATTCAATATATCTCCTATTAAATGTGTGTCCACTGGAAATTTCATAATAAAAAAAGTAACTGAAGATAATCGAATTTGCAAAATCGATTTGTCTGTGATGGCCTTAATTTTATTTACTTCAATGTTTTAAATATAATAAGTTAGCTATATGCCAGCATAGTTTGGGCAGACTTTCGATATCAAGCTCCATAGATCACAACCCAGCTTTGCACTTCCAGTGCTCATACTTTTATGAACTCCTGAGCCATAAATCGTTTGATTATTTTAATTAGGTTTTATATATTACAATGTTGAATACATTAACATAATAAATGTGAATGTTTTGATCAGATCAAGCATGCATTCAATATCAAGGCATTCAAAAGTAATTAAAGTTAACTTGGCTCTTGAATGCACATATGACAACCAAGAAACAATGAGAAAATAGAAGGCTGTAAGAACTTTTTTCAGCTTACTGTCTAAACAATATTCCATACTTGAGTTATTGCATTTTCAATCAATGTAATGAAAATCAAATTGATTCCTTTTATACTTGTCCATGATAAGATTCACTAATCTGTGATAACTCAAGTAAACAATTTATAGTATTTATAATACCTTAAAATTGGGAGAAATAATTTTCATTTTGTTGCAATTCTAGATGTCAGTATTGCATTAGTAGTGTTTAATTAATTGACACATTTATTGGGGGGAGGGGCAACATGAAATTCTTTTTTAAAATAATAATTCCCAATTTTTAAAGTTCCAAATTTAATTTTAAGTTCTTATTTTATCTTAACAGAAATGGAACTTTACTTGACTGTCAACCTTAATGTAATCTTTACAATATTAGTAAAGTAAATACTAATGATTCAACCATTCTAACTGAATTTCTATGTTACGAAATTAAGGCTCATCACTTATGCCAATCCAAATTCATTTAATATAATAGAATATTTATTTTATTGGTTATTTGTTAAATGTGCATTCTAAATTAAGATTATGTGTTATTGAAGCTATAAATTTAATGTTGGGAATAAGTAATTAGTGAATATATAGATACAAACTCAGAATTTCTTTTAAAAATGACATTTAAATACTCAATTCAGTTATTGGTTAATATTAAATTTTACTGTATAATTTTTTGGGCCTTAATTAATAGCTTTTAAATTGGTTATGATTAATAAAAATTTTAATGAGATGTTTACACAGGAATTTGCCACTTCTAATAAATTATCATTACCATATAGACCAGTGGTTCCCAACATGGAGCATATGCCCCACAATAGGGGCAATTCAAGAATGAGTTATTAACTCAATTTCTTTTAGTTATTAACAGTGAATTTAAAAAGTCCACTAATTGTTTTTATATCTTATTATTTATAAATTAAACTAAGAATGTTTTTTAAAATTTCCTTCTTTCTACACCATCTTCATCTTTGTGTCTTTTATATTTAGATAGTCTTTATCTCTTCATTGTTATTTGGAGCCAAGTAAATGGCTTTGAAACTCTATTATTCTTCAACTGTTGTATTATTAATGACCTTTTAGACTTTTTCCATGTGAATAGGGATTCACTTTCTGAATAATAATTATATGCCATGGGGCACTAGGATTTTAGAGATGCTTAGGTAGGGAAGGCTAAAAAGGAGATTGGGAACCACTGGTATATAGATCAACAAAATTTCAGAGATTTGAAGGAGAAACATTGTTTAATATGCAAAATCATTGGATATCTTTCTTTTCGATTTAATAATACAAAAAATAAAAGTGAAACTAAATCAATTTCAGGATAGCAGTGAATGTTAGTATGTTAAAAATATGTTTTTAGCCTTTAATTAGTACATAAGCAACTTAATTATACATGTCTCTAAAGATTATGATGTAATTCTAAAATTGAGATACTAGAATTATGATTAGAGAATGGCATTATCAAATAGTGATGAAGTATTATCATTTGTTTTGTGGGAAATCTTATATTAACTGCTTTTGAGCAGTAAATATATATACATACATACATTTATAATTATTTATATAATGACAATTTCAAAAATTAATTAAAACAATCTAGTTAATGTGAGGAAAGTATTAAACAGTATTTCCATCGTGAAACAAATATCTCAACTTCAGAATACTTAAATCCTCTGTATTTTGTTTAACCTTTAAAAAGTTTACATGCTTTTTTTTTTATACGAAATCCGTTAATGATATTTCATGTAGAATAGTTTTGAGCATAGAAGGAACTATCTCTTTTGCACTATTATTTTATTTTTTTTACTTTATTAACACCCATTTGTAACAACATTATTTAAATATATACAATGATCAAATATCCAATATAAAAATAATTATTTGTCCACAATGTTGTTATTGATATATACTTAATATAATAATCAATCTAAATAAAATTGAAACAAACAACTAATTATATTTACAATTATTTAATTATCAATCCGGCTTTCATCTCTTATTGAGACCTTTTCAAAATATAAAGTTTTATAATCACATGACTTATTAACTATATTTACTCCAGTTATTAGACCTTATTTTACCTTCAACAATATAATTAACATTACACATATAAATGCACAAACATATGACATAAAATAAAAATAAAAAAAGAAAATGCTACAATATATGAAATTGTTGCGAAGGTAAAGAAAGTTTAATAGTAACAAGGGAAGATAAAGATTCATGATTTGTAGTTTTAAATGTTGGACTATGAGAGAAAAATACATGAAGATATGGTTAAACAAGGATATAAAAGGTTAAGTAAAGATCCTGGAAATAATATTAAAACATGATATAATTTATTGTTGAATTATATGAAATGAATTTAATTAATGAAAAGGAATATAAATGTTTATTTCCTACAAGTTTTGAGCATTCGTGTATAGTAAGGAAGATTAAGACACACAAAGAGAATATCCAATAAGAGTAATTTTGGATTTTAATAATTATTTACTTAAAGGTATATGTAATTTTGTATATAAAAATATTGTTGAAGTAATTGGACTTGGTAAATATTGTAAAAATTCTGAACAAATTATTAATAAATTAAGAAGGTACTCATCTTATGCTAAAGACGCCATTCTATGGCGCTGTTTTCACGCTAAAAGTAATAAAAATGCTGTTTCCGCGGCCGACCCATTCAAACCCGCGTTTTCTATAATACAACTTTTTTGTTGTGCTATAGAATGCAGGCTGCTATGTCACATTGCAGCACAGCATGTATGTTGCATGGAAGCAAATATATTTCCCAAATTCGCACAGTTTATAAAACAGTTACGACTTGATGAAAGAGTGTGTATTTGAATTGTATGGAAATGTAGTTTTATTTTTTAATTTTAAAGGATTAAAATGTTCAGATTTTGTAAAGTAATAATTCTAAGACTTTCTAAAACATACTGTATTTAAATTTTAATTGTGAAAACGTTAAAAATCTTTTTTTTTTTAGTGAGTTGCAATTCAGTAACGCGTCAAGTAACGTACTATTCATAACATTCCAAAAGATAAACAATATGGTGCAGGAAATCACATATGTTGTTAGATTCGGTGATTTATGACTTATATATTACTAAAACTAACACTAACAACTGTTTATTTGAATTAAAAAATAGTCATAATATCTGTTAATAAAAAAAAAATGTAAAACGAAGACTAAGAAAATAAAAAGTAGAGTAAGAAATTTTTATTTTTATTATGATTATTATTTTTTAAACAACAACAACAAAAAAAAAGTCGTAACATAAGTAAAAAAATATCCGATAGAAAATTGATAAAAAAAAGTGTAACATAAGTAAAAAAATATACGATAGAAAATTGATAAAAAAAAAAAAGCCGTAACACAAGTAAAAAAATATACGATAGAAAATTTATTTTTCTAATAAAGAAACATAAAAAAGACGTATCAAATAGTAATTTGTTTATTTTATTTTACATTTATTATTATCATTTAAATTGTATACATTAATAAAAAATAATATTTAAAAAAGACGATTTTGTTTTGTTTTTATTTTCGCATTACAAAAAAGCACAGAAAAATTATTAAAATCAACGGCTCGTGAATGTTCATATTTTATAGTTTTAGCGTGAAAACGGCGCCATCCAACGGCATCTTTAGCTAAAAGACAAGCACCATTAAGGAATATTAAGTTAAATAGAAATGGAATGATTGCATCATTTGATATTGAGAAAATGTATCAAAGTGTACCTAGAAAGAATAGTATAGAAATAGTTATGACTAAATTGAAAATATGTAATGTTTTGTCAAAGGATTGGATATATATAATTTATGAAACATTACTAATGGAGATGAGGCTTTGTATTTTAAATATAAGGAAGAATTTGGAGTATAGAAAACCGGAGGGATAATGAGTGTTCAATAAGTGGGATATTATCATCAGTAGTTGTAAATAGTATAGAGGAGGGTGTAGTAGATGAGTTTATAAAGAATAAAGGAATTGTAGAATATCATAGGTATGCAGATGATATTATCATTATTGGAAATAGTAGAAGTATTGACAAGATTTTTAATAAATTGAATAATAATAAATATAAAATTAGGTTTACAATGAAGAAAGAGATAAATGGATTAAAATACTTAGATATTTTTGTGAAGAGAGGAATGATGAATGAAATAGTGGTAAAGCATTATATTAAAGATAGAAAAAATAGAGGTTTAATTGATCCAAAATCATATCACCTATGATGTCAAAAAGTAGGTATTTTAAAGGGATTTAAGTTAAAGAATAATGAACTTAACATTAGATAAGAAAGAGGCATATGAGCAAAAATTAGAAGTTGAGAATGATTATGTTAAAACAGGAAATAATAATTGAAAGTTTGTTAATCTTTCACATGCGCTAAGACAGCCAATCAGATTTTTAAACAGCTGCCCTAAGAATGATCAGGCTTTGACACACGACACAGATTTTGACAAGAAAAGGATGATACCAACCTTTTCTCAACTTAACTTTTTTTTAATATATAAGCCAGTCTTAAGCATCTTGGCCTGAAAGCTTGAATATAAAAGGTAATTAAAACAATTTTTAGAAATCAAAATATAAATAGTAAAAATAAGTATGATAAGAATAAATATAAATATTGTAAGTGGATGTCTATTCAATATTCAAGGGCTGTATATAAAAAGTTATTAAGAGAGAAGTTACCAAATGATATAAGAATAGTTTGAGAAAATAGTAAGTCTTTGGGTAGATAGATATGTAATACAAATAAGATAGATAGTATGAATAGTAAGGGAGAATAGTTTATAAAATTGAATGTGGGAATTGTAATAAGGTTTATATAGGACAGACAGGATGAATGATAAGAGTTAGAAGGAAGGAGCATGATAGAGCGATTAATAGGAAAGATATTAGGTCAGGTTAATATATACATTATTTAGATACTGGTCACAAAATGGAGTGTGAGAAGAATATTAGAGTTATAAAACATGAAAGATTATCGAAAAAGGATATGTTATGAAACTTTATACATTCAGAAAAATTTGGGTAGACGTGTAAATATAGTTAAAGGTCCAGCAAAATTAGGTGGAAAATGGGCATTATTAGATAATTGGAAGATTTAAAAATCATGGTAAAAAAGTCACTGTTGAATTGTGAATGAGGATTTATAAAAGGAAAGGGGAGTTGAATATTTATTTATATAGGTATATTAAAATATATGTATTTATATAATTTTAAGTTATTATTATTATTGTTATTTTTTTTATGTACTTTTATTTTTTTTTATGTCATTTGTTTATGCATTTATATGTGTAATGTTAATTATATTGTTGAAGGTAAAATAATGTCTTATAGGTAGAGTAAATGTAGTTAATAAGTCATGTGATGTATACAATTTTATATCTTGAAATGGTCTCAATAAGGGATGAAAGCCGGTTGATAATTAAATAATTGTAAATATAATTAGTTGTTTGTTTCAATTTTATTTGGATTGATTAATATATTAACATTATTTAAGCTTCATTTTATAGTTTCATCCATGTTACAAGTTGTTTTTTTTTTGGGGGGGAGGGGAGAGGACGACAGACGTAAAGCATAGTCAACAACTTTCACTCTGCAATTAGCATATACTTTGTTAAATATAGTATTAATACTTCATCAATCTAAAGGACTAGTTTATCATAACTAATTACTCTTTATTAGTAATTACCTGTTAAATTGATTGATCTCATAATTCCATATTAATGGTTAAATCAATCTATGAGAATTTAATTTTTAATATTAATAATTGTTAAGAGCTTTTGATAAAGCATTGCCTTGGGGAGAGGGGGGAAACTTGATATATGATAAAGACTACTTTCCAAACTAGGTAGCATTAAAATCAAATTTGCTTTCAAAAAGATGACTGGTTTATATAGGTTTAAATAAATTTATTTTTCAGCAACAAATAGAAAATCTTGCAAGGTTTAATGCAATGATAGTGAGTCTCAAGATTCCTAGGATTACAAATAAGTTTATTACTTCTAGTATTTGAATTGTATATAACTTCTTAAGTGACAAACCATTTGATTTATGATAAATTGAAGTATTTTAATTGCATTAAAATATAAGTATAGCCATTTATGCTACTAAGTACAGTCAAATTAAGTATGCCAATAATCAGGAAGTCTTTAAATTGTAATAGATGCTAATTTGAGTAGTAGTGTAGAATCGTATAGAAAAAAGACCAATATGTATTAATGTTAAAACTGAATTACCAAAATAATTTGCAATAAATTTCTAAACTATATCTCTTGGAGTATTTATTGAAATTTTAAAGCCATCTAACCTGTAGTAAAAGATCATTTTGGGTGAGACTTTTTTTTTATCTTAACTACCAATTTCTCTTTTTTTAAAAATAAACACCAATTGGCCAGAAATTATCTGCACAAATCAAGAAGGGTTGATTGCTTTGCCATATGGGTCTTGATTTTTCATTACTTATACAAGATTTTGAGTGAAGAAAAACTTGTTTTAGTTGAATAATGTAAAAATTGTAAGCAAATAAAGAATTATAATATAAAGTATTTATTTTGATTTTTCTTTTACTAATGATCTTTTGTGAAAATATTTGTATTAAGTTCATCTATGAATTTTCAAGTTTAGATGAAATCTTTTTTAAATTTTAATGGAAAGCTCATAAGTGATATCTGATACTTAAGTGTAGGATTATTTTTTTAAGATTGGATATTTTAATTTTTTGTTTACTGATTTTTTGCTTTGGAATCAATTTGGAAAATGCAGCAAAATATTTATGCAGTCCCTTTGAAATATATATGGCTCAAGATTTGTTCACATTCTGGTTCTATGTTCTTGTTTGCACTATAGCATTTACTGCTTATGAAGGAATTTCACTATCACATAACATTTCATTTATATACAAATAATGTAAACAATTAAATAATCTTTTGTAATGTATTTATTATTTAGCCAATAAACATCACATGACCACCACTTCTTATGCTTGTGTATAACTGTTTTAAAACAGGCTCCTCACTGACGAAGGCCACAAGCCAGAAATTAGTCTGGGGATATTGGATGAGTAGGCAGGCACTAGATAGGGATTTTATGCACAAGCCTTCTTGCATCCATTGATTACTCCAGCTTGCTGTGTGTGGCAATATGTGTAGTGAGTTTTACCTGATTTATTATTTAGCTATGCTATTGATAAAATTGGCCCAAATTAATAGTTTTTATACATTTTTTGTAATTTTTCTTTAGATATTCAATGAAATCATATATGATATGATGGGTAATCACTAAAGAGAAAGGATTTGAGTCCTTTAGCATTATTTATGGTAATATTTTAATATCTGTCAACAGATTATGAGCACTTTTACTCCTAACAATAGCACAGTATTAAATAGTAGGATATGCAAGTGCAAGGAAGTTATTCCTATTATATTTTATTTCTTAGCAATGATATTTAACTTTTAAGGAGGTTTTTAGAAATGATTTTAGATTTAAATATTTGATGGATAATGAAAATAAGTTAAAATGCAGTAGTATAGGAGATTGTCATATTCTACTTTTTATTATAGAAGAGTTACCAAATGCTTTGGTGGTGTTTAACTAAAAGGTTGAACATATTATTTAAACATTTATGATAATGACATTTTATTTGTAAATGATCTAGCTTTAACTGTTAAATGTAAACATTTATGATAATGGCATTTTATTTGTAAATGATCTGGTTTTAATTGTTAAATGTTTTTAGAAAAATTCGAACTTGATTTAAACTTTTTAAACACATTTACCTGTTAGGAATAACACACATTTTGAGCAATATTATTCTCCTCTTTTAATTGGTATTGCTAGCCTGAGTAGTAACATTGAATTCAAAATAATGACTTACAGATTTGTGAATATTGAATTTAAGATGATAGTCTAACCCAGTGTTTCCCACCTTTGGGCGCGTCCCCCTGGTGGGCGGGGGGGCGGGGTGGTGGGTGCAAAAAAAAAATTCAATCAAAAAAAAAAAAAAAAAATAAAAACATAAAAATACCTTTTTCTTCAAATTATTTAAATTTTTTTTATTATATAAAATTAATTTTAAAAGTGTTATGTAACTACTATTTTATATTATTGATAAAATTAAAATGTTATTGAAATTGTTTAAAAATAAATATAAAAAAAAAAACAATTTTTCTTTAAAAAAAAAAAAAAAAAAAAAAAAAAAAAAAAGAAAAAAAAAAAAAAAAAAAAAAAAAGAACAAAAAGAAAAAAAAAAAAAAAAAAAAAGTCTAACCAATTAGGCTATGCTCTTAAAACATAAGAATTAAAACTAGATGGTGGAAATAGTCTAATATATGATTACAAATTGTATACATTATTCTGATGAGATTAGAATGAAAATAGTTTTTTTTTAAAAGTGTCATAGCATCGGCCGGGACACGAACCCGCAACCCAGGCAACTGCCTGCTAGTGCAAGGCAGTCGCGCTGACCTCTCAACCACCAATGCAAGAATAGTTTAGCACAGAATTACATATTATCCTCATGGGATTAGAATAAAATCCTAAAAGATTTTCAAAGTATTCATGTCCTTAGTAAGATACTTTTTTTAATTACAAAGACCTTTTTTTTTCTTTTTGTTTAGGAATGATCAACAATAAATATATTAAATAAAATAGATAAGAATACAAACTCTTGTAGAAATTCATTCTGTAAAATGTGATTTTTTTTTTTCTTTCAAAAATCAGATATACAATTTAATAACTTTATTATAGTCAAAAAAATATATCAAATTAAAAAATACTAGCTAAATCATGTTTTGACTAATGCATTCTTATTTCAAACTATGTAATCTGTATAATTTTAATACCTATAGCAATATTATGCTTTTGTATTGCATTTAGACATTGTGTATTTGAAAATTATGATGTAATTTTTTATGATTTTCACATTATTTCAGAGCTGTTTCTAAAGATTGAACAAAGCTTTATATATATATTAGTTTGCTGCCTTGACATATTGTGTAATTTATAGTTTATGAGAAAGTAGAAAAATTATTGAATTATTGCTTTGTATATCGTGTGATATTTAAGCACCAAGATAATAGATGGAATTTTGATTCAGAAATCTTTAGCTTTAGAGTCTGTTGCAATATCATTGTGTTTAAATAAATAAAACCTGTTTGTTTGTTTTTTTACTTTATATTTTATTGATGCAAAGTCTAATTAGGTTATAATTAGTTAATAAATGTAAACAAATATGACAAACTTCAAAATATTTATTTCTTTTCATAGTCATCGTTACATTGATACTTTTGTCCCATTACATTATAGTCATATTAAAAACATTGGCATAGAAATCTCTTGACTCTGTTACTTTTATGCATCTCTTTCTTTCTCATTATTTGTATCTAGTCTTAATTTTTTTATGAATATTCTTTGTACGAAATACTTTTCTAAACAACAACAAAAAATGCCAAGAGCATGTTGTTTTTGGTAATTCTCCTAAATCAGCAACTGAGCATACACACACATTATTACCCTTTTATTGTCTTGATGGCTGTTTCATTTATGATCTACTTACTGATTTTTATATAAACATTAAAAGCATAAAGCTGAAGTAGTCAATCATCAAACATTATCAATCCACTGTAGGATGAAGGTCTCTCCAAGTTCAATCCAACTTCTCTGATCTTTAGCTTCTTTTCTCCACATCACCCCTGCACACTTTCTTATTTCATCCATCTAACATATGGTCTTTTTCTGGGTCTTTTACAAACTTTTGGAATCCGGTTTAAGATTTCAATTGT
This sequence comes from Epiperipatus broadwayi, assembly GCA_028023455.1. NCBI lineage: Eukaryota > Metazoa > Onychophora > Udeonychophora > Euonychophora > Peripatidae > Epiperipatus > Epiperipatus broadwayi. Next base: position 151,574 of record JAQFVV010012612.1, on the reverse strand, counting down.
CCATCTATTATCATCTCTTCTAGCAATATGTCCAGCCCAACTCCAATCTTTTATTTTTTTCAATGAGGTCAGAACCATCTGTTTGTTCTCTTACCCATACATTGTGTTTTCGATCTCTTCTTGTTACTCCCAACATGCATCTCTCTATACTTCTTTGAGTGGTCTGAAGTCTCTGTATTGCTCTTCTATTAAGTGTCCAAGTCTCAGATCCATAAATAAGAACTGGTGAAACACATTTGTTAAAAACCATTCTTTTCAAACACATAGGCATATTTCTTTTTAGTATCAAGTTATTTCTATCAAAAGCACTCCAACCAAGTTTAATTCTATGATTAATTTCATCCATTATGTTTCCATCTATATTAATAACCTGACCAAGGTATTTGTAACTAACTGTTAACTTCTTCTAACTCATCATAATCAATCTTTATTTTCATATTTTGAGAAAATCAATTAAACATTACTTTAGTCTTTTTAACATTTATCTTTAGTCCTACTTTCCTAACTTTCATCTAATAACTCTTGCAACATTTCCTGCATTTCTAAAGCATTATTTGCAAAAACAACTACATCATCTGCAAAATCTAAATGACTTAAAGAATCTCCATTTACTTTCACTCCTTTAGCTTCCCATTTTAATCCACAAAATACTTCTTGCAGCACTGCTGTAAAAAGTTTTGGAGATATGGAATCACCCTGTCTTACACCCTTCTCAATGTTGACTTTCCCAGTATCATTATGTAATCTAATTGTAGCTGTTGCATTTTTATAAATATTCTTTAAAATATGACATTACCCTGGATCTATACCTTGATGATCCAATGCTTTAATGACTGCAGAAATGTTTATAGAATCAATTGCTTTTTTATAATCTACAAATCTAAAACATAATGGCAATTCATATTCATTTATCCTAAATAAATAATCAAAAATAAAGTCAATAAATAATCAAAATTATGCCAAATTCACAACTCAAACAGACTAGCCAAGAAAATAAACTCTAAACATTACCAATGATTTCATTGCTACAAGAAAACTTCTTAAGTGTAAAGAACTACAAAATAACATGTTTTAACTAAACATTACCCACAATTTCACTTACCTCCCATACACGCTTAATATTAAAAGAACTGCTAAATAAGTTAATTGCTTCTGAATCATAATTTTTTAATAATAAAGATTCTTTAATTCTTTTTACTTCATTTCTCTCAAAGAAGACAACCTTAGCTTCATCACAATTAATAGTTTGGCCTGTATCTTTTTCATGGATATATAAAACTTAAATGAAAGAATAGAGGTACATAAAAGTAGAGTTAGAAATAAATATCTTAGTTCTGCTTTATATATTCATGAAAAAGATACAGGCCACTCTATTAATTTTGATGAAACAAAGGTTGTCTTGGAGAGAAATGAAATAAAAAGAAGAATTAAAGAATCTTTATTACTAAAAATTTATGATTCTGAAGCAATTAACTTATTTAAAAGTGATTTGAATATTAAGTGTGGGGTGGAGGTAGGTGGAATTGTGGGTAATGTTTAATTTAAATATATTATTTTATAGTTCATTACACTTGAGAAGTCTGCTTTTAGCAGTGAAACCATTGGTAGTGTTTTAGAGTTTATTTTCTTGGTTAGTCTGATTGAGTTCTGAATTTGGGGTAATTTTGATTTTCATATATATTGTAAGTCTGTAGATTGGTGGTGATGAGTGGATAAGTTTACTGTAAAAAAAAAAAAAAAGAATAAAACAAAACAAATACAATCAGAATTTATTTGTGAAAATCAAATTGCAAAACCTGAATGAATGTAGTTGCCAAACTATTATATACTGCCTGCCTACTCCCTCCTTTGGAAACATACTATTTAACCCAACCACATATCATCCAAAGAAATCATTCATTGTCTTAACAAATATAAGAAGAAATTTGAGTATGAGTGTAAGCAAATATTTTCGTCATGCATATCTACATTTCCAATCTTTATAAAAATAATAACTAATAATGTGAAATGCTGAAACCTTTGTCAGATGCGCATTAAAAATGCTTAGATTATCTTGGACAAATCGTAAAGGTGTATGACATAATTGCATATTGTAATTTAATAATAATAATTTTATTCTATTGTAAATAGTGTTTGGATTTTATAGTTATTATGGTTAAAATAAATATCCTAATTGTTTTGTCAGGATAAACTAAAATTATTATACATTGTTTGTAATGTTTAATAATTAAGATTTTATATAGCTTTATACTATTATTCAATTATTTATTTATTTTTGGAAAGAAAAAAAAATTATTCAAAATCATTTGTGAAGCAAGCTATAAGACAACTGAAGTAAGAAAAACTAGTATTTTGTTAAATTCTGAGTTTGTTTTAAGAGTTAGTGTTGTTGGAAACTAAACAAATGAAATAAGATTTTATAATTAGGAAAAAGTTAATATGGCTGATTAATTAATGCTTGTAGGACTTTTCCAACACAACAATTTCAGTTCTTAATCTCCAATGTGATTTTTTAAAGGTTTCATGAAACAGGTAGAAAGAAAGATGAAAGAAAGAAATTTCTGTATAAAAACACCTGGTGATTTAATATACTAGATAACTATTTAATTCTTAATGTTGTTGGATCTTGTCCAAACTATCAATTTCACTCTTAATTTTATCAAACTATCTAAATTAAAAATGGAAAAGGATTTGATTTTAAGATACCTTTTTGTTTATTGAAAAAAAGAGAGAAAAAAATATTTGAATTTTAAAAATGATACTCTCTAAATTATTATTTGTATGTTATTGCAATTTATAAGATATTAGAAAAGAGTAGTCATAGTCTGAATTTTAAAATACTAATTATATGTTACTTGTTTGTGTTTCTTATTAAATATTTCTAACATATTAGGTAAAAACTAATTACAATTGCAAACAAGTTATATGAAAAATAAATCCAATTAATTTTATTTCAGTATGAAGCTATTATTACATAATATTTTAATACACAAATCTAAAATACATATAGTATGTGTGGTCTTATTTGGGATTGATTCAGATATAATTTTTACTATATCTAGTTTGAAATTGTAATAAATAAAAAGAAACTAGAATTATTTGTGAATACTGACTAATATTAAATTAAACATTTTTAACAGCCACATTGTTATCTCCTTACATCTCACTCATAAATTTATTGTATGATCAATGAATATATTCCTTTAGACTAGTAGGTGAATGTTAAGCATTATTGACTAGTTATATGAAATTGGAATTACAATGTATATCTATGATTCGATTATATATATATGATAACAGATGGTGTTCTACCAAAAACACCGTCAAGCGTAGTTTTCTGTTTACATAAACGTCAGAGCGAGTATTCACTATCTCTAACTTTAATTCCACTTTCAGATCATGATTTCAAGCTATTTGCTATCGTCAGTGAAAGACAGGAATAAGAAACTAGATCTAAACACAAACTCTGAGCATTTATGAAACAGTTTCTATTCAGCTTGCAAGCGTGAATCTTTTAGACACGTTAATGTCTTCAAACTCAGCATAGCAAGCCAGATAGCTACATGGGTCTGATCTCAGTTCAGCATCACCACATAGTAGAAGCCTCTGCAATATACATCATTGCAAGAAAGACCTCAAAGGTACATTTATGAAAAACAAAAAAACACAAGTTAAAAAACTTGCTAACGCTTGTATTTATGATAACAGATGGCGTTCTACCAAAAACACCGTCAAGCGTAGTTTTCTGTTTACATAAACGTCAGAGCGAGTATTCACTATCTCTAACTTTAATTCCACTTTCAGATCATGATTTCAAGCTATTTGCTATCGTCAGTGAAAGACAGGAATAAGAAACTAGATCTAAACACAAACTCTGAGCATTTATGAAACAGTTTCTATTCAGCTTGCAAGCGTGAATCTTTTAGACACATTAATGTCTTCAAACTCAGCATAGCAAGCCAGATAGCTATTATTCCTGTCTTTCACTGACGATAGCAAATAGCTTGAAATCATGATCTGAAAATGGAATTAAAGTTAGAGATAGTGAATACTCGCTCTGATGTTTATGTAAACAGAAAACTACGCTTGACGGTGTTTTTGGTAGAACGCCATCTGTTATCATAAATACAAGCGTTAGCAAGTTTTTTAACTTGTGTTTTTTTGTTTTTCATAAATGTACCTTTGAGGTCTTTCTTGCAATGATGTATATTGCAGAGGCTTCTACTATGTGGTGATGCTGAACTGAGATCAGACCCATGTAGCTATCTGGCTTGCTATGCTGAGTTTGAAGACATTAACGTGTCTAAAAGATTCACGCTTGCAAGCTGAATAGAAACTGTTTCATAAATGCTCAGAGTTTGTGTTTAGATCTAGTTTCTTATTCCTGTCTTTCACTGACGATAGCAAATAGCTTGAAATCATGATCTGAAAGTGGAATTAAAGTTAGAGATAGTGAATACTCACTCTGATGTTTATGTAAACAGAAAACTACGCTTGACGGTGTTTTTGGTAGAACGCCATCTGTTATCATAAATACAAGCATTAGCAAGTTTTTTAACTTGTGTTTTTTTGTTTTTCATATATATATATATATGTTAATCAAGATTAATATTAGATTTATATGTGAACATGTAATCACATTCAGCATCCTAATAATAGATCATTCTTTTTGGCAGACAATACATTGTCCAGGTATTCATCTTATGTATTTGTACTTAGAGAAAAGAAGTACTTATCTGAATTACTGAGAATGAAGCCTTTGCAAATGAATAGCATTTTATTATCCTTCATGCTGTTACATACTTATATGATCACCATGAATTAATAAGAATATACTTAAAGAACTATGTAATGCATATTGTTATGATATTATGTATCATAGTATGTAATATAGTGGCTTATAAAAATATAATCATACAATTTTTTAGTTATAATAGAGCCTCAATGATATTTTAACATAAGATCACACAAGGTTAATGTTTGTGTGTTTTTTTTCTGGAATGATCCATATGATGTGCCCACATCTTCATAGTATTCTGCATTTTAAATCAATTACAGATAGAGCAAATATATAGAAAATATGTGGAACATTTTTGCCAGGTATTCTTATAATATGAGATCCGTAGCACATTATGAATGACTACAATCATATCTTTATAAATCATTTCTGTTCTGTTAAAATTATATGTTTACATGTGACATTATGTTTCTTGATTGTGACATTTTCGTTTTTTTAATAACTTGATTTAAAATTACCACAATGTAGTTACATAATCAAAGATAAACTTTTTATTTATTTTAATTTGTTTATATAAAATTTTATGTTTAGGAAACAGTAAAGATATATTATTAATAGATCTCTTTAATATTCAAATTCCTCATTATTCATCTATTATTAAATCATTATTGAATTTCGACCTTTATTAATACATCTGATGGTTGATAACTTACACTAGACTAATGTTAATTGAAGTCTTTAATATTCAAAGCCTCATTATTCATTTATTAATAAATCACATTATTAAATCATTATTGAATTTCATTTTTAATATGTCTCATGGTTGACAATTGTAGGCTAATGTTAATAAAAGGTATCTGTGGAAGAGGAAAGAGAACTATATGTGTATTATATATGTAATTTGTTTAGTATATGCTTACTGGTATCCATGGAAGATAAAACAATTCTATCTCATTTTTTTTAGCCTTCATATATCTTATTCTGTTGTGAATTATTTAATTTATAGGTACTTAGAAATATGATTGCCATAGATATGTGCTTTTTCAACTAATTCATTAAACTCATTTCAAGTGGGTTTTTTTTTTAAAGATTAATATGTAATATAGGGGTTTAAACACAGACTTTCAAGTTCTCTTTAGCCATACATTCTTTCTCATACAACCAATACACATGACCGCACACATGTGAAAAAGATAAATGATCTCCAATATATGTATTTCATGCTGAACCAGCCCTCATCAGTTGGTCCAAATTATCATCTCACACACATATATAATCACTGCTCGGTTTATATTAAGCTAGCAAATTTTTACACTTTAATGGACAGGCCTTAATCTACTCTAATTCTTAAGCCATCCATACCATTGAAAAATCTGATAATGGAGTGCCCAAATCCCTTGTTAATGCTAATTGTCTTGCCCATGTTGACTTTTAAGTCACTCTGACCCCTCATAGTATTGGCCTTTGTTTATTTAAATACACAGAAAAAAGATTTGCAGGATACAGGCTAAAATTTGTAATATTTTAAATACAAGCATATTTTATATACCTGGAGTCTAGATATAATATAGGGGATTTGAACACAGACTTTCAAGCTCCCTTCAGCCATCTACTTTATCCCATTTAACCGATACACATGTGAAAAAGATAAATGATTCCCCAGGTATAAAAAATATACTTGTATTTAAAATATTACAAATTCAGCCTGTTTCCTGCCCAACCCTCTTCTATGTACTTAAATGGACAAGGTCCTATAAATGAGGATCAGACATGGGCATGATAATAATTTTGGCATCAACAAGGAATTTGAGCATTCCATCATCAGATTTTCAATGTCATGGATGGTTGAAGAGTTGGAGGGTGGAGTAGATTGAAGTTTGTCCATTAAAGTGTGAAGATTTGCTATCTTAATATAAACCAAGCACTGATTATACATATACGTGTGGGAGATGATGATCTAGATCAACTGATAAGGGCTGTTTCAGCATGATATATATATATATTGGAGATCATTTATTTTTTTCACATGCGTAGTCATGGGTATTGGTTGTATAAGGTGATAGCTGAAGGGAGTTTGAAAGTCTGTGTTTAAATCCCTATATTATATCTAGACTCCAGGTATGTATATCATAGGTGATTTTTATAATACTTCTGTAAAAGAATATTATTTATAAATCTTTTTAAGCATAAGGAAATCTAAATACAGGGATTATTGATGCACATTCAAATGTTAAATGATTTAGTTGCCAGTCTCTTGATACATAAATACTGTACAGATTTAGAAAAGTTGTTAATGTATGATCTTATTTATATGCACCACATAAAATTTTTTAATTTTTTACTATAATTCATTATAAGATGTGGTCTTACAACCTACCAAAACCATTAATAATACCCTAACCTAATTCAAACCCGATATCCACAATAACATTCTCTACATGTAATAGAAATGCAAATCAAATGAAACAGTATTGAGAGATGAAATGTTCACAAACACTATAGATAAGAAACAATTAATTGTTTCTATAATTAAATGTTTATTTTTTTATTTATAATTAAACATTTAATAAACATATGATAAATACATTATCTAAACTAAACTATAAAACTTAGACATTAATATTTACCTTTGTTTAGAAACCTCTGTCAATTGTGTGATTTATATTTATTACAACAATACAGAGAAAGGATGATCAGATTTGAATGCCAGCAAAAAATTTTAAAATTTTCTTAAAGGAAAGAAATAAATGTTTTATTGTCATTAATCTATCATATATATATTAACTATAACAAATGACATACAATAATTGATCAAATTCATGTCCAAATAAAACAACCTCATTTTGGTGATTAGCAAAAGATGTAAATAAACGACCTTCTCAAAAATCAGATTAAAAACTTTCATCAGCTAACCAAGTTGTAAGTCTGCTGCCATCAAAGTAATGTTAAATGAAAATAGCTCATAGGATATGGATTAAAGCTAAATAAAGGCATATGGATTCAAACCCAGCCAACAAAGGGATTCTAAATTTAAAATTTCAAAAACAGCTTTAAATTATTCAATCTTTCCAGAGTATTCTCAAGTTTAAACTGGAGAGTATATCAACTCTAACTTGAAATATCTAACAGCAAATACCTTGCTTGTCAACCAACTCAATAACTTTTATTAATTACATTGATAGAAACATATATAAATACATGTTGCCAAGTGTGAAATTACATTGAGGGAAGAAAGTCATCACTCATGTAGCTATAATTGCCAAAACCAATTTGAACTAGCATTTATTCATCTATGCTGTGAACACCAGCAACTTTACTATCTAGAAGTGAAGCTATAAACTCAACATCTCAAAGCAGATCATATAAAGAGAGAAATTCTGATCACCATCAAATGCGTTCTAGAGCACTTGAACCCACCATTTGAAATATGAAATGGATTAATGAGGACAGTTATGATCTTTTTAGATCATTTTCCTTATGGACTCAAGTGATCTTTAGGTTGAAGTCTTTTTTTTTTTGTTATGTATAATTTTTTTTATTTCTTTTCTTTACTATAGATTGAAGGGGGGTGTAAACTATTAATACATTAGAAGAGGGAAAAGCATTATTAGCTTTATTTTTAAATTGAAATAAAATATTGGTTCAGGTGTGAACTTGCTTGCGAATAGATCTAGTCATTTTACCCTAATATACATTAAAAACCAACAACTTGTACAGTAACACTGTTATTTGTTGTTGTTTTTTTTTGTTTATCACTACTAATCATTTCATCATTTATTTATTTGTTTTCAGTATATGTGATTAATTATCTCTAGTGTGAATGGTCTTTCCTATCTTTGTAGTAACTAATCACAGTAGAAGGAGAGGATCCCATACCACCACCATGCTATTGCTATGAACTCATCAATAAACTTATTGGAAATAACGAATCACAATTTTGATCAAGTTTAAATTAGTAAGCAAGCATAAACATAAATAACAAGTTATAAATTAATTTTTTTGTGTGTGTTAGTATTGATATTGGATGAATATTCTTTGAAGGGAAAAGGGAGTATATTAATGGTATTAACCATAATAATCAAAGAATGTTTATCTACATCTGAACAAATTATTTATTTTTGTTATAATCTCATTGCCTAAATTATATCAATTGTAAATAAATTTGTTAAAAATATAATTTTAAATTAAAGACTGTCGTTTGTTTTTTTTTTTGTTTGTTCTATATTCAGATCTCAATTTATCACATACTCGCACATTATGGATAATGATATTGATATCCCTGAACTAGAATGTCATGCATATTCTCCCTAAGTTTGAATTCTGTGATTAACAGAAGTTAAAGATGAAGGAAAAAGATGAGTATACAAATGGATTTTTGACACGTTTGTGTGTTGATACATCTCCCAGGAATGAGATCGGAGTGGACATGAGACTCTATTTTTAGAAATCCTCTCATCCACTCTGACGGCCTATCAAGTCTACTGTCATATAGATCAGGACTCATTTCATACAATATATATATATTTAGTGTATATATATTTGAAAATGGCTAAATTGATTTAAAAAAATGCGAAAGTCATGGTTTCGAACCTTTAGCTGTACTTTATATATTTCTGTGTGGCTAGAAAAAATAACTACATTGTGTGTGTATGCATGCATATTTAACTGCTTTTTTATATGTTAAGTAATTCACTGAATAAGATAATATATATTTAACTCACTTATATTTAATTGCATTTTTATATATCAAGTAATTCACTGAATAAGATTATTTATGTTTAGCTCACATTAACTTTAATAGTAAATCATGCAAAATCGTGTTGCTAATTTTAAAAGTAAAAAAAAAATAAGAATTTTACACTGTTTGTGAAACTAGTAATATGTATATTGGTGATTTTTTATCTTTTCTGCATGTGTTATCATGTGTATCAGTGGTATGAGATAGTGTGGATAGTTGAAGGTGCTTGAATGTCTGAGTACAAATCCTCTATATTAAAACATATTGTATATATATATTTTATTTTATTTTTAAAAAAGAGTGTCCATGCTTTTTTTTTCTGCATTACTACTGAATTAATTTTGTTTATGTTTAATAAAAATCTTAAAATATTTTCCTATATATATATCCCATGTGTAGCAAAATCATTATCACATTATAGAATTTTAATGTTTAATTTTTGTCTTTATAGGTTTACAGTAATTATTGCTGATAAATACTCATTTTTATATAATGGGTTAATATTCTTAATATTCAATATGGATTCAAGTGCACCATCTACAGTTCTACCATCTTAAGAAGATTTAGGTTTGTATTACCTGAAATTGCTTTTAAATTAATAAACAATATATGGATTGTAATGCTAACATAATTTCAATGATTCTTTCCAATTAGTCCATTATAAATCAAAGCAGTCTTTTTCTACTAATCTAACACCATCAATTATAAACTTTAGTAATCAATGATTGTTAGACAGTAGGACAATTTATACATTCCCATCTCAAGACTAGTTCCTGACTTTTGTTTTTATTAATGAGAACTTGGTATTCTAATCTGGAACCAATATAGTTATGCATCTGGTAGCCATCTTAACTCTCTTTTTTGATATTTATTAATACACTGAAGTTCAAAATTACTAAAGAGTTTGAACCAAGCTGATATATTTTATATAATTATAGACCTTTCATTAGGTAAATAACTATTTTTTAGTAATTTTGATTTTTTTTAAAAACTATATCATCTTTCTTCCTTGACTAAGAATGTTAACATCAAAACTTGACTACCTTCTGCTTAATCATCAATTATTTAAGCTTATGGTAGATAATGCAAGACTAATAGAGAGAAAATGACTTTTCTTGTTTATCTATACGGCATGGAGTGATTACTTTATTAATGAAGATTTCTGGAATCATAGACTAAATAAAAAAATAATAATAATTGAGGTAATATAGGGTATATGAGCACAGACTTTCAGATGACCCATCATTCTCCATTCTATCTAATAACACTGATACACTCAAGCACATATATGCTGAAAAGATAAATAATCATCAATATACATATTTCATGCCAAACCAGCAATTATCAGTTGGTCCAGATTATCAGCTCCCACACATATATACTATAAGTGCTCAAATATATATTAAGATAGACAATCTTTATACTTTAATGGACAGTCTCCAATCTACTACACACTCCAACTCTTCAACTGTCCATCCAATTGAAAATCTGATGATGAAATGCTCAAAGGCCACCCTGAGGCTGAGATTCTTGTCACACCCATGCTGATCTAAGGTCAATCTGAACCGCACATGTACAGGACATAATGCATTTAATACATGTGCAAGGATGGGCAGACATCTCTATAATGTAATAACTGAAACACAGGCTTATATACCTGTGCCTATATATGTAATATAGAGTATATGAGCACAGACTTTCAGATGACCCATCACTCTCCATTCTATCTAATAACACTGATACACTCAAGCATATATATGCTGAAAAGATAAATAATCATCAATGACGTATTTCATGCTAAAACAGCAATCATCAGTTGGTCCAGATTATCATCTCCCACACATATATACTATAAGTGCTCAAATATATATTAAGATAGACAATCTTCGTACTTTAATGGTTAATAATTAAGGTAGTATATCATGATCACTATATATGCCTTTCATTTATAAATTTACTTAATGAATAATAATAATTTCACATATACTGAACATTTTTAACATTACTTTTTCAGTAAGCTTATTTAAATGAACCATCTATCATCATCAAACATTAGTCTTAAAATCAGTATTTTAAATCCCCTACCTCCACCCCTTTTTTTTTTGTCATTCTGTGGACCTTCTTTCATGGAAAACCTAAGCTAAGGGAGTCCCCCCACTCCTAATTGTATCATATACACTTTCAGGTAAGCAGGCATTATTAAAATGGAAAATTAAAAAATTGGATTTTAATTCTGTAATTCCAGTCTGATAGGAATCATATTTTATCATTTATTTTGTTAAGATAAAAACTAATTTTAAATGATATAGATTTGGTATGTAGGCAATGACAGAAGAAATAAAAATATTGTACTTATATGTAAGGAGAAATATTTAAAGAGGATAAATAATTAAGTTAAACTAAATGGAAGATATTAATTTGCTTTGTTTTTTGTTCATCTATCTATCTGTGAAATCTTGTAACTCAATTTTTCCCCATTTCTAATTTCCATTTTAATCTAAACTTTCCATAAAATAGGTAATCCTGTTGATATAATATTTTTTTTTTAGAATTTTCAACAATTTTAGCAACAAAAAAGAAAAATAGTGAAAAATTTAAATTATTAATTTTATATGGGATTTAATACTTTTAATGTTACTGCAAATAGTGTTATTATTGTACACAGAAAAAATTAATAATAAATAATTGTGAGAGGAAAAAATCATTAAAATAGAATACTATTCATTATTCTATATAGCAAAGTTACAACTAAGACTAATTCTTGGAGAAAAAAGTTAACTGCAACATTGATTTTTTTAACAAAACCAAGTTATCTTGTGGTTTTCTCTAGTGAGGCAATTCTAAATAAATGTGTATTAAACATACATATCCTATATTATTTGGAAAATTTTAAACTTTATTGAGATTATAATTTTTTCAATATTGTTTTAATATCATTAAATGTGGCATAAAATGACTCGGTTAAATTAAAAGAAGACTCCATGACTTAAGTTTATAAATTATGAAATTTTTTGAATCTTTAAATTAAACTAATTTTTATTAACAAAAGAGTTTATTTTTGTTAATTAAATAGTTGAATTTAAAAAAGTTATGTTAGTTTTAAAAAACAGCTTTAAATTTCGATAAATTATAAAATTAAAAAGTAGAGGGGGGGGGTAAAAAAATTAAAGAAATCCTTTTATTCACAAATTGCAATAAAAATGAAAAATAAATTTTTGATATATGATTAAAATAAAAGTGTGCAGTGCTCATATTCAAAATTAGTCTTAGGAAATAATTTTAAATAGAATATTTTGAAAAACATTACTTTTATTTTAGTTCCATAATATTAAGAATTCTGAAGAAAATTTTGTTTTTTAATGCATTTTGTGAATAAAAGCATTTCTTTTTAAAAAATTATTTATATATTTAAAAAAAGAAAATAAAAAAAATTGGATATATATGAATGAACTAAACAATTTATAAAAAGATATTAAATAATATAAAATGAAAAATAATTCAGCATTGTAAATTGAATTAGTTTAGAAGATTATTATTCATATTTATTTAAGTGAATTTTCATGTTGTTATATTGATTTTTCTAATTATGAATATAATATTTTTGTAATTATAGCAAACAAACTTTGAAAATAATGATTGAAGATGATCAGAATAAAAGTGGAAATAAATAAAAATATTCTATAAATATATTGATATGAAAAATAAATTTGGTTCATAAAATAAAACAAGATCTTTAAAGAAAAATTACATGGTGAATAATTTTATATGTGAGAATTAACAGATCATTTTTAAAGGGGGGGGGGATATTTATTAATGTATTGATTTATTAAATTATATTTATATTATCTAATTAAGACAATAATTTGGGAATAATTTTTGTGAAATGTTATTATTTTTATTTATTGTTGCTTTTTTAATATATTTCTCACATTTTTTTGGAAATAATTTTAAAAAATGATGGAGTAAAAATATATCATTTTCTGAACCAAATTATTATATATAATATGTGATTATTGATGATAAACAAAAAAATAAATAAAAGTGATAGTTTTAAAACATCAAAACATCATGTGATCACCATTTCATGTGCTTAAATAGGCTATTAATAACAGTAGCAAACTTCCATACAGTAGTGCCACAAATGCAAGCCTTGGTAATCAATGGATGCGAGAAGGTTTTTGCATAAAATTCCTATCTATCGCCTACACATTCAATCTAGCTTATGGCTTTCATCATTGAGGAGCTCATGGGATAATGGTGACTATGATTTTTGAAAAACCAAAGACACCAAAATTTTATAGATGCTGAACTGAGTTTAGATCTAATGACTAAATAAGTGATTGAACATGAATTGAAAACATTCTTGTGTTTTCGTTTTGGGATCCTAGCTTTATAGTTAATTAAATAGGTAAAAGATGGCAGCTAGAGGGTTGTATTTGATCCTAAGATCTAGGTGCAGTGCTCTCAAATCCAAGGCTCTTCACTGAAACTAGTCAGGGGATATTGGATAAGTAAGCTGTAGATTTTATACACAAATCTTGCATCCATTGATTTCTAAGACTTGCAATTAGTGGCACTATTACTTGGAGAATTTACTATTATTATTAAAACAGAGTTAAAAACACAATAATAAATTAATTTGATTAGTAGCAATTCTGTTGACAATTGCTCTTGTAAATTTTTTCAAGTAGTTGAAATTTAAATTCATCTCTTTATTAAATGGGTTAATTCGTGGGAGGAAGTCAGAAAAATGAATGATGGTGATATATATATATTAATATTTTGTTTCAAGTTTTAAGAGGTTTAGATATGAAAATAATTTTTTTTTACTTTATCTAGATAAAAAAAGAATTGTATAATCATCTAAATTAGTAATTAAATGGCTTGGTAGAACAGAGCTGAGCCGCTATCCTTAAATCCTGTTATTTAGAGACCAACACTCTATCACTGCACTGAACTATTCTGAGCATAAATTGGTCTTTTTCAGTTATGTATATAAATAATAAAGATATACCTTTACTTTGGAATAATTTTTTTGCAAATCCCTTCTGGATATTTTTGATTTCTATAAAGTAATAAAGTGAGAGGCTGATGCAAATATATTAATCAATAATATGTTTAAAAATATTTTTTTTGCCAGTTTTATTTTTTTACAATTAATTCAAGTTGATGTGTTTTTTCACTTGTAGCTTCAAACTTCTAGATAATGTGAGATTATTTTTAAACAAATTAATAATTTTCACCAAAACAATAACCTCAACAGTATTTACTATCTTCAATCTTTCTTTACCTATGAATCTTTTTTACCCTAACATGATTACTTCTCTTCATAAATTTCTACTTAAGAATATCATTGTTAAAATTTAAATACTTATAGCTGAAAGTTTTCAACAAAAATTTAAAAGCACACTTTTTTATTTATTTTTAATAGGTTTAGTCTTACTATCTCTAGAAATTTTCAACAATTTATTCATTTTCAAACTTATTCTGCTTCTTCTAATCCTTTTTTTTTTTTTTAAAGATAAAAATAAATTGCAGAAGGTTTCAGCTTTAAATAGTTTATAGCAAGATTATGAAATGAAAACATAATTTTTTTTACCATTCTTATCAACTTCCAGATGGTGAGTTTTTATCTGTGGGTTTGTGCAAGATTTCTCTCTCTTTTTTTTAATTCTTAGATAATAACTAGCTGGATATTGATTTACCAATCTAATTAGATTGGCTAAGAGCCAACTACTTGAAAGAAAAATTCTAGGATTGCTTCAATATTCTTTCCAAATTTTTCATGAATGCAAATCTTATGCCACCATTCTACTAGTTTCTTACAACTGCTTGTGTGTTAAATATATAAATGAAGAATTCTAAAATGGAAAACATTTCTTTAATTCTAAAGAATTAAAATTGTAACAATATCAAGTTTGATATAGAGTTCTTAATCCTGGAATATGTATCTCTCTTGAAATAATTTATTTTATTTTCCCAAAATTTGTACAATTTTTAGCAGAGGGTGCATTTTAATTAATTCTTGGATAATAATAAAAGTAGTAAAAATATTATTGGCTATCCAAAAAAAAAAGTGACTCCTAAACTTCTACTAATTCTTTCAGCCTATATTTACACTTATTTTAAATAAAACAGTTAAATTTCATGGTACACAGATGAATATATTTATAATAATAAATATATTAATGCTAAATTTGAAAATCCAAACAAATTATTCTACAATCTTAAATCATTTAAATTATGCAGCAAACATCAGCTTTGACATCATATCAAAATTATTACCAATCAGATACTGCAAGATGACCATTTTAGGACTTGTGAACGCCTCTCTTCTCTCAGCTGGCTGCTATAGCATTCTATGGTAATGTACAAAACCCTTTACTTTTAATCACCAAATTCCGTATCAATCAGATAATAAAGCACAAAACAATTGCAGCACCAACATTAAACAGCATCAATTAACTTATTTAAGAATTATTTTAATATTAAGGGTGGATGGGAAGTGAATGGATTTGTGGGTAGTTTTTAATATTATATATATTGTGTAGTTTTTGTAGTTCTTTACACTTGAGAAGTCTGCTTGTAGCAGTGAAACCTTAGGTTGTGTTTTAATATTATTTTTATGCTGGTCTGGTTTAATTTTGGATTTGGGGTAGTTTTGATTTTATATTGACTAGTTTAGCTTTATGCTTGTAATGGTTTTTGAATTTAATGGCAGTTGAGGCAGGTTAGAAAGTAACAGAAAGTACTTCTGCAGATTTTAAGATTGTTTGTAATTGTTTATAAACCGTTAAAAATATTATTTCAATTATAATTACAATATATATATAAATTAAATATGCTAATGCTAAACTGGCAAATATAGAAACAGATGCACATCAACTAAAGATTAAATTATTCAGCTAATGAATTTATGTGTTAACTTCTTAATTAAGGAGTGATGGACTCAAAACTTGCAAACTTTTGTCAGCTGACTGCAACTCTGCCCTGGCTAATTAAGTATAATGTTTAAAAACATAATATTTAAAAAGAACACACCATAATTATTTTGTGCTTTAATATTTAATTGGTCTGAAGTTGGTATTTAAATCTAAAGAACTTTATATATTACATTGAGATGCTACTAGATAACTGTACAATCAAATGAGGAGAAATGTTCCCAAATCATCTTAGAGTAACTGATTGGTAGTAATTTTGATGTCATGTCACATCATTACAAAATCTTGTCAGCCGACTGCATCTTTGCTCTGGGCTAATTCACTATAATGTTTAAAAACATAATATTTAAAAAGATCACACCATAATTATTTTGTGCATTAATATTTAATTGGTCTGAAATTGGTGTTTAAAACTAAAGAAGTGTGTATATTACATTGAGATGCTATTAGATAACTGCAATCAAATGAGGAGAAGTGTTTGCAAATCATCTTAGAGTAACTGATTGGTAGTAATTTTGATGTCATGTCAAAATTGATATTGCACATAAATTTATTGATTAGATAATGGTCAATTTAAACTTTAGTTGTTGAATATTTATAAATATATATATATGAAAATAAAAAAAATAGTTTCATCCTATGAAAATCTTCATTTTAATGTGTGTGTATATATATTATTTTTGTTTTGGAAAAAAAAATTGTCATCATCTAAAATATATGATAAAATTAATGATTTAGGTAAACCTATCTTTCATCATAATTCCAGAAATCTTCTTATTGCATTGATTAATAATGTTATGGTTATTTGTGACTAATTTTTTGAAATTTGCTTCTACTGTAAATGTGAACCACAACAAACTTGCCTATATATTAAAACAGTAATCCTTTTATCCCTCATCATCTCATCTTCAGCCTGAATACCAACTCTATCTATGCTAGGTTCAAACCTAATTAAAATAAATATGGCTATATTTGTGGCATTATATTTGTGCATACAAATAAACGTATATATGTTGCATACGGATAAACGCTGTAAAGACAAATTACATTAATTACTACAGCGGATAAATTTTGGTTTGCTATTTTTTAAAATGTTATATTATAGATTTAATATTATAAAGTCAATTTATTAACTTATTTCATTATAAATTTGTATGTAGGTGTATAATCCAACCTATATTGCAATACTTATATAGGGTGGCATGACTCAATTTTATTAAAAGTATTTTAATTTATTAATTAAAATCAAATAGTTATAAACAAAATGTGCATCAAACTGCCGCACCTGTGATAAAAATAAAGAAAAATCAATTTAAGTTTTAGTAATTGTGGTATTCTAAATTGTTTGCAACAAAACGGTTATATAATAAAATTGCTGGTCTGGCACTATTGAACACCCTGAGGGAAAGTTATAACACCTTGAAAATTCAAAGAAAAGTTTTAAGATCAACTTGTACAAACTAATGTAATTTCTTAAGTTAATGGGTTTTCAGGCAAAATAAATTCTCCATGAGTAAGCGCTTGAATCTAAGGGGTATAAATAGGCCATAATTTAAGCTTGAAGAGGGAATCCATTTTATGTAATAGCTTTTGCTAACATACTCCACACCACTCTGTTTTCAACATGTCTGGCTAGGGGAGGTGGAATTTTGCTGTTTCTCAAACCCTGTTCTCAAACCCTGCCATCCAATGCCTTAACCGGGGCACCGCAAGATGAAATTCTTCAGCCACAGCCTACTGCAAGAATAACAAGAAGACACCAGGAATCTGCCCAAGAAGATTATCAACCACGTCTGCAGTCTGAGCGTCTACATCTCTAGCTAAATGAATAATCGATAATATAAAATCCAAAACCGTAAAGCTCTGTATTAATTGCTATTTAATTTTAAAACTCTAAAGCTAGCTAAAAATGTAAATTAACTTATGAACATTTAAATTAATGTTATTATAAATCTTATCTAAATTAATTAATCTTTTAAAATATGTAACTTATCTACCCACCATATAACTCTTTTCTTTAAAACCAATTAATATCTTCCATAACTTTTGATTATCTATCACTGTGGTTATGCCTACATTTTCTTTATGATTGTTTTAAAATGTATTTGATATTGATTATATGCCAATGCTTCGAAACAGTGAGCCATTAATTTTATTAAAATTTTAGAGAAGATATAAAGATTATCTTCATATAATTAATTCCTAATGTTGCCATTTACACGCGTGCTGTTTCAAAATTCTATATTCAGAGTAATAACGAATCACTTTGCACTCATTATTACTATTAAATATTTGTTTAATATAAATGCATAATATGGTTTGCTCAAATTTAAATTATGATTTTAATTAATGTTAGTAAGTAATGTACTAGCCTTAGGACAATAAGAAAGTATATTTATTTGTTAAGCTTTTAGAAACCCCTGCAAATATATTTTTTCATCCTTAATTAATGATTACAATGTAGATTGAAACATGTTAACAAGATTGAAATATAATTATTCCTTAGGTAGTGTAGATATATATATAGCACTAGTTAAGAATTGGCTCCTATTAACTGAACCGATAAAGCTATCATTTAAGTGCACTTCATTTTAAATGTTATATCTTTATTGTTTGGCGGATCAGATTTTGAATAAATATGAATAATAAATGTTTTGCTGCCTCTTTCAAAATGGGCCTTCGGTAAGTTTATCCCATTTTCTTTCTCAGGGATAAGCATTGGTAAGATCTGAAGTTGAATACCAGTCAAGCATGCCAGCCACCCCGACCTTGAATTCAGAATGTTCACACCATACTCAGCAGAAATCTTAGTCCCAATATACCGGCATTGGTCGTAAGAACCCCTGAACAGAATAATCTATCCACAGGGCAACTTCATAATGATATTTTCCAATGTTATAGCACTTATTGGCAATCTAGAGTAGCCAATTCTACCTCCTCTTGAATTTATATTCAGCATTAGTCTGAACCCTTCTTTTGATTCCTAAGTTCAATCTACCTTAGCGAGCTGGTTTATATGCTCATATGTTACTTATATGTGTAATATAATGGTTATAATGAATAATCTACTGGGGCTAGTGTAATTATTTATGAAAAAGCAACCGTAACATTAAAAGATAGGAGTTGGCATTTCATTATAGGCATAACAGAAGTGATTATTTATATATACACAGATCTGTTAATTAATATGTAAGATGAGAGTAATTTGACAATGTCTCATCTACTGGAACGTCCGCATGTGTTTACCACACTGTAAATTATGTTCTTTTGTTAATATTTCTTATATTAATCAACAAATAAATATGTATTTAAAGTAATTTGGTTTCAGTTGATTTCTCATTGCCTAATTTCAATCCTAGCTATTTATCTAATATAGATGAGTGATCTATGTATTGATGATGAATTATGAATGTGATCTCCAATACCATGCTGTTAGTTTAGTTAATTTATGTGCATTTAAAACCGAGTCTCCTGTTTCTCCCTGCCTTATGCCGGCCGCAAAGAAATGGAAACTGAGTATAATCTCAGGTATGTCATTTGTGAGGTGTTGAGTTACGGAGTATTGGTAAAGAAGTTGAAGCTTGGTCGGATTCGGGATTTCACCATCCCACTCTGGTCAGCTTTGGTCTCTCTGCCTGTATTCTGGATTGTTATGCAAATGTCTAAAATTTGACCGTTACAGTATATAGACTATTATTATAACATATAGTAATAAGATAAATCAATTTATCTCTAATCTAGATTCACAAAGTAGGATTAATAACATAAATTTGAAACATTCTTGCTAGTTTACAAATTTTTTTTGTGAAGCATTGGTTAATAGATTTAAAATAATAGCTGTTATTAGGACCTAAAAAATAAAGAATTTTATTATTGCACAATCAAACCACTGATGATAAAGAAGTATTATTCATATCTTTTAACTAGTATGTTTACTTTATAGAAGCTTTTCCCCAGGCATTTTATTGTCATTCATCTTAGATTTTTGCCAGATAAGAAAAAAAAAAAAATTCTATTGCATATTTTTAAATATACTTTTCCAAAACTTAAATGTTTTGGAAGAAATCATTAGTTCATCTCATTAGTTTCACTAATTTCCAGATTAATAGAAAGAAGTTTGATAAAGTACATCTTATCTATTCCATTTTTTGCATTAAAAAGTTATGATTGAGATGAAGGCAATCATTTAAGAGAAGAGAAATTTGCATGTATATTTTATTATATTTCAACAAGATGATTATCCTGAAACATAATGTTTGTAATTGAAAATATTTTAGCGGACATTTTCTTATATTAAAATAAAGATATTAAGATTTTTGATGTGAAATCCATGTTTATTTTTTACCCATAAACCATTGCATTTATTAAATCAATAAATCATTCCATTAATACTTTTATATATGTGTTAAATCTTTTAATCATTTTGGAATTTTTTTAAATTGGCTACCTATGGACTATTTGCTGATATTAAAATCATGACTACTGATATCACCCCAAAACAAATAATGATTTGTTGATGACATTAAAACCTTTCAACTATATAATGTTTCTTTAATACATTAAAGATCAGCCTTTTCAAGCTATTGTGCATGTGCTTTTTACGAGTGGATTCATTTTATTCTTTCATAAATACTATATCTTGTGTTGGGAATGAAAGTATTCATTTATTATTAACACTCGTAAAAAGCGCATGCACAATAGCTTGAAAAGGCTGATCTTTAATGTATTACAATTTATAAGACATAGCACTATAAAAATAAATGCTTATTTACAAATGTTTATTTAATAAAAGCTAGATAATTTATGTATATCTAGTATTGGCATTTATCATATTGCCAAAATTCAAAGGAACCTTAAGTTATTTTAAAAAGTTAAATCATAGAAGTATTTAGTAGTTGTCAAAATTGGGTTTAAAGACTTAAGCAATTTGAAATAATAAAGAGCAAAAGATGTAACTGTGCAAATTATTATCTCATGTCAGAAAATAAAGTAGCAAAACTAGTAATAGAAGTTTGGTTACTTTGTGATATAGTTTCCTTGATTTGCTTACATATTTTAGTTCTAGCATGGTCCTAAAATTTTTTTCATTACCTAATGGTTAGTTTCCATATAAAGAAGGAAAATTGTTT
The DNA here is from genome assembly GCA_028023455.1 of Epiperipatus broadwayi. Classification (NCBI taxonomy): domain Eukaryota; kingdom Metazoa; phylum Onychophora; class Udeonychophora; order Euonychophora; family Peripatidae; genus Epiperipatus; species Epiperipatus broadwayi. The sequence goes on along the minus strand of JAQFVV010012612.1, from coordinate 130,028 downwards.
TGAAAATACAGCTGCAAAACATTGATAGATAGTTGGATTTCTTTAATATATTTAATCTTGGCAGTTATTGATGATTGTGTCTTACTGTCAACCTGAGATGGGGATAACTATGCTGAGGCAGCAAAGTAACAAAATAAACTGATATTTTACTCTTAGAATGTTGGTTTTTTAATTGTAGCTCATTATTTCAATTTTAAAAAGCTTGATTTAGCAACTGAAATATTTAGTAGACTTGTGGCTTTAAGATATACATTTTCTGATTAACTGGTTTTGTTAGCATTGATGTAGATTTCATTCTTGACATAGTTGAATAAATTATAAGTTAAGTCTATTATATCTTTTTATTAAACAATTATTAATAATTTGTTGGATTGAGAGAAGATGAGTCTTTTCAAATTCTTATTACAGCTTTAAGCTTTTGTTGTATGCTAATAGACATTTTAGAAATAATGAATTTCTTTTGAGGTATTAAAATTATAATTTTCTATTTCTTCTTTTCCTGTGTATTGATTTCTATTATAATATATCATACCATTTACACCTTCTTAGACACTTTATCAATACTTTTATTTGTATTACACTAACAGTTTCTACTGTCCTGCAGTCATCATCAGAGTTACAATATTCAAATATATAATTATACAATTATTACACTTATTCACATAGCTATACGTAATTAATACACAATATAAACAAAAATAATTATACATTTTAATATGATCTTTATTGATAAAGTGTCTAAGAAGGTGTAAATGGTATGATAGGTATTAAAATTCTATTCTGAAATTAAATTTATTAGTGGAATCTTCTTAACAGTAATGGTTTATTTAATATATTGCAATTGCTCTTTGGAGAAGAAACTGATTGATGAAGCAGATTTTTTTTTTTTTTACTTTTTCTTTAATCTCAATTGATTGGTGATTTAGTATATTAATATTGACTAATCATTGAACATTCTTAAAGTATATAAAGATAGCCAGTTAGTTGTTCAGTGAGAATTATTAATTTTGTTAGTGGTTAATGTTTTTATTATTATTTAAAAGACTTTGGTGTGCATTTATTTTACTGGGGGAAAGAAAAAATTGGCAGTAAAGTAAATATATTTGGAAGCAAAGTAGAAGTTTTTTAAGTGAAAAGTACAATTATAGTAATTAGTTCTTATAGTGTTTATGTCTAAAAACATATTGAGCTAATTAGACTAGAAAACATTAAACTCAATAATTACATTTGAGCACCATCATGTTTACCATCCTCTTAACATGAGATAACACTCTTAAATGATAAAAAATAGTTTTACTGGTGAATTTAATTCTGTCTCCTAAATAAATCTTATTAATATTTTCAAATTCATTGTTCTAAATGAAAACACTGATAAAAGATATTGATTTGGTACGGTATTTTTGCTACAAGCAATATTTTTCTTTATAATATTTTTAATATTAAAACATTAAGCATGCATTTGACTAGATAATCATATCACTGCACTTGTTAAAAATGAAAAGAAAATTTTGGAAATAAACAGACTATTGTTTTTTAATCATTAACAATAATTAATAAATATGACGGTCATCTTTTATTTGGAAGCTGATGAATAGAAGATTGATATGTTTTTGTTAAGTTAAGACTTAAATCAAATTGGATTTGTAGTTTTTATATCTTTCTGATCTTTGAGATATTCCATAAGTTATTTAGAAAACTAATAAAGAGAAATTAATAATATTTATTGAAATATGTGTACACAGGTATAATAATGTTAACTGGCAATCTGGATAAAATTATAGATGTATGTCAAGTTTTTATAACTGTGATACTATTATTTTACTTAACTAACATTTTATTCTTGAAACATCCACAAATTTTTAAAAACCAAATAACATTGTACTTCAGTACACAAATTTTAAAATAAAATTAAAAGAAAAAAGTATGTCAAATAAGTAACTAATTAACATATTATATTTGTGTTTTATTTTTCTTAGATTGCTCAACTGCTCTACTTTAATTCAACATTTTTTTTTTTCTGCAGATTATAAATTGAAAACTTTAAACAAAAAAAAAACATTTACTGTAGATTTTACTCCAAGTAAAAAAAAGTGATAGTAAAGGGGAAAAGATTACTAATTGATAATTAAATTGATATGCATTTTACAATAAGAAACAGAGAAAAAAAAAGTTTTTTTTTGCCTAGAAAAGTGCTATATAAACATTAAAATAATATTTTAATATACAGAATATTAAATTATTAAAATTAATGGGCTTATTATATGATAAAAATAAATCATTTTTTATTACTATAAAGATGCTATACTAATATAAAAAAATAAATAATTAATGTAAAGAATGTATTATAAATATATATTCAGTAGATATAAAAAATAGATGACTTATTTGTTTAATTTTATAGGTGCTTTAAAGATATACAAGATTTATAATAAAAGAGTAATAAGTTTATTCATATCTTTTTAATTATGAAAAATTATTAAGTTGGAGGAAATTGTACGCATTATATAATGTACCAGAAACCTGAATGGTACATATTCTGATGACTCATAGAAACTACAGATGGATGAATAAATGCATGTATATGAATAAATTTCCTTCATATAACATAGTAGAACTATTCTTTTTAATCCATTTTTTTTTTAGCAGTGTAATGAAATATAATAATAAAAATTTAAGTTTCTTAATTAAATTTTATGTTGTTAATAATAACCAAACAATATACCATATATATATATATATATATAACTATATAAGATATCCAGATTATTTTTCTTGATCAACATACACCAAACTATCCCTTAGAGAGTTGTGTTCAACTGTCATTCATAACTTCTTTTTTATATATATGGAACTTGAACTACACTATATTTTTTAGACCACCACTTTTTATCTTCAAACAACACCATTCCAAGTTAACACTATTAACAAATTCCAGCATTTCCACAGGTCAGAATATGATTTCTCGGTTTTGGGAGTGATGTATTCAGTTATATATTTGGAATGAGACTAATGAGATAAGAATAGCATTGACAGCTAAATAATTTATATAATAAAACGATTGATGCCATCATTATTAATATTAAAATTTCATAAGCAGATACTGTTATGATGCTTGAATGTATATATATCGGAATGAATATATAGACTAATTATTTTGAAAATTTAATTTAATTATGATAGTTATTAATTTTCTTTCTATTTATTGATCCTTCATTTGTATCATACATCCATTTCTTTTTGCACAATTATTTCATAAATAAATAAAAATTACAATAAAACAAATAGTAATATTTAAAATACAAATAACAATTTCCACATTAATAGTTATTATAAGAAAAATCTTAAAATAATACTTATAATAAAATGCATATGTAGTATTAGAATGAAATTCTTTTTAATTATTGATATGATATATTATGCATATAGAATTAAAAGATTTTATTGTGGGTTCTTTAATAACTTGAAGCATATTATTAATCATAAATATACCAATATATCACAATCTATAATTCTTTTTATTCTATACTATGATTATCTTTAGTCCCACTTAAAATAAAATTTTTAGATATTGATTGATCAGTATTGATTTCTTCCCTATTAAATTTTATCTTCTTAATGTCAATAATCTTCTACTTCATCAATAAGTTTGATAACTGCAGGCAATGAGAAAACACTTCTATTATGGGCAGGTCTTGTGACAGGCATTGTTTCACGATTGAGAAAAAATACATCATTCAGGCTATTTTTGATAGTTTTCATCATCCAGAAATTTATAATGTTTTAGGTTAGCATTGAAAAGTATTTTCAACAGCTATATTTTTTTTTATTTGACAAATAACTGTTGCTGGATTACTATGGCATGAAACAACTGTTATAACTCTGAATCTTTACATTTATTGATGAATATCTAATTTATTTATTTTTTAGCTGTATGATATTGTTTATGTGCACTTCAGCTCTTTTTTTTTTTTGTATATAGTTATGTCAGTGTGTAATGTGAACATATTTTCCCTTCATCTCTAGTCCAATTTAATTTCTTATTGTTTTTCTTTCTTTTTTCTTATTTTACTTTAAACTGATAATTACCACTAATCTGTTGTTTTTAATCAACATCTAATTATCAGATTTAATTTTAAATAAATCACCAAATAGATTTACAGGAGAAAATAATAACTTTTTAAAAGTACAAAAATTATTTTTTAATTTTTGGAAATTTGTAATGTATTTTATTAAATTTTGACTCTATATTTATTTCTTACATATCTCTATTCTCTTTTATTTGTTATAAATTTTGCAAAGTATCTAAGCATAATAATTTTTAAAATACATGCATTAACTTTCCTTTTTGTATTTGTTAAGTTTAATATATATTTTTTAAATTATGTGCATAGATTAAAACAAAATATAAATTACCAATCAAGACAATCTTAGTTATTTGAACTATTTTTATTATATTACTTTACAGTGTTTGGTTTGCTCTTTATTTTAAGTTAATATAACTTGTAATATAGGATTATACCATTCTTGACTAAATTCATATAGATAAAATATTAATAGTAAAACCTGCTTAATTTGAAAGTCAGAGAAAAATTTATATAAAGTGGAAATTTGAACTATACAAAAAATGCAAAATCACATAACATTGAAAAAAAAGTTCAATTTAAATTAAGAACCATAATAAATTAGAAAAGTTTTTTTTTAATTATCCAACCATGCTATTTAGTTTTAAGGCTAATTACCTTTGGGTGAAAAAATGAACATAATTAGCCTTAATACTGAAACAGTAAGGTCTGCTTTGCAGATCTTCGTTTCACCTTTTCTTACCTATTTCCTACCCTCATACCTTAATTTGAACCCCAATCTATCGTAGTATGTCTGCAATACGCTTATATACCAAAAATCCCGCCTAATTTTAAACCACGAGTACAATGCTCGTATTATATATATAAGTCATTCCCAAATAAATAAAAGATTATAGATTATGTATATGTTCACATAATTTTGATTTATTAAAAAGTAGGTTATATAAGTCGTAATTGCGCACACACTATGATATGCATTTTAAAACATATCAAAATTATAAATTGTTAAAGTTATTTTGTTTGAATCTATTTACAAATATATTACCGTTGTAATATATTTTGATTTAAAATAAAATTCATTTAGTAAATATTCGTTTAGTAAATAGATTCAAATATTGCAAGTTAAAAGTAAAATAATTTTTGTTTAATTTAATAAAAGTCATTCCAAATATTTCTTTAAAATAAATGAGGGACAATAGTTTAATTAGTTAATATTATATAAGTTTATCTAAAAACAGCAGATGTCCACTTAAGGTTTTCTTTAGTCTAGTTTGTAATTCGAATGTCGACAGGGAAATTAACAAAAGAAATTAATTAATGTTGAATTCCTTTAGACATTCGGATAGATTTAATTACAGCTGATAAGTCCGATATATTTTTGTAACGCTCCAGGGCAGTTCTATTGTTAATTTCTACTATAAAAAGGAGTTTTTCTTCTAATGTTTCTAAGAGAAATCATTCTGAGTTCTATTCTAATAATTTGCCAACCTTGACATGACAGAGTAGAGGCGTTAAGATGGCTATGTCCCCTCGGAATAGCCGGCCACTGCTCCAGACCCTCGGAAGCTATCACATAAGGAACCCCGGAACTGCTGCCGCTGCCAAAATATGAATATTTCCAGATTTTGCTGTTAAATTATATAAAAACCAGCCGACCATCAATCTACCTAAAATGCTTCTCCAGAAGTAACCCTAAATTAACCCAAGAGCTCTTGTGGTAACTAACATGCTATAGCTATTCTAAATTGTTTTCTGATACTTCACATAACTTTATTATGTATTTCTTTAAAATATAATCAACATTTTTGCTCTCTATCCTTGGGTTAATATTTTCTATTTATTAAGCTTTCTGTTATTTTATTATGATAATGTGTCAGAATCGTCTTTGACCAAGTGAATTATTCCCTTTGTTGAAAATAAGACGCCGCTATGAAGGCATATTTTAAATTTCTAAGTAATTTCCAATTTTATGATCTTGCAAATCACTCGTTCGAGGGCGATTCTTTTCTTTAATATATAATATAATCACATAGTTTAAAATCTACATGTTATTGATTTTAATCTAATATGAGAGTATGTGTGAGGTCAATGATTAAATGTGTCCCCTAATGCATGATTGCGTATATAAATCTATACTTACTTTTCAAACCCGCAAGCATGCATTTTTTTATTTTAATTACCGTGTTCTACTTTAATTACAAAGTTCATCATTGACGTCGAGAATGTGCGGACCCTTTTAAATGAATTTTGGGAAATTTGATTGGGCATTTCTCTTAATCCAAGTAAAACCCATTCAGTATGTTTTATCTACACTCGTCTCGTATTGCTGGTAAATGAATTGGTTGTTGAGACCGCTTTGTTTTATTTTTCCAAGGATTCTTTACACGGCTAAGGCCGTTCTCTTCGCCTTTTTGTGGTTTCCAGGCAGAGTGTGTCCCCAAATGACACACCTGGGAATTAAATGCAATCGTCACCCAGTCGCTAAGTTTCGGCTGTTCATAAAATACTTTCCTACAGGTTAGCAGCGATATGCCCTCCGTAATCATTCCGGAGATTCAATATTGTTTTATTTTATATTTATTTTACAAAGCATCCGTGACTTAAACGTGTCACACCCTCCAACTTTAATAAATTCATTATCAGCAATACTGACCTCCCAATGTAACTCTATTAATATTATTATCAAATAAATGCCTTGATCACATTCCCACTTTGTTGCTTAGTAAGCTTTTGTCCGTGCTATTCTCGAAATCAATAAATATTTTATAACACTTAACTTTCAAATATTTTCTTAAACTTGTATAATTACTCAAAGCACCTCGCACATGTTCCTATCTCATCAAGCACATTATCGTAATGCTATTAGCCCGAGGAATAGAATATATCACTTTGCTTTAAAACCCTTTTGTCATATAATGCCAAATTATTTAATACGCATCCCTGTCTCATATAAGCAGACAGTGGTGTTATATATATAAATAAATTTTGTGAAGTTATTTAAAACTAAATTTGATCTCTTATTTTATTTGATTCCTATCACTGTCTCGGTATATATATATTTTCTGCATTTCTTTTGTAAATCCATAGATGTTAATTAGCCACCCAAACTTCTTTTAGTATAGAGTCATTTGTTTCTCCCTGACCACCAGGCACCGGTCAAAGGTCATACTAGTAGTGGCATCAGATGCGTTGTCACGTAGATGGCGCTGTGAAATTTGGGCTTTAGATTCAAACTTAGTATATCTAGAAGGCAACCCGTCCTAGAATGTTCAGTTTCGTGTCTGGGGTTGGAATTCTGCAGTGTGTTAGCGAGATAGACGATTCTGACTGTTACAATACTAGATAACATACAGAAAATATTTTAAAAAAAAAACAGTTGGTAAATAATTTATTTGTGTAATTGCTAATCTAGCAGATGTATATTTGATTTATTATATAAGATCTATAATATAAAACAAATTTCATCTGTTTTGCTTTTTTTTTTTATTTATAATAAATATTTGTTCTTTTTTTTTTTTATTATGTTTATTTCAGAAATTGCTTTTTTTATATATTCCCATTAATTAATTTTAGTAATTATTCATAAATATATGAAATCTTATGTTTCATCATAATATATATATATTTTTTTATCAAATTAAAAATCTATTAATAAAAAATAATGCCTAAAAAACTAGTTTATATCACAAATTAGCTGGAGTTTAGGGTCTTCACTTCGGGGCCCAGGGGTGGGATCATTGGGTGATGGATAGCTTCTCAGCGGCTGGGCCATGTAGATCCATGTATAGATACTTATGTTCAGATACACATTAATCAACATTATAGCAACCCTTTTATGGATATAATTGTTATCAAGCATATGTACTTTATATAATCAATAATTGTTTTATCTTGTTTGTTACATTGAACACTTTGTAATTCTCAATGGGTAAGTGTACCCAAAATTTTTGTAATCTTTTTACTAATAAAGGTTACTTTTGAAAGTAAAAACATTCTCATTGTTTTCAAAATAACTTTAAAAACCACTTCTTACATTCATTATTGACTAAGAAAGCACTTTATTGAACATTTTTGAAGAAATGTCAAAAAATTTTACTCTTAATTTTTTTCACAGCTGTGCACTAGTATACTAATTTTCTTAAATGTTTTATTTGAAAAAAGATTTTTTTAAATGCATTTATTATTGTTGATTTTTGTCAATCTTAAGAAAATTGATTTATTTTTCATGTATTTTAGTAGAGTATTTAGTGAATTACTAATTTTTTTGCTGTGATACAGGATTCTGGATGTAAACTTTAAAATAGATGAAAATATGTAGAGTAACTAGGCAATATAGTTATAGTTTATCAATATTTTATTTTTATTAAGAAAAAATTATTCTATTATTAAGCTTAATTTTAAAATAAGTTTTTTAAAAATAAAAAAAAATTATACCAAAGTACATTAGAGATTGCTATAATTCTTTTTTTTTTTGGGGGGGGTCTTATTTTATTAAGGTACATTGGTATTAGAGCTGCAAAACAGAGCATGTATTAGACCTACTGCGCCTGTTCACTTTCATATCAATCCGCTGATAACTTTATAATCTTGAAATCTGACCAAAATAATGTATCACGGATCTTGTACATGACTTTCTTTGGCAAAAATAAGAACGTGTACATAGAACTTGTACATGGTATTTTGGCAAGATTTACAAAGTTATTAGAAGGTTGATATGAATGTGAACAGGCGCAGTAGTATAATACATGCTCCATGTTGCTGGACTAAAAATAAATAAAAGTAGAAACATAATAAACTTATTTATCATTTTCAATAAGAAATGTATAATTTTTAACAAGAGATTCAAATATGTATGATTTGGACACTAACAACTTTTAGGAACGACATTTGAAATCAAAAAAAAAAAAAATGTGATTTGCAATCTTAATGAAATGACAGCATTACGCAAAAAAATTGTTAGTTTAAATACACACTAAACAAACAGTAAATGATTTTGGTTTTTAAATAACAAGACATTCAAATATGTACCAGTTGGACACTAACAACTTTTTAGAATGACATTTGAAAGCAAAAAAAAAAAAGTGATTTGTGATCTTAATGAAATGACGACATTACACAAAAAAATTGTTAGTTTAAATATGCACTAAACAAATAGTAAATGATTTTGGTTTTTAAATAATATTTATAAAAACATATTAAGTATACTCATATGATATTTACTGTGTAATATATAACAGGAATTGTCACCTTGAAACAAAACATTTAATATTACCACAGAAAATGGAGATTGCTACTAAAAATTTTCTCTCCGAAAATGTAGCATGCAAATGCAGAGTATGCTGGGATTTTCAACAGAAAAGCTAATAAATGTATTTTTTAATAAACAACTTAAACCAAAAAAAAAGAAGAAAAACTACAAAAAAAAAATACGTATTAATTATGAGACTTTTATTAGGTTTTATCCTGGCAGAACCATTTCTTTTATATTGTTAAGTATAGCAGAAAGAAATCTGGACAATAACTGAAAATGTCGAAGTATTACATAAAAAAAAAGATTACATTGATAAAGATAAAAGCACGTTTCCACGTGTATACTCGCAGGGTTTATTTTCTTTCAGTTTGATGTCATCGCAATATTACACATTTATTGTGGGTGTGAAAAAGTCTCTATTTCACCTATATTGCAGCTCTAATAGCAAAGTACCTGTATTAATATACAGTTGGCGATATTAAATCTCTTTTTGAGTTTTTATTTTATCAGGGTCATGACAGTTGTTTTAATAAAAGATAATAATATTGAAATTAATCTTTTATTAATGTAATGAAATGCAGTCATATATTTCATGGAACTTCTCTATTTAACAAATAACAGTTATTCTTACTAATTCTTTTTGAACAAATAATGCAATTATGGTGTTTGAGTACTCATACATCAATAAACTGGTGTTTTCGTATGTAAGATATAATATTACTCTTATATAAGCATGTTTTATTTTCCATATTGGGAGGGGGGGAGGTCACATAATTACCAAATTCTAGTAGAAAATGAATTAGCAATTCATTGTTGATAATTAATTGAGTATAAATAAATTTTAAAAGATATTAATAGGGATGGACAGTAAAGTTTCAAGTGTTAGTTACATATTTTAAAAGTTGTCAGTTGGAAAGTCTTAATGGCTGTAATATTTATGTTTTTAGAGATGTATTTTAGATCATTATCATATATCAAATACTGTTTGTAAATATTATACAAGGAGGAAGTAAACTTTCCATTATACTTCATTAGCCAAACAAATCTTTTTAGAAAAAAAAACTATTTATTGCATATTAGTCATTCATGATGAATGAGGATGTTAGTTTGTAGATAAAAATACTTGTGAAATATCATTTATTATGGCTATTGCATAAACAATAAATGTAGTCATGTTTGTGGGTTTTTCAAATAAATGACTGTTAGATGGTGTGTCCAAGATCAATTTTAATTCTAGTTATTACAGAGGAAGAAAACATATTCTCTATGGTGTTGATGGTTTTGTACGGAGGGATATTATTCCATGCTTGGATGAACTCTCATTTCATGAGGGATAAATGATTATATGACACTATTTGGATGTATCTGTAGTGACTGCAAAAAAGATTTTTTAATTGATTTTGAGTTATAGACATTAATTGTAATAGTAAATCTTAAGTCTCAGCAAATTTTTCTATTGTACTATTTCTGAAATATGCAAGGGCCTTGAAAGCTAGGCTTCTGATGGCATAGATAAATTATATGTTAGTTATTATTTGATTTGTATACAAGCATTATAATTAATAAAAATTCATAATTCCTTTAACTTTTGCGATTTGGTTTAATGATTTTATGAATTTTGATATTTAGTGTTTTGTTTATTGCTATGCATATTTTGTATAACATTCTGAGAGGAATTGGGAATTTAGCCAAATATCCAGAAAAGCAGACAGTTACCAGAGAGATAATTAGTATAAGGAGATGAAAAATATAGTTAGGTTAGTCGAGCCTTTAATATCTATTACTAGGATAGATATGTTATAGCTTAATATTGGGGGGGGGGGGGGGTATTTGGAACTTAAGCTGAAATTTAACTTAATAAAGCAGTCCATAAGATTCTTAAAAAAGTTATATGTATATATTTGCATTAATTAATTTTTTCAGTATTTTATTATCCTCATGAAAAATTAGAACACAGATTGACATTGTCAAGAACTGTTTCATAATAAATTTAGATCACTATTTTCATTGGGTGGTTGGTTTTCTATAATATATTTAATTATTTTATGAAAAATCAGCTTGAAGCATTTGTCATTTTGTTGTGACAAGAAACAGATTAGGACATTATTTTTAATGTAGAAAAGAAGGAATCTTCTTAAGCAATAATCTTGCTGTTATTTTTTCAGGATGTCTTAAGTTATATAATTAGTCATAGGTGCTTCAAAAGGCATCATTTGATTTTTATTAATATTAAAGATTACTTATTTATTGAGTTTTGCAAATTATATAAATTTGCAGATAAAAACTGTGTGATTTAGTTGAGTATTTGTATTTATTATATAACTTTATGATATAAGATATTGAATTTTTCAGCTTATCTGGGATAATCAGCTATCTTCAGGTTATATCAGTTGATTAATTCTTTTTTATTTTAATAATCCCCATCTAATGTCTACTTGTCCAGTATCCCTAGACCGGTTTCTATCTTATGGTTTTCATCCTTGAGGAACTTTGGATCTAAGAGTATTGCATCTAGATCTATTTTTATAATTATCTATTTAATCCTGGATGCCATTTACAGTAATTCTATCTTCAATGTCAAGAACACATATCCCACACTACCACACAAATGAAGTGTTTTCAAAAGTTATAGATTCTAGTATACTTGTTAGAAATTCTGAGTCTTCTTTAATAAATTGTGTTATAACATCTTATGATACAAATAGCATACTTTTTTGTTTAGCATGATGATAAAAAGTTTGTTGATAATGTATATTTTGTAAGAATTGTGTAATATTAGCGAAATATATAGATTGCCTCATCATATAATCATAAATCAAGTTTCGTAAATGTTCATCTATTGTAAGGCTTGAATTTTTTATTCTTGTTTTTATTACTTTTGTACTGTTGCCACTTATTATTATATATATAATTGTGTACAGGAGATCAAGTGAACAATTAGCTTAGATTAAGTATTGATTGAGAATTAGTAGGTATCATTGAAGGAAATGCAGATTGATTGCATGATGAATATAAATTAGGTTTAGGAGATGTGAAAATTTTAAAAGTGATACATTTACATTTTTTATAATATAAAGTTTTGAATGCTGCTAAATAAAATATCAGTTTAATATAATCATTTATATTGTTGCCTTTGTTGAAGGAATAAATGCACATACTAAAAAGCTCTCATGGGTTACAATGATATGCTAATTGCATCACTTTTGCAGCTGATCTATTTAAATAGTTAAAACATCTTCATTTCTCAGTTTTACCAGTTATTTTGATTTCTATTAATTTGAAATTGAAATAATATTTGCAAGGAAATGGAATATTTTATTAATTTTGAATCATAACTATTATCTATTTTTTTGTTATTGCGCACCATGTTTGACATCTAAAAATTTTTTACAACTTGAAACAATTTCTGTGCTTTTACTGAAATAGTGTAATCAGAGATTTTTTTTAAGCAAAATCTTTGTGGTCTTAGTTTCTTTATGATTAAGATGTTAAAAATTGTAAACAACTAGCTGATATCTCTAGTCAAAGTTGTTTAATTAAAAATAAATATTATTCATACCTCTATGCCATTGTGAAATCTGTTAAAATTTTCTAATTTATAGAAACAAGAAAAATAGTGGCATGGTGATGTAATGAAGTAAATGTTAACTGGCAAAGTAAGCATAATACAATAATGATTAAAATGAATAATTAAAATCATAATAAAAATCTGATTAGGATTTTAATTGATCATTTTATTAACTCATTGATTTAATTAGAATTAACAAGAAATCTGCTTGGTTAGTTTGAATTAAATAACTCTTGATTGTGTTTACAAGTATTATTTTTGTTTTATAATTTATATACAAATATTATTTGCAAAAGATTAGCAATATATCATTGATTTATATATGTTGTCTGTTGTTATTTTTATTTAGCTGCAGATTATTTATTTTTATGATGGAGAACTCTGAAAATGAATTTATGACCAGTTTTATAGAAGGGAGGGGTTTCACTTCTAAAACTTCTTCTCCTGGATCATCATCTGATAGCGAAGATGATTCCAATCAAGGTAAAGTATGTTTAGTATATGTGAATATGTAAAAATTAATATAATTTGTATATATCTTGTAATGGGTATACATACATATATTGTACCTACCCCAACGATCCATTACTACTAATAATAACTCCTCTAGCTCAGTCGTCTTACTACATAAGAAATTCTAGTATTGCATATCTAATATAAATTATGCTAATCTTAATAAATGGTTTAATAATTTATCATTACAAATCATGAGTCATACTATTTAAATCTTCCAGTAAGATACCCTCCTTTTTAACATTAAGGATATACCAAAAAGTATATCCCCACTGGCATAGGAATATCACTATACACTACTTCCTTAAAATATTAATGATACTGCCACAACTCTCATTTAAGAAAATGTTATATTTAATATTAACATTTAATAAATTAAATTTAACTATAACACTATTTTATTTTCATTTATCTAATAAAATAATTCTATCTCTTCTTGAATAATATTTTATAACACAATTAATATCTCAGGTCATTATTATTACTTTTAGAATAAATTAATTAATTAATATAACTAACTGTAATGAGGGATTTTACATACATCTAGCTATATAAAATAATAATAATCAAGAAACAAATATACTCACTAATTATTCCTTTTTATAATTATTAATTAATTTACTCCAAACTAGATTAAAACTAAGTTAAAATTATGAACTAATAATGATCAATATTTATTATCATAAATAAATTCAAAATCATTTCTTATTATTATATCTAATCATTTTATTTTTTAATATGGCATTCTAGATATCAATCTTTACCTATAATCACTGAGTCAGATAAATAAAAAGTTGCATTATTCAATTTTTAGATTCAATATAAAATATCTTTAACAATTACAATATGTTTATTATTACAATACATGTTTGGTTAGGATGATGCATAGTGACTTGGAATTAACAAGAAAGTAGACTATAGACACTTCATTAATTATAAAACAACATTAACAGTTTATTTATATAACAACAATGTAAAACTTTAAAAATTACAAATATTAAATAAAAAAAAAATTGAACAGATTATAAAAATTAAAAAATTTAAAAAAAAAAAAGTATAATAGAAGTAAATAATTTGCATTTCAAAATTATTTACTATTATAAGATAGTATCTTTCCTATTGAACTTTGTGTTTGTGACTATTAAGACACTCCAAAATAATTCTATGCTAAAACATATCAGTAACGTAGACAACTTATACGTTATCATATTCAATATTTTTCAAAAAAAAAAAAGTTCTATCATTATTTATTTATTTTTAATATTCTATAATACAATAATTAATATATATATATGTGCTCTGCGCATAGATAATGAAGCTATTAAACATAAGTAAATTTATCGAAAGTTACCACCAAGCACTTTCGGGACAGTTTATAGTCCCATATTCATGGCTACTTGTGTTTAGTTCTTAACTAAACACAAGTAGCCATGAATATGAGGCAATAAACTGTCCTGAAAGTGCTTACGTTTAATAGCTTCATTATCTGTGTGCAGGGCATATATATATATTAATTGATTTCAAACGCTAATGAAGTAAAGCCTTAACTATTTCAATAGAATAATCTAATTATAATTCTATAACTTGTTATATGCTCTATGTTTATTCTTAATTATAAAATAAACATATAATTATTTAAATATGATATAGTATTCTCTTATATTATTTATCATCATATACATTACAATCAGGCTTTATTTTCATCATTACATTTCATGTCACTCCATTCATTCTGTAATTTCATCTCTAAAATTTTGAATATAAAAATCATTCATCAAGTTTTTATTTAAACACTCTTCTACTATTTTATTTGTTCCATATTTAATACTTCTTGCATTAAATAAATTCTTGCCATCTTTTGTAAGTCTAGCAATTATTCTTTGCTAAACTATACAATTCTCAAATACAATATAGAGACAAATGTGATATTAGTGATTATAAGTGGGGGATGGACATCTTCTAGGACTATAAGAAATAATGATGTCATGGATACATAACTTAAGGCCACATTTTTCTTGTGTCTACCTTAATTTCTATCTTGGCTTCTCTTTTAAGCTCTTACAGATTTACGGAAAAATGCTACTGTCCATGTATCATAAACATACTGTCTTACTTTAATTATATTATATTTAATATTAAATATATCCCTATCACTACAGGATTTTCTAATATACTACTTTCCTGAACCTCTAATTGTCTATCAAAACACTCTATAAAAATTCTAAAAAACATCATAGATAAATACTATACATCTTTTCTTAAAATAATATCCAACCTTCTTAACATTGCATATCTTGGACACCAAGAAGATTAAAATAAAAACAAACAAATAGTTTATGATATGCAACTTATTATAAGTACACTACGTTAATTACTTTTAACTTGTTTAGAGATCAATTATTCATACATTTTATAATCATATGCAGATTATAATAACTATATTCACACCTCTATAATTTACCGTTAAATGAATATAAACATAATAAATATTATACATGTTTATTTTATCTGAATTTTGGTTTGCATTGTTAAATACCCATATCTTATACTAAACCATAGTAAATTGAAGTTATCTTAATCATATATTTATGATTATTATTGACGATTCCCTAGTTGGCATAACTTCTTGATGTTATATAATCATAATAAATGAACCAAGAAAAATTGTAATTTTTTTTTTTTATGGCAATAAATTCTAAAAATATTTAAGTCTTAAAACTATTAAAATATTTCTAATAATTATAAATACTAATACTAACTTAAAGACTATATTATATTACAATGGAAAAAAATGAAATGTTTTCTTTCATTCCTTGAAGTGATTAGAATATTTTCCAAGGGGAAGTCTGATTTCTATGACGACCAATTATTATAACATAGAGAGATTTTTTTTTCTCTTCCCTTTGTACTTTTTCACCATTCTTTGGAGCGTAACTGAAACCCATTAAAGAAATCCAAAGGAAATGTTAATTATCAATAACAAATAAAAAGTTCTTGTAATAAAAGTTCATTCTTATATTATTGATAAAAACAAAATTCCTTCATGTTAATAAATAACCATTTATTATTTAATAAGACATTTATCAAATTTTAAAAGTTTTTTCTTTTTTTTAGCATTAAAATATTCACTGCAAAATTATACAGTTTTAGAAAGCTCTCCAAATTATTCACATTTACTATATTAATAATTCCAATAATGTTGCTAATAGACTTATAAACTTTTAGTGTTCTCCTTAAAATTATTTGTATTTAGCATGGTAATAACTTTAATAATACTTGTTAGTATTCTGGAGTTTTCCTGTATAATCCATATTCATTATGTTAAAACAATTACGAATTATTACTTAAGCAAAATGAGAGTTAATAAATATATTTTTACTAAAAAATTAGCATTATATCTTTCCTCTTAAAAGTATTATCACTCGGCTAAAGTCACTCACACCCATAAATTTAAAATAGAAAATGTAAATAGTTTTTCTGAATAAAAGTCTATTTTTGTTACTGCTAATTATTAAAGTTAATAAAAAATGTTTTATATCATTCAGCAAATGAACTTGAATAAATATAAATTCCTTATGTGTTCTTCGCATTGTTCTGGAGGCAAAATGGTTTGATATTCAGCAATGTTTTTTGGTAATACAGCATCTATTGAGCCACACCGTTCGATGGTGCTGTTGCTATGTTAAAGCACATAAATATGCTGTTTACAAGGCCGCTCATAGATCTTACGGCCTGTAAACTGTTCAAACACTAAGATGTTGAAATGCACCCTTACCCCAACATCTCTAGCATGTTGAACATTATTAGTGACGAATATACGACACTCTCTCTAAACATTACTCTTGACTATTGTACAGCATACGATATGAAGGTTTCTGGACTTGTAATGACGAAAAGTCTATTGAATGGATTTTTTTTTTTTGCTTCGATGTATTGTAATTAATGTGACTTGGTAAAAATTGTAACGAATTGTCAAATGGCCCTTCTTTCGTTGTCAGGGGTTAGAATTGACGAAATGAGGAGTGTAAATCACGATTCGGCAAAGTTCACAATCAAGTCGCACACTTTCCGAGACTTTTTCGAGATCAAAACAACAGTTCAATGGTAGACTACTGTTTGGCATTGTAGTTTTGAGATTGACCTGCTACAGAAGGCAAATGCGCTGGCCTTCCTTCAGCCCAAAAAAGAAAATATTTGACACAGCCAGAAAAAAAAAAACAACTTTCTTTTGTGGTGGTTTAATGAAATTAAGGCGTTGTCAAACATCTGGAATGGAAGGTCGATCACGTCAATGCCGACGAAGGGGTTTCATTCGCTCATGGGACGGGCTTTGAGGGCTGGCTGGGAATTGCTTTTTCCCAACCGGTATGGCTAATTGATTCTTGAAGATGGGATCAGCTTACAGTGAAGCATATTACAGCTGACTTGGAAAGGTATCAAAACGGCCATAACGAATATG
This sequence comes from Epiperipatus broadwayi, assembly GCA_028023455.1. NCBI lineage: Eukaryota > Metazoa > Onychophora > Udeonychophora > Euonychophora > Peripatidae > Epiperipatus > Epiperipatus broadwayi. The sequence goes on along the minus strand of JAQFVV010012612.1, from coordinate 112,155 downwards.
ACCACAGGTCTTAGAGAGGTCTGTCGAGAAAGCCTTGTTTCTCGATAAACAAAACAAACCAAAAAAAAGTTGCTTCAAAAACAATCCAAAAAGACTTGGTTATAAAAATAAAAAAAAGAGAGAAACTGGACAAAAAGAAATAATGTTTTTTTTTTTTTTGTTTTTTGTTAAAAAAAAAAACAACCATTTTTTGATTTTTAAGAAAAATATATACATCAAACCGGTTACAAAAAAAAAAAAAAAACCAATAAGAAATGACAAACCAAAAAAAAAAAAAAAAAGTAAAAAAAAATTAAAACCATAAATCACAAGAAAATTTGAAAAACAGCCCAGTAACGTTATATCTATTCGTTCTGCACTAGCAACAGCACCATCGGATGGTGTGGCTCAATAGATGCTGTATTACCAGTTTTTTAACCAAATGCATTTTTATCTTCTGAAATAGATTTTTTTCTTTCATTATCGTAGATTCCTAATTGGCTCATGCAGTTTTTTAAAGTCAAAATAATAAAATTTAAAATAAATTTAGACTTAGATTTAAAAAATAAAAAGAATATAGTTCTGGTCTTTTGAAATATTTCTTGATTAAACTCTCCTTCACATCTGTTCACCTGTATTTATAGGAAAAATTTACTACTACCTGATTGGTCAGTTAATTCCAGATACTTGCTAAAATTTACATATTAGTTAATTTTGTCTAGTCTTCTAAAATAATTTTATAATGAATAATATATTTTTTAAATTTTATTAATGTAACATTTTAATTTATTTTTTAGGTTAGGATAATAATTAATTTTAAATACTTTATAAAGTTGATACAGTTAAATAAAATGTAACATTTATTGTTTAAACAAATGATAAATTTACTTTAAGAACAAGAAAGTAAAATTTAATTAATTATCACATGAATGTGTATGCACACTTATCAACACACACTTCATTGTTTATTTATTTTATCATTATTTGAATAATTTAATATAATAAATAAATAGCAAATTTAAATTAGGCTGTTAATAATTACAAAAATATTAATTTTAATCATTATGATTACTATTTTAAAACTATGTAATGTAATTTTAATTATCATTCATTTTTATCTTAAAATAAATAGCATTTTATATCTCTAATTTATAACTTAAGTTAAATTATATTGTTTTAAAGTAAACTAACTCTATTATAGTTTTATTTTCAGTTATCATATATACTATTAGTCTATTACCTAATTATCAATTATAAGTTTGAGTAAGTACTTGATACTATGTGATAGTTGTTAATCAAATCTTCAGGCTAATTTGTAATTATTGACCATCATTAGTGAAGCACATCGACTTTACACATCCAGCAAGCAGCTTTTCTTATAATATCCATTCTAGGTATTCAAATAGTTGAAGTCTGATCCCAATCAACACATTTGTATAATTAAATATATATATCAGTTATTATCTGCTAACAGTGAGTGGTCTATTTTAATCTTTTAGCATATATAATATATTTCAAACAAAACATCATATGATTTTCCAACTTATTTTCAGCCTCTGTATTAGGAGCAAATATCCACTGCATTATTCAGTCAAGATTTATCTATTACATTAAATGACTTTGGAGAACAATAACAAAGTAGATTATTGTTCCTAATGCAATATTTTTCAATCAATGACATATATGACAACAGATTTTCAAGTTTAAAATTCTTCTATAATAATTTTTTTTTTTTTAGATTTAGTATAAAATCTTAACATATATTGGATAGTTGAAATATTTCAATAAACCTACTTTTCATTAACAAAACTTCATGACTGTCTATTTTTAAATATGCTTTGTGAAACTGTTCGCTTTGCTCCAAAGAATCTGTTGTATAAGTTTAAGGAGTCAGTAGATATTTATTGGGAGTGCTATTATATTTATATCTCAGATTAGATCTGGTTTTTGCCTTTATTAATGGAGATTTTAGATTCTGGACTGGAATGTATGCATCTAGCTTCTTTTTAATGTTAAGGCTTAAGTTCAAAAAACTGTAAGGTTTATATTTAAGTCAATTTGCTTCTATAATTATAATGATTTTACATTAGATCAATAGCCATATATTTTAATGAGCTCAGTTTTATTTAACTGCAGTCCTTCTTTCATTTTTTTATTAGAATGATTAATATAACATTACTCTTTATTTTTAATATATGCTTTCATTAACTGTTTTTTTTTTCTTCCAAATTTCTTCTGGGCCATCTTTTTTAAGTTTGAATAATTTTATGACTTATCAATTATTCAGTTTTATAATAGATGATTCAAGTAGAATGAAGTGTATGGTTCTGAAAGAAACTTGCCTTTTATTACTTTAAAAGGTCTTTACCAAAAAAAATGTTTTGATTAAATGTTCATGTAGTATTAGACATTTTTTATATATAAATAATATTTATATTTCATTTATAAGTAATATTTTAATGTTTTCTGTGTCCAAAAATTTTATTAGTAAACTTTTTACATAATTTATATGAAGCAAATCATCATATCACTAATTTCAGCAACTTAACATTTAATTAGCACTTGAATGTCAGTGAACACTAAATTAGACAACACTAACAAATTAGATTTTAACAATTAATCTCTGACTTATGATAGGAAATGCTCTAATGTTCAATGCATTTTTTTAACTCAGAGTTTGAAAAAAATATTAAATAAAATATTGAAAAATAAGAAATTTTTAAATTTTGATTGCTTACCTGTGTGACATCACGAATCATCTTTCAATCATTTTCTCAGCTCATATAATCAATTGGTCATGTGATTGCTATTATACAGAAAGCATTATTTAAACTCATATATTGCTGCAGTAAGTCATTAAATAAAATTTTTGTTTAAAATAGTCTTGAAGTACAAAGGCAGTGATGGTGTTAATTCTGCCAATACTATTTAGTGCTTTATGATAAAATGAAAATGTGCTTCTTTCGTTTTTTTGTTTTTTTTTAAACATTTGTATATATATATTCGGTCATTTTATTGTTGTATTATCTTTTTCATAACTAAATATTGTAACGATATATAAATATGTCGTTACATTAATTTAAAATAAAAACTTAAAAGTTCGCAAATAAAAGTAAAAAACTAAACGCTAAAATTAAAACATTGTTAAACGTGTATACATTCGCACAGATGTTAAACTTTAAAAATATTTTTTTTTCATAAACAAAAAAAAAAAGTATTTGAATGTATTTTTTTTAAATAAAAAAATACAAGATTGAAATATAAAAATATTTTAATAAAAAAATAACGTAAGTTAAAATAAAAACAGGTATTAATTAATTCCTGTAATCTATAAAAGGAAATGATTGTTTATTAATTATCTAAAAGCTGTTTAATTAAAAAGTCAGATGGAAAGTTAGATAAGAGAAGAAAGAGATTTTAGCTTGACAAATGGAAGCACTAAGCCTTGGCCCGGACCATAACGAAAAAACAGATTAGTGACGTTTTGTTCATGGAATCCTGGTGGATAATATAAAAAGGGAAATACAGTTTTTTCTGACAGTTCCAGCGTTTTGTGTTTGAGAGATGGGGTATGACGCACATACCACACTCTCTATAAAAAAAAAATGAAAAGACTGTGATACCTTGAACCAGCTATTGCCATCTCCAGAACATTACCTTCCAACGGAGGCGTCACGGGAATTCCATAAGCTATATGAAAGGAACAATTATTAAAATCAATTAAGAATTTTCGTCAAGTTTTACAAATTGATAAACAAGCCAACTTAAATGTTAAAACGGACTCTTATCTGACTTTTGTAAGTTTTTAAATCAAATTAATAATGTTTAATTTTATATGTTTTCCGATGGACAAACATCATTTCCATTTATTTTAATTGTATAAATTATTTATTGTTTAAATTTTAAATGTATGAAATTTAAGTTGTTTATAGACGCTTGCATGGATTCGTTTGCGGTTAATTATATTTTGGTTTTCATATTTGATCAAAATATATAGACATTCGATAAATAATGATACCTTACGGTGAGTATCTAAAATGTATTTATTCGGATGTCTTTTAAGTTATTGGTGACAACGCAAGTATCTTATGGTGAATACTATTGGGTTACTTATAAGTTTCCCTCTGTGATTGTCGGTATCAATAATTTTGTATTTTGATCGTTTATGTTTATTTTGAAATGTTTTTGACCATGGAATCTATGTAATCGATCTATACCCAACATTTTTAAACAAATCTGTGCGAACGTATATAAATGTTAAAATTAAGTCGGGCGCGAATGGCTATATAGTTTTGTAAAGTTGTATTAAGGGAGGGTAATCTTAGGTTATTCATTTCGTAGTTGAATTGGTTCAATGGATTGGATATATTTGTGTAATTAGTAGATGTAGTATGAGATCCGCTACGGGCAGGATTATAGATATACGCCACACACCCTCTGTTTGCCTATGGATGGGTTTGTAAGTCGGCAGAAGACCGCAGTCCATTCCTATGGAGTTTTTAGTTTATTGATCTACTTGCCCACAGATGTCACATTCCTGTTGGTGGAGAGTCAATGTCTTCTCTATTTCTACTTATTGTTCAGATGTACATTCCTGACAATATAGTATTTTGTGTTGTCGTATCATGCTACATTGAATACATGAATGTATCAGATGGATTGGCGCCAGTTGATTGCGAAATTTGTTGCCTAAGGTTAAATCAGGGAAGAATATTTTCCTTTCAAATGCAGACCTATGTAGTCCATTCATACTCGACCCTCTAAATAAAATATTAAACATTATAGCAAGCTATTTTAAATGTAAAATTAAAAATTAAGATAAAAATCTAAATGTTAAACTTATTCCTCGAATTTAGAATGATTTTATATGTGCGTAAATAAATATTTTTCTGTGTTAATTTCTGGCAGTGGCTTTTATTATTTTATTCTTTTATATTTAAGATATAAAATTTATAGATTTTTATCTCAGCGTCTCCGCTGAGCTAGTGACAATGGGCTAACGATCTAAATATGTAAATAAAGTGGAATCCTAACAGCGTGTATCTGCCTACTTTATAAATTTTTCTAGGCTCAAATGCCTAGATGGTGCCCTTTGGTAGTGCGGTGCGATGCGATCTCCCACTTCGTTTGGATCGTTATAATATATTTTTGTGTTAATTATTTTTGCTAATATTTTAATATGTATAATTTTTATTTTAAATTGTATTATAGATAAATACATTTTATAATCTTAATTTAGAAATGCTATATTTTTTTGACCTGCTCTAACTATTGTAAACAATTTGTTATTCATTGAATACATAAATTGTCCTCAATCATTAATAGCCATATCTTTAGAGTGAATATAACAACTAAAATATTTTTATAAATGTGTGTATATTGAAGCAATTAATCTGTGATCCAGATTTATTCTTCACTGTTCAACCACATAACTAACCACCAAGTAGGGTTCAAATTCATCCATTTATGTGCCTGGGTAATATAGTAAGTCAAAACACAGATACATGTAACTCTTCCCAGCTTCCAATAATAATTTTAAATATGCATTTTAAGTAGAAAGGCTATAGAATTAATTGTAGCTTAAATTCCTTAAGTAATCAAGAGTCGTGTATGTGTGTTTATACATATAACGGATCCTTATGTATTATGTAAATATTAATGTTATGTTTGTTTTAATATTTTATTTATTTTTATATTATTTAATATAAAATGGTCGTGGAAGCTGATGCAATATTTAAGAAGGTTCTAGAAGCAATTAGAGAATGTAAGTTTAGAGAACAATAGAGCAATCCATTGGTAAAATTTAAAAAAATCGCTCTGTGCAATTAATTTTGGTTACAAATAGTTAATGGAAATTACATTTTATTTTAATCTATTTCTCGACTAGAAATGGATTCGAACAATATCTTCAAGAACATATCAAGAAATTGTATCTTTTACTACGTAAAGACAAAGGCACATTTCCTGCTGATAGAGATCACATGAAGTAAGTTGGTATCCGCAGTGCCTCGGGTGATTTTATAAAAGCATTCCTGAAATAATGTGAATGAGTGTAAAATAGGGCTTGATTTAATACAGCAAGGAGGAGAAAGTTATTTTCTAAATGCAGTGGCTAACCGAAACCATGTCACCCAGAATTTTGACATTATAACCGTCGAGTAGAGGCCAAGTTCACCTTTTTTTGATCTTTTCAAGATCATCTCCGTGTTACAATGCCATTCAATAACCTCAAACTGATGGACTGCCTAATTGAATGTAGAAAGTAATCTACAAAGGAAATGTTACTTGCTAAATAGTGAAATAAATGCTAGCCCTGCTTGAACATGAACTGCTTCACAAGAATACGAACTCATCTACCCAGCCAGCCTGCACAATGTCAGGATGTAACTATTCAATGCCGCTTAGAGATCTTGCTAATTCTATTTCAATTATTTATATACTTTATTTAATCTCATAATGTAATTCTTTGTCTATTTAATACTGGCGATGTAGTGCCAATTATATCTATCTATTTTAATCATTTATATTATGACTCTCTATAACTCTACAAAATCAATATGTAATGTTTTTCATCCGTTTCACGCTTTTCTTCTTTTCTTTACTTGAGTGCAGTGTATTTTCTTAATTAATATTATTTTATGTTTATGTATTTTGATTTAACTTTAAATTGATATTCCAATCTTATCCAAATTTTGCGAGTATGTCTACTTGTATAAGAACTCCCAGCTTTTTTTTTGGGGGGGGGGGTAATTTATTTATTTCAATTTCATTATAAAAGTACTCGCTCGCTAGGTTGAAAAATGATTAAATAATTTTTTATGTTAAATGGCAGATTGCCATAATGCTGCTATCTTTATTAATGATAATTGTTTATTGTTAGTTATTAACGCTTTCAACTAAATCATATTTTAAAATATTGTATGTTAATTTAATGACCATCAGTTCTGTGATTATAATAAAATCACTACTTATTTGTAATGCCTTATGAGCGTGCTTTTCATTATAAAATCTTATTGCTTACTTCAACGTAAATGGGACTCGTTTAGTGAAGGGATAATATGCTCTTATTATTATGACATTCATGTAGTTATTTAAATAGTTATTATTACAACATGGTTTACTAACTGTTCATGCCATTACGTGTGATATTAGATTCAATTTAGGCTTTAATCGATATCAATGTTATTAGTGACATATTTATTTTAGCAACATGGTTTACTAACTGTTCATGCCATTATATGTGATATTAGATTTAATTTAGGCTTTAATCCATATCAACGTCATTGTTAGTGGCGTATTTATTTATCTCAGCATTGCTAGCAGATGCCAGGGTTATTTTAGAGATATTTACATTTTGCTTTGTCATTTTGGGGATTGTCGGGAACTCCGAATCTACCCCTTTCGTCGTACTTCATTCTATTCGGGATATGCATCTTTGCCCTAGGACTTTTGCTTAGAGTAGAAAATGCTCTGCGTGGGATGATCCCGGGACAGTCGGCCCATCGCAATCCGCTACCCGGGACAGTCGGCCCATCGCAATCCGCTAGAATCGCAGACATACTTCTTTCTTAAATAAAATGATGAAGTGTCTCATCGGCCGAAATGGACCGAATCCTTTTCTTACTGCCAGCCATACTAGCACCGCCACTTGTTAATATTTTAGATTCCTGCCTATTTAATAGCTATAAGTCGTAATGCTATGAGAATACTAAACCATTCATTAGTCATTAATTTATTTATATTTAGAATGTCGTGACCGAGCTTGTATTAAGCTATCTACCCTTTAAAATGAACGATTCCCAATTGCGCTAATAATTCTTTACTTATTATTTAATATTGATCAACTCCATAAAATTATGGATGAATCAAAGCTTGTTATATGAAATTCACAAGTGGCACATATTCCTATCATGTTTTTTGTAAATTATCTTAATGTCTCATGTATGAATAATCCATAAATGCTAGAAACTGCCTTGATTGTCTTATTATTATTATTATGTATATGTTTCATTTATGATAGAAGTGGCACAGATCATATCTTGATTACATATATATTCGACTATAATTGTAAACAACAATAACTTATTTGTTTATGTACATATCAATGGTCATTAATTATTTACTTGTCTAAATTCTTATATAGCATTAATATTATTAAATTATTATGTGAAAGGTTATATAATTAATATTGGCATATTAAGACCACACTTTATTACTGTACCTCTATATCTGTATCAATTGTGACACTAACCTTGTATCATTACAAGATCCCTATAATGATAAATTATATAACTAAATAAGCAATGGTGCATCTTTTGCGTGAATTGGTCAATATAACACATATGTATATAAGATGGCAGTGTAATTATTAAAATTTATGTATATTATTCAATAGTTCGATTCATTATTTAATTTAATCCTTAGTTTTATATAACATTTTATTATAGAATAATCCATTCTTCCTGGGTTACCTAAGATCATGCTCATCACATATAGTTTTATTTTACCATAAATTCTTTGCTCAGTTCTCTCACTTGTGCCATCCATCAATTCTTTTATTACTTAATCTGCACATCTTAAGTGTTATTTAATTGTTAATCTGTATCACTATCTAGCTAGTTAGTCATCAATAGTCTCAAGGTATCATGTCTCTTCGCTGTGTCTTCAGGACTGGAATGAATTAAATTCATGTGTATCACCAGAGATGTTCATAGTGTTATAGATTTGGGGAATGGGCAAATAGGTTAGAATCCACGATTGCTCATGACTTGTGTATCTCGGGCATGACTGGATTTGAATTACTTTTGCTCAGATTCTGGGTCTTGTTGAATGAACAAACAAATCCGACCATTTACAATGTATTAAAAATATTTATAACATAAAGTTTGCTATTATCTATAGTTTCAAGTATCCGTATAGTATTTGGACCCAAATGCATTTTAGTTAACACCTCTTGCTGTTCCATATGATCCACATGTAAATATTAACATCTTATTAAAAATTAAATGTTTTATTTTATTCCATATGATACATAGTAAAGCAAGAAAAATATGTTTTAATGATATTCTTTGCTGGACAAACATGTGTAGACTTTGTGACTGTTGAACAAATTAAGAAAAATATTTACATAAGTAAAAATAGAATTTATAACAACATATTCTCAAATTCATCATCTCAAATTCATCACATGATCACTACTGTATGGAGAGTTTTGCCTGTTTTAATATTCTTAAATTAACCTTATAAATAGGAAACATTGTAATTTAAACATGATAAAATTATTTACTTGGACAAAAAAATACATGTTAAATATTTATTGAATGTGTTGCGATTATTTAATTAAATCATATTTTTACAATTTGACATCTAAAAATGCGAACCAATATTATTACTATACTAGCTAAATATATCAATGATCAGTAATATTGGTAAATGTGATTACATTTTTCAACTTAAGTCTCATAATTAAAAATTAGTTGTGACTTGGCATCAATGCAGAAGAAGCTTGTGGATTCTTAATTTTTCATCTTTTAAATTGAAGATATATATATATTAGTCATATGCACAGCTTATAAAAGAAATCAAACAGTAGAATTCTGGAAAATACTTGAAGAAAGAAAGTGAACATTTAATTAAGAAATTAAACTCAGTGTGAATTGTTTGAATTAAGTTTATAAAATTGCAAATCCTAACATATATTTAGGGACCTGCAAATTTTGGATTAATTTTTGAATTGATATTTATTATTTTGAAGTCTAATAGCTATAGCTTTATTCATTAATCCATAAGTCAATATTAAAAATTATTTGTTCTTGTTAATCTTAAATATTTTGATAATAAATTTTATATCTTTATGATATTTTTTAAAAGTAATACTAAAGATGAGTATGCTGTATTTGATTATTTGCAATTTTATTTGCACTTATGAAAACTTGTCTTTTCATTCATATGAAATATCAAATTGCTTATCTGCCTATTTATTGTATTCTTTTTGTATATAATTATTACTCTCTTCTTTCTGATCATTAAATAGATAGTGATTTGAACTTTGTTATTATTGTTATATTTTATATCATGATTTATTATGATAAACTTTCACTTCATATCTATTCATATAGTCATTAAGAAGAAAAAAGTCTACCCAATTCAGAAATAGAGTAAATTTAAGATAATATTATAAATTAAAATTGTATATATTTTTCTATTATACCAAATGGTACATTCTACTATGTAAATTATAAGTATTTTTATTCTAATTTAATTACAAAATTATTTTTATTAAACAATTTTATTTAATTTCTCTCTTTTGCTTGTTTGTTTAGGTCAAATCTTGTAACTAATTTTTAACCTAATTCTACTAAACCAATTTTCTTCAAATTTTATATCCATAGTTGGTATCACTGACAATGCAATATTTCGGGGCTGTCTAGCTTAACAGTATTGGCTGATTGCAATTCAAATTGTATTCAAATCAGTTCAATAATTTTTTATTTTCACACAATTTTTGAACTTTTACAATTAATTAAAATAGAATTTAAAATAAATGAAGAAGGAAATTTTAATTTTTCTTGATTGTTTATATAAAACTTGCTTTTTTAAGCAGCTGCCTTCATAAAAATAAAAATTGTGGGTACTTTCCAATTTTGGCCCATCCTACCACTTGAGGGCACTTATTTCTCATAGTCAGAGATAATTATACAATTGCAGGGACGAATGTTTAATGAAAGTAAATAAACCATATAGTTGTGACTTGTAAATTTTTTAATTTATTGTATAAAAATACAACAAAATGATACGCTATGACGAATTAGAATGCATTTCACAAATATGTGATTACTTGTTCGCTAAAATCAAAAGCTGCATTGATTGTCTTTTTATGCTCATGATGATGAGAATTTGTGGTCCACTGGCCACAGAACGTGAGGCAGTGGAATTTTTCCAAATAAACTGTATCCTGCCCTCTCAAAAAGTCTGTGCCAACGGCCACAATATGAAATTGTACTGTGCCTGAACCCTGGAATGATGATGTAATTTAAAAGTCTACCAACGCTGTGTAGCACTATGTAAAGTCATGTGGTTTGAAGGCTCTAAAATAACGTTTTTAACAGCCATCCAATTTATTTATTATTGGAGTAGAGATACTATGACAATTGAATGTATAAAACATGAATTGGATTTGTGCAAAGACATTATTGTTTTTTGGAACATTTATCTAAGAGAAGTGTGCAAAGAAAGTTTATTGATTCGGCCATAGCAAAGTGTAACTTTTTTTTTTATTACTTTTATTTTGTTTTTTACGTTAATTAAACATTAGAATACAAAATTGTTTTCATCTTTTTTACTTTCACTTCCATTAAATATTCCCGATTACACTACATTCTACCAATTTGTTAGTTTATTTGTTTTTTTTTATTTTTTGATTAAATACCAAATTATTGTTTATTTTAGTATTGGTTTTGTTTTTTACTTTAATTAAACATTAGAATACAAAATTGTTGTTTGGTCTTTTTTACTTTGACTGTCATTAAACATTAGTCTCTGCAACTGTATAATTATTTTCGACTATTGAAAATAAGTGCCTTAATTGGTGGCATGGGGCAAAATCGGAAAATACCAAATTTAACAAACAATTTTTGTAACCTTTATTCTTGCTTTGGTAGGCTTACTATTCTATTAATCTATCTATTGATTTTTTTACCTAGTAGAAATTTTGAAAGTTCAATTGTGTGCTTTAAATTATTTTCACACTAGATGATATCTCAATTTTAACTTTCTAAAGATAATTCAAGAAAGTTTATATTTTTACCAGTTCATTTTAAAGTAAATCTAATTTTCAATCTGTTTAACAACTTCTGATATTTCTTGTTTCTGTAGAAAGCATATAAAGTTGCCAGACGAAACTTGTTTTCTTAAATAATTAATTTAATGACATTTGGAGACCCTGAATTTTTTATCATTCTCCAAGATAGCATGAAATTATATGTAAATGTTAACATTATACTTCATCTGGCCAACCCAATTTATGTTGGAAGAAATTAAAAATGAGTCTCTAGGCTTGCAGAGTACAGATTTGCATAATAGTATCAATTGTTGAAATGATTTATCTTATCTTTCAGTTATTGGAATTGTAAACCTCATTCTTTTTTTTTACATATAAAGAATTGCTTGACTGGATTTTTATTATTATTATTACTAGTGAAGTTTGGGTCAAATATAAATTTGTATATGCTATAGCCGTTATTAAAGAATTTATTGATAGATAGACAGATAAAAAAAATCCATGATTTTGCAAGTGGTAAGACTTTTATTTTTATAATGCTTTATGTTTTATTGAATTTTATTTATTGTAGGTCAGGAAAAAAATTCTGAGAGTGAAGAAGATTCAGATTCTTCTTCTTCTTCTGCCTCCTCTTCTGATGATGATGATGATGATGAACCATGTGCAAAAGCTCATCGTTCAAATGATCATGAAAAGAAAAAGAAAAAAGGGTCCAAACTTGTTCATCAAAGACGCAATATCAGGTATTCCGTACTGAAATTATTTTAGTAATATATATATATAACAAGCATGAGGAAAATAAAATCAATATTTGACAACATAATTCTTTTTTTAAAAAAAATTGCATAATTATAGAATTTATCCCACAATTTTAAAAAAAGAAAAAGGGAGAGGGTTACTATAACGTGTTTTAATAAGTGTGAACCATTCAGTGATATTGTTAAAGTTTGTAGAAACATCACATGTGAACTGCAAGAGAATTAAATACAATGAAGGTGGTGCTCTTGTGGTAAATGATGTGAGGAGTAATGCAGTAGAGTAGTACTTGCTTTATACACAAAATTTAGGGATACTTAGAAAACTTCATTGCCAATACTGTCTGTCAGTGGCTCAAGATATTTTAATAGCGAAAATTTTAGGTATAACAGCTTGGTTGATGATATATTAAATTTCAGCCATGGATATTAGATGAGAGAAAGTTGGAAGTATTTTGTTGTAGCAATTATTGGGAGGCACCAATAATCATTGCAGAACCCTTATTTGATAATATTAGCATGGATAAATACAAAAAAAAGAGACAAAGGACATTATTATTACAAAATGGTTGGTAATTAAAGATTGATAGTAATAAATCTGATTTCATTACTTTTTGTGATGAATTTACATTGGCCACAAATTATCAAATTTGTAAATGGCAGAGATAAGGTATACTTCATGCTGAATGACTTCCAAAATATATATAGTATCATTAATTATGATATCTAGTCATCATGACAACTCAGAAGCTCATAAGTAAATTTGTTCTAGTCTCTACTGTTTTTTATTTTCTAATGTGGTGTAACTATGCATTATGTTGAGTAATGCAGAACCACTCATAACTGTCATCAGTAATGTTTATAAAATATCCAATTGTTTGTGTGGTCAACTTTATCTGGTTGCAGCTTAACTGTTGAGGAAATATAGAATAGTAATCAGATAACACCTGCGACTTTTCTCTTAATTGCTATGCAACTCTGAAGAATTATCTGATTAAGTAACATTGAGTTGATATATATATTTCAAGATAGTACCATATCAGCAATGTGTGCTACTGCATTATATATCGTGATGGATACATGGTACTGATTCTTTTAATAGTTATGAAAGTCTTCATTAATATAAATGTAACAAAATTCAAGCATATATATATAAACTTTATGAAGTATCTAGTGAAACAAAAAAAACATTACCAATTCTATTTATCTTAACATATTCTCAGTGTCAAGCACCGTAAACATAGCTCTTCTTATTAACAACTTTAAGAAGAATAATGATTATCGTGCTTGGTGCTGAAAATGTCTTAAGCTAAATAGAATTGGGTTTTTTTTTATTCAGTGGATACTTTGTAAAGCATATCTATATATATGCTTGAATTTTGATTTTTTTAAATATGATTCTGTCATCGTCCCTGTCCCTCCCCCCTTCCATGTAATTTACATATTGCTTTGGAAACTAAATATAAATTGAGAGCTAATAATTTAAAGGTCTTTGTTTTTAGGTTTTCCATATTGACAATTTTCCTGATTATTGGTAGTCACTCTGGTATAATAGTAAAAATGATCGGCAGAAGCTTAAAAGAAGAATTAAAGAATTTTTATTATTGAAAATTTATTATTGTGAGTTATTTTAATATTAAGGGTGGGGGAATTAAATGGATTTGTGGGTAATGTTTAATATAAATATGGTGCTGTTTTGTAGTTCTTTACACTTGAGAAGCCTGCTTGTAGCAGTGAAACCATTGGTTGTATTTTTGATTTTATTTTCTTTGCTAATCTGGTTGAGTTTTGGATTTGATGTAATTTTAATTATTTATTGACTAGTTTAGCTTTATGTTTGTAATGTTTATATATATATTCTCTTTTAATCACTTGCTATTTCTTTTTTATTTCAAATTTTTTATTCTTTTAAAAAATAATTCTACCCCTACTAAATTGTGTCTCAATATCATTTCGGAAAACATATTATTAGCATTATTTCTAAATTATCTAAATTAAATGGAAATAGTGATATATTTTTGTGGTGAGTAAAGAGATAATTAATTTGAATGGTAGACTAGCATTTACTGTAAAAATATAAATATTGGAAACACAAATGGATTGGGTTCATTATAAATAAATATGAAAGAACAATATTGTGGAGATTAATGATGTATCAAACAGAATATCATTTGTTTAGGTTTAGCGAGTTACCCAACTAATTTTATTTCTAAGAAAATATTGTGAATAAATTTGAAAATGGAGTTAAAAATAAAAGGGAATAAACTTGTGGAATTGTAGAAAAACTGTACATTGTGAATTTTTTTTTTTTTTTGAGAAAAATAGAAGGATTAAATAAACTGAGTCATCCAAATAAAAATATTAGTAACAGATATGGTTTATATTTCATTTAACAGAAAATGTCTTTCATGACTGACACATTTAATACATTTATCTCCAAAAATAACCAAGATAGTTTTAATCACTAAATGTAATGCATGTACATCTATTAGTGGGTTTATTGTCTATTAACTGTTTAGATTGTAACAAATGAGCAATGTATTTTTTTAAATTATATTTTTTATCAGTTTTTTTTATATGAACAATGGATGTCTTTAATTAATTAATTAATTTATGTGTATTTTAGGAAACTTCTTACGGAAAAGGAGTTGGATGCTGAAACGCTGGCAGCTCAAAAAGAGGAGGAGGAACGTAAGAAAAGACTGCAAGAAATTCAAATTCGTGCTGCCCAAGCAGCCATGGCAGCTCGAGCACAGCAGTTTAGTAACTATCCATCATCAGCATACAATATTTCTGATCTGACTCTTCGCATGTTACTTGGAATGAACTCTCAGTATTTCAATCGGAGTAAGAATTTTTTTTTTAAGAAATCTTAGAAAACTGTATTTATTTGTTAAAGTGTAATTTAATTTGTTTAAATTTAGAATGATTATAGAGTAAAACCTTGCAAAAGTGTAGCAAACTTGTAGAAAAATATTATAAAAGAGTAAATTTGACATTTTTTATCAACTAAATAGATTAGTATTGATATAAGAAAAAGTTATCATTATCTGCAAGTTCATTTAAATGATTTTTTGGTGATCAGGCTTATAAATTATCATAGTAAAGTTATTAAATTTGGTTGCTCCATGAATAGGTTTAAATACACAGTGGAGTGAACTATGCTATATTTTGTTCCAAGCCTGTTGTCTCACGTTCAATGTATATAGAATATAATAGCTCACATTTTGTTGATAAACAGTGATTAGAATAGAATATATATTGTTTATTGAACTGCAAGAATACAGTATTTTTCAACACTCACATATATTTGACATGGACACTTTTTTTTATATGTATAATAGTAATATAAATCAAGATTGTAATATAAATAAAATTTTAAAAGTAATAATATAGTTGCTAGTGGTAACGGGGGGGGCACATTTATATATATTTTACTGAATGTCACTTATGCATTCATTAAAGCAATAAAAATAAGAAGCAAAAAACTAACTACTATACTTGTATTTTTAAAATGAAGTAAAGAGTGAAATTTTTTACTTTCCTCACTATTATTTTAAATATGCTCTGGACAATTTTTTTTTTTTCAATAACTTCTCTTGTAGAAACATGATAGTGATCTTATATATATCAAGAAATTAGGATCTCTAATTATTTTGATGTTTTTAAAACAGTTTCAATACTATTATAAAATTTTGTAAAACTTTTAGGATTATGATCAGAAAATATTTTATCATGCAGAATACTGCACATCTAATTGGGAAAGAATAATAAAGGGAAAATAAAATGTTTTCAATATTAACATATATAATCACATATAATGCTCAGAGAAGAAAAAAACCTGTGGAATATTGCAAAATTTATGATTTTTATTTACATTTGTGTTTGATGGTTTACATTTTTCTTTGATAGTGTATAATTGAAGTGACAGTTAGATACAACATAGTTTGTGGCTCCACTGTATATATATTGAAAAGATTTAGCTGCAGAATAGCTTATTAAATAGTAATTTAATTCGGTTATACAGTATTTATTAAAGGTTTACATACATGTGGAATGATTATGTGACAAATTCTGAAATATAATAATAATAGTAATTAGAGGAATTTGAACTCAGATTTTCAAGCTCTCTTTGTATAAGATGGAGTGGAAGACTAAAAGGAGTTTGAAAGTCTGGGTTCAAATCCCCTCTAATTACTTCTAGCTTAAAATATAAATACTATACATGTAATTAATTATTAATAATAATAGTAATATAAATGTTTGAATTTTATTGCATGTAGTTGGAAAAGAAAAAATGAAATAATTTTTTTTTAAACCATTAAACATCACATGATCACTATTTCTTATGCTAGCACATTACTGTTATTAAAACAGGCAAAACTCTCATACAGTAGTGCTACTCAGAGCCAACCAGAGTAATCAATGGAAGACAGAAAGCTTGTGCATAAAACCTCTATCTAGTGCCACTCATCCAATATCCCCTGACTAGTTTCTGGCTCGGCTTTCGTCATTGAGGAGTCCTGGATCTGAAAGCACCGCACCCAGATCTTAGGATCTAATGCAATCCTCCAGCAGCCATCTTCTATCTCTACTCAGCTACAAAACTATGAGAAAATTGAAAACCAAAATAATATTTTCAATCTAAGCTTAATAGCTTATATAGTCTATGGGTCTGAACCCAGTTCAATACCCATACATTTTGGTGTCTTTGGCTCTTTAACAACCATAGCCACCACTATCCTATTAGGCAAGATTGGTGTTAAAGCACTAAACATCGCATGATCACTATGTCTTATGCTAGCACGTATGACTATATAAGCTATTGAGCTTAGATTGAAAATATTATTTTGTTTTCAATTTTATTCTCATAGTTTTGTAGTTGAGTAGAGATAGAAGGTGGCTGCTGGAGAGTAGCATTAGATCCTAAGATCTGGGTGTGGTGCTCTCAGATCAAGGGCTCCTCATTGACGAAGGCCACAAGCCAGAAACTAGTCTGGGGATATTGGATGAATAGGCACTGGATAGGGATTTTATGCACAAGCCTTCTGGCATCTATTGATTACTCTGGTTGGCACTAAGTGGCAATACTGTATGGAGAATTTTGCCTGTTTTAATTTTTTATTATTGTATAGTTCTTTTTTTTTTTAATATTATTTTTTGGGGAAAAAACAGATTAGAATCTAGAATACAAATAGAATATTTTATTTTAAAAAAAAAACAAAAAGAAATTAAAAATATTATCTCTGAAAAAAATTAATTATTTTTCAAGTGACGTAAAAAATAAAAAATTTTATTCTCAAGAAATAAAAATGAAGATATTAAGATCTTTATCTTTGAAAAAAGGAAAATGTATTTTTCAATTGATATATAAATAGAATAATTTTTTTAAGGCAAAAAATAGAATCTTTTTAAAAAAAAGAAAGTCAATTGATCAAGACTTAATATTATAAGTTCTAGTGGTAGTGAGTGCAGTAGTAAGAAGCTTAGTTTGAGTGCAGTAGTAAGAAGCTTAGTTTGGAAGTCTAGTAAAAAAAAAGATTTTTACAAAACATTATAATATTAGAGTTTACAAAAATCATGTTACAAGAAGAAACACTCAAGTAGATAAGGTATAAAAAAAGCAATGAAATTAAATTAAAAATCCATAATCAGATAAGATATTGTAGGTGCACATTTGCATTTATAAATGTTACTTCATAAAGAATAGTTAAAATATTGAATATTTTTTTCATCGTTTTGTTGAAGGTTTTGGGTTTTTTTTTACTAGATTAAAATTGTATAGAGACATCCTCATTTTCAAATGAAAAAGAGGGATAGATCCAAGTTAAGATTTTTTTTATTGTGAAATATTTTTTAAAATTTGATTATTGTAGGGCAATAGTGCATCTAAATTAAATATTAATTAAGAAGAATAGATGGGAATAATTATGGGTTATATTGAATCATGTTTATTACATGAAAGTATGTGTATTAATTTTGGGTTTGTCACAATATCATTTACAAAAAATTTTATTTTATTTATGAATTAATTTTATTAAATAATTTAGGAATATTTTTTTCTGATGTTTTTATTCTTCTAACTATATGTTCTGTGAATTACGTGTGTATGACTGATTTCATCACAACGTTGTACTTTCAGGGATTTGTTTGTTATCCTAGTGAAATTATTTAATAATAGAAGGAATTAAGTATATATATATTTTTTTTATTTGGTATCTCTAGAGTCCTTGTGATCCCAAAGCTAGTGCATAACAGTATTTGTGATATATATATATAATTATAGGGGATTTGAACACAGACTTACAAGCTCCCTTCAGCTACCCTCTTTATCTCAAATCCACCGATATACATGACCATACCCAGTAAAAAGGTAATTGATTTCCAATATACATATTTCGTGCTTAACCAGCACTTATCATTTGGTATAGATCATCATCTCCCACACAAATTTATAATCAGTGCTTGGTTTATATTAAGATACCAAGTCTTTAAACTTTAATGGACAGCTTCAATCTACTCCAACTCTTCAGCTATTCATACCCTTGAAAATCTGATGATAGAACATCCAAATCCTATGCTGATGCCAATATTATTGTCATGCCATGTTGACTTTAAATCATTCTGATCCCTCATGTATGGGACCTCATCCATTTAAATACACAGAAGAGAAATAGGCAGGATGCAGGCTGAATATGTAATTATAGGAGATTTGAACACACACTTTCGAGCTCCCTTCAACTATCCATTATCTCAAAACACCGATACACATTCTCACACACGTGAAAAAAGTAAATGATCTCCACTGTACGTATTTTGTGCTTAACTAGCACTCATCATTTGGTCCAGATCATTTATATAATATTGGCATCAGCATGGGATTTGGTCAATCCATCATCAGATTTTCAATGGTATGGATGGCTGAAGGGTTTCAGAGTGAAGTAGATAGAAGCCTGTCCATTTAAGTTTGAAGATTTGCTATCTTAATATAAACCGAGCTCTGATTATATATATATGTGTGTGGGAGATGATCTGGACCAAATGATGAATGATGGCTAAGCACAAAATATGTATATTGGAGATCATTTATCTTATTTACATGCGTGTGGTCATGTGTATCTATGGTTTGATATAGATTGGTTAACTGAAGGGAGCTTGAAAGTCTATGTTTAAATCCTCTATAATTACAATTAAACTCCAAGTATATGAAGTATGCCTGAATTTCAAATATATATATATATATGTTGACACATCTGTGTGTAGACATTCAGATGGATTCTATAGAATTATCTGGATGATATTAAGGTATTAAATCACATTTAAAGTCCACATAATTTAATATATAGATTTGATAATTAGTTTGTTGATGTCCTATACTCATAGTACCTAATGACTCAGAGCATTGATCATGATCAACATTGATATAATGATCTCAATATTTTTGGATATAGCATTACTTTTATAATTATTTTTAGCACTTACATGTGTGTATGCAGGTGAAGTATTGATGATTGCTTTGATAGTATGTTCTAAGTTTACTTTGGCTTGACAATGGTGACTAAAATTTTATATTATGTACCTCTTACATCTAGTAGACATAAAGAATGACTGCTGACTTTTGATTATTGCTGGTGATGTAATATTTATCACATATGTTGCCTATTTTTTACTTCGATTGCTTATTCTTTGCTTTTTTTTTTTTTTATAATGAATTGTATCACCCCCTAAATACCTGAAAAATACCCTCATTTGTCTCTATCATTACAAATGGCAATCCAACTGTGGCTTGATGGTGATTGGATTCTGGTGGCCAGTATTACAAATTGACCACATATCTTAAAGTTCAAATATAATTTTACATTTGAAAAACAAGAGCCTGTGTTTATTATGCAAAATTATAAAAGTCATCAAAAAGATTATGATGAAATATATAAGATTATATATGAAAATTTATTTATTTCATTTATACACATTTAATAATGATATCAATGTACATGTAAAAAAAAAAAGTTCTAAATCAAAGCAGACTAAAAGAAAAATAATGTAAGAATTGTGGAAATTAGAGGAAGTTTTACTACTAGTGATGGGTGGAGGATTTTATCATTAGACTGCAAATGCAATGTTACTGTGCAACTCTGTAGAATATTTTATTTTTGTTATTGCAATACCCATTTCATGATTTTTTATATTTATCAGTCTCTAAAATTCATAGTAGCAAGGCTTTACTTTCAAGAAATCTTTATTAGAATCAGTCTTTAAGTCTCAAAAATATCCATGAACAAGGCTTCAGATTGCAGTGATTTTGTTGCTGTTTCATATCTAAGATTTTAGATAGCTTGTACTGTTAAAGTAAGGTGGCACACTTGGTTTGTTCATGCTGTTTTGTGTGCTTATTTTTTAGTGGTTAGATTCTTTCTCTTTCCCAGAATTATAAGTCACTATTCATTCTTTTAATTATTAAATACTAATCGGATTGCTGGAAAAAGATTTGAATATACAGATTTAGTGGTTAGATTCTTTCTCTTTCCCAGAATTATAAGTCACTATTCGTTCTTTTAATTATTAAATGCTAATCGAATTGCTGGAAAAAGATTTGAATATACAGATTGATATATGAACTTTATTTTAAGCATGCATATTAATTTATGAGAAAAAAGTGATTGAGATAATCAGATTCAAAGAAAGGTAAATGAGGGATAATAGATAAAAGTTAAATAGTATATGCAAAGGGAGTTGATGTGAAGCTTATTTTATGAAATAATATTTTAAAAATTTACATTTATTTTTATAAGGTTAAATATAATTAAATACAAATTTATAAGCTGACCTGGAAAAAATTGGAAAAACTCGGCAAAGAACATGAACAGGGACAAAGAACAGTAATTGACTAAATAAACTCAGAGAATAAAGATAATTATGTCATTTCAGATGCAGCAGCTGCTTTTAAGAAAAATAGAAGAAAGCAATTGTCAAAGTGAATAAAGGCTGCTAAGAAAAAGGAATTTAACAAAGAGATGGAGCAAATTGACGTCAGAAAAGAGAAAACAATCAAAAAATGAAAGCTATCTGGAATATAACCCAAACAATGGAGAAGAAAGAGTAGGACGAAAATCAAAGATGTTATACATCATGAGCAGATTATAATTCTAGAGGAAGCAACAACATATATCATATATGGAGAGAATGGACACAGGAATTCACAAGAGAAGAAAAAGTAACATGAAGGATAGGGCAGTCAGAAGAGTGATCGACAAAATCAAATACTAGAGATTAAACAGGAAGTCAAGAAATGGAGAGTTGAGCAATGTCAACTCACAAATACCATGAAAGCAACTCAAGAACAATTAAATGGAAATTTCAGACAAATTAAAAGTAAGCAAAAGAAATTTTGTGAAATTGCTGTATGAAGAGATGTTACAAAAGAGTTAAATAATAGATGATTAATGAGCAAGGATAACAGAAGTTAGTTAGTGATATTATAAGGAGATAACAAATCTCCAAGAATATGTTATACCAAGGAGACATCAGTTGATTTCTTAAGATGGTCATTAAAGAGGGCACATGGGAAACTCTTATACAATACTTTGTCAGTTTAGAAAACTATATGAGTGGAGGATTATCACAAGATGGCAATGATCTGTGCTCATCTTTAAGGATCAGCAAATCATTGGTGGAAATTACTGTTAAACAAAACAGAAAATTTCCAAGGCTATAAAGATACTATGTTGCATGAATAATAATCCAAAGAGTATCAAGTATTACAAGTGGTATATACTCAGGAGGAATTTGTACTATTTTTTTGATGCTATATATTTCAGTTGATGGCCTTAATAACGAGTATTTTTTCAGGTTGCCAAATAATTACGATTATTAGATAAAACTTATCATATAAGGTAGACCAAATAATTATGTGTGCAGACTGAATTATTGAACTGGTAGGAGAATGCTGACTTGAATCTGTGAATACAAGAATTAGGAAGAAGGGATTTTTGTTCCTGTAACTTTCAAAATAAATTGCCACAAATAATGGAGGATAAGACTAATGTAAATAATATAGCTCTCAAAAAAATAATAATAATCTGTGAGAGGAAATATGGAAAAAAGATTAATAGTAGTTCAGAGAGAGCAGAAGTAATTTGGAGGATTAACAGTGTGCATAACTAGAAAAGTTCCTCATCCCAGCCCTACTCAGGTGAGCACAGTTATACAAGTTGAAAACTAAGGTCATTCACATAAAAAAAAAAAAAAATTACAAGTTTTCCAATTTATATCAAAGTTCATACAGTTTTGCATAGCACCAAGAAAAATATCTTCATGTTAAAAAAAATGAAAGGAGAGTGAAGGGCACCTATAATGCCTGAATCTTGGAAATTTTTTCCAAAAGAAAAAAGGTTAATAATGGATTTATATTTTACTTTAAGATGTAAATGAAAACAGACAAAACGCTCCATACAGTAGTGCCACTCAGTGGCAACCAGAGTAATCAGTGGATGCCAGAAGGCTTGTGCATAAAATCCCTATCTAATGCCTACTCATCCAATATCCCCAGACTAGTTTCTGGCTTCTGGCCTTCGTCAGTGAGGATCTTTGGATCTGAGAGCACTGCACCTAGATCTTAGGATCTAATGCAACCCTCCAGCAACCACCTTTTATCTCTACTTAACTACAAAACTATGAGAATAAAATTGAAAACACAATAATATTTTCAATGTAAGCTCAATAGCTTATATAGTCATATGGGTCTGAACCCAGTTCAGTGTTCATACATTTTGGTCTCTTTGGCTTTTTAACAACCATAGCCACCACTATCCTATCAGGCAGGATTGGTGTTAAACCATTAAACATAACATGATCATTATTTCTCCTGCTAGCACATTGCTGTTATTAAAACAGGCAAAACTCTCCATACAGTAGTACCACTCAGTGCCAACAAGAGTAATTGATTACTCTGAGTGGCACTACTGTATGGAGAGTTTTGCTTGTTTTAATAACAGTAATGTGCTAGCAGGAGAAATAGTGATCGATGTGATGTTTAGTGTTTTAACACCAATCCTGTTTAATAGGATATTGGTGGCTATGGTTGTTAAAGAGCCAAAGACACCAAAATGTATGGGTATTGAACTAGTCTTAGTTCAGACCCATATGACTATATAAGCCATTGAGCTTAAGTTGGAAATATTATTGTGTTTTCAATTTTATTCTCATAGTTTTGTAGTTAAGTAGAGATAAAAGGTGGTTGCTGGAGGGTTGCATTAGATCCTAAGCAATGCTCTCAGATCCAAAGCTCCTCACTGACGAAGGCCACAAGCCAGAAACTATTCTGGGGATATTGGATGAGTAGGCACTAGGTAGGGATTTTATGCACAAACCTTCTGGCATCCATTTATTACTCTGGTTGGCACTGAGTGGCAGTACTGTATGGAGAGTTTTGCTTGTTTTAATAACAGTAATGTGTTAGCAGGAGAAATAGTGATCATGTGATGTAAATGAAAAGAAAATGATTGAGAAAGTAATCAAGATGAGATATTCTTCTCATCTTGTTCAATCATTTTCATTTAAATGAGGGGATGAGAAGAATTAAATGATCTCATATTAGCTGCAGGATAACCTATTTGTTAAATAGTAATTTAATTAGATTATATTTAAAAAAGGTTTACATACATGAAATGATTGTGTGACAAATTCTAAGATATGATATGACATTTTGAGATAATAATTATATATCAAGTGTAATTCTTATTGAATATAGTTATAAAAAGGAAAAAATGATTTATTTTTTTTATTGTGTAGTTTTTTTTATTTATTTATTTTTAAAAGAAAAAGAGTTAGGAAATGGACTACTTTATTTCTGAAGAAATGAAAAGTTATTTATTTTTTTAAAAATAAAAGACCAGGAAAAGATTAAGATTTTTATGTGTTTAGAAATTAATAAGTTATTTTTCAGTTGATGTATAAATATAATTTTTTTTAAAGAAAACAAAAGATATTCTTTTTTTAAAAAAAAAAATCAATTAGTCAAAACTTAAGACAGTAATTTCTGAGGTAGTCATGGAATTGGATGAAAGTTTAATATCAGTGTGTATCAATTGCATTTCATAGAATTTTCACTAATAGTGAGTGCAGCAATTAAAACCTCAGTTTTGGACACTTCTAATAAAATATATGATTTTTGAAAAGCAGTACAATATTAGGGGGTTTACAAAAATCATTGCTAAAACCAGTCATTGCTGACCTAACTATGTAATCAATATTAGCAAAATTAAATGGAGAAGGAAAATACCCCTGATAAAAAAATATTAACAATATATAAATTTCTTCACTTGTATTAACCTAAAAATTTCTTCATTTGTATTAACCTAAAATAAAAAAAATAGCAACTGGAAATCTGGAGCTACAAAAGAAAAAGAAGTAAAATCTAAATGGATGAAAATAATTATTGAGAAAGCTATAAGGAAACAATCAGAGTCAAGAGATTGATTAAACTACTATCTGTGAGAGTTACAAAAGAGACACTTAACTAGGCAACAAAAAAAAGGACTAAAAGAAAAAAATTATCTATAATTAGTGCATACTTATTCATAAATGTTACTTTATAATGAAATGAATAACTGAAAATATTGAATTTTTTTTTTAGCAGTTTTGTTGAAAGATTTTTTTTTTTATTTAGTTTAAATTGTATGGAGACATCATTTTCAAAAGAAAAACAATAAGCAGGTTTATGTTAAAATTATTTTCTTTATTTTGAAATATTTTTAGAGTTTAATAATGTGATGAGTCTTTATTGAACTTCATATGTAAATATTTTGGGATGAAAATTTTATAACTTTTGAATGGGAATATTAAATTATTTTTCATAGGAAAGGCTTCAAGTTCATGTCTTGTTTAAGAATGGTCCAAAAAAGGCTAAGTAATATTTCAATTAAAAGTTGGTACAATTATAGGATATATATAATTATTATTATTTTTTTTTATTATATCGATTCCTGATTTTATCAGTATTCTTTATAGCTATTTTCCTCACGGTATTCAAAAGAGATTCACTAGTTGCTCTAATTGAATGTGGGTGTATGCTATGGTTTCATTTAAAAATATCATTTTTAATGTTTCTTGAAGATTAAAATTAGTAATTTGTAATCTTTTTTAAAGTTATTTTAATATTATTCTGTTTTGCATAATTTATTTTGAAAATTTTTACTTTTGTTATCATTTTATACACTTAATAACTTTTATATTTATGTTTTGTTTCATTTATAATAAAAATTTGATGGCACCAATCATTTGGGTTTTTTTTTTGCTTATAAAAGTATTGATTATAATAAGTGCTACTATTTGCCCTTCCACTGAAATTTTTCTGATGACGATCAAAAACTAATACATATACAATTGTTTATCATGCAGATTTTTAATTCATTAGCATTATTTCTTATCTGCATTGCTTGCTTGATTTCAATATATATCATCATAAATAGTCTACATTAATAGGAAAAATGAGGATCTATAATTGATATTAGTGTGAAGAATCATAACCTAAAACTTGAAATCATGAAACGCAAGGGATATGGAGGAACAAATATTGCTGAAGCTACCTGTTCATCAAAAAGTGATTAAAAGAATTATGATTAGACAAGAAAAGACAGATGTATATAAAATAACAATGTGCCAATTAACATATTTGATTAGGAAAATATAATGATACTAGGCAGAGAGGAAAAAGTAAAAAAGTGAACTGTCAGATAAGTTATTCATCTGTTTAATGGCATATAGCTTCATAAGTCAACCTAATATGATTATTCATAATATTTGGAAAACACTTATTAATCTTGTGCTTAAAGGAAAAAAATGAATAAATTAGGACTCTTGCAAATAAGTAAAATGACACCATCACAAAACTTCAGATAGTTATTAAATATGGATCTGATACTATATTAGATTTTAAATATTATCGAAAATCATAACTAAAACTGGCCAAAATAAAAAAAATTAACTTTAATATATAAATACAATTGAAGAGAAGGGACTGTTCTTAATTGAAGATATACGATTAACATCTTGTATTCACTCCCAAAAAGTTCAGAAAATAATTCTAGAGCAACTGAAGCTCTATTATGAGAGAAGTAAAAAAAGACTAAATATTTTATTTTAAGTATTAAACCTTACAGCCATTAATAATGTTGGAATTTCTTCATCAATAAGAAAATCATATTCTAAATGATATGAAAAACTTAATAGGACAAAAGAAGAAACTTAGATCTACAAGGGCATATCAAATTTCATACTGCACCAAAAATCTTGAAGCTATATATTTAAAAACTTTAATTAAAAAATTTGACTGATACTGAAACTTTAAAGGATTAAACTTTGTCATCACATCATCTAATCTCTCATTTGTGGATATAATGGCAGCAACTGAAGAAGTTGCAAATTGTTTAAAAAAAATAACAGAATTACATTCGAGAATAAATTGAACAATTGAGAGATGCAAGCAACCCAAGTTAAACATTTTCTAATATATCGGGCCTCTTTTTTTTTTTTTACTATATGATATTCTTTTAGTTTTCCAAACTTTTTATGCTGACCAAAATATTATTCTGATGTGGAAAATTTTTTTCTTCTAATTCATCTTGAAAAAAAATCCCATAAAAATAGCTTTTTTTAAGAAGTTAGTCATTTTCATAGTGAGTATTGTTACTATGTATCTTATTGGATTTTTTCTAAAAAAATTTGTTGAGACCCACTAACAAAACTTTAATATTTTATGCTCATCATACATATAGTTTATTAAGATAACTTTTTTAATGGTGTCAAAGGATTTTTAGCTGTCTTTGTATATTTGCATGCTCAAAAAAGATAGCACTGCTTTAGAAGCAATGTGATTAAAATAATTAATATCTTTGTATATTATCAATGTATTATAGAGCCATTATTTTCTGCAGGAATTGATTGTATTTTTTTTTTGAGATGGAATTATATTTGAATATAAATTTTGTGCTATTTTTCTATGGGAAAAAAATTTCATATATCAGTGAAGAATATTAACCTCTCATTCATTGTTCAAGAACAGCTCATAGAGACTCTAATTATTTAAATTAAGTGATTGGCTTGCAGGGCATATGACATGTAAAATCATCTTCATATCCTATAAATCAATAGTTTCACTAGGGTGAGCTCTAGTAATAGCAGCACTAATTTTTTTAAAGACAATATCATTATATAGAAATATAAAGTTGTACCATGAACTGAAGTTATTCTCATAAATATTCATAAGAATTGTATGATGCTTTTTTGTAGACTAATAATTAGGGAATACTATGCATTGTTATATAGTTGTCCAAATCATGCTAATTTCTCACTATGTCTTTAATTGGGGAAAATATATTCTGGTTGGTTGCTAAGGGGGATATGGTTGTAAAAATTGTTCATATGATAGATTTTTAATCATCCATCTTCCATTTTTATGCAAATGATGTTACATTTTTCTTATTATAATTCATCAGAAACTAATTAGAATGACAACTTTACCATAAATGTTCTATTTGTAAAGTTCATGATGGATTCTTTTGATGTGTTGAAATGCTTGGTTTGTGTGGATCTTTTAAGAGATTTGTTCTGCTACAGTTTTGTGAGGTTTATGGTTGCTGTTCTCTACAATATCCATTGGTCTATTTTCATAAAGTCCCAATTAATTCAGTAACCATAATGTGAATCCAGATAGATTCAAATTTTTTTTCTAAATGTTTATAAAACTCATATCAACTTTCTTTTGGATATTTTTTACAGTTCTTTAGCTTTTTCTTGCAAAAAAAATGTTATGTTGGTGCACATTTCTGATTCTGTATTACATAATATTAAACTATAATGCTAATATAATAATTATTTCTGTTATTTTTCCCAAACTCTATATGTGCATGGATATATATATATATATATATATATAATTATTCAAAACAACACAATAATTAATACAGTAACAATATTTTAAACAAACAAATATATACCAATTTAATAGAAGTACTTTCAACTATCTATTATTATGTATTAATTATTGTATTGTTTTGAATAATTATATATATTTTATTATAATTAGAATACAGACATTGATTAATAATTTATATATATATATATAAGATATGTGTTAATGCAAAACTAGAAAGACGAAAATTATTAACAAAAACAGTATTTACAGTTGATATTCCGAATCTTCAGAAACATTCTAATGAATTTAAATTAGAACTTACAAATCAGTTTCAAATATTAGTAGATTTTGAACATGATTCAGATTTGAATGAAATTAATATGAAAATAACTAATACACTTTTAAAAACTGCAACAAAGATAGCTGGTAGAAAAAGCAGCAATTGACCAATAAAATTTCTACTGAGACTAGAGAATTTATGAAGAAAAGAAGGAATATGAAAATATACAAAAATGATGCATTAAAAAGGATTGAATATCTCGAATTTTGTAAAATGGTGCGGAAAAGAGTTGAAAGTGATATAAGAAAATATAACTGTGAACTAGCAAGAAAAGCCATAGAAGAGAATAAAGTCTCAAGAGTGTAAAACAACATTTTGATATTGGTAGGAAATTTATATCTGCAATAAGAAAAAAAGATGGAATTATTACTAAAAAAAAGAGATGACATCATGAAATGGGTAGAAGACATCTATCAAGAATTATATAGTAATAAAGAACAAGAACTTCCTATATCTAGTATATCTTCTGAATTATCCAGAATTTTAAATGAAGTGAAACATTCAATTAAATTTATGAAGAAAGGAAAGGTTCCAGATAATGATGGAATTATAATTGATATATTAAAAGAAGCAGGTGAAGAAACAGAAAAAATATTAACAAAGTTATATACCAACTCTCTAAATGATAAAGATGTATCAGATGATTTGAAGAATGCAGTATTGATATTAATATTTAAAAAAAAGTGATAAAGAAGATATTAGAAATTACAGACCTATCAGCCTTTTATCAGTTTTATACAAAACTTTTATCAAGATAATTACAACTCGTCTACAGAGAAATGGATTTCCACCAACAAAGAGAATAAGCTGGATTTAAAAGTGGTTTTAGTACAGTAGATTATATCCAGGTATTGAGAGAAGTTATAGAAAGGACAAATGAATATGAGTTGCCATTATGTTTTGGATTTGTAGATTATGAAAAGGCATTTGATTGTATAAATATTTCTTCTGTGATTAAAGTATTGGATCATCAAGGTATAGATCCAGGATATCTTCATATTTTAAAGAATAGTTATAAAAATGCAACAGCAACAATTAGATTACATAATAGGAAAGTCAACATTGAGAAAGGTGTAAGACAGGGTGACTCCATATCTCCAAAACTTTTTACAGCAGTGCTGCAAGAAGTATTTTGTGGATTAAAATGGGAATCTAAAGGAGTGAAAGTAAATAGAGGTTATTTAAGTCATTTAGATTTTGTAGATGATGTAGTTGTTTTTGCAAATAATGCTTTACAGCTGTAGGAAATGTTGCAGGAGTTATCAGATGTAAGTAGGACTAAAGATAAATGTTAAAAAGACTAAAGTAATGTTTAATGGATTTTCTCAAAATATGACAATAAAGATTGATTATGATAAGTTATAAGAAGTTAACAGTTTGGTCAGATTATTAATACAGATGGAAACATAATGGATGAAATTAAACATAGAATTAAACTTGGTTGGAGTACTTTTGGTAGAAATAACTTGATACTAAAAGGAAATATGCCTATGTGTTTGAAAAGGAAGGTTTTTAATAAATGTGTTTTACCAACAGGAAGAGATCGAAAACGCGATATGTAGATAAGAGATCAAAGAGGTTGAAAAAATTAAAAAACTGAAGTGGAGTTGGGCTGAACATATTGCTAGAAGAGATGATAATAGATGGACAATTGAAATCTTAAACTGGATTCTAAGAGATTGTAAAAGATCCAAAAAGAGACAACATGTGAGATGGATGAATGAAATAAGAAAGTATGCAGGGGTGATGTGGAGAAGAGAAGCTAAAGATCAGAGAAGATGGATTGAACTTGGAAAAACCTTCATCCTGCAGTGGATTGATAATGTTTTTGATGATGATGATACACATATATATCAGTATTAACAAATTGACTAAATTATATTATCTATTTTGTAACTGTATTTAAAACATTTTTTAAAATGAGAAAATCTATATTTTACAAATATTCAATTCTAAACTTCAACTCTAAACATGTGCTCTGAAATAAACTTGAAGATGTTTAAAGCTGCAGAATGCCAGAAATGATAGGCTTTAACTTTTATGAATTGTTATCCCTTCCTAATTTGTTTAATATAGACTATAAAGATAATTTGAAGTGGAAAAACATTTTTATATCACACATTAATATAGAACTTGATTTAATTATTAAAAAAAAATTGGAATATAGATGCTAATGTTATATACTGACTGTTGCTTCTAAATTAGTACTAAATTTAAATTCATAAAAATGTTTTTAGGTATACGTTCAAGCAATCAATTCTTTTTTTTAAAAAAAATTGAAGTGAAAATATTACTGCACAGAAAAAATTTAATAATAAAGAAATTGTCATAGATATTTGCTGTGAAATTTTCCTGTCAATTCCACATATATTAAATTTTTATAATTTAAAATATATTTTTGTCTTGTAGATAAAAGTTAAATTAAAGTTTTTAAAGCTGAATAAAAAAAGTTATCTATATATAACTGTCAACCATTTTAAAAAAATACTGCACAGAGATCCATAGAGAAGAAGAATATATAGAAAAAAAAATTTTAGTGAGTTTTGTTCATTTAATGCTAATGTTATTTATTGAAATTTTTTAATACTGTTAAATTTTTATAATTTTAAATTACATTTAAAACTTTTTCCCTTCTCATAAATATTAAATAATTTGTTTTAAATTGAGTGGAGATAGGGGTGGAAATATTTTGTAATCTTGTATTAATTAAAAAATACTGCATAATGGCCTCTAGAAAACAAAAATGGAAAGAGAGAATCAATTTGATGTCATTGTTATTTACTTACTGGAAATTTTTTTTTATCAATTATATATTATTAAATTGATAACTTTAAGTTAAATGTGAGATTTTTTTTTTTTCCATAAATAATGAATAATTAAATTTTTTAAAGCTAAGCAAAGAAATTTAGCTATTTGTAAGACTACAATAGTTGAATTATCATTAAAAATTACATTCAAACTTATATCTAATTGAATGTTGTTATAGTATTTAAATAGAAATTGCTTTGCTATGTTTGATGGGACGTCATTTAGTTTCTTGGCCACTGATGATATCACTTAGCAGAGACTAGTTGTTGTTTTTCCATCAGAGATTGCTGTTGAAAGTTCATTAAAATATTTCTATAGATGGCATAGGTAAAATTTAGTGGTATTCAAGATTCTTATCAATATATTTAACATCCATATAAACTGCAACAAATATGTGTGACAAATTAATATGCCACCAAAGAATTTAACTTTTAAAAATGCTAAATAATATATAACTGTAGTAACATGCTTTCAGATCTCTTCAATTGTGTACATATTAAATGCAATCGAAAAGGATTATTTTAAAGTAATTAAAAGCACATTTCTGCAATTTATTTATTATTTAGTGTTTAAGAATTAATTGTAACCATTGTTTTTTTACTACATATATATGTATTATTTCTCCCTTCATTATATATGTAATTCTTTGGTGTTTATATGTGTACATGCTTTATAAAGTGGGATTTCTTCCCCCTTTTATTTAAATCAGTCCATTTAAATCCATCTGTGTGATAATTGAAAGCTGTTTTCTCTTTTATTTATCACATTTTTGTGATTGGCTATGAACCACGCTTTTTTTATTTTTATTTTTCATTGGTTACATTCTATGGATGTCAAATTGACAGATTGTGGATCAAACTATGAATGTGTTTTCTTTCATTGTATGAGAACATGAACTTATCAGGGCTATCTTTGGCCATTATATAAATAAAAGAAAATACAGGACTTAATTATCACACAAATGGAATATTTAAATGAACTGATTTACATAATATAAGTAAGCAAGATGGATTGTAAATAAAGCAGCAACACTATGAAACTAGAGAGCTATGATTATGGTGTTATAAAGAAAAGAAGAAAAAAAAATCCACTTCATAAAGCATACATATATATATATGTAAGCAAAAAGAATTATAATGTATTGATAATTTGTATATTAGTCTTTGGTGAGCTTCCATCTTAATCTATAAAATAGCAGCAGATAATCATGTTTGGAGCAATAGTCTGAGTTAGTATCTGACAATATTTTAATTAAAAACAGTTTATAGTACTGTCTCCAATGCTGAGCATATTTTAATATCATTAACTAAGTACAGTTCCTATAGTGTCATCATTCTCATTTTCTATAATACTATTATTAATGTCACATTTATTTAATGTATGTTCTTACTGCCTACTTATTACTAAGGATCAAAAAATTTAACATATATTGTGATTGTGTATCTATTTGACATAAATAAAGGTTTATGTTTTCAAGATGCTTTCAAATTTGAAATCATAAAATATAAAATTGTATTATCAATAAAATGGTAATTATTTAATAAGTTATAAAGCAGATTCTTCAAACAAGATGCATTCAGAACAGAAAAAAAAACTTGCTAATGTTGATGTCATTGTTCTTAATAATTATTTGATAATTGGGTGTTTTTAGGTTATGAAGCAGATTCTTCAAACAAGATGCATTCAGAACAGCAAAAAAAACTTGTTGATGATGATATCATTATTCTGGATAGTGATGAGGAAGAAAATTTGGTGACTACAAAACAACCTCTTCCTGAAAAAAAATTGATAAAGCGGGATTCTGGTAAGTTCATATAATAATAAAATGTGTGCATGCATGTTTATATTTACACGTATTAATATGAATGTACGTTTGAATATATATAAGAAGAAATTATAAATTAAACTCATGAATCTACTTCTTAGGATTTGTATTATAGAATTAAACAAATTAGAAATGCTTCCAAAAATTCTCACTTATATTGTTTTCAGAATATAACTATTCAGCTCCAGGAAATGTAAACATATTAAGACTTTAGGTGAATTTATATTAACATGAATAGCCAGGCCATCATCTAATAGTCACCCATCTTCTTTAATATCTTCAAACCAAATTCTTTAATATAACAAAAAATTTTAACATTTCATGCAGTCAGTTATGAAAGCATTTGTCTTTAGTCCATCTAACATCTCAAAATTAAATATGGTATGAGATTCACATTAAATAACGGATTTATTATTACTTACATAATTTTTTTATATACAGTTAGGTATATTTTTAATATATACATATTTTCACAAAATATATATGTAAGTTTTCACATTATATTAAACAAACAATTCAAATTTTGTCTGTTAGTATTTTATTTTGTATTAACAGAAATCACATTAGAGAAAAGTAGCAGATTGGTTTTACTTACAAGAGTGATAAGCTAGTTTAAACCCATTAAATCCTAAGATGCCATCTTTAATTTTTAAAAAAAAATTACAAGAAATATAATTTTTGATATATTTTCTATTTTATTGCAATAAATATAAATATATATACATTGTTAGAAAGAGCAAACATGAAAGAATGTAATAAAACTGATAAAATAGTCATTACCTAAAAAAAAAATTACAAAATGAGATTTTTAACACCTTTAAACATGTTTATTTTTACATTGATTAACAAATTCTAAATTTTGAAAGTTATATGTTAAAATTGCAATTTCATGGATAGCTTCATCACATTTGTCATAAAATGCTGAAAAAAAAAAGATATATAATATGTCTTACATGAAGTAATTTTTTTAGTGAAAAAATCACAAAAACAACACGATTGGTAACTTTCATTTTTACTAGCTGATCCAGATCCTGTTCTTCCATATCAGGGTATCTGCTAGAAATGTTTGGTTGTCCTTCCATGCATCGTATCTATTAGAAATAAGTTTGGTTTTTAGTGGGGCAAAAATAACAGTAATAATTTACAAGATATTATGCAAAGAGAACTTTAGTAAATTGTAATGTATTATATTATTATATTAGTGAAAAAATGGGGTGTGACTTAAAATGTGTATTTTTTCAAATAAAATGTACTCTAATAAATATCAAACAGTAAGAATAGCTTATTATGCAAAGAGAACTTTAGTAAATTGTAATATATTTAAAAATATAATTAATTATTATATTATTGGGGAAGGGGAGGCCACCTAAAATATCTTCTTTTCAAGTAAATAAAGTGTACTCAAAAAATAAATATCAAACAAAAATTTCTCTAAGATAAAATTAATAAAAACTAAGTAAAATCAATAAACATCAAAATAAATTTATTATGAGCACTGATTATATGAGTGTGTGGGAGATGATGTATGAAGTAGATGGCTGAGGGTATGTGATCGAGTCTGGTTGTGTATGTTTTTATATCATTGAAATGTATTGTCTAAAATTATAGCCTATTTATTCTTTTCTATATATATTTGATTATATATATAAAAAAAAAGTAATAAAAAAATAAGTAATAAAAATAGGTAATAAAACTAATTGAATATTGAAATAAAATCATAATATATCTTGCCTATGGCACTAAATATACGTATAGGATACGAGTCTGAATGTGTATGTTTTTATATCATTGAAATGTATTATCTAAAATTATATAGCATATTTATTCTTTTCTATATATATTTAATTATATAAAAAATAAAGTAATAAAAAAACAAGTAATAAAAGTAATTGAATACTCACTGACTCCTGGCCAGTTAGCATCCATTTCAAATTTGAATTTCCTGAGGCTTAGATGTGATATCCACGGTTGTCCTTGCAGATAAAAAATTATTCAAATCCTTTTTTTTTTTTTTTTTTGATATTACAGCTTCCAAATCCTTTTGTTTACATTGCAGCTTCCAAATAGCTTGAAAATGAGCTTCTAGCGAAAGGGCTTACAAATACACAAAGCCACTTTCATATCCATATCAAGCAGTAAAAAAATGCAATTCAGACATAAAAAAGATTTCCCATTAAAAAAATCTAAAAAAAAAAAGAGAAAAAAAAAAATTAAAATTGTATTTTAGAAAAAAAAATCTAAAAAATCCAAATTTCATCGTAGAAAAAAAAAAAAAGCTCATTTGAAACATAATAAAATGGAGGATCAAATGATCTGAGACCTGTAAATGTACGATTTACTGATTCCGTGCAAACTCAGTTGAAACTCTAAATTTTTGAACAAGGGGCTCTCAGGGGTGCTTCGGACACAAGGGTTTTTAAACAAGGATAATAAAATGTGATTAATCATCAGATTTTTAAAGAGCATTTTAAATTTATTAAATTCATTGTCTTTCATAATTAATTCCTTACACATTAGAAGTGGTGATAGATATATTCAATTCTATAAGGAAAATCTCTGTGCATATACGTATAGTTTTTAGTAATTCAGTTGATTTTTTTTTTGATTCCCTATTCTTTGCTTGCCTTCTTGGCTGTTTTCAGTTATTTCACGTCATGTTTCATTTTTATTTATTTCTAGGATGGCCAGACATCCCAATTTTTGGGGATTTGTCCCTATTTTTGGTTAGATGGCTCAGTGTTCCTGAAATGTTTTTTTGGACTGTTGTAGGTCCCGATTTTCAAACACTCATAATTATTATTTGTCATATATAAATAATTCATTGCAAAAATGATAGTTTCTTGGCTGTCTCTGCCTATTTCAGTCTACAGTAATATTATAAAAACTTCAGGAAAATTTCAACACCAAAACAAAGATCTGGTCCAATCGTGTATGGTCGCTAATACATTTTGTGGCCATGTTCTCAAGCTAGACATGCTCTAACATCCAACCTCGCCTTGGAGCATATGCAGTTGGATTTTTGCTGGATAAAAATTGAACTGTACTTGCACCTACTTTGATTGACAGAATAGTTTTGCTGGTTTTTGTTGATATTAGTTTTTTTTCAATGATAAAATTAACAAGAATATTAATAACCCTAAACAATAGACAACATGCCCAAGAAGAAGTGTACTTACAATGATGAATATACACAGAAATGGAGTTTTATAAAAAAAAAAAAAAGGACATAATTACTATGAAGCGAAATGCGAATTGTGTAATGTTTACATTAGTATTTCACACAGATGCAAATCTAACAAAAAAACTCATATAAACAATCAGAAACACAAAATACATTTTTCAGGGGCATCAATGTCGAAAATGCTAGACTGTTTCATATACAAAACAGACTGTGCAGAAGGAGACAGCACTGCAGCAAGTGAGATAACGACAGCATATTATGTCGTTCAGCACAATCAATCATTTCGTTCAGCAGACTGTACTAATAATTTATTTAGTAAGATTTTTCCAGACTCTAAGATTACGCAAAAATTTTCATGTGGGTGAACTAAAATTACCATGTTAATTTTGCAAGTTTTGGGACCACACTATGAACAACAACTTACAAGTGATTTAAACATTACTAAGTTCTTCAGTATATCCATGGATGCAAGTAATCATAATGCAACAAAAATGTTCCCCTTGATTGTATGTTATTAGTCCAAATAATTCAAGTAAAGTTACAATGAGATTCTATTTATAATTTAATAGCAAATAGTTTCAAAGAATTTAACATTGATTCCAGCAAATGTATTGCGTATAGAGCTGATAACACTAATGCAAATTTCAGTGAATGGAATAGAAAATAAAAAAATAACATATTTTTTAAATTGTGTGAAAATATTAACAAAAATTTAAGGGATGTGGGTTGTAGTACTCACATTTTGCATAACATTATGCAGTCTGGTACTGAATAGCTTCTATGTGATATTGAAGTTATCGCAGTAAAAAAAATTTCCTTTTTTCTCATATATATAGTCTGGAAAAGTTAAAAGAAATTTGTGATTTAGTAGATATAGAATATTCAACTCTAGTTTCACACTCTTAAAACTAGATGGTTAAGTTTGTGTAAATCGATTCAAAAAATCGTTGAAATTGTACAATGGACTGAAATCTTATTTTTTATCTGAAGAGAAGCCACCAATAATTTTACTATGATTTTTCAAAAATCCAATAAATGAGTATTATCTTTTATTGGTCCATAATTTTCTGTCTATTTTTAATAAACAAATTTTTAAAACTGAGAAGAAGAATATAACCATAATAGAAATAATAAAAATAATATATGACACAATTTAGATGATGAAAACACAAATTGAAAATAAATTTATTCCACACTCTATTGAACAAATATTGTTAAAAATTCTTCTGTCAGAGACAGAAAAAAATTCCTTCAAAGAAGATGCCCAAGAGCTGTATAAAACTTCTTTAACATATTTGGGAAAAACTACTTCAAATTTTAGCAAATTTATATCTTTTAGCTGGATGGATTTTAAAAAAATACCAATATGGAATGATGTGCTCTACACTAGTAATGGTTTATATACAATTGGTATACCCTACAATGATAATCTATTAATAGATCAGTTCAAAGTATTAAAAAATAGATCAGTTCAAAGTATTAAAAAATTTAGTCTCTAGCAAACTCGAAAACAATGAAACTGTTGTATTTGTCTGAAGGTTTGTGATGATGGTATATTATTAGATGTGATATGGACTATTTCCATCATCTATGAGTTAATGTTGAATGTATAGAAAATTTTAAACTTTATTTAAACTTTCCAAATACAAACAACTTGTTAGTAATAACACACATAGACAACACAGGTTAGTAATTACACAACGTTTTGAGTAGTATTATTCTCCACTCTTCTTCAGGTATTGCTGACCTATATGCACAGTGACAATATTCACTTAGAAATTGAACTCACACCTTTAGATTCATTAATTTATTTATTTTTTATGAGCAAGGCTAATTAGTTCTTATTATTGTTTAATTTTTTTTCTTAAGAGCAAGATTAATTAGAGGCTTTCATACATTGTGTATTGCCACACTGGGTTTTTAAGATTATTTACCATTATTGTATGAGCAGCTTTTTTGAATTTTCTTCTAAGCATTTTTTCCTCTTTGTCCAATATCTTTGTATTTTCCTAATTAAACATATGGTCATTAGTATATACATGATGTGCTACGGTATACACATCTGTTTTGTCTCTTTTAACCATTAGTTTGTGTTCTTTCAATCGCTGTTCAACAGGGTGACAGGCCTCACTAATGTACTTTCACATTCACATAGTATTTCATAGATGCAGTTTTTGTTCTTCAGCCTTTCCAGTTTAGGCTTAGTAGAAATAAGAATTCCTTGAAGTATGGTATGGCTTTGGAAAGCTGTTCTAATGTTATATTGACTGCAGATTTTCTTTAATTTGTCTCCCATTCCTGGTATGTATGGATACACAACCGTACCAATAATTGTTTTCTCTTTTGGTATCTCTTTGTGTTGTCTATTGAAGGTTTTCTTGATGACCGCTGATGGATAACCATCCTTCATAAGGATTTGTTCTATGCAAATCTTTTCTTTTTCCAAATCACTGGTTTCTGAACAAACTTCTTTGCTCTGTTCCGTTAGTGATAGTACAATTCCATGTTTAGTGCTTTTCATATGATTGGATATATACGCCAAGTACTTGCCAGTGTGTTGTTTTTACTTTGCCCTGAGGGAATCTTGTCACAAGAACATCCAAGAATGCCAATTTTTGTTCTTGTTCCAATTCCATTGTGAATTTAATTGTAGGAGATATGTTGTTAATGTGCATCCAGAATGACTAATTGTACTCACTATGTGGTATACCACAAATGTATCATCATACTGAAGCCATACTTTAGGTGGATATGGAGTAGTATTTATGGCTGTGGTTTCTGTAAATGTTGCTGAGCAAGGGTGACAGTGATGATCCCATGGCCATCTCTTAATTTTGTTGGAAGAAGTCTGAGTTATATTGAAATTGTCTTGTTATGCAGAATGTTAATAATTCCATTATATTATCAATAGGTAGAGCTGTTCTAGTTTGTAAATTATTTTCATCATATAACCTTTTCCTTACAATAGACAATGCCTCATCACATGGTACATTTATAAACAGACTTTCCACATCAAAGCTTACCAGTATGTCAGTTATTTCCATTTTCATGTTCCTGATTAATTTTACAAAGTACTTAGAATCCCTGATGAAAGATTGTCCTGTATGCCAATGGACTAAGAACTTCGAGAAGAAATCTTGACAATGGAACGTTGTCTTTATGGATTTTAGGTAGTCCATACAGGTGAGGAATCTTGCGGAAATACAGAATTAATTTTTTTTTTTCTGAATCGCTGAAATATCTGCGATGCTTCCAGAGTAATGCTTGTAGTTTTATCTCTATATTTGGAATTGGATTTTCTTCTGTGAGAAGGCCTTGTATTTTGTTATCATAATCAATTTTATCCATAACAACTGTAGTGTTACCTTTGTCAGCAGGAAGAATGATTATAGATGCATCATGTTTGAGAGATTTAATAGCTTTTCTCTCATCACATGAAATGTTTGATTTCTGATTGTGCACTTAATGTCTTTCAAGTGTCCTTTTTATTCATGTGCACTTAATGTCTTTCAAGTGTCCTTTTTATTCTCCAGCGTAACTCTGCTGCTTCTAGAGTCAAGTTTTGGGTCACCTTCTCAGTGGCTGCCATTATATCCAATAATAGGACAGTAGCTGCTGTAATAACGAAATTCAAATCTTTTTCAAGAACTGATAATTCAGCATCAGTAAGATGTTTAAAACTAAGATTTTTCACTGATGACAATGATAGACTAGTTGCAGTATGATTTTTGACCATGTAGATTTACAAGGTTCTTCTTCTGAAGTTCTTTTATCCTTCCATATAACTTACAATATGATCTGTTCACTGCTTGACAACTTCTTGAGAAATCTTCATCTGTAAGCTTATGTAGAAACAATTCCACATTTCTAATAGAATGCAATGTTTGATACTTGGAAAACTGCTGAACCTTTATACTTTCTTTCAATAAGGCCTCATTTGCTCTCTGAATAATTTTCTCAGCTCTCTTGGAGAAAATAGGAGGTTTTAACTGCAAACCCTTAGGAATGATCCCTTCTGATTTACATAGAAAGTTAAATCATTTTCTACTTTAGCCAGTTTTAGACATATAATTTATAATATACTTAGTATTTGTCTGAAGGTTTGTGATGATGGTATATTATTAGATGTGATATTGGACTATTTCTATCATCTATGAGTGAATGTTGAATGTATAGAAAATTTTAAATTTTATAGACAACACAGTTTAGTAATTACACAACGTTTTGAGTATTATTATTCTCCACTCTTCTTCAGGTATTGCTGGCCTATATTCATAGTGACAATATTTGCTTAGAAGTTGAACTTGCACCTTTAGATTCTTGAATGTTGAATTTAAGGCAAATGTTCTACCAACTGGATTATACTGTCAAAGGCAACATATATTAGAAATTTGATATATTTATATATGAGGGTTAGTTCAAATTCTCCTGAGTCCTTCAATTTTTTTATTTTTTTTTACTAACCTATGTTGTCTCTATGTGTGTTATTACTAACAAGTTGTTTGTATTTGGAAAGTTTAAATAAAGTTTAAAATTTTCTATACATTTAACATTCACTTATAGATGATGATGGAAATAGTTTAACATATCACATCTAATGAAACTGTTGGACTTGAAAATTCATGCTGTGAACATTGGTCGAAATTCTTTATATCTATAAAATTCACTGAACAAGTATCAGAAATTGAAACAATATGTCAATATTATTTTGTATTACCTGCTCATAACGCAAATGTGGAAAGAATTTTTTTCCTTAATAAATAGTCGATGGACGAAGAAAAGAAATAGAATGGATTTGGAAACTAAATTGTATACCTTTATGCAGCTATAATATGAAAATGAGCTAGGTCGAATTTAGTGACCACATTAGGTGTAATAAAAGCCTATTACAATCTATAAGCAATAGCTTGAAATATAATAAAAAATAGGTATTTTAATAATTGAAAATTATTATTTTTTTAAATTTATTATTCAGTTTCTTTTCTTAAGTGCATTATTCTATTAAGATATAAAGTCATCAATCCCATGTGTCATAGGTTGTACCCACATGCATATAGAGAACATTGTGATCCTCAGATAGAGTCCTGGCATAGGCTATATTACAAGGATTCCTGATACTGGGGTGTAAAAATGATTGTTCATTATGTCCTGATTTTTGATTGAACCGGTCTGTCAACCTATTTATTTTAGATTTATTTTTTCTATTAGCTCCTATTTTGATTTAATATTTTTATTACTAATTTACTTTTCCCATCTTTTCATTATATCTCTTTTCTACTATAACTTAAATTTTTTTGCTTCATTTGTTTCTTCATTTTTAATATCCTGTTGTTTTTCATTCAAAGTTTTTATTTTATTCAAAATTAAATCTAACCTGCCTTTACGCTACATGTCTCGATTTACTATTTAGTTTTCTATACATAATTCTACCATTTTTATATTATATATATGTAAATTTTTGTTTCTCCTTTGACTTTCTTATAATCTTTATCCTATGCTTCAGCTTTCTCTAAATTATTTAAATAATCCCCAACTTTTACTTGCTATTAATTTACATTTTTTATTCAAATATGTTTGAAAATATTTTTATAACATCTTTCTCAGCTCAGAATTTCTTATACTTTTTAATTTAGCTTCATTTCTACCTAAATTGTGGTCTGAATTTATATCAACTTTATAATATATACATGTATTCTTAATGTTGTTCTAGTATTCTCATTTAAAATGTTATTCAATTGAAATTTGTTTTTGTCACTTGGAATTTTCCATATGTAAATCCTTAAACCGTGATTTTCTTTTCATTATTAGCTATGTGCCTTTGCCAGATAACATGATGATAAATGAATATAATTTGATTGGCTTCTTTAACTTTTTGTGTGTTTTTTCTTCTTAAAAATTTACAATTATTTTTCTCTTCAAGATAAATAATCTTTTTTTTTTTCCTACCTCTTCTTTTATCTTCAACAATCCCAACATATCCTTCATAAATTTCTTAACAGTGCATGCC
Source organism: Epiperipatus broadwayi (assembly GCA_028023455.1). Lineage (NCBI taxonomy): Eukaryota > Metazoa > Onychophora > Udeonychophora > Euonychophora > Peripatidae > Epiperipatus > Epiperipatus broadwayi. The sequence goes on along the minus strand of JAQFVV010012612.1, from coordinate 69,568 downwards.
TAATTCAATTTATTTTTTTGTTATAGTTTTTTCAATATTAATCTTTTCACTTTTTTTTTTCAACACTTCTACATTACTAATGTTATACTTCCAATTTTTATTAAAAGTTTTTTTTGTTTTTTTTTTTGGACATTTTTCCTAATTGTCCACCATCTGCAATACATAAAAATAAAATATTTAATAAGCTTTTTTTTAAAAAAAAAATATAATTTCAATAGGCTTTAAAATAATTTCCTTTTCTTATTATAAATTTGTTTAATCTTGGAATTGTTATTTTTATAACACATTTTTTGGTATCCTAATCTTGAAAGTTTACTTATATTCTTTATATTAAAATATATTGTGTTCTATTATTAATCATTAATAAAGAGTAATACATTTCTAATAACTAAATTACAATAACCAGAATTGTGGTTGTTGAGAAATCCATATTAAAGAAACATTCTTTAATAATATTTGAAACTATAGAGACAAATTATCATAGGATAAAATACCATAACTGATATTCTATATATTGATTGAACTATCAAATATATAATTTTAAAATATCCTTAGATATTGCCTTTTTTTTTTTTTTTTAGATGTTATAGAGGTATCCAGTTCAGATGATGAAGTTGTTATGGTTGGAAGTGATCATGGTGAAGATAAGGATGAAGAGAGTGATAATGATGATTTGACTAGTGGTTGTCATGTTAATGATACTATGAATCAAGCCGATGCTTTAGGAAGGGTATTAGTAAATGTTGGTCATCCTCCTGATGAACCTGATATTTTCTTACTACCACAATTGGCTAAAGCTGTTAAATCCCATCAGGTAAGTTGTTTAAGAAATTATTTTTTTAAAAAAAAGAAGCAAAAAATCTGATTTTAGCTTGTTTTCATCTAGAATATTCAGATCAAAATATCTTTATGAATGTTAAATATAAACTTAGATTTAGTATGACTACCCAAAAGCAATGTTTTTATCATCCCTTAGAATAATCCAACAAACATAAAATGCAATTAATTTTATTATTTCTAGCTTTATATCTTTTATTAGTATATATTGAAGAAGTATTTGGATTTGTCTCTGTCTTTATTTTTTCTTTATCTTTATTTATATTTAAGCATGTCTCATTACAACTAATAGAGTATGGATAATAGTTTATCAATATACACTTGATTAGAATTAATTATTTGAATAAAATTTACAATGAAATGGATACAATTGTTGAATTTTAGGGCAAAAAAGAAAATAGGGTGGGCCTTTTTTAATCTATTTTACTTCCAATTATTTCAAAAAATTTATAAATAGGTCTTTATTTAAAATAGTTAATATGTTTTTTATTCTATAAATTAAAAAAACATTAAAAGATTTTCCATGGCAAATAATAAATAATACGGAATTATCAAGTATAGAATTTATTCCATTTCTATAATAGACCCAGTCAAAATTATATAGTGGAAATTTTGAGTTTTAGTTTACAACATAAAGCAAAATTTAATTTTTAATAATAATAATTATAAAAATGATAATTTTCTGTTTATTTTGATTGTCCAACATCTTTTTTCAGAATACTGAACTGCAATAATTGAATGAGTTAATATTTATTTTTATTTATTTCTGATAAAAAATGTGCCTTTATTATATGTTTTTTTTCAGTAGTTATTTTAATGTTTAACTGAATATTAATTGTTGCCTCTGACTTTTGTCTTAAATTTATAAGCAGAAATAATCATATGCTTTAAGGTATAAGTGTTACAAAAGTATTTTATTAAATGGAATAAAATAAAATATATATATTTTTACTGTGATATTTTTAAATAATGTAAGTCAACTACATTGTTACTCATATATGCTGAGATTACAGTCATGCAACAGATTTCAATGAATAACTTTCTGTTGAAATCTGATTTAACATTTTAAAGTATTAAACTAAAATTATAAAAATTCTTTATTGAGTTTATATTAGAAAATTTTTCTGCTATCATATTACTTTGCTTGTACTATTCACAATTTTACTTATAATAGAATTAGCATTATATTTTTTTAGTTGTCTTGATATAATCATTCTCATTAATCTATTTTTAATATCATGTAATGAATATATAGGTAAGAATAATATGAAATTATTTCCAATAATTATCAGAGGGAAAATTGTAAATACATTTAATTTAGATATTGATTTAAAATATCATCTTATGTGCTTGTAATTCTATTTATTCTTTATCTATTCACTTTCTCAATATTTATGGAGATCTGTGCATACCATAAAACAAAGCTAATAGATTCCATGATTGTTCTTACTGTCTTTATTAATGCAGAAGGCACTATTGTATTTCATCTGTATTAAGTCTGAAAAAGATAAATAAAACCTTAGGAGTATGTCCCTTCCCGACAATAATAAAGCTGCATCATATTATAATTTATTTATTTTTTCACAGCAAGGACATATACTCTTATCCGAATAACCCAATTAATCTGGGATCTTTACTCTCTAAGTAATAATTGCTAGATATCTATTTATTTACCACTATTAGTTGACCGTTTTAATTGTGACTTGAAAATATTTGAAGATTCATCTGGCCTTGGCTCGAATCCCAGGTCATAACCTTGCAAAGTAGATGCAATAACAATTATACTGCATATCCTAGCATTTAATTATTAGATTTAATATATTTTTCAAGTAAATGTCTTGAAAATTTTCATAATTCTTAAGATTTTGAACACAATCCTCTGATCTGCATAATTTAGACCTGAAACTGTATCATACTGTTATTTTTGATTATCTCAATGCTTTCATAATTGGCTTGAATGCGGATATCACATGATCACCACTTATGCTTGCTCATAACTGTTATTAAAACAGGCAAAACTCTCTATACGTATTGCCACTCAGTGCAAGCCAGGATAATCAATGGATGCCAGAAGGCTTGTGCATAAAATCCCCATCTAGTGCCTACTCATCCAATATCCCCAGACTAGTTTCTGGCTTGTGGCCTTCGTCAGTGAGCCTTCTGGCATCCATTGATGACTCTGGCTTGTACTGAGTGGCAATACATATAGAGTTTTGCCTGTTTGAATATAGATAGTGGTTGTTATTGTTTTATACATATTAACGCAGCTTAATCTTGATTTTATCAGAGGGGAGGGGTATGATCTGATTTTATTACCATAATTTGTATTTAAATTAACATAAAGTATTCAATTTAATCAAATGTTGCATCCTTTTAGAGTCTAATAGCTAGTATTAAAATATTGTTAATTAATACATACAAACAGTTAAGCTAAGTGTATTTTTTAAGCTTCACAGTCTATAACTAACTAAATTGTACTTGATGAGTTTGATAATAATTTTTATTAAATATATCATAAATAAAACTGCTGATATGGCAATTATATCTTGCATAATTATTGCTTTTTTGTTTTTGATATGTTGTAATTGGAAATAAAATATGAGCTCTAAATGTAAAGTGTTTATTGTACTAATCAAGAAAAAAAATGGTTATATTTCAATTTATAGAAATTACTAATTGTAAACTGATATTTGAATTTTATAAACAAAGAAATTTTATTACATAATGTAAATTATGTCAAATTCATTATTGCTACATTCTAGTTTAACAATAATCTCACCTTATCAGCAGTCAAATCATAACTGTGCAATTTATAAATGATAGACCATCTTATTGTAAGGATGAAAGATAATTATTTATAATCCATTGTGGATGTTATTCATAAATTTTGATTGCAGCTTAAATGTTGTCAAAAAGTTGAAGTTACTGCTGAAATCTGGAATGGGTTTATTATTTATTCTATGACTTAGTGCTAATTGTTAATATAGGATATAGATTTCTTCATTACATTATGGTGCATGTTTTATGAATTATTAAATTATAATAGTATTCTGAAAAATTGTAAATAAGGAAGTTAAAAATGATTCTGCTTTACACTATTTCACTTTATTGTTCTATTGAAGTTGTATTTATTTAATTTGTTAAAATTTTCATGTATTAAAGTAAATGATGAAGTCTTTTTAATGATTATAACATTTCACAATTATTGTAGTTCATGATATGTATATCTGAATTGAGTGTTGTTGAAGGGAGTCACTTGTCTTTTCAGTACAATAGTAGATCTCATAAATTTGTCTGTCTGCTCAAATATAATATAGATTGTTATATTATTTTTTCACTACATATGTTTAATATCAGAACAATGATTTAAAATCTGTTTTGGTTATGAATATGAGGGACAAAACCTCGAAAGCGCTAGGCCTATATTAATTTACTTTGATTGTTTTCTTACCATTAACAGCTTCTTTACCCAGTGTGTGTAAAGTGCTTGTATATGCTATTAATATTTAATGAAAAAATCATGTATGTTAAAGAAATATTAATATTGTTTGCTTAATAAAGTTTTTATCCATTATTTTCAAAAGATCCAGAGAAAACAATAGATATAGAAAGCAATAGTGCTGGGAATTAATTAAAAATTATAGATAAGAACTGTTTATGTAAATTACGTAAAGTGAACTAACATGTTTTTAATTCAAAGTATTCTATATATGTTATTTACAAAATATGTATATATATATATACAATATCCCTATAATTATTATGTCTTTAAAAGAATCAGTGTTAATATTAATTATAATGATTAGATACAGTATAATATTTTTTTTTTGTAACAATCTTGTTTTATTTTTATTTAATTTTACAAGTAAAAGAAAATGTAAAATCCTTTATTGTCATTTGTTTTAGTTTAGAATATGGAATTTAATATGAAGCCAACCCAAAACTATAACAATATTGATTTGTTTGTTTTTTCTAATGTCTTTTATTGACTCAAATAGTAATAGTAAAATAATTTAATTGGAAAGTGATTGCATGTTAATTTATGACAATTAAAGCAGTATCATATATAAAAAAGGAAGAGTTGGTAGTGGGGCAGTTATTGTTTTGATTCTGAGAATAATATTCTAGATGATTTTTCAAAAATATAAGTAAACTTCAATTAATTATTTTTTGACAATAAGATTTTTTTTTTTTTATGTTTCTCAATATGATTCTAGTCATAAAAGAAATTTGAAAGGAATTTATTAATAACAAAATCATAAAATTGATTTTGTATAATTTATTAAAATTTAATGATCAAAATATTCAGTAATGACCAGACTATATTATATATACATATGTTATGTAAACACACACATATACAAAAAGTAATAATATTTGTATGCTATTTCATACTAAGTTATTTGTAACCACTTATTTATGACTAGAAGCTATATATTTAATAAAATATTTGAAAATGCTTTCATTTACGATATTTAAAGCTAAAAATTTAATTTTAAATGCCAAAAGAAAATGTTGATATTTTTAGATGTTGGCATGAATCTTATTCTTTTAAATTTGCAGAAGAATCTAACAGCCAAATCTTGCTTTGCATTATTGGAGTTGTTTTTAGAATCTCTATTAGTTAGTTAATCTGATTTGTGGATTTCAGCAATTGAATTCTTGATTCAGTTCATCTATTTCTTTATTTTATTGCAAAGTAAAGACGATTATCTTATTCTTATAATTGGTCTGAAGTTTTCTCTCTAGATTGTCAATTTCTCAGTTAGCAGGAGTTGGCTAAGCCTTTGTGATATTTATGTTAAAGATATATATGAATTGTTTTTTCTGAATTTTTAATTTAACTAGAATATTAGAAAGATTAATTTGCTTGATTTCTTTTTGTTTTATCTTTCATTAAGTTAAATGTAATACTCATAATTAAATCTAAGCTGCTGCTAATTAGCTTTTTTTTCTCCTTTTGTTTTCAACTATTATATCATCAAGTGTGCAAAACAAATATGGTGAAATTCAAATGTGCATTTGCATGTATTAAAATGATATTATAGTGTGTTTGTGTGTATTTAATATGGTATGATATTTATTTATTTTTAAGATAGTACAGCTCATTTATTTTTACTTTTTTTTTTTTAATTAAATCAGAGTGTAGTAATAATGTTTAAATAAAAATTACAAATTATTAATATAACTTGTTTTTAAAAATAAATCAAAATATTAATAATAAAATATCAAAAATAAAGAGCTTTTTCATTATGTATTTAAAGATATTAATTAAATAGCAATAATACTTAACTCTCCTTTACACATTTAAGACAATGCATTATCTATTAAATTCTTCAATCTTGCTGTCAGTTTTAATTCTATGATACTCTTTGTTGGAGCTTTTTCCCCCTAAAAATTTTGTTTTTAATATGGATTGGAGAAAGATCCTTCTTAAAAAATAATTTATATATGAATAATATATTAAAAATTATTTCAACTCAATTGAAATAATTAAATAAAAATTTATTAATATGTTTGACATTATTATGAATGAATTATGTATGGGAACCTATCCTTTTCACTCTTTCTACAACATTCTATTTTGTAGTATTACATAACTAATTCAAGACCTACATAGGATGCTATAAATTTCTATACAGTGAATTTTTATATTTAATTTAGTTATTTAAATTAACTATTACAGATATCACATGTGTAGCATACAAATCAACTTAAGTACACATTCACACATGGTATTACTTCAAGCTAATTAAATAGATAGATTTCCTGATAGCAAAGTCTATATTATTTAAAAGTGATCAAATTAATAATCATTAGTTATATTTCTTGATCACTCTTTTGATATCAATCCTATAATGATCAATAAATTTTGCCATTAATAAAGCATTTTTATAAAGCCTAAATCACATGGATTTTACATACCACTTTCAAAGAAAGAATACTTTAAAAAGGATTTTTATAGAGATATCCATCTACAGTTCCCTACAGCATATCCTAAGTTCAAGTTCAGAACTCCCAAAGTAAGTGGCAGACAATAGAAAAAACATACAATGCAGAATAATTTATATTTACTGTGGAATGAGATGAGTAGATAAATTGAGCACTAAATGTTAACTTAATATCTAATTTATAGGTTCAGTATATTATAATATCAAATTAAATAACTAAAACTCATAATCGCAATTTAACACAAAATAAAATATGAATACAATTTCTAGATATAATATAACTGAAAACCCTCTTCCCTCTTTTCTTTGGCAATATATGATTATATACACATATGCACACACACATATTATAAAAAAAAGTAATATGTATTAAAGAACATAGAATCTAAAAAGGTTAAATGTTTTAATACAAAGTAAAATAAAAAATAATTCATTTGTGCACATACATATGTGTAAATAACAGTTAACTCATCAGTTTGATTCACATTTTTTTAAAAATCAGTGTCATATATTAAGTCTTTTTAAAATAAAATAATATTCCATACACTCACATCCATGTATATACATATAGATTACTTAATCCATTGTATTTAAGCAAATAATAAAAATATATTAAATAAATAATTAATCTTATTTCCTGAGTGTATGGTTTTATTTTCCAAACGTTTAATTTATAAATGCAAAGAAATATCTGAAGCTAAATTTTCTTCAATACTAAAAAAGAAAAAAAAAATGTTATAATCTATTAGATACTTTGTCCCCTTTTTTGCTTCAAAAAAAAAAAATGACACACAGTTCAAGCTTCCAGCATATTTTTCATGTGCAAACTGTAAAATAGGAGGTATGAGGATTTGGATTTAAAAATCATCTTCATAGTATTATTTTCTTATTAAACAAGCATTGTCACTTCACAATTATGTATAGACTCACATAATGATGAAGAAAGAGGACTAATGTATTAAATGAACATCTATTCCATCTTGTTTTCTTTGATCAAATTAGTAAATGACATTCTGACAAGGCAAGAATTGGCAATCCACACAATAACAATGTTTATTCCCTGGAACTTGATTGATGCTACTCAATAGTGAAATATAGTTGTGCAATTCTCATCAGCAACCTAGAGTCTTTCAGGACAGGGATTCAACTAACTTTTTTTTCTCACCTAAAATTTATTTTCAAAAGTTTAGCTTGTCTTTTTCTCTCTGCAGCTCAGCAATCCAAAAAATCATCAACTTTAGTTTTTAAAATTTCATTTATAGCACTAAAAAGAAACTGCTGTCAGCTTGCTTTTCTTTTTTTTTTTCCTAATTAAATCTCAGATAAATCTTTTAATTAATTAATAAAATAAAATGGTGAGAGAAAAAACAAAATTCTTAGTTAATTTTATCCCCATTTTATAATTCCACTTTTACATAAAAAACTTATTTTTTTCTCTCTTTAACATTTGAATGGATAAAACAAATAAAATATATGTACAACTAATAGAAAATTCTTCCAACTGTATATTTTATTATATTTATGAATAAAATATATATGTCAGGTGTGTATATATATTAAGTTTACAAGCATGTATATTTTTACTCAATTTATGTTGGTCTATTTTAAGATGTTTATTGGACTAGCTAATATAAACTTGCGATGGGTTTTGATCATCATTGTCTCTGTTAATATATATATATTGTAACCTTATAGTTGGGCTGATGTTTGTCAAGCCTTATTTATGGGGTCAAATGTGTAAAACTTTAATTGACAATAATTGAAATATACTAAATCAGTATATTATATCAGTGGTTGTTATAAAATTTGGTAAATATTATCAATAATTCTCCTGTGAATGATGAAGACTAGGACTGTTCAAGATATGCTAAGCCCTCTGGCAAGATGTGTATGAGATTCTAATAGGCACTCTGCCAGATGAACTAATTTTTAATAATATTAAAATAATAATTTATTTGTGTTCTTATTAAATTATAAATACAGAAACATTTGATATTTTGTTATTATTAAATAATAAACAAAAAGATTTAAAATCATAACTATTCTAAATTAATCTTTGTAATTAATCCCTAAGCATATTTTTATTGTGATTTAAAATTATTTTGAACAGCTTATTTAGTAATCACTAATCAATATAGATGGAGACATATTAATTGTATGCACATACCAAGTTTTAATTGGTCTATTTTTTTTTTTTTTACAACAATTCCATTTGGTAAAGGTATAAATAACCTAGCAGAGTTTTAGGAGGGGGGGTCATTTTAAAAAAAAAAGATAAGAAATAACATTGTGCTATAACAAAAGTTAAGACCAAGAAGAAGCTTATAATATTTAGTTGTCTGTGGGCTTATTGCTAATCATCATCCATATTATTATCATTGTTATTGCTATCAACGCATTATCTTATTGTCTTAAAGTCATCATTAATCAGTACAGTATATTTTATTACGCATTAATATATCACAGTGATTTTGGTAAGCTCTTACATTTAAAGTACATTTACAATTTATGGCTTATTGATCAGAACACTGTTGATCTTAAGCCCATGTCTTATTTTAAATAACATTTTAATGATCTATTGGTTTTGGAATAACCTATTTATTTGAATCATAAGTTACACCATTCACTGGTCTTGATCATATTGCCCATAGTTATTTAATAAAAGAAAGTTTGTAAGTTATTGTACTTGCTTTATTAATAATTTATTTGTACTTCATAAAACTTAAAGTTTATATTATTGTCAGTATTGGGAATGCCAAATATTCTTTATTAATTCTATTTTGTTTTATGAACTGTCTTTGTTTGTTATATTTGGGTAGTGGCAAAATCCTTCTCACTGACCCAAGTATTTCTTGTAAAATAGTAATATTTAAGTTATATGAACCCTGAGAAAAGTAAATTATTAATTCACAGTCGTAATTTTGAATTTTTAGTAATTTGTATGGCTAAACCTATTCATTGTGCTTTGATTTGAGTTATGTTTATCTTTACAGTTTAATTGATTTGCAGGTAATAATTTCTCTTGTGTTAAGGGAGGCAGATTATCTAGCTCTGCTCTAGGCAATAAGTCCCATTGGGTTTCCTTTTTAACAGATTCTTTTTTGTCCATGTTGGTCATAGTAAATCTTTTTCTCAAATGATTAATATGACGTCTTATAAGTAATCCATTATCAAGTTTTATTAATCGTATACTATTGATAATAATCCCTGATAGCCAAATCCTTTTTAAATAATCACGAACCATACATTTTCACCAATCATGAATCTTTGGGGAGTAGAACAATGGGATTCTCTTGTTTTCTTTGTTTTTGGTAGTAATTTAGACAGATGTGTCCAACATGTTCTATTAAACAACAACTCTGCTGGTGATCTTCCATTAATCGCAATAGGCAGGAAATGTTGATAAAACATGATATCAACTAGTGCTTCATCCATGTTAAGTGCTTTACTTTTCTTCAAACTTGATTTCAAATTTTGAACTGCCTTTTCTGCAGCTGGTGATCGAATACCTTTTTCTGCCAAATACGATTCAAAATCAGTAGATGTTAATGCAGTGCCATTATCAGACACTAATGTCTGTGGATAACCATGGGTTGCAAAAATCTCTTGTAAAGCTTTAATCATACATCTAGTACTCGTAGTCCTTACAACTCTATACTCGACCCATTTACTGTAAGAGTCTATTGCTACTAAAATTAAATATCCATTTACAGGTCCAGCAAAACATATATGTATTTTTTCCCAGGGTGTTTTAGCCTCCACCCAGGCTTTAAACATTTTACTCGGCAGATTTGCTCCAACCTGACAATCGTGACACAATTTTACAGTTCTTTCAATATCTTGATCAATATGCAGCCACCAAACATAGGAACGTGCAAGAGCTTTCATGCGGACTATGCCTGGGTGACCAGCATGCAACATTTTAACCCTTGTTGGCGTCCCTCTAGTGGTATAAATACATGATCATTCATAACTATGCAATCATTACAAATAGATAGTGAATGACGTGCATTCCAGATTGCTATAGTTACATAGTTTGGCCGACTATTTGGCCATCCATTTCGTATCCAGATTTTTAATTGTCGGCAACCAGGATCTTTTACAGTCCATTTAGAAATTTTGACACTATGTAGATTATCAGTTAATTTGATAATTTCCAATAAATTAACTTCAACAAATTTTCGTGGTATACTATCTCTAGCTGGCAAACATGACAAAGCATCAGCATGTGCTATCTTCTTTCTAGGTTTGTAGCATAGTTCATAGTCATAGGCAGCTAAAATATTAATCCATCTGAGAAGCCTTTGACTAACTTGCTCTGGTATTTTTTTATTTTTTCCAAAAATTCCAAGCAAAGGACGATGATCCGTGAATAATTTAAAACTGCGTCCATAAATATATTGATGGAACTTTTTGATCACAAATATAATAGCCAAAGCCTCTTTGTCAAGCTGACTATAGTTTTTTTCAGCTGAAGATAATGTTCTGGAAGCATACGCTATGGGTCTTTCTTGTCCAGCTATGAGATGTGAGATTACTGCCCCTACTTCATGATCTGAAGCATCTGTTGTAATCACTTCTTCCTGATCACTACAATAATGCGCTAATAGGGTTTCGTATGTCAGTAGATCTTTTGCTTTTTCAAAAGCAACTCTATGTTCATTCAACCATTTCCAGCGTTGTCCTTTTCTCAGTAAATCATACAGGGGAGTCAAAAAATGAGCTTTACCACATAGATAATTTTCAAAAAAATTCAATAATCCGAGGAAAGCTTGTAAATCCTTAACATTTTTTGGTGTAGCGGCATTTTTCACATCTCTTACTTTTTCTGGATTAGGATATTTTCCCTGTCTATTTATTATGTGACCCAGAAATTTAATTTCTGGAGTGGACCAGATACATTTTCCTGCATTTATGGTAGCACCAATTTGGTTTAGTTTTGCATAAACTGCCTTTACACGGTTTTCCAATTCTTCTTCAGATTGGGCAGAGATCAGTATATCATCTAGATATGGGATTACACCATCCATATTCTGAAACAATCTATCCATTTTAGCTTTGAAAATATTAGGTGGTATAGTAATCCCAAAAGGTAGCCTATTACACTTAAACATTCCTACATGAGTAGTGAGTGTTAACAGATTTGCAGTTTTCTCAGTAACCTGAATTTGATGGAAAGCAGATTTCAGATCTATTTTTGCAAAGAATGAGGCCTTTTGTAATGATGCTAATATCTCAGGCACATTTGGTATTGGATAAGCACTTTTATTAGTGTACTTGTTAACAGTAATTCGGTAATCTCCACAAAAATGAATCGTTCTATCTGGTTTTACAATTACTACTACAGGAGTAGCCCATAACGAGTCCTCCACCGGTGACAAGACACCTTTTGCTACCAAATCTGCAATAGTTTCTTCTACCTTTGGTCTGAGAGCAAATGGAATTTTTCGAGGCCTGCAAACTATAGGTTGTGCATCATTAGTCAAATCTACATCCACTGGTCTTGTTTTTAATACAGCAATGTCTTTGTTGAATAGCTGTGGGAACTTATTTCGAACGTCAGTCTCTAATTTAAATTTTTTAATGATCTTTATACAAATGCCTAAAGGATGAAACCAATTTCTACCCAGTAAAGGGCTAATGTCTCTTTTAACAATGTATAATGGCAAAACTTTCTGCTTCTGATTTAATTTTACCGGAACACAAAGCTTTCCACAAAGTTGTATCTTATTACCATTTACTTCTGTAGCTATAACATTTGTTTTACACAATTTTAACTTCTGCTGAGCTCTAGCATTTATTTGGTTCCAATCTTTCAAAGATAATACAGACAATCCGGCACCACTGTCCACTTCCATGGTGACTTTGCTTTCACAAATAGATACTGCTAGTGTAATTTGATTATCTGCAGTGTTCTTCAAAGAGTTAATTGTGGATTTCTTAACAGCTGCCTTTTGTCCAGATTTAAAGTCTGGGCGTTGATTTTCTCTACTACCCTTTTTGTATACACGGGCCAGATGTCCTTTTCCACCACAGATGCGACAAGTTTTCTTCTTATATCTGCAGACCTTCTTAGTATGTCCAGCCATTCCTCAACAGTAGCAAATCAGTTCATTTGGTGTAGTCCTGATAGCAACTTTTTCTATATTAGCTTTAAAAACGCTGGTGGTAGGATTTATTTCTTTACCGATTGTCTGGAATTCTGATGCATTAGCTATTGTCAGCTCATGTGCTACACATTTCTCCACAGCTGTCCTAAATGTGATATCACCTTCACTTAATAACATTTTCCTCAAATGGTGATCTGTCATACCATATAGAAATTGATATAACAGTGTGTCTTCCAAATCAATAAATTCACAATTCCTAGCACATCCTCGCAAGGCCAGATTGTATTCCTGACATGTCTCCTGAGGTAACTGCTTTCTCATTCGGAATCTTAAGCGAGCTATCCTTTTCGTGACTTCTGGCTGGAAATATGTAGTTAGTTTTCCTACTAATTCACTATATGGCACATCTTCGGGAATCTTTGTATCACATAGTTGCTTGGCAATTTGCACAACATCAGTTCCAGCATAAAATAATAAAAGTTGAGACTTTCAACTTCTCATCTTCTACCTTACTAAGACACATAAAGCGGTCCAACTGCTCTACATATAAATTCCATCCTGAAGGATTACTCACATCAAACTCTCGTAAGTTTTGTGTGGGAATGGCCATGTTTCTTGATTATGTCTACCAGTATTAAATTTTCACTAATACAACTTAGATTATAATTCTGGAATCTGTATCCTATCCCAAATATGAGGATCCTGTCGACTGCGCCATCTGCTGTGTCCACAGGGAGTTTTAACTCGGCTGTGGTAGCATAAAGAAATAAATAATGAACTAGGTAAAAGTAATAAAATATTAGTTTAATTATTAATACAATAGACATAAACAGGCCTGCATACACGTATAACTAAAGTTGATAACACATCCTTTAATTAAAATTTGCAATGAATATAAATATATAATTCAGCGTTTAGCACAAAGCACATTATACGTAGTTATTAGTTTACTGAACTTAGAACTGTCTTATTCTTTCTCATATAGTCTACTTACATAGAAATAGTAGTAAGAACTTCAGGAGTGATTCCCAATTTAGTATTTCTCTTTAGTAGGTTCTATAACTGTAACCATAATTTCAGTTTGTTAAATAAAAGACCGCTGTCTTATTAACCTTTTTAGAACAGACGCGTAACTATAGAAACCAAACATTATTACCGCGTAGAATCCACTAGAAGCTCTTCAGTCGACTTCTCGTTTAATTAATACAGTTAATTTAAACTTTATTAAAGTACGAATATATATATATGTTTATATATTACAAGTTTGTATAATTTTAAGATGTAAATTTATTTTCTAGTTTTTAAAACATATAGTTTATTTTAAATTTATGATTAAATATTCTGGTTTTGTCAAGCTTAGAATCGATACTTTGTTTTATTTTATCTTCTTGTTATTTAATACAATATTAGTTTATAGTTCAGGATCTCATTCTTCATCATCAACATTGTTCTCATAATTGATTCATCTTTCATTGGCTCCTATTCTATCATCATCTTAATCATTCATTATCGTAACACACTTCCTTTCTCTTTTTCACACTCTTAAGCTTGTTCATTTTCATTATTTAATTATTATTTGTTTTCATCATCCTAATTTATTTATCATCTAATTCATTATTTGAATTCCATATTCATTTCATAGACCTGATTATTAAATATTTATTGGTTTTGCAAATACACCTGGGTCTCAGTTTTTGCGGATTATTTTAATGTGATTTTGAAGTTATGTGATTCATGTTTCTTCTTAATATCTTTCATATTTCACTATATTTATTAGATATCAAGAAATTTAAATTATTAATAACTTATTTTGATTTGAAATACTTTTTTTTTTTTTTTTTTCAAAAATATAACGTTATATTAGCAGCTAATGTGAATATGGCCTGAAGCTGTATTTAGAATCTTAGCTTCTATGTAAATAACCTACTTATACTAATGAGTAAATAATAATAATAGATTTATACTTACATATAAAAATATCACAATAAATATTCAAAAATTTTAAACTTTTAAAATGTATTTTGTTAGATAAAATAGAAATAAATAATCTTTTAGATTTTTAAAATAAATAATGAAGATTTTATTGATTTTGTAAACTGAAAATAATCTTTTTAATGATAATGTATAATCTTTTTGTTTTGATTGCAATCTCATTTTTTTAATATAGAAACAAAATGTGAACATTTAAAATTTATTTCAGTAGTAAAAATCAGTTAATCATAGATTTTAGGTTGATGTGTGAGACAAAGACAAACATCAGAAAATGCTGAAATCGGGAGTTTCCTGCAATGAACAACCTCTTAAATTCCAACAAGAGCTAAATAGTTATATGTCTGGATATCGTGAGCTTTATAAACATTTAGTAAAATCATTGTCTCAAAGTTTAATCACCGATTATATTGTCGACAGAAAACCATTAACACAGCACAAGACTGAAAGTGGCGCTAGTTGTACTTGCTCTTATGACGAATCTGATTTCTTACCAGTTCACAAATGAACGCATATTGTCAAATAGTGGTAATGATTAAAATATGTATGAAAAAATATAAAATTAAATACTGTAGTTAATAAAAAAAGTAAAAAAAGTTTGTCTTGTATTAATTTTTTTCAAATATTTGAAATTTTGTATTAGTCATACTTTATTCCCTTATTTTTTTAATGCGAATTTTAAAGTAATTTTTCCTTGTTGCTTTTATGCGATTTCTGAAAATTACAGACCCTATCCCCCATTTTTCAAGGTAAGTTAAGTCTGTTTTTGTGCGATTTTTTTAATGCGGAACCTATCTACCCCATAAAACGAGACCCAGGTGTATTAAATTTATCTAATAATATTTTGCTTATGGATTTTAAGGCTAGTTTAACTGATGTTGATACTAGAAGTTATTATCTTCCTGGACACTGATTCACCCTAGCCTAGTTGGTTTTAAGAAAATAATATTTTTATTTTAACTTTTTTTTTTTTTTATGTACATATTCTTATTAATTGATGATTGATGGTTACAATATACATATATATTGTGATGATTTGGGTATTGCTTATCACATACGAATAGAATTAATAATTATTATTTATTTGTAAAATATAACTATGAAAATGATAAAAATATTGTAAATTTAGCAAGAATATTAGATTTTGTGAGTGTAAATGAATTCATTTGAAATTTAGATTGAATTTTATGCAAATATAATTTGATAAAATGAAAATTTGTGATGTTTAAAAGAAATAGTTTTGATTTAAGAGAGTCATTTAAAAAGTAAAAAAATAATTGTTTAGGAATTTGATTAATTCAATAAGGAGTTTAGGAAATAAATTTAGAGTAAACAATAAAGTTTATTTACAAACATACAGAAAATAGGGACTTAGTTAATTATTGAAAATGAAAATCGTAAACAATCTGGGATTATTGAAAAGTAAGTACATCATAAGTTTGAAAAATGGCTTCATAAATTAAAATTAATTGATGCTCCAGCATTTAATATTTGTCTACTATCTTTATCCATTTTCATAAATAAATTTAGTGGCAGAAGCTATCTTAAATTATAGAACATGGACAATCTTCGTTAATGTGTAGCTACATTCATCATTTGTACCAATTGTGACCTATTCTAATGAAATATATTCTGGCAGTCCTTCCAAAGTATTATCTCCACATTTTGAACTTGCCTTCTATTTTAAGATATGACCAGTTAAATGTAAAATGCCTATTTTCAAAATCTCCACGTAAAATGATGATGTTTTATGAAATTTTAACTATTGAAAAGAAGGGTAATCTTAAAGTAAGAAGAAGAAATTTATCAACATAAGGGCAGCACTCTTTAGAAAACAATTTGAATCCTTAGAAACATCTTATTGCATACACATAAGTAGCTCAAACAAATTACAATATTTCAAAAATCATATGCAAACTGCCTAAGTGAGAACATTAGTATTTTATTTCTTTGAGTCAAGTTTTGCCATTTCTTTATCAAAAATTTTAGTTATATGAAAGTGTGTATTTGTTTATGCATGTTTTATTATATTGTTTATTTATGAAATATTTAATGTTTATTAATATTTTAAATATGTTTATAGTTTTTTTCTTTCTCTCTCATTCTATTACTTATTTGTATCTAATGGGATTAGGAATTCACTGTTCAATGTCATGAAAGAATTGAGGGAAAAGATTGATTGTGCTTCCCACAAATCAATTTTTGGTCAACCATAGGGGTTTCACCAAGATCTCTCCCATATGCCATCTCTGTAAAACTGACAAAGAAACCCTCCAGCACTTCCTACTTAAATGTCCCTTTCTGCTTGGAGTGAGACATCATCAACTCCTGCCTTTCCTTGCACAGGAATACCATCTTTAACCTCCAAGAATCCATAGAAACAGGGGTCTTTGCAACTATTAGATTATCAGTTTTCCTCATTTATGCACTCTGGTTGCTTCGATGTACCATTATTTTTGACCAGAGAGTACACTCGGTGAATCAAAAGCTATTGGACTTAATTCGCTCTCTCAAAACTGGAGATACCAAACTAGCCCCACCTCCACTCCTCACAGATACTTGGGCCATCTTCCAACTCCCATCCTCTCAGCCTCTGTCATAGGACTCAATATTTCAAATGTTTGTTACCCATGCAGAGCTTGCTCAATGAAGACATGCATCTCGGACTTTCCTGGACTAAACACCATTTCCCCTTTCCACTTCCCATTCCCTTCTCACATGTATACTTCCCCTCTTACCATGTTGCTTCTTAAATTTCAATTTATCATATAATCACTTCCTTGTAAACCTTTTTCTAACTGTATTTGTATCTGTTTGTCTTTTTTGATGAATAAACTTTCATCACTGAGGAAAAGATTGATTGTGCTTATTCATGATTTATTTCATTCTTTATATGTGAAATGAGTATACAAGTAAAGAATGTTCTTGTGACACAGCATAAACAATTTTTTTTATGTAAATATTTTTTGAGATGACATATATCAAATTACAAATATTTTAGTTTCAAAATTTATATTTTAATTATAAATATTAACATATGCCAACAAATTTATGCAATATTTAGCCTTTTAAATACTCATTTTATTTCATATTTAACTCATTTCATTAAATTATTTGTTTTGTTAAAGTTTTTGCATTTCTTTATTCTTAGTTCTTTTTACTATTTAAGGTATATAATGTTATTTGAAGTGTATCATAATAAGATACTAAGTTTTAAGTTTATGATATATAGTAATTAGTCTCCATAGTTAATGAAGATAACATTGTGATACATTATGATATGTATGTGGTTGGAATAGATGAGTTATGCAGTAGTCATAGTTATATAATCAAGATTATAGGTAGCCCTCATGATATTAATAAATTCAAGCCATCACTATCACATTCCTCTAGGACTGACTAGTGGAGAGATTGTTTAATGGTTTAGCTGTTCAGACTGTGCAATTGATGCACAAAAATAAAGTTAAGATCATTAAGGAGTGATCATTATCATTTATCCAGTCTATGCTATTTAACTGTTTCAGCATATCTTGTTGAATTGATTTCTCTCAGATTTTAATTCTGATATATTTTGGATATAGTAGAAATATTTATATCTTTTTTTTACTCTCATATCTATACCTTCTACAAGTTTCCATTACATTTGATAGTCAAATGGTGCAATCATCAATAAAATTTACATGTCTATGTAATTAAGATCTATACTATTCCATATTCCATTACAGTATATATAAATGTTTAAAACATTGTTTATTTAAAATATGATAAAAATTCTTGTGCACTGAGCTAAGAAAAAGGGGGGTAAATAGATGTCAGTGAGTGGATCACACAGGATCATAAACAAACAATTAGATACTGATTTTAAATGATATTCATACCTCATTCACAAGAACTTAAATTGAAAAAGAAAAAATTAATATTTAGCACAATCTAAATGTAAAAAAAAACAAAAACATTTATTTAAAAGAAATGAAAATTAAAACTTATAAAATTCAGTATTAATTTAATAAATATTTAAATAACTAAAGCAAATAAAAAAAAAAGAATACAAATATATATATTTATTCAAATTTATCTTATAATATAAATATTGTAGATTTTGTGCAAAGACACATTTAAAAAATTGCTTCAAGGATATATGGGCATCTATACATACATGCTTGTGGTCCCTGTTTTAAATAATGGATTAAATCAAAAGTGGAAAACAGATTAAAGATATACTATTAAATACATTATTGTAATAAATTACTGAGTTAATCAATTTGAAGTATATTAGGATTAGCATAGTTGCAAAATAAGTCAGTATATTTATAATTAGAAAAACAATTTACAATATTTTAATTTTTTAATATTACTAATAAATTTTATCATCTATGATTAATATAAAAATATCATTTATGTTCTTTATTACTTTTTACAATGCTTTTTTCAACCCTTTATTGACAGTTTCAATTGCCTCAGCAATCTTCAGAAATATATAGAAATTATTAAAAAATATATAAGTGCATTAGATATAAGTATAAAATCCAATTAGTAGTCTTGTAAAAACAGAAATTTTCAGCAGACTTTTGTTTGAGATATAGAAAATCCAGAATCGATTAGGTTCTTTACATCCAAAAAGATAACTATTGAAATAAATAATGGATTGAATCACAGTAGTCTTGTAAAAACAGAAATTTTCAGCAGACTTTTGTTTGAGATATAGAAAATCCAGAATCGATTAGGTTCTTTACATCCAAAAAGATAACTATTGAAATAAATAATGGATTGAATCATTATAAGCTATTGGTTTTGGAATCACTCCTGAAGATATATTGATCATGTCTTTAGTGATCTGGATACTGATAGAGATGAAAAGTTGTTTTACAGTGATGTGGTTGTTAAAATCCAAATCTTTTTGGATGTAAAGAACCTAATTGATTCTGGATTTTCTCTATCTCAAACAAAAGTCTGCTGAAAATTTCTGTTTTTACAAGACTACTGTTAGATTTTATACTTATATCTAATGCACTTATATATTTTTTTAATTTATATATATTGCAACAATTTTCAGATCATTTCTGAAAAAGATTGTTGGGACAATCGAAAACGTCAATAGTGGGTTGTAAAAAAGCATTGTAAAAAGTAATAAAGAACATAGATGATATTAATATTATATGGATTTGGCAATGCAATAAGAAATATAAAGTTATAATACTTGATAAATTTTAGTTATGTTAAATAGAATTAATGTGATGGCCATTGATTTGATTTGCATGTTTATCATCATCACTAGCTAACCCTTTTTAATGAGTATGGCTATTCCAATTCCAGAATAAAAAGTAATAAAATAGAAAAAAAAATAAAAAAAATTGAGTTTTGTGGTTACTCTATAAACCATATCCTGAATCACAAATCACTATCATTATTTTCAGTTATTGTCAATTCACTGAAGTAAAAATGTTTTCCAAGTTTAATCTATTTTATTTAATCCATAGTTTCTCTTCTTTACATCATTGCAACAAACTTTGTTATTTCATTCGTTCATGTCGCACAAGGTATTTTTCTGTACCTTTTAACATTTTTGATATTCAATTTTAGATTTATACTATTCATCTATCTCATTTCTTCTAGCACTATATTTTACCTAACTCAATCTCTTAATTATTTTAATGATGTCTAATTATTTGCTTGTTTTTACATTCATGAATTTTGCTTTTGATTCTTGTTACTCCTAAAGTACATCATCATATTTTTCTGTGTAGATTGAAATTTCTGTACTGCTCTAATGATTGGTATCCCAAATCTCTTGTTCATATATAAATTCTGATAAAATGACATTTATTATAAACCTTTATATTTTTAATATTAAATTATTTCTATCAAAAGCACTTCATCCAAGTTTCATTTTGTGATTAATTTCATCAGTTATATTGTATTTATATTAATAATTTAACCAAAAAATATATATCACATGATCTACCATCTTTTATACTGGCACATAATTGTTATTAAACAAGACAAAACTCTCCATACAGTAGTGCCACCCTGTGCCAACCAGAGTAATCAATGGATGCCAGAAGGCTTGTGCATAAAATCCCTATCTAATGCCTACTTATCCAATATCCCCAGACTAGTTTCTGGCTTGTGACCTTCATCAGTGAGGAGCCTTGTATCTGAGAGCACTGCACCTAGATCTTAGGATCTAATGCAACCCTCCAGCAGCCACCTTTTATCAACTACAATCTATGAGAATGAAATTGAAAACAATAATATTTTCAATATGGGTCTGAACTCAGTTCGGCACCCATACATTTTGGTGTCTTTGGCTCTTTAACAACCATAGCCACCACTCTCCTAGTAAGTCAGGATTGGTGTTAAATCACTAAACGTCACATAATCACCATCTCTATTCTGGTTGGCACAGGATGGCACTACTGTATGGAGAGCTTTGCCTTATTTAATAACAATTATGTGCTAGTATAAGAGATGGTGATCATGTGATGTTTAGTGGTTTAACACCAATCCTGCCTAATAGGATAGTTGTGGTTATGGTTGTTAAAAAGCCAAAGATACCAAAATGTATGGGTGCTGAACTGAGTTCAGACCCATATGACTATATAAACTATAGAGCTTAGATTGAAAATATTATTGTGTTTTCCAATTTCATTCTTATAGTTTTGTAGTTAAGTAGAGATAAAAGGTGGCTGCTGGAGGGTTTCATTAGATCATAAGATCTAGGTGCAGTGCTCTCAGATCCAAGGCTCCTCACTGACGAAGGCCACAAGCCAGAAATTAGTCTGGGGATATTGGATGAGTAGGCACTAGATATGGATTTCATGCACAAGCCTTCTGGCATCCATTGATTACTCTGATTGGCATAGGGTGGCACTACTATATGAAGAGTTTTGCCTTGTTCAAAAAATATATATTTGTTAACTTCCTCTAATTCATAATAGTCTATTTTTATTTTCTTCTTTGTGAAAAACTTACTATTGAACATTAACTTTAGTTATTTTAATATCTATCTTTAGTCCTATTTAACTCTTATATTTTCCAAAGCATTATTTACGAAAACATGTACATCATCTATTAAATCTAGATGACTTAAATAATTTTTATTTTTTTAAGTTATAAAATACTTTTCATAAAACTGCTGCAAACAGTTTTGAAATGTAGAATTGTCCTGCCATGCATCTTTATTAGTGTTACACTAATTATTTTAATGTTACCATGAATTCTATTAGCATTTTGAAGACTATTGTTCAGAATTTGATAATATCCTATATTTATGTTTGGTGAAAGTTTTAATTACAATGGATTTACTCATAGTCAAATGCTTTTTCATAATCTACAAATGTATTGCCAAGTAGCACTTATATTCCATTAGTTCTTTCTGTAACTTTTGATAACCATTTTCATCCTGTTCTTTTGGTTGGTTTGAGTTCAAAGTTTTTTATAAATGAATTATAATGATCTTAATAAAGATGATAGATAACTAATATCTAAACAAAGGGAGTAAATCACTTTTCTTCAGGCTATGACTTAAAAGCACTCTAAATGTTGAACAAAGGAATCAAGAATAGAATGCATCCACCTATTCTTAGTTGCTCTGGTGTTTATAAGCATTCCTTTGTCAACATTGTTGGTAATTCAGAGTGAAATTAATTTATCAGCCAGATGGAATATGGCATAATTAATAATACAAGGCTGGAGACCGCATCTCACTTTTAACAACTTGATTGTAATAATTAAACATGCTTTAATAGGTAAACTCTAAATTAAACATAGCTCAATGTATATGTAAACAAAGAGAGTAAATCACTTTTTCTCAGAGTATGACTTAAAAGCACTCTAAATGTTGAACAAAGGAATCAAGAATAGAATGAATCCGCATATTTTTAGTTGCTCTGATGTTTATAAGCATACCTTTGTCAACATTGTAGTTAATTGAGTGAAATTAATTTATCAACCAGATGAAATATGGCACTTAAGAGTTATTAAACTCCTAATTAACAATATAAGACTGGAGACAACATTTCACTTTTAACATCTTGATTGTAATAATCAAACAAGATTTAATATGTAAATTCAAATTAACTTACCTCTGATAAACATAGCTCAATGATATGTAAACAAAGGGAGTAAATTACTTTTCCTCAGGCTATGACTTTAAAGCACTCTAAATGTTGAACAAAGGAATCAAGAATAGAATGAATCCACCTTTTCTTGTTTGCTCTGATGTTTATAAGCATACTTTTGTCAACTTTGTTGGTAATTCACAGTGAAATTAATTTATTAACCAGATGGAATATGACACTTTTTTATTAAACTTATATGGTTGATAAATTAATTTCATTCTGAATTACCAACAATGTTGACAAAGGTATGCTTATAAATGTCAGAGCAACTAAGAATAGATGGATTCAATCTATTCTTGATTCCTTTGTTTAACATTGAGATGCTTTTAAGTCATAGCCTGAGGATAAGTGATTTATTCCCTTTGTTTACATATACATTGAACTATGTTTAATTTAAAGTTTGAATATTAAATCTTGTTTAATTCTTATAATCAAGATGTTAAAAGTGAGATGTTGTCTCCAGTCATGTATTGTTAATTATGAGTTTAATAACTTTTAAATGTCAAATTCCATATGGCTGATAAATTAATTTCACTCTGAATTACCAGCAATGTTGACAAAGGAATGTTTATAAACACCAGAGCAACTAAGAATAGATGGATGCATTCTATTCTTGATTCCTTTGTTCAATATTTAGAGTGCTTTTAAGTCATAACCTGAGGAAAAGTGAGATGCTGTCTCTAGCCTTGTATTGTTAATTATGAATTTAATAACTCTTAAATGCCATATTCCATCTGGCTGATAAATTAATTTCACTCTGAATTCCAACAATGTTAACAAAGGTATACTCATAAATATCAGAGCAACCACAGAATAGGTGGATTCATTCTGTCTTGATTCCTTTGTTCAACATTTAGAGTGTTTTGAAGTCATAGCCTGAGGAAAAGTGAGTTACCCTCTTTGTTTTCATAATAATTAATTGATTATATTTTTTGCTTTATCTTTTTAAAATATCAATAACATTACTGCACTTTTCCAATTATTTATTATACCATTACTATTTAGTATATGACTTTACTAATTTTTTTTTCTTTATCTGCTTCCTTTATAGTAATAATAATTTTATCATTTCCTGAAGCATTTTCATTCTTTTTTTATTTTATTGCTGAAACAGCTTTTCTTTTCATATCAAAATGTTTTATATTTTTGTTTTTTACAATGTGATTTCTTTACATTTATATTAACTGTGGTAATCATTTTACACAATCCCAGATAGTCAGTTCTCATCAGTGGATCATTGTTTTAATATTTTCAATAATACATCTATATAAATGCTATTCTTTTAAGTTTGTTCCATTCAAAAATATATTTAAGTTAATAAAGTTTTTTTTTCTTCTTGTTTATCTTAATACAAAATAAATTATAGTAAATCATTTTTGGTAAAGCGTAAACTATTGTATCTTATTCTTCTGCTTTGGTGATGTAGCTGAGGGTTGTATATTTTGAGTACATGTAATGGAAAAAACACTTCTAAATGAAAGTTGAAATTAACTAAGTAAAAAAGTTAATAATTATAGGTAATTGCTCTTAAACATTTTATTGATAGCAATATTTATATACTTGAATCATATGATAAACTATACTTCTACTGTTAATATATATATTTTACTTTTTTTTAGATTGGGGGTATTCGATTTTTATATGACAATTTAGTAGAATCCTTATCCCGATATCACAGCAGTAATGGATTTGGTTGTATTCTGGCTCATAGTATGGGCCTAGGTAAAACATTGCAAGTTATCTGCTTCATTGATGTATTTTTACGTCATACTGGAGCTCATACAGTGCTGTGCATTGTTCCAATAAATACTTTGCAAAACTGGGCTGCAGAGTTTAATCATTGGGTTCCGACCAAAGATAACATTCCAGTGGAAAAGCAGCAGGAATATAGTCCTCGGGAGTTCAACCTCTTCATTCTTAATGACAATGTAAAAATGATGACTGCTAGATCAAAAGTTGTTAGTAAGTATTATTATGTTAGTACAGAAACATCAAAAAATATTTTCATAGTACTATTTATTGATATAATGTTATACTAATATAATTTACATAAAAAATTTGGCAAAATAGGTGTAAATGGAGAGCACTATCATTTATTTGGTCAACTGATGATAGTGTTTTACAATTTTTCTATTATTTTATTTTCTAACTAATTTTAACTAGATATCCATTTATTAATTATATTATTGAATTACTAATTGGATTGATTGTGAACTAGCTTCTAAACTATCTTAAAAAGTTTACAAGTTTTTTCTGATTCAATCCTCTAAGTCAGTGGTCTTCAACCACCAGGGCCGCAGGAGTTTTTTGCCAAGTCGCGCTAGACTGGCAAGAAAGTTAGTAATAACAAAATAATAAGATTTTAAACTTTTAATTAATATAAACAGTTTTTATTTATTTTTTCATCACATTTTTACCCTGTTAAAAAATAAGAAACAGAACAAAAACGAAATCTAATCATACATAAATTAATTTGTTTTTCTATTTATCACAGATGTTTATGGAGAGATAAAATTAAATTTATTATTTTTCTAAAAAAATTCAAAACTTAAAAAAAAAAAGATTTTTTATTATACAAACTCCAGTTGTCTTTTGATAGCCAATCACGGTCACTTGTCGGCATTGTTTATGTGTTAAAACAAGATCAAAACTTTTGACTTTTTCAAGTTTCATTTTCTTTTTTTTTTTTTGTTTAAAAATACGCCCACTTTTTTTTTGGCTTATAAGGCGATATTTTTTGGTTTTATTTGTATACTGCTAATATACTAAAACTTTTATTTTTAAAACCAATTTCTGCTAACCTTTTTTTAAAAATAAAAACAACACAAAAAATAACTTTGCGATTTTTTATTTTTTTGGCTTTAATTCTATTACATGATATCTATTTTACCATTTTTAAAAAAAAACTTTTCCTATTAATTACATTTTTTGATCCTTTCAACACACCAGCACAAAAAAAAAAAAATTACAATAACATCAAAACTTCAGACTTTTACACGTTTCGTTTTATTTTTTCAGATTTAAAATACAGCGAATTTTTTTTGACTGTATGGCGATTAATTATGCGATTTCTATTTTGCTCTTACTACTATCAAAAAACAACCTCCATATAACCATCTTGTAAATTTAACATTAAATACAGATAATACATTTATCATAATCATTGCCATGTGATTACACTAGCTATGATATTTCCCAACATTCAGGTGAATATTTTATTCTTGAATGTTTTAACAATGAAATAATAAACATAGAAATGCAAGAAAACAATTGTTATTGTACTGTTTTCTGTGTTCAGCATGTGAAGGTAAGCAACACCGTAACAAAACACATAATAACTAGTGCGCTGTTTTGGTCAGTTATAACAATTATGCTTATCTAAAGCTAAGCATGTTACATCTTTAAGAAAATTTATCTGTAAACTTCTGCCGGTCCGCGAAATCTTATCCTTATTTTTGCCGGGCCGCAGGTGTGAAAAGGTTGAAGACCACTGCTCTAAGTTGTCAACATGGCAGTCAACTATCCCAGTAATTTAATATTTAGTATATGTTAAAAAATTGATGTACATATTGTAAAATTAAATTAAAGGATAAATATTAGATATTACCAAAATCACACTTTTCTTTATGTTTGCCGTAATATCCTATAAATATAATTTGTCCAAACTTCAAACACTTTTTAGCAAAACTCTTTATTTGTACATACACAGACATTACGTTTCGACTGACTGGTAGTCTTCTTCAGAGCAAGTCTATTTTGATCTTCCAAATGAAAAACGAATTTTTATTTTCATTTGGAAGATCAAAATAAACTTGCTCTGAAGAAGACTGCCGGTCAGTCGAAACGTAGGTGTCTGTGTATGTACAAATAAAAAGTTTTGCTAAAAAGTGTTTGAAGTTTGGACAAATTATATTTATAAATATTAGATACATGTAACATTTTGATCTTAAAAGAGAAATCTGCAAAATTGTCATGGATTTTTTTTTTTTAATAATTTATTTGAAATATCCATGTGCCACACTAGAAATCCTAGGGTACTAAAGTGTGCTTGGAAAATTTCCACCAAGAATGTATGCATGTGTGTATAAAAAATATCAAAATAAGTTTTGTATGTTTGTTGAAGTAAATATAATGTTGTATTTTACAGCTTCTTAAGAAGACTGCTAGATAATTGAATTTGTCAATGATTGAATAAAAAAACATTATGAAAAGTGCAAAAAAGTGGATTTTTTTTTTTTAAAGAGATTTATTTATTATATAATTAAATTATTTCTGTGGTTTGGTTCCAGATTCATTTCTTATAACAAATAACATTTTGTAATTATTGATTATTAGATTTTTTTTGGACTAATAACTGTCTAAAACTCCAGTATTGATTACTTATGACCAGCTACTGAAGCTACTGATTAAAAATTGATTCTCTAGAGATTTTTTCTAAGACTATTATAATAGGCAAATAGGTTAACTATAGATAGCTTCCAAAACAAAGTTGTTTTTTTTTAATTATCTCCTCTAGTAGAGACTGTCTATCATACTGTTTACATATTTTTTTTTCTTACAATTAAATGAATTCAAAAAACGTTATTTTATTGTTTTTTGTTTTTATTGAATATTTTCAGTTTTAATATTTCAAATAACATAAATTAAACTTTGTAATTATACTACATTAATTTTATGCATTAATATAAATGTTTCTTCACAGAGGAAAAATTTTAAATGTATTTATTATTTAAATTCTTAAATGCATTTTTGTGTACAATACCTTCCTCAAAAAATAAATACTAGAAAAACAATATGTTACACTGTTAATTGTACAACAGAAAATAATATAATTTAAATTTACTTACATACGAAATTTAAATTATATTCTATAATACATTTATCAGCCTAATATATTATTTTTCAAACATGCTCTTGTGAAATAAGATATTAGATTATATATATAATAGGCACCTTTGATGACAGGTTTTTTGAAATTGGTTTTCTGAGCCTTATATTATCATAATTTATATTCATAAGTTATTAGTAATGTGTGCAGATATTGGAAACAGTATAAACATTAAATTCATTGAGGAAACAAAAAATAATAATAATAATAGAGAAATATAAGAATTTAAGTATGTAATTTAATGGAATAAATGGAATATATTGATAGTTGAAAATTAGAATTGAGACAAAAAACAAAGGGGATAAAAATCTGGCATGTTTTCATATAAAAATTTACTGAATATGTATAATAATTTGAAAACGAGTGATAGGATCTACTTTTTAACTTTTGGGAATGAGACACTTTGTATTGGCAAGAGATTCAGAAATTTTAGATAGGTTTTCAAAAGAAGCATTAGATATGAGTGATTAATTATAAACATTAGTGAGACTGTTAAAGTAAAATGAAGGGGACATCTTTTTAAAAGTAAATTTAAAATGTTTGCTTGGCTATAATGTATAAGTAAAAATAATTAGAATAAACTTTTAATCAGAGAATTTATTTCTATATATCTATGTAAAAAAGAAATTGGATAAATGTAGAAAATGCATTCCAGGTTTATAATAATAAGGAATTGAAAAAAGAAAGTAGAGAAGTTGGTTAAAGAAAAAGTAAAGTTATAGAAAGTGAATATGAAAAAAAAAAGATAGTTATATTAAAGTAAAAAATATGTAGAATATGAATTATGTATGATAAAATTAAAGTAAGGAAAGGAGGCAAAATGTGATAAGAATTTGAAGTATAGATAGGCTTTATGGAGATGAGTGGAAGAAAATTAATATTTAGTTTTGGAAGTATAGAAAAAAAAACATAAGTATATTAAATAAGTCTAGTTTAGTAAATGATTAATAATAGTCATTACTATATTTATCAAAAGTGGATAGTGTCAAAGATGTGGTTTGATTTAATTTGACATTTGTAATTCAAAATGTAATTATAAAAAACATAAGTATATTTATATATTTTTATTAGTTTATTTAAAAATAGAAAGGTGGACAAAATTAAAGATTTAGAGATTTTTTTTTTTTAAGTTTTTATAGAACAAGGAAATTGAGGATATGATTTTGAAAACTAACAAACAGCTTTTAAATAAAATGAAAGTGAACAGAATGATTTGGAATTGGAAAGTAAGAAGTAAATGGATTTACTAAGGTATATAATCATTTCAGAGATTGAGTTTGTTTTTAACTTGGCCAACAGGAATTCTGTGTATATTGACTCCACAAAAACTGAATTCATTTAAAAGTCATTTACATTATATCGTACTACATAACATAGTTATAAGTTTCAATTTTTCAATATAATAATTTACATCTTTTTGCAATGATCAGAAATTTAATTATTATTATTATTAATAGTAATTGAAATGCCTTTGGTTTTTTTAAAAAAAGTAATGTTGTGTTTGCATTAAAATTTCTGACTTTAGCTAAGAAGAAATTATTTTATATCATATTATGCTTTAAATACTTTTAAAAATTAATTACTAATTATTGATAATAAGAATTTTGAAAATACTGAAATTGATATTTTAGCTCAAGTAATATATGCTTCCTAAAGGCTCATGGGTTGTAGTTAGACTGAAATGAATTATCAGATAAAGTTAATATTTTTCGTGAAACTAATTCAAAATTAAGTCAGTTACTCATCCAATAGTTTGGGATCAAATGGGTATCTAACTATTCTTAGCTGAAGAATAAAATAGGCTGTTAACATCGGAAAAAAATATCTAATCATAGTAGAAGCACTTTTAGTTGCAAATTTTGAACTTTGTAAGTCTTTTTTGGAACAATTAGCTAACCTGTATAGTTCTGATAAAATAGTCTTTTAAAATGTGTGTGTAAGAAATAGATTTATGTGAATGTATAAAGCATCTGCTTGATGGGGGGTTTTTTTTTTCAAATTGAATCAAATTTTATATTTATTAGATATTTCAGAAAAAAAATTATTGTAAAATTAAATATATTTTTTTCAATGGCATTATAGGTATGAATTTATTTTTATACATTTGATTATTTCAATATTAAATGCAAATCTATCATTGATGATTTTTAATATCGTAATATGGATGTTTCTGTATTTCTAATTGTTTTCATAAGGTCTGTTAAAAAAATATTTTTTAGTTGAATTAAATGAATTAATTTGATAATTATTATTATTATTTGTTGTTATTGAATGTTTATTCTTTCTGCTTATGTTTAATTATCTATTATTAAGAGTAAATGTATGAGTTTTTGCTTTTTTTGTTTTTTGATAAATGAGTCAAATAAAATAGTAAAAACAACAATTACAGTTTTCAAATAAGGAAATATTAGTAATATAATTTTTATTTTAATTCTTGATAAAATTAATTTTTTAACTAAAAGGATAAGATTACAATATTCAATCTCTTTAAAATAGATTAACTAAATGCTTATATTTTCCAAAATTCTTTTTATTAAGACTTTTTTTATACATGAAACTGTAACATCATCAAGCAGCCTCAACAATTTAGGGTTTCTATGTACTGGCATAGATTAAAAATACTTTTTTTTTTTTTTTTTAGTGGATTATAAATATTATACTATGTTATCTAGTTGTTCTATAGTTAATTATTCCATTTAGTTTAATTTCTGCAATGGATATTAAGTCTTAGCATGAATAAAGAATAAAAATATGGATTGTGCTTAAAAAAATGGTCTTTTGACTCTATACATAAGAGCTTTTAAACATCAGTATAATTTTGGAAAATTATTATATGCCATTGCAAGAATCCCTCAACTAATATGTTAATTATTAAAATATTATAAGAAATAGAGAACGATAGATATGAATATGAACTCCATTTTGAAGAGGATTGAGAAGTAATTAAATTGTTTTTTGCAAATATGGATAGATGTTGTTGTGTTTGGTCTGGATTACAGACCCAACTAACTAAATAATGTAAAATAATACTGAAACAAGTATTATAATTTAATATATTTATTAGGTACAAATATATACAATACAGTATACAAATGAATATTTATAAATTGAATATTGGAGTTTAATGCAAACTCTGGGTTTTGCCTGCCATTTCCAGCCACACCTTATGGCTTGCCTCACGGTTAAGGTCTATGACTCTTCCAGCTGTACAAGACAGCTTGCCTCTAGCTGAGTGTGATCTTAGCAGTGTCCGGTCTCTGTGGGACTTACCTAGCTGCATAGATCTAAATGGCGTAGTGCTATCAATGGGAATACTTGCTGCTGTTTAGGTTAGCAGAGTTTCCTTGGGAAGAACGCAAAGCGTCTGTTTAGGTCAGACACGTTCTTCTCTGATCCTCACAAAAGGCTAACTATTTATACCCAGATCCCTGACCTTATTGAAAACCTTTGGATTCAGCAAGCATCGTTGCTCATTGGCCTGTAATAATCATTGGTATGCTTTTATCTATACATCAGCCTATTAGCCTGTGGCAAAATATAGTCTACTTCTTTGGGAAGGGAGGACTATAACATCCCTCCTCCTGGCTAAAATTTAGCCTAGAGAACAGTCATGCAGGTGTGCTGGAGGATGACTAACGCGCTTCGGTGTTGGTTTGCTGCCATCTTTGGTTTGTTTGTCCTCCTTGCTTGTACTGCATGTCTCTGTAGCTTCATTCCTTGTGGTTGCATCAGTATAATATAGTCTAAGTTGCTTTCGATGGTGATGATGTTGACATCCACTGCTGTTTTGACTATAAGGGTGTGGAGTCCTCTCTGTTGGATCACCACTGCTGGAATCCATTTAGTGGGTCCTCTATACATTCTGCATAGCACTTTAGTCTGCAATGCTAGTGGTGTTCTGGCAATCCTGGTGTTCCAATTTCTCATATTCATTTTTGTTATCAGCTTTTTGTTGACTTCTGGTTTTATCTTTTTATTCAGTAATAACTGAATTGGTGGTCCTAGATACTGACCTAGATCTTTTTTGACCACTTCAGGGTAATTAGCCTTTAATTTAGCTAATGTTGTGATCTGGTTCACCTTTGACGCTGCAAAGCCTAAGTGACTGAACCAGTCACAGCCTAACAAGTTGCTGTGATCACCTGATGCCACTACCAGTGGTAGGTGTCTAGTTTTGTTAGGCATGGTTATTTTAACTCTTGTCTGACCCAAGAGTTTTATTTTTTTACCCTGATAATCTGTTATAGTCCTAGTGCTAGGATGCAGATTATATTTATTATTTTTATTAATGATAGCCCAAGTCTTTTTTGAAACAATAGACACTGCTGACCCTGTGTCTAGTTCCATTCTCACTGGCGTATCGTTAATCATAATACTCTGTATAAATCCAGACTGATTGTCCTTAATGTGATTTATACTGGCAACTTGTTTATTTTTCTTATAGTTGCCTTTGTTTTTTGGAATGGTTTTTTCCATTCTCATATTGGCTGTTTGTCTTTTTAAGTTTAGACAAGCCGCTCTTATATGACCGACATGCTTGCAAAATGAGCACACAATATGGAGATGTGGACATTCTGTTTGCACGTGGATCGGTTCATCGCATCTATAACAACGCTTTACACTCGTTGTTGTTGTTGAGCTAACTGAGTGCTTGTCAGACTCAGCCTTATGTTCAACTTTTTGAACAGTATAATTCATTTTTTGTAATTGCTTTGCCTGACACGCTATAGATTCTGCCAGTGTGGCTTGAGTTACAGCCTTTTCAAAATCTATATCCAGTGTCATTAATAGTTTGAGTCTTAAATTATGATCGTTCATGCCACAAATGAAACGATCGTGTAGTGCTTCATTTAAGAACTCTTTAAACTCGCACGTGAGTGCTAATGTTCTGATTCGCGTTGCGAATTCTCTAGCTTTTTCATCCCTCGCCTGCGTACACAGATTGAAATAATCTCTCTGCATTATTGTTAGCGGTTTGGGGAAAAAATATTCTGTGAGAATCGCCAACGCTCTCTCAAAATTCAAATCGGCCAGTGTTTCTGACCCGATTTGAGATTTTAAAATATTATATGTTTGCGACCCGATTATAGTTATCAGCGTCGCTAATTTTATTTCAGACTTTTTGATCTGATTGGCCTGCATATAAAAAATTAGGCGCTCTTTGTAGCTTGACCAGTCTTCAGGGAACCCTGGATCAAAAGCTTCCATCGAGCCAATTATATTAGCCATTTTTTAATTTTATTTTTCTCTGTTCTCACATGAGAAAAATATTTTTTCTGTATATTTGCGAGTAACCACTCGATACGATTATGTTGACAGATTTTTTACTCCGCTAGTGCGAGCATCTGTCTTTTTAGCAAGGCCAATTTTGATTACTTTATGAAGCACCAATTGTGTTTATGATCACTTTGCTGCGTATTTTACTTTTTTTGCCAGAAATAAGCGATTTTAAGAATCACTGTTTAATAAATACGTATACGTATTTTACTTGGACAGTATTTGGGTGTGTTTTAGTAATCACAGCTTCGTAACTTACGAGTGTCTATATACTTGCGCACTCACGTATTTATGTTTTCCAAGTTTTTTCTTTTTCCAGCTGTGGGGGGAAAAAAAAATCTTCTGTCTAACTGCACCAAATCTGTTGTGTTTGGTCTGGATTACAGACCCAACTAACAGTAAATAATGTAAAATAATACTGAAACAAGTATTATAATTTAATATATTTATTAGGTACAAATATATACAATACAATATACAGTATACAAATGAATATTTATAAGTTGAATATTGGAGTTTAACGTAAACTCTGGGTTTTGCCTGCTGCTTCCAGCCACACCTTATGGCTTGCCTCACGGGTAAGGTCTCTGACTCTTCCAGCTGTACAAGACAGCTTGCCTCGAGCCGAGTGTGATCTTAGCAGCGTCCGGTCACTGTGGGACTTGCCTAGCTGCATAGATCTAAATAGCATAGTAATATCAATGGGAATACTTGCTGCTGTTTAGGTTAGCAGAGTCTCCCTGGGAGAACGCAAAGCGTCTGTTTAGGTTAGACACGTTCTTCTCTGATCCTCACAAAAGGCTGACTATTTATACCCAGACCCCTGACCTTATTGAAAACCTTTGGATTCAGCAAGCATCGTTGCTCATTGGCCTGTAATAATCATTGGCTATGCTTTTATCTATACATCAGCCTATTGGCCTTTGGCAAACAATACTTAATCCGATCAGATAAGGCGGCCTCTGGAATAGTCTACTTCTGAGAGAAGGGAGGACTATAACAGATGTTTATAACAATAAGATTTTATTATGCCAGTGAATATTAATTATGTACATAGTTAATTTGAAATTATAATTTTTGTTATTCTTTATTGATATGACTATATAAACAATGTTGCTTGATATAATTTGAACATTAATATATAGTTTTATAAAAATTTCTTGCATATTTTGTACTAATATCAATAAATATTATAGCTTCTCTTTAATATGTTCACAGAAAATATTACAATTGTATGCATAATATTTATAAATAGAAAACAATGCTTTGGAGCAGCAGGAAGTGAATAAAAATTTAAAAAATTATTAGATTTATAAAAGACTGCATCTGAAAATAGAATATATATAATAGCATAATGTGAGATTGTACTAAATAATATAGGCAATAACAACAATAACAAAAAAAAGATATAGTCTTAGAAGACAAAGGAAGAGAAATTGATATGTAAATTATGCAAGTATTTGTATGGTCCTAAATGTAAAAATTCAACTATTGTGAATAATATAAAGTTTTATGAAAAGTCAATATTTTTAGAGTATTTGTTGATTATAAATAATACACATAATAATAATACATACCTATATGTTTCATTGCTTTTCACTTATTAACATAAATGTAACTTGTAAAAAATTTATTCTTGAGATAATCGGTTTATGTCAAAAATACATAATTGCAGAAACATATTGTTAGTTGAAGAGAAAATATATATCATTATTAAACAAGTAATTGATTTAAAGTTGTTGTTTTTTTTTTGTTTTTTTTTGCATATTCACAACTAAATATTTTAATGATCAAGATAAATATGATTTCAAGAAAACTTCTCATTTATCTTGAAATAGGAAATTTTAGAATGTAATATATATAGGATAAATAACTTTTTATAATGTATTAACATTAAGACTATAATTTATTGTTTCATGTAACTAAAATAATAATAAAGCATTGTTTTTACTTAATGATTATTATTATTGATTTTATTTTTAAATATATATATATAATTTCATAAAATTTCTATAATGATTAGCTGACTGGCGCAAAAGTGGTGGTGTTCTTCTTGTGGGTTATGAGATGTATCGCCTTCTGTCATCCAGGAAAATGACAACATTCAAGCCCAAAAAGAAAAAGACTTTCTCTAAACCGCCATTCACCACCCCCATTGACATAGAGGAGGAAGAGAGGAGCATAGAACTCTATGAAGGTATATCATAACAAATTAATTACTTTTCTAATATTCAAAATTTTTTAAATCTATATGATATACTGGAATATGTAAATTATTTGAAAAATTATCATATTTTTTTATAATTGGCATTTATGTAATCTTAATTATGAATATTGAATGTTCAGCTTAGTCAGTATAAACTGTCATATTGAACAAAAAATATCAAATCACTGCTGTTCTTTTCAATTTGGACTATCTGAATAAGAAAATATTTATTTGAGAATACTAATGTAATAAAATGGGTTGTTGTTTTTTTTTGCTCAGTCATCTCATGGTTGCTAGTGCAGTCTCATTTGTAGATGGATAATGAAACTTTCTATTTAGATATAATTCTGAATTTTTGTGGATGTGGATGTCAATTTGTTCATTTTGACAAGCATTGGTAGCCTAGCAAATAGCATAGCTGCCTTCCAAGCAGCAGACCCGGGTTCGCTTCCTGGTCAACGCTTTGACATATATATATATATATATAAATTGTTCATTTGTAACCATTTGAGCATCTAAACTTCCTGATGCAAATAGAGTAATGTTTTAAATTGTTTCATTCAAATATTTTTTCAAAAAGAAACAAATTCAGACTTCAAGAATTATTGCAACATCCATTATAATGGAAATTAATTTTTTCAAATCCAGATTTCAAGAAAATTTTTGTATACAGTACATATTTTTTCATCATAATTTTTGTGCAGAATTTGTCACTCTAACTATTATTTTAATTTTGAAATATAATCTTTTTCAAATCAAAATATTGAAGAAAACTTTTTGGGAGCAAGTGTTTTTTGATAATGCAATAGTGACTTCAGATTAATAATTTATTATTAACTTTTCAACAGACATTTTTTTTTTTATCCATATACAATAAAAAACCTTTTTATCAATACTGTAGAAATAATTTATGCATTATTGCATACCTGTATCTGAAATAATAAATAAATTTCCAATACCAAAAAAAATAGAATTATAAATAAATTATTTCAAATGTCATTATTATAAAATTTGCCAAGTATATTTTTAAAAAATACCAAACGATTTGAAAAATCCTTTAGGTCTAATAAGTTTTAAAATAAGGTTGCAAGAGGTTCTCACTATAATCTTTACAATATATATTTGATTTTTTTTTTTTTGGAACTACAGATAGTGCATGATTATCTAGACTAATTTTTGATGGACTTAGTGATATAAAAGAGTAGCCTTTCAAACACAAGAGGTTAAGAAATAATACTTGATTTTTCACTTGACAATTTGAAATTTGGATCTATGCATTCCTCAAAAGATTTTTAAATAAGTAGAGACTATATTACAGAAAATCAATATACTTTTTGGAAGATACTTTATGAATTTCATATCACCTGACCATAAAATATCTAAATAGTTTTTATACATGTGTTATATCCGCACTTACGACTGTGCCAATGTTATAACTGCAAGTCATACTGTGCGGTCAGCAAATAACGTTCGCTACTGTTCAACTGCGTATGCTCTCCAACAAATGGTCTGCAACGAATGCTCTGAATATTCTCTGTATTCTCTGCAATGGATGCTCTCCAAACGAATGATCTGCACTGAATGCTCTCCAATGAATGATCTGCACCGACTGCTCTCCAATGAATGGTCTGCAAGCGGATGCTCTCCAAACGAATGGTCTGCAACAATCTATTTCTACAGTTCGCTAAAGTTCAATTCCCATGATGTTCTTTCAGGCTGGCTGCTACAAAACAGTTCACAATGGGTATAGCCCCAGTCCAGTGTAGCTGTACACGAACTCTTCGTAGTAAGCACTGCGACTGCCATCAGCTATCTCCTACTGGAATTGAACAGCAACTCTACTGTAGATGCACTCCATACTCACTACTGCGCAACTGCCCTCTACTGGAGTTGTCCTCTAATTACCCTGCTAGATGTTACCCAGTCTTCTTATCGCCCTCTGACAACTGCAACAATCAATCAATGCACTGACCAATAAGGTAACGTCTCTTATCTAGAAACATTTGTAATTAACAAATATTTCTAGGAATTGTCGATCGCCATTACGTCAATGCACTAATTAAATTCCTCAGCTATCAGAGTGCGATCTAAAAACAGCCTTACGAATAAATTCTAGTTTTTTCTGGAGTGCACAAACATGTCTGCCATTTTACAAAACATTACACACCTCCCTCCACTCCAGAAAAACCCTTGTTGCTAACGTTACTAATTGGGATTGACATTTTCACCCGGTTTCTCCGTCTACGGCTAAACTTGTAGTTCAACGTATTCGCTGCTCCCAAGTTCCAAATGTGACTGCGCCAATGTTATATCCGCACTTACGACTGTGCCAATGTTATAACTGCAAGTCATACTGTGCGGTCAGCAAATAACCTTCGCTACTGTTCAACTGCGTATGCTCTCCAACGAATGGTCTGCAACGAATGCTCTGAATATTCTCTGCAATGGATGCTCTCCAAACGAATGATCTGCACTGAATGCTCTGCCACGGATGCTCTCCAACGAATGGTCTGCACCAACTGCTCTCCAATGAATGGTCTGCAAGCGGATGCTCTCCAAACGAATGGTCTGCAACGATCTATTTCTACAGTTCGCTAAAGTTCAATTCCCACGATATTCTTTCAGGCTGGCTGCTACAAACGGTTCACAATGGGCCTACTTTAGCCCCAGTCCAGTGTAGCTGTACACGAACTCTTCGTAGTAAGCACTGTGACTGCCGTCAGCTATCTCCTACTGTAATTGAACAGTAACTCTACTGTAGATGCACTCCATACTGTCTGCTACTGCACGACTGCTCTCTACTGGAGTTAGTCCTCTAATTACCCTGCTAGATGTTACCCAGTCTTCTTATCGCTCTCTGACAACTGCAACGATCAATCAATGCACTGACCAATAAGGTAACGTCTCTTATCTAGAAATATTTGTAATTAGCAAATATTTCTAGGAATTGTCGATCGCCATTGAGTCAGTGCACTAATTAAATTCCTCAGCTATCAGAGCGCGATCCAAAAACAGCCTTACGAATAAATTCTAGTTTTTTCTGGAGTGCACAAACATGTCTGCCATTTTACAAAACACTACAACATGTTTTTTTTTTTTCAACTATTTGATAACTGTGATCAGTACCATCCCTGCAATCATGTAGTTGCACACATCACTATTATTTTTCTCCACATCTATAGTAATCATAATATAGATGGATTTTTTTATCTTGTCATTTCACCTAATTTGTTTAAGTTTATTTTATCTAAACTTTTTTTTAAAAAAAATTATATGAACAAGTTTGAAAGTTCTATGTAATGTGAAAATTATTCACTGTGACATAATAACTGTTTCTCAAAAAAGAAGATGAAGATCTTATTAATGTACTATTTTTTAAAAGGAAATCACTAATTATAACCAATTTTTAATTTTTCCAAACCAAAAAAAAAAAAATCTTGTTCAAAGCACTAAAAATTTTTGCAATTCAAATAATTTTTGTAGAACATCAAGCTCTCATTTAGACTAAGAGTTTAACCTGGAATGTGTAAATCATTCTCACAAAATATTCCATTACTTCATTAAACTTCTGACCTTAGAATTTGATGTTGATCTTTGTTGAACATATTAGAAAAATTAAACCAATTTCAAAAGCAAAATTTATTTACCGATGTTATCAGTTTTTCGATTTATTATTGATTTATCATTCCTGTTGTATGATATTTAGTAAACTTCAGCATTAAAATAAATAATAAATTTTTTACTCTAGAATATATTGTCAATTGCTATCAGATTATGAATGATAACAATAGCTAGGAATTTGATATAGTTGAGGAAGTGAAATTTATCAACAAAATCTGAATATTATGATTCTTACTATTGTTTTGCTAATGTTTGGCTCATTTATGTTGCCTTAGCTTTAAAATCAAGTTCAGGAATTGTCATAAATTTATGAATTGTTCTGAAGAAAAATCTTGGAATTTCTTCTCTTCATTATTATTATTATTTTTTTTTTCATGTTCATTCCTGTTTATAAGATCTTCTTCACTTGAACTCTTCCACTTTTGAAATCAATAGATTTTGCATATAAATCATTTTTTTTGGTCAGAATTAGATTTCATTGCCATTTATGGATGTATATGAATAATTAAATAAATATAATCAAATTTCTGCAAGCATTTTTTAATGATATAAGATTTTAGAAATATGTCAATATATGAAATGCTACTATGAACTATGCTCTATTAAAATAAGTATACTA
Source organism: Epiperipatus broadwayi (assembly GCA_028023455.1). Taxonomy (NCBI): domain Eukaryota; kingdom Metazoa; phylum Onychophora; class Udeonychophora; order Euonychophora; family Peripatidae; genus Epiperipatus; species Epiperipatus broadwayi. The sequence goes on along the minus strand of JAQFVV010012612.1, from coordinate 29,950 downwards.
CAATTTCACAAGAATAATTCTATGGCTCTGCTTTTATATTGTGCATATATGCACTTTTCAGCTATATGCAGTTTTAATGTTTCATATCTGATAATTATATCATGAGCTATATTTTTTCAAAGCTTCAAAATGGGTACACAGTATTCATATGATTTTCTATTTTTATAAGTATTATAAATTGTGTGTTATTTATATAATTTTTTTTGCATCAACTAATAATTGATGCACACACAAATATATTGGACCAATAACTCACGTAAAAATAAATTAATCTAGCCACAGTTTGGGAACCCCTTTTATTGTACGAGGGACCACCTTTAAATACGACTAAACAAGTGTAAATTTCATAGTTACATTTAAAATAGATAATAATGGAGATGAGTGAACCTAAAACAGGTTATATTTCCTAATCACCTCCACAATAATTTAATTTAAATAGAAAAATAATGCATTTTATTCATTTATTAGGGCCCCATGCTAAATGAATCAGTTTCAAAAAACAGGATCTCTTGATTTACAAAATATCCTGGCAATTCTGTTTAATGGTTAAATAGTTTTACTTAAAATAGTCTCTTTAATTAAAATATATTTTTCTCTTAATTGATAAATGCTAAAATGACTATTTGGAAATGAAATTTTCTAAATAAAAAAGCACTGACAACTTGAATTAATACTAACAACAATTTATTTCACAATTAAAATTAATTCACATATATACATGCACACACACACAATTAAAACTAATTATCATAAAATGCATTCGTACAGCAAAGTTTATAAAAAATAAATGAATAGCAATGACTAAGTAACTAATACATATAAATTGCATGTTAACAAAGAAATCAGATTATGCTAACTCAAGACCTTTTCAATATCATAAAGTTTTAAAAAAAGTAGTCATAATATGGTATTTTATTTTTTTAACAGCTTCCATTACTGATCAGAATGACATAAAAATCATAATGTTCTCTCTGTCAATGGTTTCCAATTTAGTGTTCCATTTTCAAAATAAAATAAAGGCAATTGAGGCACACATTTTTCATAAGCATTTTAAATTAATCGTGGCTTAGGCATTGATGTTCGAGCTCAGAAAGCTCCAGAAGAAATCTATATAGTTTATGGTGAGTTAGTACACTTAGTGCCTAACAATGCATATTCTCTGGCTGTATCAACAAATAATCCTTAGGTATCATATTTCTGGTAAGAATGATTTTTACTTCATAAATTACAGTAACCGTGAAATATTTTTTTAGCCACATTAAAAGTTCACAAAAACTAAAAAAGTTATTCTGCCAAACTCTTCAGTCCAGATCAAAATTAAAACAACAAATGAATGAATGATAATCCCCCAAAAAATGTGTCCCCTTTATATTTTTTCTCATCCAAAATTCTTTAATTGAAGTGAATAAATTCATTTCAATGTCAGCAATGTGTTTTTCCACATGGGGGTGGAGGGGATTTAAAAAATATATATTTAAATCTTTGTTGTCAAAGAATGTATTGCAAATAACACAATTTGGTAAAAGATTTTTAAAAAACTAAGACAATTAAAATGTTATGCAAATCTATTAAAAAAAAAGAAGTAAAACTTATTTAAAAAATCATTTTTTTTTATTACATTCATTCTGGATTCTCACTTTATTAAAATATCGGATCTTCGGTATGCTTAGTGAGTAAATGGTAAAACCACCATCTGTTCATCTAACTTGGACATCTGAAAACTTAACTTGCTAGTTCTAATAAATCAGATTAAAAATGAAAACCAATGCTTATTTCAAATTGCATAACCAGAGATTCCTAAAGTATATTATGGTCATTTATGAATTGTTTAATATTTGCCATCAAAAAGAAACAAGCTATAGTTATCTTGTTTTGTAAGTCTTATGTTTAAAAGGGATTATTTTAAGTTATATTTAATACTGATACACTATATCCTATTTTATGAATTGTTTAAAGTAGGAAGCAAAAGTTTTTTTTAAAAAAAAAGAAAATTTTTTTTTATTAATGTTATAGTAGTATTTTAATGCAGCTGAAAAAAAAAAGAAAAAGAAAAAATTCACTTTGTATTCTATGTGTGTTCTCTTTCAATTCATGTTAACCAAATCTTATTTTATAGAAATTGTTGGTTTAAAAAATTTATAAATAAATAATGGAAGATATAATATTCATTTTAAATGTAATATATTTATACATAAATCATCCAATTGTTAAAACAATTAGAGTAAATAATTATTAATAGTCTTAAGTTAATGATTTACTTGTATTTATTGTGTTCATTTATTCATAGCCATTCTGCATTTAATTGCTGAGAATTACATTTTGTAATCAATGAATTTATAGTATGCAGTTTTTTATTCACTGTCAAATTGTTTAAATATATCCATATCTTTATGGGAGGATTAATTCCTATTTTGTTTTAATAAATTAGAGATTGGACTCAAAACGAGCTTTTTCTATAGAAGTTGTAGTTTTGTTAAATTGGGATTAGGACCTAAAAATGACCATTAATAAAAAGTTACTGTTGTAGAAAGATGTAGCGGTTACATATCCCATATTAAGTATATGCATAGGTCTATACTAGGAAACTTATGGATCAGATAAATTTATTGAAGTCTGGGTTCGCTGAACAGCAAATATAGTCGGTTATCTATAACTGTATTAATATTACACTGTAATTGAAGATTAAGATTAAACTTAGCAAAGAAATCTTAGACTTTTTATAAGTAATTTTTGTTTTCCTGCATGCATATGAAATAAGACAATAATATGTAAGAGACTGGGGGGAAAGGCTTTGTTAAAAGAAAAATAAGTTATATGGCAACTGATAATTTTATTTTGTAATTAAACTATTGTATGCTATGATAGCTTTTTTAAATGTAATATTGTATGATCTATGTTCATTCATCGAGAGTAACTTGTGTTCTTCATGATCTAGTCAAGAATTGCAAATAGGGATTATGTTAAAAACATGTGCTGGTCCATTTCCCAAGATTTGAAGTCAAATGGTGCCCATATAAATTATATAAAAATATATATATATCAATGAAACATGCTTAGTCTGACCATTATAATATATATATATAAATATTAAATTATATACCGCTATTAACATATAATAATTGAATTACTAAATTTGTAAAACCTTAACTATATTAAGACAACATTCTCTAATATCAAAAATTACGAACAAAAAATGCATTTACTTTTGTCTTCTTGTACAAGGTCCTATATAGATATTTTATTAGAATAAATATTAAATCAAAGATAGTTTCACGGACTCATTTAAATCCAGTTTATTCACAAGGTAGAGTTATTTCTCATTTTAGTAATTTTTATAAACCAATAATTAAATATTAAATTAAGTAGTGCTAAAAATATGCGCTAACTGAATCAATATACAGTCTCATCTGATAATATACAGTCTCATCTGATATTAAAATAATCTATGTATGTATACAAATTAATTTTTAATATTTTTAGCCTTTCATTGATGCATCTAAGAATTTGGAAATGAGAAGATATTAAATTACAACTCTCAATAAATCTTTTTTCATTCAAATTGCTTTTCTAAAAAGAAAATTATAGACATTTAACTGCTTAATTAAACTTCCACAGCAAGTCTAGTTTCATCTAAAGCTGCTATATCGATCTTAAAACTGGATAACTTTTTATCTACAAAACTGTTCTACACGCAAATCTTGGAAAATCTTTATATATATTTGATTAAACTTTGAGAGCTCTATGAAAGCTTGCCTTTTTATTTTTTAACATTTAGTATGATCTTTAAATTACAAAATGAATGAAGATCCAATGGCTTTTTTGCAAGATGTAAACTTTAACTTGTTTTTTTTTTTGTTTGTTTGTTTGTTATTTTCATCTTAAATTATATCTTTTGAATTTAAATATATTAACGTAAAGATTAGATGATTATATACATACACTTTGACATAATTTTATGATAGTTTTGCTATTTAAATAATAAAGTACAACTTTTATAATTTTACTAATATGTATATATTATTATTTTATGGGGGGGGTTTCTGTTGTTGTTTTGTTTTATTTTTTCAAAGTTATTTATGATTGTCATAATTTTTTATTTTGTAAATAAATTAATTATTTAATATATTTTTACTAATATTTTTTATTTGTACAGCCATTATGAGTTGTTTAGTATTTAGATTTATATTGTATATGTAAATTATTTTAGAAATGTGTCGATGTTTGATTCGCCCTGGTCCTGATTTGGTCATTTGTGATGAAGGTCATAGGATAAAAAATAGTCATGCAGGCATTTCTCAGGCATTAAAAAATATTCGTACAAGGTAAAAAAAGTTATAAAATTGTTGCTTTATATTACAAATGATTGTTATTTTCATTTTTAAAAAATTTATAAGAATATCTTTATTTGTCTTTTTAAATAACTACATTTTTATTAAATGTAGGGTAATTTTTAATAAAAAAATTTTATTTCAGGCGGCGGGTTGTACTTACAGGGTACCCTCTTCAAAACAATCTTCTAGAATATTGGTGCATGGTTGATTTTGTACGTCCAAATTTTTTAGGAACCAAAGCTGAATTTTGCAATATGTTTGAAAGACCTATTTTAAATGGACAATGTTTAGATAGTACACCTCAAGATGTTAAATTAATGCGATTTCGAGCCCATGTGCTGCATAGTTTACTTGAAGGTTTTGTACAAAGGTAATTGTAACCAACAAAAAAAAAAAACTTAAGCAAGTTTTGTTTTGTCTTAATAATTGTTTGGGTTTTCTTATATCAATTCTTCTTTTTTTTTTCTGTTTGTATTTACTTATGATTTAATATTTCTTGACATTTTTTGTTTTTATAATTAATTTATATTTCCTACATGTTTGGTATCTAAATTTTATAATTATTTGTGTCTGTTAGTTTTAATGCATTCTTTTTTTTAAATATATATTTGTTTTCGTCTCAATGATTTCTCTGCAGCCTGATATAATATTTGATATCAACTGTTGTGATTTTTTTCTTTAGTTATATTCTTTGCACATCCAGGAAAAACGTCATTTAGTTCTCTCATACATTTATATTTAATCCTATCCTAAATTATCTATTTATCTTTAGTATTCGAAACTCAATATATCCTATTGATTTTTTTTTTGTATTTTCCATAAACTCACATTTACATTCTTTTTTTCAAATCATAACTTTAAATTTATTTCATGGAACAAATATGTTAAACAAATCTGGAAATACATTACATTTTTGTTAAATCACTGTCAATTTATTTTGTCAGATAAAAAGAGAGCCTTTATCTATCTGATCTTTGCTTTGTTTATTGTAAATAAATTAAACATTGATGCCCAAAAAGGTTGTAATTTCAAATTAATGGTAACCATTGTTTGTATATCAATCAAGCCAGCTTCCAGTTTTAAATATTAATTTAGATATAAAACTAATGATTGGCATTCATATAATAAAAAGGTAGGCAATTTTTAGATTTATTTTAAAAATAATTCATTAGAATCTGGTTTGTAATGTATCTTAGTAATGTATTCGGACATATTTGTTCCGCAAAGAATATTTATATTCTTAATATTATATTTCATCAGCCATATTAAAATCATTAGTATTATATCTAAATTAATATTTGAAACTGTAAGCTAACTTGATTGATTTAAAAAGAAAAATCGCTTCTAATTTGAAATGTCAACCATTCTAGGTATCAATGCTTAATTTATTTATAATATAACAAAGCGAAGATCAAATAGACAAGGGATCTCTTTTTATCTGACAAAATGGATTGGCATTGATATAGTAAAAAGATAGGTATATTTACAGGTTTATTTTAAAAGTGGTTCATTGAAGTCTTGATTGTAATGCATCCTTGTAATGTCTTTGGACATATTTGTTCCATGAAATAAATTTATATTCCTAATGTTACATAATCAGCCATAAAATTATTTATGTACATTTATTTTTTGCCCTGTCTATTTTTTTAACTGTTTTTTTTTTTTATCTTTCATTTCACTCTAGTTATATTATAATATAAATACTAAACTTTATTTGCTAATGATTTATCATTTCTATCATTCAAATGTAAACCATCTTTTTTAAATATCTTTTTATTCAAAAGAGATTTTCATAAAACTATCTTAGGCTGCTTATCTTTAATTCCTTTTTAAAGAACATAATCTATAAATAAATCTATTTATTCTGGATATTAAATTTATCATAGTTACTCTTTCTTTTCAATTCATTTAACATTTTGACACATTTTATCATTATTGTTATTCTTTATCTCATACATTTAATCCCATCCTTAATACAAGTTTCTGGTGGACAAACATTCTTATAATTCTTTATCTCTCTTATAACATTTATCTTCAGCATCTATCTTTGAAGAATCTCATAAAATCAGTAAATTTTTGTTTTTCATTCTATTTAATCTCATGACCTGATGTCATTCTATTTAAACTTAAGAAGAAATGTAAATAACTTCTTAAATGAAATCATAAATTTTTATGCATTGGCTACATGCTTAGAAATCCTATTACCTAAGTTAATTTTCATATTCAAAACCCTTATATACCACAATAAACTTCTTTTATTTTTATTATCCATTTTGTTTCCTCTGTTCTGATTCATATTTCTTTTCCTTTTTCTGCTGGCACACTTTCATTAGTTCCACTAGCTTATTCTTATATTCTCTCATTTATTGTTATAAAAATCTAGACAAAAAATCATAAAAGCACTATCTTTTTCATTTTCTTTATCTTTAAATTTCTTATATATTCTTCATTCACTTTATCTGATCCTCTTTCAACATTCTTTACTCTTAAAACAAATGTTCAATACCCCCCTCTTCCTCCCAATCTCCACATAAACTACGTTTGCAGTCTTAATCTTTATTTCATCTTTGTGTTTTTTTTTCGCTGATATCTAAATTCTTGCCCTTACATCAAATAGCAATAATTTTTTTTTAATATGATCTATTTTTGCGTAATCTTTATTTTTATATAACTAATTTTTTTTTCTGTAACCACTTTTTACTCCTTTCTGTCTCTACTAACATTGCATATTATAAAAAATTTTTAACCCTTGTTTTTATTAAGCATTCCAAATAATCCAATTAAACACCATTTTTACTAATCTTTTTTTCATATATTATAATCTTTCAAACATTTTAAATTTACTTTTAATTTCCCTTATTAAAAAATAATTTCACTTAAGACTAACCTTATTTGCTATGGACAATTCACTACTCAACTGCATATTTATTTACTTCTTTGAATTCTTTCTAAACATTTCTGCTCTTCCTGGCCAATACAGAGTGCACCATTTCCAAATGTTAAAGCAAGCATTATCTCCCTTTTCAAATTATTCTATATGCCTTATATTTTATATAAGAGAAACATGCTAAATTTTTAATTAATTCCGTTATATTTTTATTTTTCTTCACAAGTCGAATTTCTCTACTATTTGTATCATTTTTCATTTAACAAAACATTTAAAGACCATATTTTTCACTTCAAGATAAATATCGGCCATTTTCAATTTTTCGGTTTTATCCTTCCCATTAAATTCTAGAATCTAGATTTTTCTTTGCTGAATTTAATTTTTATACTTTCTCCTACTTCTTCATATATCTAATAATCCAATATCATTTACACCCTTTGCAAAATAATATATCATCTACAAAAAAAAATAGCTACCACAGTATGTTTTATTCCAGTTTTAATTATAGAAATGCCATCCTTAATCTTTTTGTTTCCTAATTTCCACTTCTTTTAGAAACGAAATAAATAATAAAGATGATAATGGAGATATCTGTTTCAATCTAATTTCATATTTAACTTCTATTGAATCTATATCCTCCAATTGATACTTACAAAAATTATTTTTGTAAAGACTTAATCATTATTAATAACTAAATCTATTCGCTGATTTTTCCAAGACTTCCTTCCATCCCATGTAAGTCTTTCTATAACAAAACAATATAATAAATGATGATCTATTTTTTTATATAAGACATGACAATCAAATGAGATATAATGTATAAATTATTCCCTATTTTTCTCCTTGAACAAAATCTATTCTGAATCTCCCTTAAGATTTTACTCTTTTAGATCAGAATTCTGATCCTAACCATTAAGGTATGTGATGTGATGCGATATAGCTACTCCTTTATCGAAGTTATGCATCTCTCAGCCAATATGTCCAAGAAAAACCTGTTAGCCACCTTATCTTCCCTTTCCATTCCCCACCCTAAGTTTTTCCTATATTCTTCTCTATCACATTTCCACAACATTATCTTTGTCCACTCCATGGCCTTTGTATCTAAATCCCCCTTATTTTTTTCTAACCCCAGCATAAAGACCAATAACTCACTTTCTGTATAATCACTTGGTCTATATTTATTCTTCCGCAACTTCATTATTTATACCCTTTCTGTTTATAAGCATTTATATTCTATTAGAAAATGCCTAATATTTTCCATCATACTCTGCAGACTAAATTACCCACATTTCTCCATTTATGGGCATATTTTCTTATTGCTAACGATTCTTTTCAAGCCTTAAATAGTAAAGTAATTTCCCTGCTAGTATCATAAATTAATTCTCAACCAATATTCTGTTTATTTCTATATATATTTAAGCTTTTTTTATTTTCTATACTAGTTTTCCATCTCTCTAGCTCTATTTTTTATTATTACATCTATTCTTCTATCCCAGTCTTTATCACTATAACACTCAACAATCCTCCCAACACAATAATCCCACCCTTTGTACAAGTATACTGACATAAAGTCTTTTTCCAAATTTTCTGCGTACTGTACTATCTTTCTCGCCCATCTTGTTGCCTGCCCTTTATTCGTAACCTAATTAAATATTGGCTATTCTCTACTATTCATAAATTGCAATCTACTAAACATTATCGTTCTACTTTTTGCATCTCATAAAAACTTTACCATCCCATTTCTTCTTGAATTGCCTCCTTTGCCATCCACACATCTGCATCTAATGCATGTCTTTTTACTTCTCTTTGTACTTTTTCTATATAATCTAACACCCTTTTGCTAACACATAACACATCATTACCATAGGTTAACCCCGCTATTGCCACTTCTTTCCATACAATTCTTACTACATCATATTTATTATATAAAAACACTGTTAATTTCTTTATCAGCCCCTTTTGTTTCATTTATCTCTTCCCCTCCCCCCCCATTTTTCCAAGCAATTCCTCTGATTACTTAAGACAATTCCCATAGTTGTACTATTCACCATACTTAACTTTATATCCTCCAAGAAAAATTCTTTCTCTACTCTTTCCCCAGCATTTAACATCATTACTTTTGATTTTTCTTCATTAAATTTGATTCCCATCTCTTCCCCTACTCCTGAACAAGATTTCAGCATAACTTTCATATTTTCCTTACTTTCTGAGCAAAAGAAAATATCATCAGCAAATTAAAGACCTGATAATGTATACACTCTCCTACCATCTATGAATGGTATCTGTACCCCTCTTCCTAATTTTTCTATTGTCCTTTCCATTTCTCTCAAATATAACAAAAACATAATAGATAACATAGGGCATCCTTGTTTTAGTCACACTTCATTTTTAACTCTCAACTGATTCTATATTTCCTAATTGACACATTTATTAAACGCACATTGATTACGTAAGTAATATTTACCGAGGCTGTAACCTCGAGAATATGTGTGTAAAATTCGATAGTAGGAACCTCTACAGGTGTTTAACCACAAGCTTAAGCTATGGAAGAAAAGAGGGGAACCCTTCTTTACTTCAACCTACTTTCTATTTAAATAGGTGAAGCTGAAGCGGTTAGATCTGCAAGCGTAAAGCTATTCAATACTTCACTGATTAAGAACATTTCTTATTACACATTAATACTCACGAAATCTTTCGATTTACAACGAGTCAATGGAAAGATTTTATAGTTAGAAATCTATTACAGTAATTTAAAGTTGTAATTATAAATTTATTAAACGCACATTGATTACGTAAGTAATATTTACCGAGGCTGTAACCTCGAGAATATGCGTGTAAAATGCGATAGTAGGGACCTCTACAGGTGCTTGTGGTTAAACACCTGTAGAGGTCCCTACTTTCGCATTTTACGCACATATTCTCGAGGTTACAGCCTCGGTAAATATTACTTACGTAATCAATGTGCGTTTAATAAATTTATAATTACAACTTTAAATTACTGTAATAGATTTCTAACTATAAAATCTTTCCATTGACTCGTTGTAAATCGAAAGATTATGCGAGTATTAATGTGTAATAAGAAATGTGGACTTAATCAGTGAAGTATTGAAATAGCTTCACACTCGCAGATCTAACCGCTTCAGCTTCACCTATTTAAATAGAAAGTAGGTTGAAGTAAAGAAGGGTTCCCCTTGGGTTCCCCTCTTTTCTTCCATAGTGTAAGCTTGTGGTTAAACACCTGTAGAGATCACTACTATCGCATTTTATACGCATATTCTCGAGAGCCTCAGTAAATATTAATTGATACATGTAATAGTTATTTTCATACAATCTCTTAACAAGATCCACTAAAGCCTCATTCATTCCAAAATTTATTAAACTTACCCGTAATCTATTTCTGTTCATGCTATCATATGCCTTCTCTATATCTATAAAGACCATATATAATTGCCTACGGGTTTTAGTATTCATTTCTACAAGTTGTGTAACTATAAATAAACTATCTCCTATATGCCTATCCATTCTAAAACCTTCTTGCAATTCTCCCACTATATTATTTTTTCATTTTGCCATCTTCCAGCCACCATATATGCAAAAACTTTATACAACACTGATGCTACCAGTTTATAAATGTTTATTTTTTTATGGAATTTCCTTTAAAAAATAGACTCACTCTTGTATTATTCCAGCTATCTGGGAATTCTGTCTTTTGTGCTATTTTATTAAAGCATGATTATAGATTTAATTTTATCCTATATCCAAAATTGATCACTATCTCTGCTGCCCATCCATCCAAACCTCTTGCCTTCCCATTTTTCAACTTTTTCCCTGCCTCATTCAATTAATTTTCTGTAAAACTAATATTTCTATTGCTATGTGTTGTTATGATTGTTATTCTGTCCTTCACATCTAACATCTTTTCTGTATCCATTACATACTTATTTAAATAAATCAATTATTTTATATAGCGCGAAGTTTTATAAACTATAATAGCTAAACAGCATTAAGCTGTTGCACATGCGCTTTGCAGATTTTAACTATAAATGACTGAATACAAACACTTCAAACACTAACTCTAATTTTTCTCTAGAACTACACTCCTTCTCCTCATCATTTAGTAGTACTATTTCTCTCTTACATTCCTTCTTTTAAAATATTTCCAAATTTTTTTACTCCCATCTCTTCCATTTTTATTAATATCTCCCAATAATTTACTATTTAATTTCATTCTCTATATATAATTATCTATTTTAGCCAACTTCTTTTTAGTTAAATAGTTTTTCCCTTTTAATAATATGTTTCTCACCTTCTTTGTTTTTAATAGCACATTTTGTTCTCTACATGCTTTTTTTCTCACTTTTACTAATTCTGATTCTTCTATTTTATTCTTCTGAATACTCTCACCTAAAACCCTATTTACCACTTTGTTTACTTATCCACACCAATCCTTATATTCATTCCCAACAAACCCTTTTATAACTTCTACTTTTATTTTATATTCTTCTAACTTATTCTTATCATTCACTCTCCATCCATATCTTTCACTATTCTTTCTACTTTTATTATTATTTTCCATCTCATTACTAACCATTTCTATTATAAAGAAATTATGATCACTATTACATATTCTCTCTTCATTATCAAACACTTTAATTTTCCATACTTTATTCATTCCCTCTTTCTCTATTAATATTATGCGAAATATATTTTTTCTAGACCATGTGTATTTTCCCTTATAAATATTTGATAAATTCCCAATGCTCAAATTCACTCTCTGACAAAAATTCTTCAAAAGCTGTCCATTCTTGTTATCCAAGTCATCAATTTTTTCAGTTTGCCCATTTATAACCATTATTTCCTTCCCCCCCCCTTTTTTTTTGAAACTCTGTATATTCTTAACTAGGCATTCATATATGTTATTGTTCCACTCCATTATAATTTAACTATCTCCAGTGGCCATATACACTATAACCACCATCCATTTTTGTCTTCCTAACTTTATCTCAAACTTTGACACTTTACAATATTTAAATATTTTTTTGATTTTACTTCTATACCACTACCCCTTTTTTTCTCTCTTTTCTATTTATACCCCACCATATCAAATTTTCCAGTGTAGATTCAAGCCCTTCATTTTTTAACTGCTTTTTTTAATTTCAATCACTTTACTGGTTTCCTACCACCTTGCATATTCAAATATCTAATTTTTACAATTTCTTCCTTTCTTTCTGCTCTTTTATATATTCTTTTGTCTCTTTCTTCTCTTATATTTGTAGATAGTTTGTTTATTATTAGTTTTACTAACCCATTGCCTCTCCACATCTACATTTGTATCTAGATAAGCTATTCTTTGTTTACTTCTTACATCCCACCCATCCTTAATCTTTTTTTTGCTAATACTATAATTTAAAACACTACCCCCATTTATAAATTTGTCTAAATATAATATTTTTCATAAATCAAGCCCACTAATGCTTTACTTTCTGTATTGCTAAATGCAATCCATCATCTGTACTATATAACTCCCACTTACTAACAAAAAAATCTCACACATCCACAAGCATAACATTATTTCTATTGCATAGGTTTTCCAATCTCTCATTTATAGAACATGCTCTATCTAACATATACCTATTATTAAATCTTAGTAGTAATTTAACTATTCCTACTCTTACTTTAACCTGATTCAAACTACTAATCAATTCTTTGTATTCATTCATTGCTCTCTCTGTTGGCTTTGACAAATTATTTGTTCCCACCATAACACAAATATCTCTACTCCCCCGTTTATTTAACCTTATCTGTAATTTGCCTAATTCTAGCTCCAGGAAAACATACTCTTACATGTCTATTTCTATTTTCTTTTGCAATTACATCTCTGCATCCTTTAATTAGTGTGTCCCTATCAAGTCTGTCTCATACTTTACTTTCCCTATTTCATCTGTAACATTTTTTTCCACCTTCTGAACTTTCTTATTGTTTCTCTTCATTAATTCTTTAATCTGCCACGTTTTATATATAATGGTTTTAATTTTACTTTTAAATCTTTACCTCTTCCTCTTTCTTTTTATTCTTTGACTAACTATCCTCATTGCACCACTTATTTTGTCATTTATATCTCTTGACACTCTACTAAACATATAATCCATTCTATCATCTTTATCTACATTTTCTTCAATTTCTCCTGCCTTTCTTTTTAAATATAGGCTTAAAAACTTTTTTTCACTTCTTTTATCACATTTATACATGATCTACACAATCGTACACCTTTTATATCCTTTCTAGTTTTGTTTAAATACTTCAGATGGAAAACCTTATTACATACTGTACATGCTCCCAAGTATGCCTAGTTTTCTTCTGACCATTGTACATACATTGAGATATATACATGCAGTTCATATTTTCTTATTTTTTCAATTCCTCTACTCTATATTTAAATTTATGATTTTTCTATTACTCTCCAAACCTTTTTATACAATTTTTTTTTCTTTTTTATAATGGAGAACAAGAAACATATGCTCCTCTAAAACTCACACCTCACTGTTACTCCTCTTTCTCAAAATGAATCACACACTCATTTAAAGTAAAAAAAAATGTATTAGCAAGCTTCCTAAAATTCAAGTAATCTTATGTATGCCTTAGTTTTTAAGGCCTCATTACAAAAAACGCAAAAAGTATATATATATATTTTATATGTAAAATGTCATCTTGAATCACTCTCCAAACATTAGCAATTTTTTTTTTCATTTTTTCCAAATCCAATTAAATCTCTCTCTCTTTGGTCCAACTCTCTTTGCTCATCACTCTCTAAATAAATATTCTCCAGCAACATAAATTTTTATCTAGACGTTATTAAAATATATTTTTCATTCAATAACATCGACAACAATAAATTAAAATTTTTAAGTATTTTAACATTTTTATTTAAAAATAATTTTTCAGGCACATTATCGGAAAAGGAATTTTGACTTCATAATTAAATGATAATGGGGATGAAGGGAATATTACAGCTAAATGTTTATCACAATTGGGAATAAGATGTTGCAGAGATTTTATGATCTTTTATTTTTATCAATCATAAATGTGACATGTATATATTAAATTATATTTAAATTTGATAGTAATTTATTCTTTACTTTCATTTATTTTTTAATTATTATGTTTTTATTTTGTTTTCCATTTTTCTTATTTGCATAAATAACTATATTTTTTTGTATACTCTTTTGTTGTTTTTATTTTTATCTTTCCTAAATGTATGTTGTTTTTAAGCTTATTTTTAAATATATTTTAAATATTCCATTAATTTTATGTCTTTATTATTATCACAATAAAATTTATTTTCTAAGGAATTGTCAAAAGATTTAAAAAAATAAAATTATATCCTAGAGATTTAAATCTTTTTATACAAAAAGATTTTTGTGGAAAGATATCATAAATGTTATAAGATAGATAACATAAGTGCAGACTGTTTTTAGATCAGATCAGCATTATTTGTCAGTAAAATAGTATTTTTGCTATTTTTATTTATGTAGTCAATAGGCAAATAGCAATAAAAAAATTTCATATGAATATCAATGTACTTATTTCCTTCTTCAGGTGCATCACCTGAAGGTTACTATTTTTTGTACTGCATTACTCACCAAACTAATACATCTTTCAGCCAGATAAACATGCATAACCTCTTATATATTTCAAGGACATTGCTACTCTAAAGATATTACTAGAATTTTAAGGCTTACAAAGTACCATTAGTTGCCAAAATATTCACAATCAGTTCTACTTCACCAAATTCTTTTCTTGTTATAAAATGTCTTAAAAATCATAACAATCTACAGTATAAATTTTTATGTAATGTATAAGGAAAAAATCTACAATTTTACAAACTATATCTAGTTATAAAAATAAAAGTGAATGATTATCTTGACAATACAAGGTTTATTGATCTATTCTGCCTCTTCTGTAATCTTGCGAATCTTATACATGCTACATTCATAGCATCATTAAAGAATATTTAAGTTTAATTGATCTACTAAGCATCATCATAACATACACTTCATAAATCTTATAAATTTTACATTAAAAAGAACTAGACTTCATGAATTTCAAATACTATCAAACTGTTTATATTTGCACTAATTAGTAATTGACATGAAAATCTCAAATCAGTTAATAACATCCTTGATGAATCATCAGATTCTCTGCATATTTTAATACAGTTGTAGAAGATCGGATTCTTGAGTTTAAGATGTATGGATCACAGATACAGATCTGTTACTTTTTGTATTCAATCATCTTATGAACTCTTGAGCCTATTACCGTATCAAAAAATGATTAGAAGATAGTATTCTCTATATTCATTATTGTTTTAAAATAGTTCTTTCTTTTAAATAAATGCAGAAATTTATCCTGAATCTTATATGGTAATAATATTATTTTATTCATAACCAAAATTTAAATGTCTTAATGTTAGACGATAATCCAAAGTTTAAGTATATTTAACAAATTTGTATTACATTGAGAATATAATAATTAATAGGAAAAAAAATTGAAGATGTGAATGGTTAAATTTTTTGGATCATTTGACATCGGATAATACAGAAATAAAATGAAATAAATAAATGGAAGAATTAAACTGACATTGAGTATATTTTCAAACAATATTAAATTTAAAAGAAGTGCATTTTTATTTAATTTATTTTTCTAGTTTTGATTTCCAAATGTGAATTTTTAGTTTTAAAATGAAATAACGAGTTTGAAATGCCTTAGAAAAAGTAATTAATGGATTCACTCTTAAACTTATATTACTGGTGCTATTATGAAAATTGAAAAGTTTAAAAAGTGATAGACAATTTTTGATTGGATATCAAAAGACTTTGAAATGGGATGATGAAATATAAAAATTTTCTGAAGTAATTGTGGAAAAGAATAGCTTGTTTCTATCTAAAAAGTAGAATTTGATATAAAGATGACTTCTGATCATTTTACTCCACAATATTTTAATGCTTTCTATCTAACCTTGCTCATAATATTTGATTAAACAATTGATCATTGAAATGCTGATTTAATTTACCCAGTGATAACTTTAATAGCAGTGTTTTGCTTACATTATTTTACTGATTCCTGCTATCATTGCAGATTTTAATGTAAAATAGGTGTTGTATGATGCTTTGTTTTGTTACCAATCACTAACTTCATTTCTTTTGTGATATTAAATAAAACAAGTTTACATTTAATTTATTGCTCCTTTCTATCTTAATGTCAACAAAATTTTCAAATTTTGGAAAACAAGTATTTTATACCACACATGATATAAATGGAAATTAAGTTTGATTTTTCTATGAATAAAAATGGCTTTTTTAATCTCTGAATGTTTGTCATAGAAAGTCATAGAATCTGTGATTAGAAGTTTTCTAAACTACTTGCCAGTCTTTTTTTTTCCTCTATTGTTTTTAAATATATTATCGACAATTAGGTATTATTATATTTTTTTCTCTCTTTATATTACTTCTTCTCTCCCCTCTTCCACATTAAATCTATTTTTAATAAGTCATATATAAGATTGTTGTTCTAATAATAAATTGACACCGTTGAAAATTTAAAGAGTGAGATGGAAGAAATAGGATAAGACATAGAATAGCAAAGAATCATAGTGATTATATTGTAATTGAATTTAAATTTTCATAAAAATTTGTTCTTTTATTAAATAGTCTTTTATTGTTAATTATGATTGCTTATAATAGATAATATCCGAAGTGTTTGATTCATAGAAAAAAACCTGTTGGAATTATTGAGTAAAATAAATCGTGGATTAATCTTTTAAATGTAAGATATCTCTTTAAGAAAAAATGTTTGGGCTGTGTATCAACACTTGTGGAATTTATTTTACTCTCCAGCTAAAGATATCTAGATATCCACTGACAAATATTTGATCTAACTGGCTTGGCTAAAAGCCTGCCAAAAAATAGTCTAACAATACAAATTTGATCACCAGGTTATGGAATTAGCAAGTTAATTTATTGATCCTATATTATGAGACTCTGAACAATGTTTAGCATTAATTACACAATAGCGGACTTAATTGATAAGGATAGCCTTTTTTTTTAAACCTTCTATAAATATTTTATTGGTGTTTGAAATAACATACATTAAGTTCTCTATTTAGACTCAGGTTGGAGTGAATTTTGAAAGAATATTTGATTATTATTAGGAAGATTATCAGATGAATAATTTTACTTAGATTTGTCCTACAAATGCTAAGATGCTTTTTAATTTTAAAAAATCTAATTTATGCTGAAGTAGGATTTTTTTAAAAAAAGATATATATTCTTGGAAGAATAAAATTTATAATAAATATTTCTGACAAATATTGAAGAATTTTCACCCTGCAGAAAATGTGTTGTAACTGATAAAAGATTAATTTGCAAATTATGAAAACTATATTATTTTATTAGTGAAGCTTTAAGAGTTAACTCAATGGTGAAGGTGATAGGTATAAGAATTCAAGATTTTTGAATCAAATTCTGTCTAATGAAAAGGGGGGGAGGGGCAATTGGATAGAAGAAATTTTTGAATTCAGCTTTCTGTTTTAGTACATGAATGGCATATAATCTCTCGAACAACTGATCATATTATGAGTATATTTTGTATTAGAATCATATGAGTGGAAGAAAAACTAATAATGAAGTTACTTGAATTTTTTCATTAAATTATATATATATATTAACAACTTAATGGATTTTATCCACACCAAACTAAATTTGAAAATGAAAATATTATTCTAGCAATAAAATATTTATTTAAAAATAAATAAATAATTGAACTTTAACATTGTTAATGTTCTTTCAAGTCACATATATGAGTATCTATTGTACCCTTACTTCTTGATATATAAAATAGTTTAAAATACAACTAGCTCAGTTACATTATTCTGCTTAATTAAAATTTGCATATCTATCTTTAATATACTTTTATATTATCATATCTTAATTAAATTTATTATCAATCATCAAAATCAATATAGTTCTAGATTATATTAATTAAATAAGTATTTATAAAATTATGAGACTGCGAAGTAAAGTTACAAAGTAATAAGCAGATTTACACTGAGTCAATATCTCCCAAGATACTGTCTCAATGGCATAAGAATACTATCACTACCCTATCACTTTACCACTACATCTATAGCATTCTTATGGCTTTTAAATGAAATAAATTATCTTTAATAATACTAAAATAATTCCTAACTTTTAACTTAAAATATAATTAAATAATCTCAGGTTCTTCTAAGTTTTAAAATAATAATAATTCATGTAAATAAGTATGATGTGGGATTTTATATCAAACTTAAATACACCTAACTTATTTAATAATAATAATAATACTAATCTTAGAGTGTAATTTAATCTCATCTATTTCTATGATATAATTAATCATTAAACAAATAAACAATTATATGTATATCTTTTATTTCATATGGTATCTTCATTTTAAAATAGATCAAAATCTTATACTTAATAATCTGTGGCAATAAACAATATTGTATTCTTATAATGTGTATTATAATCATCTTATGACCATTGTAATATTTATGTTCATGTCAATCAATTCTTATAAAATAATGTTAAGCAAATATGGTATTCAATTCTAAGTAATAATAACAAATTCAATTTTGTGCAAATATTATGTTTATTTCAAATCATCTGATGTCAAAATGCTGAGGTGAAAAATAATGAAACTCGACACACTTTTAAAACAAATTAACAAATTTATTTACAATAACTTCAAATAAAATTTATTTACACTATTTACAGTTTATAATTTATGACAACAAATAAAATAAAAATAAGAATACAAATATAAGAGGCTTACACTGTTATTAACTTATGTACTTAATAAGGAATTACACATTCCTTCAAATGCTATATTAATAATATTACAGTGTGTTTTTCTTAAACTTAGATTTTAAATAAATAGTTGTACTTTAATTACTACAATTAACAATATGTTAAGACTATTTATGTAGCATGTGTACATAATGTAGCTTTACCTATTAAATAACTACATTACTTAAATATCATTTATAATATATTATAATGTATTCACTTTATTACTAGCATTGTTTAATATCTGTATATAAAATCAATATCTCTTTATAATGTAAAACAAATGATTGGCTATAATTATATTCCACCTAATGTAATTTCTGTTATATGTTTTATAAAATATGCATTCTACTTTTGTATTATTCAAATAATAATATTTAAATCATTTATCAATTTTAAATTCATAAAACATTACATTAGATAAATTTTATGATTCCTTTCTGTGTAAAATCATTATTTTACCCTATGTGCTTTACTAACCTTTCTAATAAATTTCTATCTATAAAACATATTCTAAACTCATTTAAAAAACAACATTTTCCGGAAAACAAATATCAACTTCAAATAAAATATTCATTATCCAAATTACTCATACTATACTGTCTATACTTAGTAAACTTTTCAATCTAAATATAGGCTTCTACTCATAACGTAACTTAGCTTATTCAATAAACAAAATACACAAAATTATAGACTTTTAAAATCCTTTTCTAAAATTGCAAAAGTAAAATAATTACTTAGATAAATAATAAACATCATTTTAATACTAAGCATAAATAAAAATATCAAAATTATTTACGAAAGAATCATATAATTATTTCTCAAACTTTTTACGTAATGTTATGTCATGTTTATATTATAAATTAAAAATTATGCATATTTTAATAAAGTTTGATGTCAATATAATGTATGTGTTTTCATAATATATTTATCCATTCATTCTACAACAACATAATATTCAGTTGATCTAAAGAAAAACATATTAAATTCATTTTTTTTTAAAAAAAAATTATACAATATTTTTTACCATAATAATAATAATGTCCATTCTGCTATCCAGTATTCTTCGGAATTTGCAGCTTCATAAAATAAAAATCATTCACATTTTCACTCATAAACATTCATTAGAATATTCCGTGTTATATTAATTATAAAAATAAGTTTATGTAATTAATTATTATATTATTTTAAAGTTACTATTTAATAAATGTACCTAACCTACTTTTTAAGAGTTTAATAATATTTAAATTTTATGTTAAATAAATAAAATAAATTTATATTACATATTCCATCGTTGATTTTTCCTACCATAAAAGTTCTAACAAATATCCTCCGTATAAAGTCAATAAAACACTATTTCCTGTTCCGTTGAATCACGTGTTTTCTTGAAAGTTTATAATAAAAATGATAACGTTCTTTTTTTAAAAAATAAAAATAAGTTTCCCAAGAAAACAAAATAAAATTCAAAAAACAGTTTATAAGTTCTTTCTGGATCCAGTTTTTCATAGAATATTATTCACAAAGTTATTATTTCAAAATTAATTTATAATTGTTGAATTATTCTCCTTTAATTATTTTCATTAACTTAGTTTGGCCTAAACTAGTTTGGCCTGGACGTCCACGTATTATTTTGCGCATTTATAAATAATATATTCAGGTAAGAATTAATTTCTTCATCTATAACGACCTGCGTTTAGATTACTTCGATATAGCAATTTTATTATATTGCAATTTTAAATAATCATATTTATAGTCTATTTGCCTTTTTAAAACGTCAATATTTAGTCTTTTAGCATAAAGACTTAACAAGGCAAGTATTTATTTAACATTACTACTGCTTCTTATATCTTTCCTCAAGATATATATATTACTTCTATAATTTGTCAAAATATTTTCTTTTACAGAAATATTTATATTTCTTTAAAATATCTATTAGTAATAGACAATAGTAATTTAACTTTTGAAAACTATTTATAGTCCAAAATACTACTTTTCTCCATCTTGTAGTTTTATGTTCTAATCCAGCGTCTGTTACTTTTTCAGCATAAAGTTTCTGATAAATTTCTCCGATACGTGATGTTTCCATTGATTATTTGTACGTAAATTGAGTTTCGATATTGAGAAGATGATAGGGAAAATTAAGTTTCTACTGCATATTCATTACTTTAAAATATTATAAATTATTCAATAACACTCTTATGATTTTACAACTGATTTTTAAGAGCGTTTATAAATTTACTCAGCTATTTTCTTAATAGCACAAACGACTTAGAAGTTTTATTGTAGAGAGACCCCCTCAACAATTGAATCCAGCTTTTATAGTGGAAGAGACTCCACATCTGATTGGTTCGATTAAACAATCAAACTTTGCTTATTTACATATTTACCAACACAATATTAAAAATAAAAATAATGACTTATTTAATATTTAATATTTTATCAAATTCTTTCAAAACAATATTTATCGTTTATTTAAATCTATTAAACATTCTTTTGAAATATTATTTCTCACTTGATTTAAATCTTAACTTTTATAAGATCATTTAAAATAAATTAAATCTTTTTAAATACGTTATATTTTTAAGACAATATTTTTAAAATCAAATTTAATATTTTACATTAATATCTTTATTTTTTATCTCGTGATAACTCACGTATTATTTATAAATTTTACAACATGATTTTGTAAAATAATAATTATGCAACTTTATTAGACAACTTCCACGCGTGTGTGTATAACATCTGTTCTTTATAATACAAGAACGCTTGTCTAAAAATAAACTTAACAATTGCTTTTTTAAAATAAATATTTTTAAATATTTAAGATATTATAATAGATTTTAAAATAATTATTTGATATGATTAAAATCAAATATTAATCTCAATTTAAGTACTTATAATTTAAAATATTTTTATTCACTTTTAACATATATTTTGAATTTAATAAATATCTTTATCTAATTTTAACTTGTCTTTTAAATACTTTAGCTTTAAACATTTGTTATTAAATTTATTAATGCAGTATTACATCATAATCATCATCATTTTAATATCTTCTCAAGATCAACACAATTCACATATCAAATACTCATAGATTGCTTTAATTAAACTTATGGTAACATTACCACAAGCAAAGTCAACATCACATTTTTAAAATACTTCTTAAATTTAAAATTTTCCACTAGATTAGCACAAAACTTAAATGGTGACCCATATAAAAGGGCACATATTCCCCTCCTTCGGATAAAATTTTAAATTTAACATCCATCTTTAACTATCTTTACTCCACATTTATCAATTTTATCTTTCTTATCATTTAAATATCATAACACATTACTTTATCACAAAGTTTCATAAAGCATTGAAATATCATCTCAAATTTCACTAAGGAAACACTTTTAAATAAACTACAATGACTTCTTTACTTCATAAATTAAGTTTCACTTCTCTTTACTTATCTCTTAATTAGGTTACTTTCATTTCCCTAATATTTCTACAAATATCAAGTATTTAAATTCTCTTAAATACACCTTTTACATAAGCTACTAAAAATACATATTACTATAGTTAATACTATATTTTAAATTACTCTATGTATTTTATTTATAACTTATTGCTAATTTCATTAGCAATCTTATAGATTATTATTCAGCAAATCTATATATTTCTCTTTTAAAATGATTAACTTCATCTTTTAAGATTGATCACTTTCATGATCACTACCTTAATACAAATTAATCTTTTATAAGATTTAATTATATATACTTTAAACATATGAGTTTTATACTCTTTAACTCTATTATTTAACTTCTTGTTTAAAATATATTTACTTCAATAGCTAATTCCATTTCTACTTAGTCATTATGACAAAACTTATTTCTTCTTAAAATATCATTTACATATTTTGTAAATTTCTTCAGCTAAACTTTATTCATCATGCTAATTTATTACATAATAAATTATTTCCTTATGTGAATAAAGCAAGTATTTAAATATTACATTAAAATATTTATTCACAACATTTTTACAATTGTAACTCACACATCAGAAGGAAAAAGAATTAAATTCCTTGCATTATACGTCACTTTTTCCCCATCTAGTGTGGTTAACATCAAGGTATTTTCACCTTACTTTGAAAGTTGCAAACATAGAAATATCTCATGTTTGTTTTACAAAGCCAAAAAAAAAAATAATATAATGCCATAACACATTATCAAACACATATCTTCTTTAAGAATTACCTGTCTTAATTATTAAATATCTTCTTTTTTAAATCTAAACTTTAATTCTCTTTCTCCTTTCTTAAATCTTACTTTAACTTTTCCTATCTTCTTTCCTTTACTAAGATTATTCTCAAGAAAATCTGTTATAAATTTCTTATGCTTTGGATATTTAAGTCTTACTTTTATCTTGCTTAAATCTTTATTCCAATTAAGTTTTCCATTTATAACTTCATCGTTAGGTATTAAGTTCCTAATTCCTTCAAATAATATTTCTTTTAAAATATCAGCTTGTACATGAATACTTTTATCATCAATAATACATTTAGATATCACTTCTTGTAGTTTATTCTTAAATTTATTACTACTGATATCTATAGTTTTAAATAATTCATGCTCCAACAACTCTAAATACTTTTGCTTTGAAGATTTTGACTTTATCTTCGTAAATCTCCCAAATCTTTTATCATCAACATAATATTTCTTTAAATTATTAATTTGGTCTATAATTCTTTCTCCAACTAACTTCTCATAGGATTTACACATTCCTATCATTTCTTTAGTTAATGTAAAATACGCTTTGGGATTTTCCAGTATTTTTTCATATAATTCATTCCTACTATTAATTATTTTAATAGATTTTATAGGAATCTCTTTTCCATTCTGAACTACATCTTCTTTAATACTTCTAACTTCTTCATTAATATGATTTATATCATACTTTACTTCATAAATTTCATCTTTTACATTTAAATTATTACTCTCTATTTTCTGATCTAACTCACTATTTTTTACTTGCCATTGGCTAGTAGATTCTTCTATTTGCTCTTTCACAGCTTTAATTATATTTTCTGACAATTCTCTAAATTTTCTGTCTAAAAATTCTTCGTTTCTATCATGACTTTTTATTACGTCTAACCTTATAGATTCAAGTACTTCCCCCTGTTTACTCAATTTTCTATCTAGATTATCCATTCTATTTATTATTACTTCTCCACAATTCTTTAAAACTTCTCTAATAGAATTATTCTCCTCTTTCATTTTTTTTTTAAAAGAATCAAATCTAATATTATTATCTTCTTTTAAAGAATCTAATTTAAGACTATTTTTATAACTCTCCTCTTTTATTTCTTTCATATCTTCTTTTAAAGACTTACTCTCCTCTTTCATTTCTTCTTTTAAAGAATTTCTTTTCTCTCTCATTTCTTTCATTTCTTCTCTAAATTTTTTATTCTCCTCTTTCACATCAAATTTCATATTCATATTTATATTTATATTTTTTATTTCTTCTCTTAGAGACTTACCATTCTCTTTTATTTCTGCTTTTATTTCTTCTTTTAAATTCATAAGACCTTGACTTATTAATTCTAGATGTTTCATAACATCAACTAATGAAAAATTATCTACTCCTTTCTTAGTTTTTACTAATTCTTTGTCTGCTGTTTTAAAAATTATCTCTTTTTCCTCCTCTATTTCATTATCCATATTTTGAGTATTTTCTAATACTATTTCTGAATTTGCTGATTTTTCTATTTCTTTGCTCTCCACACAACTATTATCTTCTACAACAAAATTTGACATTTCAACTTCTAAATCTTTATCCCAATTATTCATTTTTTGATATTTTTTTAAAATTCAATCCTAACAATATGCAGTACTTATTATTTTATACTTTTTTAAAAAATACAATTCCCCATCAACCTTCCCATCTCCACTCAACTCACTTTTACAACTAATCATATAATAGTATCCTCAAAAACTCTACATTACTTACTATTAAATAATTATATAAATTTCAATAACAAAATTGTGTCATATCATTTATTTTTACACCTATGACCCACAGACAATTTGCACATAATATATAATATTAAATATCCATTTAAAATATTTCAAGAATTGATATGGTCATATTATAATATAATTATTTGCCACATTTCTATAATTTATTGTTTTATTAACTTAAAATCAACATAGTATTTAACTTCAAAGAATAATCATATTACAGATACCACATGAAAATATAATACTCTACTAATAAAATTTTTATTTTAATTTTAATTTTAATTTTATAATCAACATCTAATCAATTATAAATATTATAATAAAATATTAATTATACTTATCACTTTATTCTCCTAACATATACTAATCCTAAAATTATATCTATCTTAATCCTTAATTAAATATTTAGCCTAAAACGTTGTGGCCAAAAACTTTCTTGACCACTTATCGGGCTGATAAAATTGTAACTTTAACATATCAGACCGATAACGTTTGAACATCTAAATCCTACTTAAACATATCATGCCAATAACGTTGAGCGCCAAAATCTTCCTTTTCCAACCATCGGGTTGATAACCAATAGCCCCACGTTGGGCGCCAAAATCTTCCTACCCTTTGTACCCTTACTTCTTGATATATAAAATAGTTTAAAATACAACTAGCTCAGTTACATTATTATGCTTAATTAAAATTTGCATATCTATCTTTAATATACTTTTATATTATCATATCTTAATTAAATTTATTATCAATCATCAAAATCAATATAGTTCTAGATTATATTAATTAAATAAGTATTTATAAAATTATGAGACTGCGAAGTAAAGTTACAAAGTAATAAGCAGATTTACACTGAGTCAATATCTCCCAAGATACTGTCTCAATGGCATAAGAATACTATCACTACCCTATCACTTTACCACTACATCTATAGCATTCTTATGGCTTTTAAATGAAATAAATTATCTTTAATAATACTAAAATAATTCCTAACTTTTAACTTAAAATATAATTAAATAATCTCAGGTTCTTCTAAGTTTTAAAATAATAATAATTCATGTAAATAAGTATGATGTGGGATTTTATATCAAACTTAAATACACCTAACTTATTTAACAATAATAATAATATGAATCTTAGAGTGTAATTTAATCTTATCTATTTCTATGATATAATTAATCATTAAACAAATAAACAATTATATGTATATCTTTTATTTCATATGGTATCTTCATTTTAAAATAGATCAAAATCTTAGACTTAATAATCTGTGGCAATAAACAATATTGTATTCTTATAATGTGCATTATAATCATCTTATGACCATTGTAATATTTTATGTTCATGTCAATCAATTCTTATAAAATAATGTTAAGCAAATATGGTATTCAATTCTAAGTAATAATAACAAATTCAATTTTGTGCAAATATTATGTTTATTTCAAATCATCTGATGTCAAAATGCTGAGGTGAAAAATAATGAAACTCGACACACTTTTAAAACAAATTAACAAATTTATTTACAATAACTTCAAATAAAATTTATTTACACTATTTACAGTTTATAATTTATGACAACAAATAAAATAAAAATAAGAAATACAAATATAAGAGGCTTACACTGTTATTAACTTATGTACTTAATAAGGAATTACACATTCCTTCAAATGCTATATTAATAATATTACAGTGTATTTTTCTTAAAACTTAGATTTTAAATAAATAGTTGTACTTTAATTACTACAAATAACAATATGTTAAGACTATTTATGTAGCATGTGTACATAATGTAGCTTTACCTATTAAATAACTACATTACTTAAATATCATTTATAATATATTATAATGTATTCACTTTATTACTAGCATTGTTTAATATCTGTATATAAAATCAATATCTCTTTATAATGTAAAACAAATGATTGGCTATAATTATATTCCACCTAATGTAATTTCTGTTATATGTTTTATAAAATATGCATTCTACTTTTGTATTATTCAAATAATAATATTTAAATCATTTATCAATTTTAAATTCATAAAACATTACATTAGATAAATTTTATGATTCCTTTCTGTGTAAAATCATTATTTTACCCTATGTGCTTTACTAACCTTTCTAATAAATTTCTATCTATAAAACATATTCTAAACTCATTTAAAACATTTTCCGGAAAACAAATATCAACTTCAAATAAAATATTCATTATCCAAATTACTCATACTATATTGTCTATACTTAGTAAACTTTTCAATCTAAATATAGGCTTCTACTCATAACGTAACTTAGCTTATTCAATAAACAAAATACACAAAAATATAGACTTTTAAAATCCTTTTCTAAATTGCAAAAATAAAATAATTACTTAGATAAATAATAAACATCATTTTAATACTAAGCATAAATAAAAATATCAAAATTATTTACGAAAGAATCATATAATTATTTCTCAAACTTTTTACGTAATGTTATATCATGTTTATATTATAAATTAAAAATTATGCATATTTTAATAAAGTTTGATGTCAATATAATGTATGTGTTTTCATAATATATTTATCCATTCATTCTACAACAACATAATATTCAGTTGATCTAAAGAAAAACATATTAAATTCATTTTTTTAAAAATCATTATACAATATTTTTTACCATAATAATAATAATGTCCATTCTGCTATCCAGTATTCTTCGGAATTTGCAGCTTCATAAAATAAAAATCATTCACATTTTCACTCATAAACATTCATTAGAATATTCCGTGTTATATTAATTATAAAAATAAGTTTATGTAATTAATTATTATATTATTTTAAAGTTACTATTTAATAAATGTACCTAACCTACTTTTTAAGAGTTTAATAATATTTTAAATTTTATGTTAAATAAATAAAATAAATTTATATTACATATTCCATCGTTGATTTTTCCTACCATAAAAGTTCTAACAAATATCCTCCGTATAAAGTCAATAAAACACTATTTCCTGTTCCGTTGTATCACGTGTTTTCTTGAAAGTTTATAATAAAAATGATAACGTTCTTTTTTCAAAAAATAAAAATAAGTTCCCCAAGAAAACAAAATAAAATTCAAAAAACAGTTTATAAGTTCTTTCTGGATCCAGTTTTTCATAGAATATTATTCACAAAGTTATTATTTCAAAATTAATTTATAATTGTTGAATTATTCTCCTTTAATTATTTTCATTAACTTAGTTTGGCCTAAACTGGTTTGGCCTGGACGTCCACGTTTTATTTGCGCATTTATAAATAATATATTCAGGTAAGAATTAATTTCTTCATCTATAACGACCTGCGTTTAGATTACTTCGATATAGCAATTTTATTATATTGCATTTTTAAATAATCATATTTATAGTCTATTTGCCTTTTTAAAACGTCAATATTTAGTCTTTTAGCATAAAGACTTAACAAGGCAAGTATTTATTTAAAATTACTACTGCTTCTTATATCTTTCATCAAGATATATATTTTACTTCTATAATTTGTCAAAATATTTTCTTTTACAGAAATATTTATATTTCTTTAAAATATCTATTAGTAATAGACAATAGTAATTTAACTTTTGAAAACTATTTTTAGTCCAAAATACTACTTTTCTCCATCTTGTAGTTTTATGTTCTAATCCAGCGTCTGTTACTTTTTCAGCATAAAGTTTCTGATAAATTTCTCCGATACGTGATGTTTCCATTGATTATTTGTACGTAAATTGAGTTTCGATATTGAGAAGATGATAGGGAAAATTAAGTTTCTACTGCATATTCATTACTTTAAAATATTATAAATTATTCAATAACACTCTTATGATTTTACAACTGATTTTAAGAGCGTTTATAAATTTACTCAGCTATTTTTTTAATAGCACAAACGACTTAGAAGTTTTATTGTAGAGAGACCCCCTCAACAATTGAATCCAGCTTTTATAGTGGAAGAGACTCCACATCTGATTGGTTCGATTAAACAATCAAACTTTCTTATTTACATATTTACCAACACAATATTAAAAATAAATAATAATGACTTATTTAATATTTAATATTATTACATTTTAAAAATAATTTTATCGTTTATTCAAATCTATTAAACATTCTTTTGAAATATTATTTCTCACTTGATTTAAATCTTAACTTTTATAAGATCATTTAAAATAAATTAAATCTTTTTAAATACGTAATATTTTTAAGACAATATTTTTAAAATCAAATTTAATATTTTACATTAATATCTTTATTTTTTATCTCGTGATAACTCACGTATTATTTATAAATTTTACAACATGATTTTGTAAAATAATAATTATGCAACTTTATTAGACAACTTCCACGCGTGTGTGTATAACATCTGTTCTTTATCACAAGAACGCTTGTCTAAAAATAAACTAACAATTGCAGTATTTTAAAATAAATATTTTTAAATATTTAAAATATTATAATAGATTTTAAAATAATTATTTGATATGATTAAAATCAAATATTAATCTCAATTTAAGTACTTATAATTTAAAATATTTTTATTCACTTTTAACATATATTTTGAATTTAATAAATATCTTTATCTAATTTTAGCTTGTCTTTTAAATACTTTAGCTTTAAACATTTGTTATTAAATTTATTAATGCAGTATTACATCATAATCATCATCATTTTAATATCTTCTCAAGATCAACACAATTCACATATCAAATACTCATAGATTGCTTTAATTAAACTTATGGTAACATTACCACAAGCAAAGTCAACATCACATCTTTAAAATACTTCTTAAATTTAAAATTTTCCACTAGATTAGCACAAAACTTAAATGGTGACCCATATAAAAGGGCAC